>CM055116.1:888867876-889467876 GCA_029206835.1 Rana muscosa | reverse complement strand
TGGCGCATTGGCGCCAAAGGGACAGTACGAGCTGGATCTTTGGAGGAGAAGCAATATGGCTGCCGCCCCATGGATTTCTGCTTCATCGGGACTCTGGATGTTCCAACCCATCTCAACCATGGACATTGCTCCTCTCACTGCCCCCCTGACAGATACAGGGATCCGGCTAAAGCCTAGGGGTCGTTTCGCTCTCTACATCTGCCGAGATGCGGAGGCCCTGGGTATGCTCTGTCCCAGATGCCAAAGATTAGAGGTGCAAATGCGGCCCTTTGGAAGGTGTGCGTCCTGTGGAGAGTTTCTCTTCGAGGTAGATCAGCCCACCGAGAAACCCCGGGTCTACCAAGTCAACTACCTTATGGGTATCATTACTTCTGAGGAGGAAACTTGTACTCCCGCAGTTGAGCCCCTGCGCACCGCATCAACTGCCATGGATGTGGCCAACGAGGCATCGGCAGGTACCGGAGTGGATGCTGCTTCCGCCACCACCAAGACCTCCATTCCGCCTGCCAAGCGAAAGGTGGGCTATGTAAAGGCCTCCCGCGGTCGCGGTCCAAGCCAGCCCCAGCGTCTGCCTGAACCGGATCTTCAAGCCGGAGGGACCTCCAGGAGATCCACGTCAGGGGACGGTAAGGAGGCTGAGGGAACTGTGACATTGTGTTTGCCGGGAAAGGGAAGGAAGCCCATACCCCACACTACTGGGAATGCGTGGACAGCCAGCCCGCGGAAACACTCTATTTTTGGGGACAATGTGTCTGTGTCCACTGCAAATTACCTGCCGGCGGAGGAATGACACCTCTGACTTAGATTCATCATCGGATGTGGGGGATGACCATGAGATTGATGAGGTCTTCATCAAGAAGGGATGGGACAACATTCCCGTGACCTCACCCCGCAGCTTAGGGGGGATGTCACCAATGGACTCTGGGGGGGCTACACCTAGAGTGGAAGCTCCTGCTTTAAAGGAAGAGGCCATTCCCACACCTGCTTTGCCTGCTTCTGTTGCCGTGCCTGCTACTACGGAGGGACGTCCGCCGTTGCGGCCACCTCTGCCACAACTGGAGCCCGCTTCGTTATCAAGGTCTCCGGACGCCTTTGTTCTTCCTAGAGCGGGAGATCAAGCTACCATGTCACCCTTAGCCCGGTTGCAGCAGCTCCTCAACAAAAAGGTTGCCACCGACTATGGTTGGGAATACCCCTATGTTCCCAAGGAACTACTTTTT
Organism: Rana muscosa; assembly: GCA_029206835.1. Taxonomy (NCBI): domain Eukaryota; kingdom Metazoa; phylum Chordata; class Amphibia; order Anura; family Ranidae; genus Rana; species Rana muscosa. The sequence goes on along the minus strand of CM055116.1, from coordinate 889,466,656 downwards.
GAAGTTGAGGCCTACAGGGAACGGTGGTATGCGGATTTCGCCTGGGACCATCTGGAAGTGCCCCGAGGCCGCAGGTATTTAAAATGTTCAGCGGTCATGGCAGACCGCTTCAAGGGGTGCCGTAAGGAATGGACTAATGGTCGGCACATCCATGCGGACCGTGTGGTAATTTGTTGTAAGGAGAAAGAGGATACCGTGTATTCTATAGAGACCCTAGATAGACAATGGAAGACTCTTGTTCTCCCGGATCCTCAGTATTACTTGTGAAGTGGAACTTGTGTTTTTGTTTTCATTATTTTTCCGTTTCACAGGAATAGCCTGCCCAGAACTCACTTGTTACTTTGCCCTTTGCTGCAGGAAAATCTACTTGACTGAAGGAGTGGGGAGCTGTTGTGTTTTTTTTTTCTTTCCCCTCAGGTCCGCAAAGAAAATAAATGTTTATTTTAACTGAACAGTGGGGTAGTATAGTTAGGGCCAAGGTGAGAGCCGTCGTGGTCAAGATAGAAAGTTCATGTGAAGTACATGTATGCCCACGCGCAGCATGGGAGTGTGATGACTTGAGTTGCCACTAGGTGGTGGTGTTTTGCAGAAGATCTCAGTAAGGCTTAGCCATGCAAACTAATATATATATATATATATATATTGTGACAGCAGGAAGGTAAAGTCACCTGGTTGCATCCAGGGGGGTAGATATATTTCTCCCAGATTCAGGCTTTATGCCGACTTATACAACTAGGGAGTTGATGAAGCCCAGCTGAGGCTAGTGGGCTCATGAATGACTCATACCTCTAGGGAGAGTGCTGGGCGTCGTGAGGCAGGGAGTTGATGAGACCAGCTGAAGCCTGTCAGTTCGTTTAAGGCCTCTATAAAAACTCCCAGATTCATTAGGTGTTAGCTCATGCCTGGAACCAGACCTGTGTGGACTGTCTAGGGAGAGTGAACCCCTGTGCGGTGAGGCAAAGCCTGTGTGGCTATTTGTGTGGACTTTTACTAAACCAGGGACTTAGGGACTAGGACAGCACCAGGCTGATCCCAGTTGTTAGTTTAGGAAACCTGCATGTTTAGTCAGAGGTCACGCTGACCAGGATTTATTTTGTTTGTTTCTTTTTGGCTTTGCTGTGTTTTTGTCACTGTACATAGAGAAATAAACCGCACCTTTTGATTTTGAAAACCACAACCTCCGTCTGCTGGCCCTGTTTTTGTGTGGGGAGCCCAACCAGGGGGTCACACACACCCGCTACCGAGTTAACCCCCTCACAGTTGGTGGAGAACCAGTGGCAGTTTTTTTTAAGCCAGCATGGAGGAGATACTGAAACAGCTGGCTCTAGCAAATGCCAATCAACAGCAGACAAATGCAGGTTTGCAAAGGAGCCTTGCAGCCCAGCAGCAAGCTCATCAACAAGCCCAGCAGCAATCTGAGGCCCGCTTCATAGACCTGTTACAGAAGCAAGAGCAGAGACTACAACAAATGGAAGCAGTAATGCAGCAACGTCCGCAGACCAGTGAGGAAAGCCGTCCCACTAATACCGCGTCCTTTGGGGTGAGTCGTTTATTGACAAAAATGACTGGAGAGGATGATCCAGAGGTATTTTTGACCACATTTGAAAGGACTGCTGAAAGAGAAAAGTGGCCTGAGGAGCAGTGGGCTGGACTGGTGGCTCCTCTGTTAACTGGTGAATCGCAGAAGGCTTACTATGACCTAGAGCCTGACCAAGCAAAAGACTATGTGATGCTAAAAGCTGAAATATTGGCAAGGCTGGGTGTCACCCTGGCTGTCCGGGCTCAGCGTGTGCATAACTGGACTTTCCAGCTTGGAAAACCCCCCAGGTCTCAAATGTATGATCTCATTCACCTGAGCAGGAAGTGGCTACAGCCAGAGACTTTGTCCGCACCAGAGATTGTGGAACGTGTTGTAATGGATCGGTTTTTGAGAGCTCTTCCTACTGCCATCCAAAAGTGGGTAAGCCATGGAGACCCAGAGACGGCCGGTGGTCTTGTGGATCGTGTAGAGAAATACTTGGCTACAGAGAACCTGACGGCCTCTTCCAGAGACACTCGGACTTTCCACCCTAAGACCAGACCATCCCCAGGGGCGGATAAGAGGATTCCAAGGGGTGAGGGTGGAGAGAGTGAGAGGGTGGGAGCTCTACCCCAAGTTTGGCGAGAACAGCCTGGGAAATCAGCGGCTCAAGAGGCCGCAAGAAGGATCGTTTGCTACCGCTGCCGGCAAGCGGGACATATTGCAGCCAATTGCCCGGTTGTGGAGGAACCCATGCAGTGTGACTTTCTGACGGGCAGACGTCAGTCGCTGTGTGCGACAGTCGCATGCACTGCCATTCGAGGAACTGAGAAACATTTATGCAAAATGTGTATTAATGGTAGAAATGTTGTGGTATTACTGGATTCAGGTAGCCTTGTGACCCTGATAAAGGCTGAATTAGTTAAAACAGAGGTCTCTGGGAATAGCAAGGTAGCTGTTATTTGTGTGCATGGGGACACCCGAGAGTATCCAGTGACTACAGTGTGTTTCGAGACCCCCAAAGGTACCCTCTCTCATCCAGTGGGCTTAGTATCTCAGTTACCGCATGACGCCATTGTGGGAAGGGATTTTCCGAAGTTCTGGGAACTGTGGGATGATCCTGAGCCCCCCACTGGTGCCCCTATGTACCAGGAATGTGATAGCCAGAACTCCTCTGAGAGTGGTGAGGACTCTCCAGAATTTCCCTTGTCAGTATTTGCAGGGGAGACTCAAGAAACTGGAGAGGAGCCCACCTCCTCAGACGAAAACCTACCGTCTGTGGAGTTTTCTGATCTGGAGGTTCACAGGGAAAATTTTGCCACAGAACAGTTAAAAGACCCCGCCCTAATAAAGGCACGGGAAAACGTAGTGGAAATAGATGGCGAGTTAGTGAACCCAGATAATACCTGCACTTACCCATACTTCAGCGTAGAGAAGGACCTACTGTATCGGGTGGCAAAAAGGGCAGAAGAAACCGTTGAGCAGCTGGTGGTGCCCAAACCTTACAGGAAGTTGGTGTTGGAGTTGGCCCATGGGCACATTCTTGGAGGTCATCTGGGGACAGAGAAAACCCGAGAGAGGGTATTACAGAGATTCTATTGGCCTGGGGTGATGAAGGACATAGAAAATTATTGTTCCTCCTGCCCTGTGTGTCAGAGGTCGGCCCCGATGCCACATTTCCGTAGCCCGCTGGTCCCTCTACCCATCATTGAGGTCCCGTTTGAGAGAATCGCAATGGATTTGGTAGGTCCTATAATCAAGTCCGCTAGGGGGCACCAGTACATATTGGTTATAATGGACTATGCCACCCGTTATCCAGAAGCGATCCCTCTCAGAAATACCTCGGCCAAAACCATAGCCAAAGAGCTATCTCTTGTTTTTAGCCGGGTGGGTATTTGTAAAGAACTGCTTACGGACCAAGGTACACCCTTTATGTCCCGGGTTATGAAAGAGCTGTGTAAATTGCTCAAAGTGACGCAATTGCGTACATCTGTGTATCACCCCCAAACCGATGGGCTGGTTGAAAGATTCAACAAAACCCTAAAACAAATGTTGAAGAAAGTGGTGGATAGAGATGGAAAGGATTGGGACTGTCTACTTCCTTATTTGATGTTTGCTATTAGGGAGGTGCCCCAATCCTCTACGGGATTCTCCCCCTTTGAGTTACTGTATGGGAGACACCCAAGAGGGCTGTTGGATATTGCCAAGGAAACTTGGGAAAGTGAGAGTTCTCCCCACAGGAGTGTGATTGAGCATGTCGCCCTGATGCAAGATCGAATTGCACAGGTAATGCCCATCGTGAAGGAACATTTGGCCCAAGCGCAGTTGGCACAGCAGAGAGTGTACAACCGTGGAGCAAAGACCCGTACCTTTTCCCCGGGGGATAGGATATTGGTACTTGTCCCTACGGTTGAAAGTAAATTCCTTGCCAAATGGCAAGGCCCCTACGAGATAATGGAAAAAGTGAGCGAAGTGAATTACAAGGTCAGACAACCAGGAAGGCGAAAGCCCGAACAGATATATCACGTTAATCTGTTGAAAGCCTGGAGGGATAGAGAGTCCCTAGTCGCAGAAACTTGGTCACCAGCTCAAACTGGTTGCGTGATTCCGGAGGTTGGAATAGCAGCCACCTTGTCACAACCCCAACAACAGGAGGTTAAGGAGTTTGTGCTTCGCAACAAGGAGGTGTTCTCTGAGCTGCCGGGACAAACATCTGGGGTAGAGCATGATATTATTACCCCGCCCGGTGAAAGGGTGAAGTTAAAACCCTATCGGATCCCAGAGGCCCGACGGGAGGCAATACGGGAGGAAGTACAGAAAATGCTGAACTTAGGGGTGATAGAGGAGTCCCAAAGTGATTGGTCTAGTCCCATTGTGTTGGTGCCTAAACCGGATGGGAGCTGGCGATTTTGTAACGATTTTCGTCAGTTGAACAAAGTTACAAAATTTGACACCTACCCCATGCCACGTATAGATGAGTTGATCGACCGGCTGGGAACAGCCCGATACATGACGACTCTTGACCTCACAAAAGGGTATTGGCAAATTCCCCTGGCCAAGTCGGCCAAAGAGAAAACCGCATTTGTAACCCCAGACGGGGCATTCCAATATAAGAGAATGCCGTTCGGGTTACAGAATGCGCCGGCCACATTCCAGCGGAAAATGGACCAGATGCTGAGGCCCCATCGGAAGTATGCTGCGGCTTACCTGGATGACGTAATTGTCCATAGCACAGATTGGGCCTCACATCTGCCAAAAGTGCAAGCAGTCCTGGACTCTGTTCGGGAAGCGGGGTTTACGGCTAACCCCAAGAAGTGTACCATTGGGCAGGAGGAGGCCAAATATCTTGGGTACACCATTGGCAGGGGAGTAATAAAACCCCAACTCAACAAAGTCGAGGCCATCCAGAGTTGGCCACGTCCCAACAGCAAGAAGCAGGTACGAGCCTTTCTGGGAATCGCGGGTTATTATCGGCGCTTCATTCCCCACTTTGCTTCTAAGGCTGTGCCCCTAACCAACCTGACGAAAGGGAAAGGGTCGGTCATGATTAAATGGACCCCCGAGGCTGAGGCAGCATTCCAATTCTTGAAACAAGCCTTATGTAGCCAGCCAGTGTTGTACTCACCCGACTTCTCTAAAGACTTTGTCGTACAAAGTGATGCGTCAGATGTGGGGTTAGGAGCAGTATTGTCCCAGGTCTGGAACGGGGAAGAGCACCCAGTCATTTACCTCAGCAGGAAGTTGAAGTCCCATGAGGTAAATTACGCCACGGTTGAAAAGGAGTGTTTAGCGGTGAAGTGGGCTCTAGATTCCCTTCGGTACTATCTGCTAGGTAGGCACTTTGACATGGTTACGGATCACGCTCCGTTAAAGTGGATGGCTCAAAACAAGGAGACAAATAGAAGAGTGAATAGGTGGTTCCTGGCCCTACAGGAATTCAACTTCACAGTAAAGCATCGCCCTGGCGTTCAAATGGGGAATGTGGATGCTTTGTCTCGAGTACATGAATGCCTGATTGCTGGTGTTCCAACCCCAAGGTTAAAACAAGAGGGGGGGGTATGTGACAGCAGGAAGGTAAAGTCACCTGGTTGCATCCAGGGGGGTAGATATATTTCTCCCAGATTCAGGCTTTATGCCGACTTATACAACTAGGGAGTTGATGAAGCCCAGCTGAGGCTAGTGGGCTCATGAATGACTCATACCTCTAGGGAGAGTGCTGGGCGTCGTGAGGCAGGGAGTTGATGAGACCAGCTGAAGCCTGTCAGTTCGTTTAAGGCCTCTATAAAAACTCCCAGATTCATTAGGTGTTAGCTCATGCCTGGAACCAGACCTGTGTGGACTGTCTAGGGAGAGTGAACCCCTGTGCGGTGAGGCAAAGCCTGTGTGGCTATTTGTGTGGACTTTTACTAAACCAGGGACTTAGGGACTAGGACAGCACCAGGCTGATCCCAGTTGTTAGTTTAGGAAACCTGCATGTTTAGTCAGAGGTCACGCTGACCAGGATTTATTTTGTTTGTTTCTTTTTGGCTTTGCTGTGTTTTTGTCACTGTACATAGAGAAATAAACCGCACCTTTTGATTTTGAAAACCACAACCTCCGTCTGCTGGCCCTGTTTTTGTGTGGGGAGCCCAACCAGGGGGTCACACACACCCGCTACCGAGTTAACCCCCTCACAATATATATATATATATATATATATATATATATGTGTAGCAGGATGTCCATATGAAAGAAGGAATCCGGCTCCCTCCGGTGGTATAAGTGTTACAATGCAACTAATGCACTTTGGGACAGATATCAGCTAGGAGAAAAGACTTTGTTGCTTTTAGTAAAAGACAGACTACATTACCCAGGGTGCATTGCAACACCGCAAAGCATTCTGGGCAGACTACTTAAACCAGGGGAGGGGCCAGCGTCTCTCTCTGGATCCAGCTCTCAATCAAGCAGGAAGTTGGCACGGAGGCCTGCTTCCTAAGGATTAGGCCAGAAGCCTGGGCCTAAATTACGGGAGTGCCTGAGTGATTTCCAGCAGAGGATCATCCACAGGGTCCTGTGATTGCCCAGCAGAGACCGGAGTCGTCCATCACCATATGCTGTTAGTGACGGAGTCCGGAGACTGCAGCTAAAGCAGAAGCGTGGAGATCGAGTGACCGGGACAAGCCAGAGGAGACTATCTGAAAGTCGGGCCTGTTTGGTGAGAAGGGCACCTGCCCAGAATTGACTACTACCTTAGAGGAAAGTGATTTAGTTAGTGCCAGCCACACTTCACCTATCACGCCACAGCTTGCGGCCTAGTGTATCTCACTGGAGACTATGTGATCAGAGATTGGTGCATCCGTCATTAGTGGGTGGCAGGCACACGAGTACTCAGGTATATTGCGGATAATTACAGCATCTTGTTGAAACCCTGTGGATTACAATTTAACTTGTGCACCGACGGTGGCTAGCGAAGACTTCATTGGAGAAAGGAACTTTGAGTGGGACGCAGATAGGCCTTGCTTACCTATTATAGGGAATGAACACGTGCAAGGTATTGCAATAAAGGGGGAGCTCGCGAGCAACCAGTTAGCCGTGCAGAGACACATATAGATACATGTACATATATATAGCTGATGTTATTTCCTGTTATTACCTAATCTCAGTGATACCTATCCTTATTGGTTTATTGACTCTGCAATGCGCATGCAGAATCAACTGTGTGTATTAATGTGATTCTTTACCCTTCCCTTTTATACTGAGTAAAGGAACCTTTGATTAAGCATATAACTTGTGTGAAGTATCTCTGTCACTTAGAAGGACTAGTGACCAGCAAAGGTAATAACATTTACAGGTTATTGTGTGATGTATGTAGGATTGTGTCTCCTAATACTCAATAGGTCTCACACTCCTTATTCATATCAGTTGTGCTAAGGGAAGGTTTGAGCCACTTCCAGGGGTTGATAGGCAGGACGTAGACCCAAATCAAACAAACAGCAGCTCCTACGGGGGTAGTGCTACATGTGGGGGCTCGTCCGGGATATTCTACGGTTCTGCAATCAACTTTCCCACTAGACAGAACCCTTACAGCACAGAAATGGACCCTGCTGCCGTAGCCCGGTGGTGCAGGGATGAAGGCATCCTACCCAGAAATGGCCTGGTGGTTGAAATCCAGAGAGAGGCCTGGGTAGAGGAGCAGCTAACTCCAGTCTTGAGAGCATTGTCCACGGACAGGAAGCCATGGGTGATTGACATAAAGACAGATACTGTAAATCCCCACACCTATGCATTATGTGAGTGGAGGAACGGAATCTCTGACTACTTCAAGGGTGCCAGCATAAAAACTACAAACCAAGTAGAACTCCTCCTGATACACCCAGAAGAGAATAAAGATGGCCCCACATCCACTACTTCAGGAGGCCCCAGCACAGGAGGGAGCGCCCAACAAAAGGGTCCCGGTTCACCACCATTGACCACCCTTAGCTCAGAATTGTGCGCTGTCCTGGGGGAGATTGTGACCAGGTGTAAAAAGGACCCTCCAGACTACCTGATGTCAGGATACAGGAAACTCAGGACCTTTTCTGGGAAGAAACCTGTACCTTCAGTGGAAGATGGATTTGAAGAGTGGCTAGATGGCGCCACTCAGGCCCTAGAAGAATGGGAGGTGCCAGAACAACAAAAAAAACAACGGATTGTGGAAAGCTTAAAGGGGCCTGCTCTGGAGGCCATACGTAAGCTCAAGTTAAGCAAGAAGGACTGCAATGCACAGGATTATCTGGATATTCTGCAGAATGTGTTCGGCGGGACGGAAAACGTCACTGAACTCACTTACCAGCTGGGGCATTGCTACCAAAAAGAGGGAGAGAAGTTGTCAGAATTCATAGGACACCTGGATAAGATCCTGCATCGGATCCTACTGAAGAAAGGGATCGATCCAAGAAAAGTGGATGAGGCCCGTGCCCAGCAGATGTTGAGGGGAGCTCAACCCTTGGACCCCATCGCATTATTGCTACGCACCCGGCGGGACGGGAGCAGCCTGGAATACCCCGACTTGATCCGGATAGTCAGGGAGGAGGAGGCCATGTTGGAAGACAAAAGGAGGAGTCAACACACCGAACCAACTGCCCGAGTCAGAATGTTAAGTGCAGAAGAAGGTGATTCAGAAGTTGAACTCCTAAAGACCCAGGTGTCACAACTAGTAGAAATGGTGTCCATGCTGACTAGCCAGGCCTCTGTGCCACACAACAAGAACACGTCAGAGGAACCAAAAAAACCTCCTAGCTCCAATATGGAACTAGTACAGAAGCCTAAGAGATTGATAACATGCTTCAATTGTGGGGGAATCGGGCATGTTAGAGCAGTGTGTCCCAGCCCAGATGAAGTTGCATCCAGATATCGCAAGCCGGGGGAAAACTTCAGAGGGCCCCGGTGAAGGAGTCAGCCGGGCGCCCACCAGTTTCCACGAACTCCTTCAAGAAGTCCAATGATCCAAAACATCAGAGTCAGGGACCTAAACCTCTGCCAATTAGGCCCCGTCCCACAACTCAGGCTGCTGTTGAACAGAAGGCCAGTGCACACCAGACCCAGAAGGGACTGAGACCCACCGGAAACTCAAGAAAAAAAGAAGTGAGGGTACAGGTAACTGAACCCAGCAAGAAGTCTGTGTTGAAGGAGTTCCCTGCCAAGTTAGTGGGGCCTTCTCCAGTAGTCTCCATACAAGTAGAAGGGATCTACACCAAGGCTCTTCTTGACACTGGGGCTCAAGTGACTCTTCTGTATAGGGATTTCTATGATAAACATCTTAAACATCTGCCCCTACAGAAATTAGAGGAACTGGAAATATGGGGTATTGGAACTCAGAGCTTTCCCTATGACGGTTACCTGCCAATAAAGTTGACTTTTGATCCCTCAGTGGCTGGGGAGACAGAGACCTTCGATACTCTGGCAGTAGTGTGCCCTCGCCCACCAGGGGCCAGCAAGAGCTCACTCATCATAGGGACCAACACTGATCTAGTCAGGCGACTGCTGACACCGTTGGCCCAACAGGAAGAAGCCCCGACCACAAGAGTCCACCCCATGTTAAGGCAAGCCTACCAGAGCCTGGTACTGGAGCAGAAGGCCCCGGCTGAGGGAGTTGGCAAGATTTGGAAGCTAGACAAGACGGAGAAGGTATTACAACCGGGAGAGGTGACTTGCCTGAGGGCTTCTGTCAAGCTCACATGGAAACAGCCAGGCCCCTTCATTGTCTTCGAACCAGGCCCACAGGAAAGACAGAAAGGGATTGAAGTAATCCCCGAAGTGATCCCATTGAAGGCCCTACAGAAAAGCCATGGGAGGGTTTCAGTGAGTATAAGGAACACTGCTAATACACCAGTGAAGGTGCCGGCCAGAATGCTGTTGGGCCAGGTGAATCCAGCCACCCCCATTGCCCCGTGTGAATTGAAGAAAGAAGAAAGGGGTGAAGTCACCATAGAGAAGCTCTGTTCTGAAGACACGGCCCTCCCACCAGAATGGAGAAAAAGGGCCAAAGCTCAACTTGCAAGGTGGGAAAAGATCTTCTCTAAAGATGAGTTCGATGTGGGGTGCGCAAGGAGTGCCACTCACAAGATACGCTTACAAGAAGATAAGCCCTTTAGAGAGAGAGTTCGACGGGTCCCACTGGGTGACTTAGAAGACTTGCGGGAACAGTTGGCTGAGCTGAAGAGGACGGGGATTATTCGAGAATCCAGGAGCCCTTACGCTTCTCCAATAGTGGTAGTCCGAAAGAAGAACGGGTCGCTGAGACTGTGTATCGACTACAGAACACTTAACAGAAGGACCATCCCAGATCAATACACCACTCCCCGAATTGAAGACGCCCTGCAGAGTCTGTCAGGGGCCAAGTGGTTCAGTGTAATGGATCTAAAAAGTGGATATTACCAAATCCCCATGCACCCTGAGGATCGGGAGAAGACAGCATTCATCACCCCTGTGGGGTTCTTTGAGTTCAACCGTATGCCTCAAGGGTTATCAGGAGCCCCCGCCACTTTCCAAAGGCTAATGGAGAGAACCGTCGGGGACATGAATCTAATAGAGGTACTGGTATATTTGGACGACGTCATCGTGTTCGGGAGAACCCTAGAAGAGCATGAAGAGAGACTGGAGAAGGTCCTGAAGAGGCTCAGTGAAGAGGGCCTGAAACTCTCCCCAGAGAAGTGTCAATTTTATCAGTCCTCAGTCCATTACCTGGGCCATATCGTTTCTGCAGAAGGGGTGGCCACGGACCCAGAGAAGCTGGATGCCGTCACCTCTTGGCCGAGACCTACCAACGTGACTGAGCTTCGGTCATTCCTGGGGTTCTGTTCTTACTACAGAAGATTTGTAGAAGGATTCGCCAAGATTGCCAGACCCCTGAACGAGTTACTCAGAAACGAAGGGGAAGATGATGTTCCAGAGCTGGTCAAATCAGTGAAACTCACCATGGGACCCCGAAGGCCCAAAGAGTCGATTCAAGACCAGTGGACAGGGGAGTGCGAGGAAGCCTTCCAGATGTTAAAGAAGAGTCTTACCACTGCACCAGTCCTGGCCTATGCTGATCCAAAGAAGCCTTATGAACTGCATGTAGATGCCAGCCGAGATGGGCTGGGTGGGGTGCTGTACCAGGAACATGATGGTTACCTAAGACCCGTCGCATATGTAAGCAGGAGTCTGATACCTGCTGAGAAGAATTACCCCACCCACAAGCTTGAATTCCTGGCCTTGAAATGGGCAGTGGTAGACAAACTGAGAGACTACCTATATGGGGCGGAGTTTGTGGTGAAGACAGATAATAACCCGCTCACCTACCTTCTGACCACTGCCAAGTTGGATGCAACGGGACACCGTGGTTGGCTGCCCTTTCAAGCTTCACCTTCAGCTTGAAGTACCGACCCGGAGTGGGAAATAGGGATGCAGATGCCCTGTCCAGGAGGTCTCATGCCCCCACCGACCCTACCGAAGAGTGGGCCCAACTAGACCCAGAGGGAGTGCGAGCCCTATATCAGGGGACAGAACTTCAAGCCAGAGGTGGGTCAAGAGCCGAAGAAATTGGGGTCTCAGCTGTTGGAGTACCGAAGTGCTATTGCAGTGTGACCCAAGTCGAAGGGGAGGGCTTGCCCAAGCTGACAAAAAGGGATTTGAGAAAGGAGCAAGAAGAAGACTCTTTAGGGAAACTCCTGATAAAGGCCCTGGAAAGCCAGCATCCCGAGATGCTTGAAACAGACTCCCCAAGAGAAGCCCGATTGTTGCGCAGGGAGTGGGATCGCCTACACATACGTCAAGGGGTGGTCTACCGAAGGGGCCCCTCTGACGACTCAGAAGAGAAGTGGCAGCTGTTTCTACCAGCCAAATATCGAGAAGCGGTCCTAGCTGCCCTCCATGACAACCATGGTCACCTAGGGTCCGAACGGACTTTTCACCTTGTACGGTATAGGTTCTATTGGCCCTGCATGCGGGCTGAAGTGGAAGGATATTGCCATTCCTGTGTCCGATGCATTCAAAGGAAGACCTTGCCACGTCAAGCAGCCCCAATGGGCCATCTGCAAAGTCAGGGACCTATGGAACTGGTGTGCATTGACTTCCTTTGCCTGGAGCCTGATCTGAGTGGTCAAGGGAATGTCTTGGTGATAACAGATCACTTTACCAGATATGCTCAAGCATTCCCAACAAAAGACCAGAAGGCCTCAACAGTAGCCAAAGTACTGGTAGAAAAATTCTTTGTGCACTATGGTCTACCCCAACGCCTTCATTCAGATCAGGGCAGAGACTTTGAAAGCAAATTAATAAAGAAGTTATTAGACCTGTTAGGCATTCAGAAGACCAGGACAACCCCTTATCACCCACAAGGAGATGCTCAGCCTGAACGGTTTAACCGGACTCTCTTGGATATGTTGGGGACTCTGAGTTCAGAGGAAAAGCAGCATTGGAGCAAGTATGTAGCTGCCATAGTGCATGCCTACAATAGCACTGCCAGTGATGTCACCGGGTATTCCCCATACCGTTTGATGTTCGGGCGGGAGGCTCGGTTGCCAGTGGACTTGGCCTTTGGCATATCGCTGGATCATACCTCAGCAGCATCCCACAAGGGGTATGTAGACCGATTGAGAAAGAGTCTGAAGACAGCTTTTGAAAAGGCCAAAGCAGCATCTGACCAACGGGGGCTGAGAAATAAAAGAAACTTTGACCTAAGAGTCAGAATTCAAGATTTACAGCCAGGGGATAGAGTGCTGTTGAGGAACTTGGGAATTCCGGGAAAACATAAGTTGGCTGACCGTTGGAAATCCCAACCTTATGTTATCTGCAAGAAGCTGGAAAACCTTCCTGTGTACCAAATTAGGCCAGAAGGAAGCGTGGGACCGTTAAAGACCTGGCACAGGAATCACTTGTTGCCCCTCTCCGAGGCAGTTCGCATGCCTCCTGCATCTGACTCACAAGAAACCCCTTCAACTTCTCAAGGTTCCAGACCCATCACCCGATCTCAAACAGTGCTTCCAGATGTGAGAGATGGAGACTCTGACAATGAAGGTCAAGAGGATGAAGAAGCAGAATCTGACTGGTTGTGGTCATCCCAATTGCCAGAACCCATGACCACCTCCCAAACCTCACCCAAAACAGTTGACAATGGAACTCTTCGGGCAGAAGCTCCTGAATTCGTGCCTTCAAACATTCTCATTGAGGAGGTAGCTGATGACTCAGACTCTTTGTCAATGGAAGACCCAGAAGAAGGGTCGTTGTCTCTATCTGAAGGAGAGCGGGACGCTCCTGAAGTTCTGGAGCCCAACATGCCTGAACTAGATGAGGAAGCCCCTGAAGAGCTTCTAGAAACAGCCAGCCCCAATGTCCTTGAGAATATGATACCTAAAGAGCAGAGGGAAAGAAGAGTAATTCACCCCCCAAAAAGACTGACGTACGACCAATTGGGTGAATGCTCTGAGGAGGCCATCATCACTTCTAAGAGAACCATTGATCAGTCTAGCTCTTCCACTCCAGATTCAGATTTAGTGGAAGACAACCCCAGCTCACTCCCTAGCACATCTGAAACAGACACCCAAGTGTCGGTGGTCCGTATACAGGACAACCTCCCTCCTTGTGATAATTGGTGGGAGGTTCCTTTGTCGGCTCTGTGTTATGATATGAGCTGTTTAAGTTTAAATCCTGCTTATGAAAAGGCAAGTTGTTTATTGTCATGCATAAACTAACAAATTTCCCTGCAGGTATTGCCAAAGTATGTGTTAGGTTACATACTGTTGTCCTCTTTGGGGACCAAAGACTTTAAGTGGGGGGAGTGTGTAGCAGGATGTCCATATGAAAGAAGGAATCCGGCTCCCTCCGGTGGTATAAGCGTTACAATGCAACTAATGCACTTTGGGACAGATATCAGCTAGGAGAAAAGACTTTGTTGCTCTTAGTAAAAGACAGACTACATTACCCAGGGTGCATTGCAACACCGCAAAGCATTCTGGGCAGACTACTTAAACCAGGGGAGGGGCCAGCGTCTCTCTCTCTGGATCCAGCTCTCAATCAAGCAGGAAGTTGGCACGGAGGCATGCTTCCTAAGGATTAGGCCAGAAGCCTGGGCCTAAATTACGGGAGTACCTGAGTGATTTCCAGCAGAGGATCGTCCACAGCGTCCTGTGATTGCCCAGCAGAGACCGGAGTCGTCCATCACCATATGCTGTTAGTGACGGAGTCCGGAGACTGCAGCTGAAGCAGAAGCGTGGAGATCGAGTGACCGGGACAAGCCAGAGGAGACTATCTGAAAGTCGGGCCTGTTTGGTGAGAAGGGCACCTGCCCAGAATTGACTACTACCTTAGAGGAAAGTGATTTAGTTAGTGCCAGCCACACTTCACCTATCACGCCACAGCTTGCGGCCTAGTGTATCTCACTGGAGACTATGTGATCAGAGATTGGTGCATCCGTCATTAGTGGGTGGCAGGCACACGAGTACTCAGGTATATTGCGGATAATTACAGCATCTTGTTGAAACCCTGTGGATTACAATTTAACTTGTGCACTGACGGTGGCTAGCGAAGACTTCATTGGAGAAAGGAACTTTGAGTGGGACGCAGATAGGCCTTGCTTACCTATTATAGGGAATGAACACGTGCAAGGTATTGTAATAAAGGGGGAGCTCGCGAGCAACCAGTTAGCCGTGCAGAGACACATATAGATACATGTACATATATATAGCTGATGTTATTTCCTGTTATTACCTAATCTCAGTGATACCTATCCTTATTGGTTTATTGACTCTGCAATGCGCATGCAGAATCAACTGTGTGTATTAATGTAATTCTTTACCCTTCCCTTTTATACTGAGTAAAGGTACCTTTGATTAAGCATATAACTTGTGTGAAGTATCTCTGTCACTTAGAAGGACTAGTGACCAGCAAAGGTAATAACATTTACAGGTTATTGTGTGATGTATGCAGGATTGTGTCTCCTAATACTCAATAGGTCTCACACTCCTTATTCATATCAGTTGTGTTAAGGGAAGGTTTGAGCCACTTCCAGGGGTTGATAGGCAGGACGTAGACCCAAATCAAACAAACAGCAGCTCCTACGGGGGTAGTGCTACATATATATATATATATATATCAGAGGATAATCATCTCTTCTCAGGGAGATGGTTCTTTTCTGCATAATCATACTATTGTATATTGTGTTTTTTTTTTCTTTCCCTCTGCAGGTGACCTGCAATCAACTCTATTGGAGCATGGGTGGAGTAGATATGTTAGGAGGGGACGGATTGTATTTTGTCAAGCTATGTGTTTTTTGGGAGGAAAGTAATGTATTTGTTTTTTTTTACATTTTCTTTCTCTTCTTTCTCTGCTATTCCCCAAATTTTTTTTGGGCTCAGGCACCGCAAATGTTTTTGTTGTACATAGTTGGAAAAGACTGGAACCCACTCAGGATTGAGGGGTCTTTTTGATCTCTTCCAGCCACTGGGGACAGTGGCTTTTCAAGGGGGGGTATGTGTAGCGGGACCCCCAAAAATGGGGTCGCTATGCTGTAAATTTAGGAGCAGTCTGGGCAATAGTATGGCTCAGATTCTACAATTCTGTTTACTATGGACTCTGCTCTGCCACGTTGTTGCCTGGTGCATAGTTCCCCTGGGCCTGGGGTGGCGCTGTTGCCCAGGTCTTGGGTTGAACCGCAGGTGGCATTGTGGTATGATTTGGTGTCCTCTCTCGGCTACCATGTGGTGGGCGGGTTCCGCCTGCTGTGCATGCCAGGAGAGGGTACATAAAGGGCAGACGCCATGATCAGGGAAGGAGAGTGTGCTCCATGGGGGTGGTGTGCCAGGGGGATTCCAAGGACCCCTGGTGGCGAAGTCACGCCCTATGGCCCTGCTGGCCGGGGGGTGTGTGAACTGGTCGAGGCGTCTCGGGCACCTTTAGCTCGAGGCTGCAACGTTCCAGGTAGACCCAGTACCTTCAATTGGGTCTACAACCAACACACTGGAGTCCCAGGGAACCCGCGTGAGGGTGGCCCGCTCTGAAGGAGAGGAAACCGGGGGAGGACCTGTCCGATGGATCAGTGAAGGAATTCATGATGAAGGAGAGGCCTGGTTACCTATCAGAGGGAAGGATTCGTGAGTTGCAGTATAGCTCCTGTAGCGTGTCCCATTGAAACCTATGGTCTCTATTAATCTATGGGAGTTTCAAAGTTCTAATTCAGTAACTAAGGATTCTGTGGCAGAGAATTACTTAGACTTGTCCGTGAAGGGGACTAACTTAAAGGAACTGTTCGTGTTTCACTCCGGCTGCTAGAACTGTGAGAGGGATCTATCCGGGTGAGCAATTCATACTCAGGCTTGAGTGAAGAATAGGGTAGTTGGGTGTCGCGTGCCTGAACCTATCCCTCTACCCACTTTGTCTCTTTCTTCAACTTATTCCCAAATCTGTTTCAAGCAAGATAAAATAAACTCGTCTGTTTGGAGTTTAAACACTGTTTGGACATTGGCTTTCTTTGGGAGGAAGAACACAGACTTTTCCCTGTACTCTAGGGACAAGAACCAATGGAGGGAGGTAACTCGCTGCATGACCCAAAATTGTAAGAACACCGCTCAACCTCTTAAACCAGGAGGATCCGGGCATGTGGCACGGTGTGCCTTTATCCCTGCAAGGAGAAGGTAGGCAGGAGAAAAGGGTCCGTGTGCTACATAGGGTTCCCTGGTCATTGGATTTTAAGGTTCCCTGGACATTGGATAATAAGTTTCCCTAGTCATTGGATTATAAGAATCCCTAGTCATTGAATTATAAAGTTCCCTGGACATTAAATTATTAGGTTCCCTGGTCATTGGGTTATAAATTTCCCTAGACATTAAATTATTAGGGTCCCTGGTCATTGGATTATAAAGTTCCCTGGACATTAAATTATTAGGGTCCCTGGTCATTGGGTTATAAAGTTCCCTGGACATTGGATTATAAGGTTCCCTGGCCATTGGGTTCTAAGGTACCCTGGACATTAAATTATTAGGGTCCCTGGTCATTGGATTATAAAGTTCCCTGGACATTAAATTATTAGTGTCCCTGGTCATTGGATTATAAAGTTCCCTGGACATTAAATTATTAGTGTCCCTGGTCATTGGATTATAAAGTTCCCTGGACATTAAATTATTAGGTTCCCTGGTCATTGGGTTATAAAGTTCCCTGGACATTGGATTATAAGATTCCCTGGTCATTGGATTATAAGGTTTCCTGATCATTGGATCATAAAGGTTTCCTGATCATTGGATTATAAGGTTTCCTGATCATTGGATTATAAGGTTTCCTGATCATTGGATTATAAGGTTTCCTGATCATTGGATTATAAGGTTCCCTGATCAGTGTATTTTAAGGCTCCCTGGAGTAGGGGCCTGATGTGTTTAGCTGTACTGTGTTTTGCTGAGCCATATGTTTTCTTTAAATGCAAGTTTTACATACAAATGATCCACTGCAGCCATGAATATTGCTGCTTCTTTTATATACTCAAGGAATAATAGCCATAATCTAATATTACTGTTGCCAATGTTTCCCTTTTCCAAACCAACTGCTGCAAATAGCCCAAATAGCAGCAAACTGGCTTCTGAAATATATGTTGTATATTGTACATATCTACCAGAACTGTGTGTTCAATAATTGTTATTTTTTTTTTATTTCTACGTGAAATTACATCTGCCATTTAAATCTTAATGCCGGAGTGAATGAGTGCATGTAAAGTGTATAGCACTTCCTGCTTAGTAAGAGCCATTACAGGGTTGGTTACATGAAAAACGTAAAGCTTTAAATTTGTAGAATGTGACCATACAATAGAAGGAGTTGCCATAAAAAATTCAGGTAGTTAAATAAAGGACGGTCATATGATCAGCAACGGCAGCCATAAAGGCAAATGATGTGGATCATTGGTATACATGGCTGTAAAGCGCAATAGAGGGATTTTTACTACTATTCTACAAATGGAACATTTGTACTAGTTGTAGGTGTGTGTCATAAACAGTAGACGGCGGCTTGGACTTCAGAGGTATAAAACCACTATAAATTTTACGCTAGAATGTACACATGTACACATGTAAACAGCTCTATATGTGAGCAAAACATCTATAAAATATGTTTTTCCTATAGGTATTATAACTAATTTCATAATTTCTGGAAGGGTCATATTGTGCTCCTCCGCCCCTGGCAGTCAGGAAATAAGGAGATCCTAGGTCGTAGAGGAGCCAATGAAGCTGCCAGTGTCAAGAATTACTGGTTTTCTGATACAAGCACACTCAGCTGACTAAGATGTTTACTGATCTGTGGGAAAGGTAACATATAAAAGCTCATTTCCAGCCTAGTCTTGCACAGTTGTACTTATAGTGTTAACTCCGATTTCACTGCAGAATGTCATAGCTCCCAACTGTCCCTGATTTCGAGGGACTGTCCTTGATTTGGAGCAATGTCCCTCCATCCCTCTTTCCCACTCATTTGTCCCTCATTTTGGTCTGATCTATATGGTTGTATATAAAATGTACTTTTTATCTTTCAAAAAGTGTTTCCCAGTGCTAAACCTTTCATCCAAATTCTAAATTGTTGCATTTGTAAATTTTAAAAGCCAATATAAAAGAATAGTAGTGGTAAAAAAAAAAAAAAAGCCCTTGTGGATTTAATTAACCTTTTTTTTGGTTAATTCTCCTTTAAGGGGGTGAGGCAGGAGGCGTGTCCTATGACTACATACGTTTTCTAGAAGGTGTCCCTCATTCCCATCTCAAAATGTTGGGAGGTATGCAATGTGAGCTTCTCATTGTATGCATTATAAGTTGCAGCAAGTCAGATAGAGCCTGCCTCATTTCCTGGCTGGAGAACGTCCTTCATAATCTTCTTCCCCAGCATGACTGTCTGTAGCCTGTCCCTTTATCATTGGATTTCAGTTCTATCAATCCTGGTGCAGCATCATATGAGGGTATTACCTAGGGTGGTCCAGCCATAAAGGCATTTCGATATTTGTGTACCACTATCAACTGCTTGCACCAGGACTGAGGGCTCTTGAGCGAAGTACTTAATCAGGGTGTTGTGTTGCTTTTAGCAAGCTATGTACAGCACCTTGTCAGATCCTCCCACCCATCATGATCTGCCTGCATTGCATAGAGAAGCAGAGACCCAAAGATGACATCCCTGAGTCTGAAATAGCGTAATGAAAATTGAAGGGTTTTATTTCAAAGTTTTATTAGCATGGTAATGAGAGGGGGAGGGAGGAACCAGAGAAGGACTAATATACTGTAAGCAGATGAAACATCACTTTTTAAAATGAAAGGATAACCAAAAATGTTTTATATATTGCAGCTTACCAGTCCTTAGATGTGGTGGCTGCGTTCATTTTTATTTTTCAGGCTAAGAACATTTTCAGCAAATACAAAAAATGCCTGTTGATCTTGCCAGATGTGTCTTTGTCACTTCCTATAAGCTGAACTGAAAGCACAAACAATGCAAACAATGTTATCTTCCTTTTAAGAAATGACTCCCCACCCCAATACAATAGAGATGGAGAGAGGAAGACGTTTGAAGTCCAGCCAGAGTGACAACCAGGGCCGCTGATAAGGCAGTACAGCTGGCCCTCCTGTACCAGGCCCAGGCCCCATCAGTTCAAAAGGGGGGTCGGGGAACCTGCTAAGCAGGAGAGATTGCTGTACTCCTGCCTTATAGCAGACACAATCTTCTTCTGCCTGCCCTTGCAGTGTTGCTGGCTTCTCTACCTCTTTCTCCTTATGGCAGCACTGCAGAGGGATCAGTTTTAGCATCTGGGCTGGTAAATATGACATATTTAACAGCCCCTTTCCCGAGTTCTCCATCCTGAAGATACCACTATGTGTCCCCACCCCCTGCTGTCCGGGCCCCCGCGTGCCTCCCGCAGTGCTGGAGGCTTCCCTCCTCTCCTGCCAGTGGCTGCTGTGGACACATAGGGGTATCTTCAGGATGGAGAACTTGGAAAGGGGCTGTTAAATATGTCATATTTATCGGCTCCTTCCTCTCCTGAATGAACACAGTGAGTGATTGGTACCTGTGTTAACTATGCTTCAGTTTGTGAATGGATGGGAAGCCCCAGAGTGCTTCCTATTCATTCATCTGTGCAGCTGAGGCTCCAAGGAAAGGTACTTGATAAACCTATGACCTCAGTCTCTTTCTCAGTCTCAAATGTGAGACATCAAGGGTGTGTTTAGACCCTTGATTTTTCACCAAAGCCCCCCCAACAGGGCAGTTAAAAAAATGTTAATAAATGAATAAAAAATTAAATCCTAAAATACATTTAAAAAAAAATAATTAAAAGAGAAGTATGTTATTTTTTTTTTTATTCATACTTACCTATGTGGATGCAGCATCAGACCGATACTGCAGCTGTCCCCCGCCATCTCTGCACTGAGGACCGAACCATCGAACATCGCAAATGGCTCGATTTTCACAGATCCCTGAGAGGAGGGCTGCTGACTCTCAGTCAGCGTCTCTCCTCTGCTTCTCCATCCTCATTGGAGCGCGGAGCAGTGGAGGGGTGGGGAGCGGTCAGCTCAGCGTCTCAGCGGCTCGCTGAGACTGCCATTAATCAGGGCAGCTGGCAGATCCAAACTTGAAAGTTGGGATGACGCGCTGCCTCGACTGATGGCAGTGACGTCAGCGGAGAGCGGACTTCAGACCGATCTCCACTGAAAACAGGTCACAGGAGTGCAGAACGAATTGCACTCCTGTGACCCAGAGGAGAAGCCCAGCCTAAAAAGCTCAGGCTGGACTTCTCCTTTAAGGACTTGCATGTGATTTGCTCTCTGTCATGGCTGCGAAACATAGCATCGTGGCCATGGCATGACCCCTAGCCGCTGACTCTGTTGCTACAGGGTTAGTGGTTGGTGGGTGGTAAAATTTCAGCTCAACCATGAGATTTTACTGCCACCCAACATCTTGTGTGAATAAACCCTAAGGACTAATTTACACAGGTATGCTAGCCATGTGAATGGGTTGACTGTTAATGAAGACCCCTTTCACGCTGAGGCAGTTTTAAGGCGTCAGAAAACTGCCTCTCAAGCCAACCCAGTGTGAAAGCTTGAGTGCTTTCACACTGGGGCAGTGCGCTTGCAGGACGGGGAAAAAAAGTCCTGGAAGCAGCATCTATGGGGCGGTGTATACACCACTCTCACACTGCCCCTGTCCATTGGAATGAATGGGCACCGCTTCCAAAGCACCTAATAAGGGCTTCTGAAGTGTTGCATCACGGGTGCTTTTAACACCTTTTTAACCCCTTCTTGGGGGTTAAAAGCACCCCACTACAGCTCGAAAAGCGTCACTGAAGCGCCGCTGAAACAAGCGGCACTTTACCGCTAATGCTGGCACCGCCCCAGTGTGAAAGTAGCCTAAGGTAATGCAGCGGCTGTATGAACACAGCCACAGGCCTCAATTTGTCAGGTGTGCAGGTGCGGGTGAGTTGCCCTGAATGCACACTTTGTTTGGGGCTGTACACCTGCACCCACATGCCTGTCCAATTAGGACCCGCAGCTGTGTTTATATATATGTAGCGGGGTCTCCTTTAAGACTCTCAGGACTACCTTACCCAGAACCCCATTTGGCACCCAGGGTGCAATGTTGCCGCCGCAGAGACTCATGGGTGGAGCTATATAAGGAAGGGGCGAGGCTAGGCTCTGCCTCTTTGGGACACGAGACTTCGGTGAACAAGTCCTCCTGTGCGGATCTGCTGGTGTGCAAGGCCTGAAGCCTGGGGCCTTGTGCAGCTACCAAAGAGCCTTCCACCCTACTGCGAGCCTGGGTGGCATCTGACTTTGTTATTCCTCAACCTTTGTTGGATCGGAGACCCGACCGCTGCAGACGCTGTGTGTGGAGACACAGCAGGTGGAAGTCCCGGACTGGGATCGTGTCCGGAGGGGTGAGCGAGCACATGCTCAATCCATATACTTTATACTGTTGTTAGGCCTACAGACTGCCGAGGCCCACCCGCTTATATTTGAGACCCCGCTGGAGATCTATAGCAGAACTGAGTCAAAGGGTCTCCAGTGAAGTGTTCCGTGTTGTTACTTTGACCTGTGGATTACAAATGTGTTCCTGAATGTGCACCATCATTAAAGACTTGCATGCGAAGAAATCATCTCCTAGAGACTGAGTTTTAGAGTCTGGGTCAGGCCTGACCAAGCGTTAGAGTTTAGTTGCTGCGCCACAGGGCGCTTAGTTAACGGCCGTTACACGTGGTATGCCATTACTGTATTTCATTAATGTGTAGTATGTTATTCGCTGCAGGGCTCTGCTAGAAGCACGTGTGATCTGTTATAACTGTTGATCTATTATACTAAGAGAGAGTAAACTCGTTATTCTGAAATTGCTTTGCATTGGTGTCTGAATTCTACCATAGAGTATAAGAGATATTACCCTAGACTAACTATGCCAGAGTGGGTCGAGTGAATTGCCAGGGGTTGGCGGTGCTGTGTGCAGGGCCCGAGACCAAATTCAGCGGCTCTCTTAGTTGGGGGTGCGCTACATATATATATATATATATATATATGCACAGCTCCAAGCGGCTCCAGCCACATAAACAAACCACTGATTTACACTGTTCAGGCCACAATGCGCATGTGAATGAGCTACAATACCTCATTCACATACAGAGCTTTAGCGGGAATTTTGTTGTTTGCGTCCACAAATAATAATTTTAGTTTATTTTTAGCAAAAATAGCGGCCCTGTCAGGTAGGCTGTACGTAGCCCTGTGATTTCTAACAGCAGCCCTGGTGGCAACCACAGCTGTCTCTTAAGATTCAGTGGAGTGAGCGCGCATATCCACCTTAGGACAAGAAGTGTGTGTGGGGGGGGGGGGGGGGGGGGGGACAAAGGGGAAGATGCCTGAAAAAAAGAAAACATGCAGCCACCACAGCCAAGGAATGGTGCTCTGCAGTAATAAAACTTTTATTTTTGGGTTTAGATATGCTTTAATGGGAAGAGTCAAAAACATTTCATTTTTTTGTATAAAGTGGGCAAGATATAAGGCATATGACAAATTTTTGTTTTTGTATGTGTCCCCACTAGAGATTATACCCCTCTCTTCATATATCAGCGTCAGAGAAGGAAGTGAGAAGCAATCTCCCCAAGGTGAAGGGAAAACCCCTCTCGGACAGCTGTCACATGGAACAGGCGCCTTCACTGGGAGTTTTCCAGGTGATACCTGTTACTAAAGAGACTTTTATTCCCTTTTTCCCCAATGACAACCATAAAGATGGATTGTGAATTACTGCTGATTTACAGCTTTACTTTTATTGTTCATAGTTTTGTAAATCTACATGCAATAGAATATACAGAAATGTTATCTTTATTTAATTAGAACTTCAAATGTTTCCACAGAGGTTTACAGAGCCATTCACATAAACATTTGATATCAAAGACCTCCAGATTTGCCTCTATACCCCAAGCATGCAAAAAACGCCCCAAAAAATACACAAAATAGGGGCCCATTTTGCATTCCAGACTATTAGGGCTCATGCACACAGCCGTACAGCGTGCAAGGCCTGCGTAATTACTCTCCCGGGAATCGCAGTCGCTGCATACAGTTGACCATTGCAATGCATTAGATGGCCATTGAGAGGCATTTGTATGCCGGGGGGAAGGATTTTTTTTGCACAAAGCATCCATGCAGACTTACAGTGCCTTAAAGAAGCTTTCATACCCCTTGACATTTTCCGCATTTTGTCATGTTACAACCAAAAACGTAAATTAATATCATTGGGATTTTATGTGATAAATGGTTTTCAATTTTTTTTACAAATAAATATGTGAAAAGTGTGGCGTGCATTTGTATTCACCCCCCCCCCCTGAGTCAATACTTTGTAGAACAACCTTTCGCTGCAATTACAGCTGCAAGTCTTTTTGGGGATGTCTCCACCCGCTTTGCACATCTAGAGATTGTTTTTTATGCCCATTCTTCTTTGTACAATAGCTCAAGCTCTGTCAGATTGGATGGAGAGTGTCTGGGAACAGCGATTTTCAAGTCTTGCCACAGATTCTCAATTGGATTTAGGTCTGGACTTTGACTGGGCCATTCTAACACACAAATATGCTTTGATCGAAACCATTCCATTGTAGCTCTGGCTGTATGTTTAGGGTCGTTGGCCTGCTGGAAGGTGAACCTCCGCCCCAGTCTCAAGTCTTTTGCAGACTCTTAACTATTTTCTTCTAAGACTGCCCTGTATTTGGCCCGATCCATCAACTCTGACCAGCTTCCCTGTCCCTGCTGAAGAAAAGCATACTCACAATATGATGCTGCCACCACCATGTTTCACGGTGGGGATGGTGTGTTCAGGGTGATGTGCAGTTTTAGTTTTCTGCCACACATAGCGTTTTGCTTTTAGGCCAAAAAGTTCAATTTTGGTCTCATCTGACCAGAGCACCTTCTTCCACGTGTTTTTTGTGTCCCCCACATGGCTTCTCACAAACTGCAAACAAGACTTCTTATGGCTTTCTTTCAACAATGGCTTTCTTCTTGCCACTCTTCCATAAAGGCCAGATTTGTGGCGTGCGTGACTAATAGTTGTCCTGTAGAAAGATTCTCCCACCTGAGTGGATCTCTGCAGCTCCTCCAGAGTTACCATGGGCCTCTTGGCTGCTTTCCCAATTAATGCTCTCCTTGCCTGTCTGTCAGTTTAGGTGGACGGACATGTCTTGGTAGGTTTGCAGTTGTGCCATACTCTTTCCATTTTCGGATGATGGATTGAACAGTGCTCCGTAAGATGTTCAAAGATTGGGATATTTCTTTTATAACCTAACCCTGCTTTAAACTTCTCTACAACTTTATCCCTGACCTGTCTGGTGTGTTCCTTGGCCTTCATGATGCTATTTGTTCACTAAGGTTCTCTAACAAATCTCACAGAACAGCTGTATTTAAACTGAGATTAAATTACACACATGTGGACTCTTTACTAATTAGGTGACTTCTGAAAGCAATTGGTTCCACTAAATTTTAGTTAGGGGTATCAGAGTAAAGGGGGCTTAATACAAATGCGCTGAATACAAATGCGCGTCACACTTTTCAGATATTTATTTGTAAAAAATTTTGAAAACCATTTATTATTTTCCTTCCACTTCCACTTCACAATTATGTCCCACTTTGTGTTGGTCTATCACATAAAATCCCAATAAAATACATTCACCTTTTTGGTTGTAGCATTACGGAATGTGGAAAATTTCAAGGGGTATGAATAATTTTTCAAGGCACTGTATGCTCCAAACGCAGATAGTGTGTATGTCCGTGCGGGTGCTTTATGGAAGCCTCGCTACACAACTGTGTACAGTCGCATCTTCTAATGCATCTCAATGGTCAGCAGTATGCACCAGCTGCAGATCCCTGATCAGTAAATATGCAGGCTCCGCATACTGTGCACAAAGCCTCACTTATCAGATTGTTTTATTCATTTTTTGCTTGTTTGTCATACAGTAAAACATACAAACTCCAAGCAGATAGTGTCTTTGACGTATATGGTACCTGAAGACCCAGCATTGCATAGCATGATGGATGATGTCATTATAAAGAACCAATATCAAGTTCAGAAACATAGTATGTGATTGGTATTTTTACTGAAAATACCACTATGCATGTACTAGTATATGTATTTATTCTAGATACTGTAATAAAGGTGAATAGAAATATTTACAGAGTGAACCGGTTAGAGAATGGATTTGTCAAATCTTATTAAGTTATGACTTTTTCTAGGTAGGCTTTAATGTTAGGTTCACACTGTCGTGGGTGGTTGCTGGTGCGGGACAGTGTGTAAATCAGGCATGTTCCTGTACCCTCAAGCACCCGCAGCCAAAATGTACTGCTGTTTTGCAGACACATGGGGCGCCATTCATTCCTAATGGCATGCTCACACATCTGAAAATCGACTGCGTTTTTAGGTGTGAGGCAAAGACATCATGCGTTTTCTATGCGGCTGCAATTTCAAAAAGGTGCAGGACCTTTTCTCTGCTTTTACCCGCAGATACAGCAGCCCATTCAAAAGAACAGGCTACTGTGCCCATGCAAACACATACTGCACAAAACACGACAGCGTTTCCTTACCCTAGGTCACAGCTAAGAGGTGGTATACGTACATACAGTTCAATAACAGATATTATATAAATAGCACAGAAGATTTGATATTGGACAAAGGGAAGGTGTGGTGATGAGCAATACAAATTTCATATAAAGAGTAGCTATAATCTGTTGGTTTGTGGGTTTACACAAGGACATTGGTAACTGAAACATGAAATGGAGATCAGTATAAAACATTTGCATAAACTGCATGAGAAGTTTGGGGAAGACCTGTGTTATAAAATGGATGGGTTATTTCCCCTTCTCCACCTCTTTTGTCTTTTTCCCAGATAAATCTTATGTCTTTCGTGACAGGGAGTGGGGACTTCATTTTTGCTTTAGGAAGGTCACTATCAGGTAACACTTATGGCACCTGGCACTCGGACTTGGCAGTCCTGGGAGTCTAGGTTTGATTGCCACCAGGGTGCCATCTGCAAAAAAACCTGGAGCTCCCAAGTTCCAAAACCGTTTCCTGGAAAAAGTGTCTGTATATACCAGGGCTCTCCAAACTGCAGCCCAAGGGCCAGATGTGGCCCTTTGCTAGCCTTTATGCGGCCCTTGGGGCACAATTCCTTCCACTGATATGAGGCACTATTCCTCCCACTGACACCAACAATGGGGCATTATATCTTCCACCGATACCAATGATGGATAACTATTCCTCCTACTAATAAGGGGAATACTTCTCCTATTGACCACCAACCCTGAGGCTATATTTATTCTCACTGATGCAGGGCCTGTGACATTTTCTGCCCCTGCAGGCCACAATCTAACCCTCCTAAAGTCTGAAGAACAATAAAGAGGCCCTTTGTTTGAAAAGTTTGGAGACCCCTGGTATATACAGTATATACTGGTATGAGCCCTCTATCCAAAACATTTCTTGGTCCAAATAATGTAGCAGCAAGTATTGTAGGCACTCAAGGGGCTTCCTTGGGTGAATATAATGATATAATGGCATTATTGCATCTAGGTTTAAAAGAGTCACCACTGGCTTTCTTAAGGCATATATATATATACACTATTCCTCGATTAATCGATTAAGTTTTTTGATCAATCAAAAATCTTTTGATCAATCAAAATTCCGGGTCTTCAGGGAGTTCCGTCGGAGATCTGGTGACGCCACAGACACCGGCGGGGCTTGCTGTGTCTATCTGAAGGGCTCCTTTGCTGTGCCTTCATATCTGCATGCCGGCCTTACAATCTGCCACACGCAAGGGCTGTTACACTTCCCTCTACCACTTCCCTCTATCAACCTGGGATTCTACAACCATCCACTGGAAGTTCTGATAGTTCCCTTCACGGGATATCTACATGCCGACGGACTGATGTTAACCCCTCCTCATCTGGATTTAGCAGTGGTATCGTTGTACACATTTTTATACCAGTATCATACTTAGCTACATGTTTTTATGACTGCTTTTGCTACCGTTTGGAATTACTTGCACCATTTTTACAGTTTATGTAGCTACATTGATTTTATCTCCAGTGCAATATTTATTTTGTAACCTACTTGAAGACTATAAAAGTTTTAATGCTATTCCCATCGAGCGCTGCCTTTGTGTGTTTTTTGTATCCTGCTAATCATTTTTCCAGTGGTTGGTAGCTGCACTGGGAATCAGCCTGCAAGGAGATCAGCTAAAAGTAGTTGGATCTGTATGTGCGTTATAATTAATCGAAATTAGTCGATTAATCGATTTTAAAAAAAAATCGATGAATCGAACACGAAAATTTTAATCAGTAACAGCCCTATATATTACCAAAAGTATTGGGAAGCTTGCCTTTACACGCACATGAACTTTAATTGCATCCCAGTCTCAGTCTGTAGGGTTCGATATTGAGTTGGCCCACCCTTTGCACCTAATAACAGCTTTAACTCTTCTGGGAAGCCTGTCCACAAGGTTGGAGTGTGTCTATGGGAATGTTTGAACATTCTTCCAGAAGCGCATTAGTGAGGTAAGGCGAGAAGGACTGTCTCACAGTCTCCACTCGAATTCATCCCAAAGGTGTTCTATCAGGGTTGAGGTCAGGACTTTGTGCACTGGTGCGCAGTCATGTTGGAATAGGAAGGGGCCATCCCCAAACTGTTCCCACCAAGTTGGGAGTATGAAATTGTCCAAAATGTCTTGGTATGCTGACGCCTTAGGAGTTCCCTTCACTGGAACTAGGGGGCCAAGCCCAACCCCTGAAGAACAACCCCCCACACCATAATCCTCTCTCCACCAAATGATTTGTACCAGTGCACAAAACATGTTTCATAAAGACATGGATGAGCGACTTTGGGGTGGAGGAACTTGACCGGCCTGCACAGAGTCCTGACCTCAACCCGATAGAACACCTTTGGGATGAATCAGAGTGGAGACTGCGAGCCAGGCCTTCCTATCCACATCAGTGCCTAAACTCACAAATGCGCTTCTGGAAGAATGGTCAAACATTCCGATAGACACACTCCTAAACCTTGTGGACAGTCTTCTCAGAAGAATTGAAGCTGTTATACCTGCAAAGGGTGGGCCAACTCAATATTGAACCCTACGGACTAAGACGCCATTAACGTTCATGTGCGTGTAAAGGCAGGCGTCCCAATACTTTTGGTAATATAGTGTATATATAAACATACACACACACAATTTAGCAGTGTGGACGGTACCCCAAGATACTCTAACTATTCAAATTCAGAAATTAGCATCGTGAATGTCCCATTGTCATTGATTGGGATGTCAATAGCTGAAAAAGCACCAAGTCAGCAAGCGATGCCTCCACATATAAAAAACAATGTTACTCAGGCTCAGACTGATCAGAATGACAAATATATGTGGAATCACTCACCTGAGTGGGATGCGGATAGCAATGTAGCGGTCACAAGCAATGGCGAGGAGGCTGAAGATGGAGCTCTGTGTCAGCACCAGAACAAAGCAGGCAATGAAGAGGCAGGCATGAAAGGTGGTGCAAAATCCAGTGCTTATTGAGATAGCAAATGGGATGGCAAGGACACCCACCGCAATATCTGCCGCAGCCAAGGATACCACAAAATAATTTGTTGCGTTTTGAAGGTTACTGTTAATGTACACAGCCCAGCACACCAACACGTTGCCAAGAATGGCCAAGATGGCAATGAACACTTCTAGGACTATATAAATGATGTCCTCTGTGTATGTCTCGCTCCCCTCCTTTAACATGGTGATGATGACATGGGGTAAAAGAATGATGGTGCCTCATTGGTCGTTGCTGCCGTAGCGTGCCCTCTAAGTGGTATATCACATGTCTTGTAAAATGCTCCCTTCATTGATTCAGGAATGGAACTCTTCACACTATTTAGGTATTCCTCCATTTAATATTCCCAAGCTGTCCATCTTCATATGTAAACTGCCTCTCAGCTCCTGCCACAGAGATAAACAATCAATGACTGTGCACAATGTCACCAAAATTGACCTCAACCTCCAGTAAAGCTAGTCATTCACTGGTAGACCTTTGTACAAACATTCGTGGGAAAATAAATCTCACCAGTACATTCGACATTGCCAACAGAGACTTGGCGGATGTCATTCAAAAGTAGTTCAAAATTGAATTTTCTTTTAATATTGCATTTTGTAATTAATGGAATTTCCCAAACAAAAACCACATCCACATTTCCTTTGTAAAATAATTTCCACCCTGCTTTTTTTTTTTTTTTTTCGTCATTATGGTCAAAAATCAATGTCAATTTGACCACATTCAATATTAGAAAATCAAACGCACGTTCTAAACATTTTTCAAAGAAATTCTACAGGTGTATGGCCAGCTTTACATAGTATCTAACATGATTTACATAGAAGAAATATATGAACTATTGGACCTGATGAAGGACCAGAAATATAGATGAAGCCTTCTTATATATACCTTTTGTACCACCACCCCTCCCTTTAGAATGCAAGCTCTACGAGCAGGGCCCTCCTGTACCTTTTGTATTGAACTGTACTGTAATTGTGTTGTCCCCCCTATACATTGTAAAGTGCTGCGTAGACTGTTGGCGCTATATAAATTGTGTATAATATAATACTATATGTACACAAGAAGATATTACACATGCAAGCAGTGGGAGGACAAGGTTATCAAGCGCCCAGGGCAAAGATGCCAAACTGCGCCCCCCTTTCCCTTAGGGTTAGGGTCAGGGTGCCCCCCCCCCCAATACCTGCAATAAACCATTGCGCCAGGGGCAGCCGCCCCTCCTGCCCACCTCTTGTCCCGGCCCTGCATGCAAAGCTTTGCAGTCTGGAATCTGCACAAGTATGAGGCATTATAGCATTGGTTTCATACTACTGGAGTTGCAGCTGTCAATTCCAGTCACTTGAAGGTATTGATTATGTGCCAGAGGTTGCATGTAGGAGCAGTGACAGAGGGCAAGAAAGTGACAGACTTGTGTTCTCAGCGTTCACATTCCTTCTAGACTTGGCCATAGTTTATCAGCTCACAGCAGCAACCAAACGCCCCCAGTTCTGTGACAGGTGCACAACACAGATACGCTATGAGTAAGCGAGGAGCACGCACCAAAACACTTGTCTGTACACACAGCTCTGTCCCCACCGACACACCCAACCCTAACTCACCCCACCTACGTATACTAAACACAAACATACATGAATGCAGATGTATTCAAAGCAATGCATTATCTTAAACAAGCAAACCATTTCCATACCTAAACACAGTTTGCTGCCAGTAAGTATACCTCTCCATGGAATCTCATTGTGCAGAACACTAAAAAGCCAGCCGTTCACCTACCTGCATATAACCAGCAGAGTGTCAGTTATAATTAGGTGCTATAGGTCCATGTATTTGAATGCCTGGAAGACAATGCTGCCTTAGCAACGCAAGTCAATCGCACTTTAACTTTATTCAACCCCTGTTTGAAACAAATTGCCAGTTTGGTAAAAAAAGGTGTGTAGAGAGTAAGGTATATTTCGCCTACTTCAGCTTAGACGCTATAGAAATTCATTTCTATATTGGAGAAAACCAACATTATATATGTAACGTACACCTCTTACAACAGTCGCATACTAGAACATTTAGCTCATACGTCTATATTTCATTTTTGCTTGAGCAAATTCAACGCTTTTCCTTATCTAGAACACTGTTTTTGTTTTTTTTTCTACAATGCTTCGTTTTTGTTTTATTTTTATGTATAGATGTATAGACCATCAACACATCATCATGCTTAAAAATATATATATATATATTTATATATATATATATATATATATATATATATATATATATATATATACATATATATAAAGATATATATATATATATATATATATATATATATATATATCTATCTATATATCTATATAGATAGATATAAATATCTATCAATCGATATCTATCTATATAGATAGATAGATAGAGATATCTATATATATATATGTCTATATATATATATATATATATATATATATATAGATATATATAGATTATATATATCTATATATATATATATATATCTATATATATATATATATATATATAGATAGATAATCTATCTATCTATCTATATATATATATCTATCTATATAGATAGATATCGATCGATCGATAGATATTTATATCTATCTATATAGATAGAGAGATATAGATATATATCTATATCTATATCTCTCTATATATATAGATATTTATATCTATCTATATATTTATATCTATCTATCTATATATATAACTATATGAAATATAATTATCAACTCTGCATCTATTATTCATTAAACTACAACATAATCCTTCTGCGCTAACCATGCCCATGTGACAATAGGTATCTAAGAGATTTGTTTATTTTAATCATCCTAAACTTGTCTTGTCATTGTATTGTAAATGTACAGTCTCCCTTTATTTTATAAGGCGTTGTGCAAACTGTTGGCGCTATATAAATCCTGTATTATAATAATAAAAATTAATCATCTAGAAAAGCATTTTCTATTTAAAAAAAAAAAAAAAAAAAAGTGTGTACCTAAGCAATATTTCCAGACCCTTGTGATGGTAGGTTTGCTTTGAAATAACAAGCAGTGTCTCACCTGCTAGTTATAGCTTGCTCTCCTTCCCAGACAATGTGACAGCTCCGCTCTGTAGTGATCAGTCCCATGCACTTGGCTGTTCTGCTGTCCCCTCTGCTTTGCTTTCCCCAAACTGCTGTGTGAGTGTGTCTCTCCTCCTCCTCCTCCTTTCTTCTCCCTCCCTCTCTTGGTTGACATTGTCTCTCCTACCAGTCCCGCTCACACACCTCGTTTCTCACAAACATACACACAGACAGGCTTTCTCATTACTGTAAAGATGTATGGTTTCCTTCGAAACATATTATACTTCTCTCTGAAACTTTATTTTTACTAGCGGATGCAGACTAGCGCTCTGATTAGCAGGTTGACACTTCCTTTTTATCAGACTGTCATAGACCAAACTGAGTAATGCATAAGGAAATGTGTCATAAGAAAATATAAAGATATGAAAAAAAATAAAAAATAGTCCTCTGCGCTACCAAAAAACAAGCAAGTGTGTAAAACTATCTGTGCAAATTTAAATATATACAAGCTGGTTGCAGTAGCTACTGTTGTGCGTTCCCACACCATTTAAAAATCTTAAAAAAACACTCTGCAACCAATCTAATTATTCTCAAATATGCATAAAATACATCAAATCAAACCAAAATAATAGTACTCATGTGTCTATAGAGGCTATACACACAATCAGATTATCCAACAGGAATAAGTATGAGTAAGCATCATGTCTTGATGTGAAACGCGTTAGCCTTGTTCCCTGCATGTCCACTTCTTTATGTTTGATTGTTTTGGATGGTCATTTGAATATTTTTGGGATTTTTACTTTTTCACAATAAACGTTTGAACAGAGTGCGGCAGTCCAGGAAATGTTTCTTTCTCCATGGTTTAGAGCAGAGCCAGCACCTGCGAGTGAAGCAGGGCGGGAGGAATTAGAGGGATTTGGAACCTTCAGAGCGGTACACCTTCTTTCAGGAATTGTGTGATGACAGGTTGTTGTCCGAAAATCCGACCATTTGTACGCTCCATCGGACAATTGTTGTCGGATTTTCCGCCAACAAATGTTGGATAGCATGCTTTAAAATTTTCCGACAACAAATGTGTGTTGTCAGATTATCCGATCACGTGTACAGAAGTCCTTTGGACAAAACTCCAAAGTACAAACACGCATGCTCAGAAGCAATGCTAACTATAACACAACATTAGCAGAAGTTTCCCAAAGGGTGGCGCTAAAGAGCTGAAAAACCATGTAGTTTCGTTTTTGTTGGCCAACAATGCTTTGCCGTTTGTATGCAAGACAAGTTCACAGCCAACACCCTTCAGACAATCGGAAAATCCGATCATGCGATCGTGTGTGCCAGGCCTAACAGTGTTAATTTCATCTACTAAAACATTTTAGTCGACTAAATGAATACTATTTTAGTCGACTTAAATACGACTAAAACAATTGAGATGACTAAAATACGACTACAACTAAAATGCCATTTTAGTCAAAAGACTAAGACTAAAACTAAATAAAAATTTGACTTCAAAATTAACACTGATCTGTAGTGCATGTTCATACCTCAATACCATAAATAATAGCATATTCGATTTTTCACTCCAGCAGTATATAATGAGCTCGGAAATTGTAGAGAAATGTTAACTAATGCATTACAATTTCATTACACCCATTAGATTTTAGACGACTAAAATTTGTTTTAGTCGACTAAAATGTACTGGAGATTTAGTCGACTAAATACGACTAAAACTAAAACAATTGCAGAAGACTAAAATGGGACTAAAACTAAAATGCCATTTTAGTCCTAAGACTTATGCCCTGCACACACGATCGGATTTCCGATGGAATAAAATCCGATGGAATTTTCCGTCGGAATTCCGATGAAGCTGACTTCCATCAGTCTTGCATACACACCATCAGACAAAATTCCAACCGTCCAAAACGCAGTGACGTAAAACACTCCGCGAGCCGATAAAAATTAAGTTCAATGCCTCTGAGCATGCGTCGACTTGATTCTGAGCATGCGTGGGTTTTTTGTCCGTTGGAAATCCACACAATCGGAGATTCCTATTGTTTTTTTCCCATCGGAAAAATTTAAAACATGTTCTATTTTTTTACACCGATGGGGCCCACACACGATCGGTTTTTCGATGAAAAAAGTCCATCGGACATGAAAAACTGATCGTGTGTACAGGGCATAAAACTAAATCGAAATTTGCTGCCAAAATTAACACTGGTGTCTAATTCATATATAAGTGAACCATTAGCATATACATAAAAATATATATGAAACTTTTATACATACAGGCTCTCTTCACTTAACGACCAGGTTTCGTTCCAGCGACCAGGTAATTAAACAAGGAGCCACAAGTAATCAATACTTTAAGCATTCAACTACTGTACTGTACTGTATTCTCTAAAAAAAGGTCTAAACACAAAACTCCAACTCAATAACACTGTTTTAATTTGCATACAGAACACAAAAATCGAAACCACAAAAACCCTGTACTGTACAATACAATGATGTACAGTGCCCAAAGAGTAGAGCAAGAGCGGTCGTTAAACAGGTAAGTCATTAAACGAGGAGAGTCTGAATATAGCAGGGACGTGCGGTGAGGTCAGTGGCTGGTGAAGCACTGGCTAGTATCAGAGCCAGATACACACAGGTTACATACATTCACAAGTTACGTATTTGATTCTCATTATGCAGTTATACTAGTTCTACTCATTCACCAAAATTATTTACAAACGCTGTCCCTTTAAGATGTAAATGTTTGGGGGTTCTGAGTAATTTTCTGGGGAAAAAACAATGATTTTTACATGTAGGAGAGAAGTGTCAGAATTGGCCTGGGGAGGACAAGTGGTTAATTACCATAAGTAATTAATATATAAATAATTATCATACAGTGCCTTGAAAAAGTATTCATTTCATACCCCTTGAAAGTTTCCACATTTTGTCACGTTACAACCCAAAACGTAAATGTCTTTTATTGGGCTTTTATGTGATAGACAACACAAAGTGGCACATAATTGTGAAGTGGAAGTAAAATGATAAATGGTATTTCAAATGTTTTACAAATAAATATTTGAAAAGTGTGGTGTGCATTTGTATTCAGCCCCCTTTACTCTGAAACCCCTAACTAAAAAGTGGAACAAATTGCCTTCAAAAGTCTCCTAATTGGTAAATAGAGTCCACCTGTGTATAATTTAATCTCTGTATAAATACAGCTGTTCTGTGAAGCCCTCAGAGGTTTGTTAGAGAACCTAAGTGAGAAAACCGCATCATGAAGACCAAGGAACACACCAGACAGGTCAGGGATAAAGTTGTGGAGAAGTTTAAAGCAGGGTTAGGTTATAAAAAATATCCAAAGCTTTGAACATCTCATGGAGCATTGTTCAATTAATCATCCAAAAATGGAAAGAGTATGGCACAACTGCAAACCTACCAAGACATGGCCGTCCACCTAAACTGACAGGCCGGGCAAGGAGAGCATTAATCAGAGAAGCAGCCAAGAGGCCCATGGTAACTCTGGAGCAGCTGGAGAGATCCACAGCTCAGGTGGGAGAATCTGTCCACAGGACAACTATTAGTCGTGCACTCCACAAATTTGGCCTTTAGGAAAAAGAGTGGCAAGAAGAAAGCCATTGTTGAAAGAAAGCCATAAGAAGTCCCATTTGCAGTTTGTGAGAGGCCATGTGGGGGACACAGCAAACATGTTTAAGAAGGTGCTCTGGTCAGATGAGACCAAAATTGAACTTTTTGGCCTAAACGCAAAACACTATGTGTGGTGGAAAACTAAACACTGCACATCACCCTGAACACACCATCCCCACCGTGAAACATGGTGGTGGCAGCATCATGTTGTGGGGGTGCGTTTCTTCAGCAGGGACAGGGAGGCTGGTCAGTTGATAGGAAGATGGATGGAGCCAAATACAGGGCAATCTTAGGGCAGCTGTAATTGCAGTGAAAGGTGGTATTGACTCAGGGGGGCTGAATACAAATGCACGCCACGCTTTTCGCATATTTATTTGTAAAAAAAATGGAAAACCATTTATCATTTTTCTTCCAATTCACAATTATGTGCCACTTTGTGTTGGTCTATCACATAAAATACATTCACGTTTTTAATTGTAACATGCCAAAATGTGTAAAATTTCAAGGGGTATGAATACTTTTTCAAGGCACTGTATATAGTTTATAAGGTAATTTACTATATTTTCAAAAACTGTACTCAAGCAGGTGGCTTAACGGAAAAATTACTGAAGTTTGAAGTTATAACTTCAAAACAGAAAATTTCACAGTAAATAGATAAATAATAAATGATTATGTTATAACATACTGTATAGCATTGTAATATATTATTTAGCTTGATAAAAAGTACCTTTTAAGCAGCAGCAGAGTCTCCCTCTTAACGGTGGGAGAAAAACATGGGATTATGGGTAAACCTTATACCCATAAACCCATGTTTTTCCTTGTAGTTAAGAGGGCTGGGCTGAAAGGGAGCATGTGTCATGCCCCTTTCTATGACACTGACTGCAGTAAGATTAGAGCCTCCACTGAAACATTTTTATTGGACAGCTTGGACCAAAGGTGCTTTACCATTGGTCCAAGGCTCCAAGCTGTCCATTGAGCTCAGTGCCTCTGACAAGAAGTCAGAGGCACTGTGAGTTCATCTGCTGCAAACAGCATGTGCCACGCTGTATGTAGGTTCTGACAGGCTGCGCAGGGAGCCCCGTATCTCCGGAACCATAGGTGCTAGGAGTCCCAAATCATGACCAGTGGTTGCCGAGCTACGACCCTTGATCGTTGTTTTTTTTTTTTTATGTTCATGGCAGGCTCTGCCTTACCTGCCTCCCCTGACTGCACAACCCTGGTATATGTATGAATGTATGTATATATATATATATATATATATATATATATCCATCAAGTGTCCCAATATTTAACTCAAAAGTCCCAAAATCTCTTCTTCTGTGAATATCAATTATTCATATATTACCGTGTTGCCCTTTACCATAAAAATTGCCAGATTATTAATAAAGTTATAAAAAATAATTATCACCAGAAACATTATCTCCTGTCACATGCACCATATATCACCAATTAGCTCAAGGAAACAGAAACAGCCCTCATTGCACAGTAATACTCAAATATGCAAAAACACATCAAATCAAACCAAAATTATAGTAATAATGTGTCTTATATATAAGTGAACTATAAGCATATACATAAAAATGATATATCACGTGCCCCAATATTCAAGTCAAAAGTCCCAAAATCTTTTCTTCTGTGAATATCAATTATTCATATAGTGTCCTCCATCATAACAATTGCCAGATTATTATTATTAAAGTTATAAATAATTAATCACCGCCAAAAACAAGTGCTCTGCCACCTTTCAAACAAACTACTTACCTGAGGATATTGACCCACTGCAATGCGAGGTCTATCTGCGCCTTACCCTAGAAATAGGGCCAGTACTCCTCGTCACCCCAATATTATCTCCTGTCACATGCACCATATATATCACCAGTCAGCTCAAGGAAACAGAAATAGCCCTCATTGAGCAATATATTATCACACCAGTCAAACTTATTAAGCAGCAGGGTTAAAATTACACTTACAGAATAAGTGCACTTTACCTAGTGCATATAAAAGCAATTGCCTTTTTAATACAGTACATGTGTTTCCCCCTTAAGGATAAGCCTTGGCTTCAGATACCATATCAAGACAGCTTCTAGTTCCAACTAATAGGATGACATCATCTGGCCACCGAAATCGGTTGACGCGTTTCATCATTCAATCATGACTTTTTCAAAGGGACGCCTATATTTTTATGTATATGCCACTTATATATTAATTAGACACGAGTACTAATATTTTGGTTTGATTTGTATGGTTCACTTATATACAGTATGTATTAGACACATGAGTACTAATATTTTAGTTTGATTTGATGTATTTTATACATATTTGAGTATTATTAGATTGTACGGTATTTTTTCATATCAGAGAGAAAAAAGAAAATACTTATTGCTAAAGCTATAACTTCTGAAAAGTCTAGTTGTCTGGCTAACATGTCTTCTTTTAAAATAAAAGCCTACCTTTTTTTAAGATGTACAGTAGGTAGAGTAGAAAAGGGTTAGAATGCCTGGAAGTTTATTTTATGCTGTTTTTTGGGGAAATTTCCAAACGCCTCCTTTCCCAAAGACACAACAGGAGGTTCCCAAATTCTCCCAAAGTGAGGGAGACTGTAGATGTAGGTTTTCATTTCACTTTCTTTGTAGATGACAATGGTCACCAGTACAAATACTGGGGTTAATCCCCCCAGTGGAGTCACAGACAGCAATAAGAACATGACAGATGGTCTAATGCCCTGTACACACGACCGGATTGTCCGTCGGAATAAAGTCCGACGGTTTGTCCGACGGGATTCCGCTCAAGCTGTCTTGCATACACACGGTCACACAAAAATCCGACCGTCAAGAACGCGGTGACGTAAAACACTACAACGAGCCAAGAAAATTAAGACCTATGCTTCCAAGCAATGCGTCGAATTGTTCCTGAGCATGCATGTTTTTTTGTCTGTCAGAATTCCATACAGATGAACGGATTTTCCGATTTGTCTGTCGGAAAAAAAGAGAACAAGTTCTCTAAGTCCGTCGGAATTTCCGAAGGAAAAAGTCAGATGGGGCATACACACAGTCGGAATATCTGATGAAAAGAGCCCGTCTGACTTTTTTCATTGGAAAATCAGGTCGTGTGTTCGAGGCATAACACTTCCCCACACGATCCAAAACTAAAAATTGTTTTGCCTAGTAATACACTTTAATGTGGAATTATTTTGAATCCTCATGGTGATAACCATAGAAAATATATACAAAGGTATATTATATTTACTTTTTTTTACATTTCTTTAGTTGCTTCCTGTTCTAGGCTGAAATGATGTCATACATACCAGTCTCCATGGGATTTTTTTTTATTCATCTGGAGGAGAGAAGGAGGGTGTTTCTCAGCTAAGCACAGCCTCCTGCCTGCATGCCTGAGCTAAGGGCACATGGATTCCAAGAAGTTAGTACTACATGAATCATCTGCCCTAAGACCCCATTCACACAGGGGCGACTCGTCAGGCGTCTCAGCCGCCTGACGAGTCGCGTCCCATTCTGTACAATGGAACCGTTCTAAGCGGAGCGACTGAAGTCGCTCCGACTTAGAAAAAGGTTCCTGTACTACTTCAAGACGACTTCAAGGCAACTTCCATTGACTTCAATACAGAAGTCATTTTGGAAGTCTGCTTTGAAGTTGTCTTGAGATCGCCCAGCACAGTCGCGGCACAAGTCGTGCCGCCCCTGTGTGAATGGGCTCTAACTGAAGTTGGCCACAGCTAGAAATTCTACAAAATAGGGCATGGAGTCATGGCTGGATGGGTGAGCTTATTAAAGTGTATAGTGGTTTCTGTTTGTGGTGCTTAGATATAGTCAAGTTCCACTTTAATAAAAAAAAAAAATATGTTTTCCTAAACTGCATGCTAGTTCTTGGTTTGTGACTACAAGCATTGAAATCAGTAGGTCATTATAACAGGAAACTAGTATTTTCAGAAGCACATCAGCAATGGCAGCCCCCATATTGCTTTTATAGCAGGTTTGCTTTAAGGGTCTACCTTTAATAACTAACTATGGTGGAAAACATTGTACACTTTCAGGTTACAAGTCCTCTTCATATGGCAGACTGCCTTGAAAGCTTGCAATGATTTCTGCTTTAGTTAACTATTAATGATATCACCGTAAATGTACTTTTGTTATTATGATCCTCAGTTCTGCACATTTTGCTCTTTAATACACCCACTACTGTCGTTCTTGGCTTCCATTTTCAGTATATGACGTTTACAGTACATTGTTTGATTATTGGAAATAGTTACATTTTGCTTTAGACCCGGTTCACACAGGGGCGGCACGACTTGTCCTGCGACTCTGCCGGGCGATCTTCACACGACTTCAGAGGTGACTTGCAAAATTACTTCTGTATTGAAGTCAATGGAAGTCGCCCTGAAGTCGTCCCAAAGTAGTACAGGAACCTTTTTCTAAGTCGGAGCGACTTGAGTCGCTCCTATTAGAACGGTTCCATTGTACAGAGCGGAGAGCGACTTGTCAGGCGGCTAGGTCGCCTGATGAGTCGCCCCTCTGTGAACCGGCTCTTAGCTGTATGTATTTACTTTCGATGGGCACTGGATATTGTGTACACTTTGAAGGCTTATTTAATTCAGAAGTGCATGAAATAGCACAGATGAATTATATTTTGGAAGACCCCATTTAGTTCACTTGAGTAGGAGGGTTTAGGTCAATGCAACTCTGCACCACGCTGAGCTGTTTTCAGTGTAATACGTTGGTAAGAGTGGACTCCTGTTAATGTATCTACCTGCTATTTAATGCAGCCAAATGCTTGACAACACGTTGGGTATAAATCAGGTCAAAGTGACATGAAGCAGTGGCCAAAATAAGTGGATGGGAGGGGAGGGGAAGTTGATACATTAGGTGTACTGAATAGCCATAGCCATTTATTTTCATTCAAATTATAGTAATAGTTGCAGTTACAGCACCCCCCCCCCCCCAAAAAAAAAAAAAAAATACTCAAAAGGGGCCATGAATCATTTCTGTAGGTCAGCCAGGGTTCTGTGGAATCCTTCCTTGAGCTGTGGCTCGTTGATCTCCCCTCTGATGGTGCTTGTGTGGTTCTGGGTCCAATGCCACTTAGCAAAGCTTACAGGCAGGTAAGTAACTTTAATCCAGATCTCTTCTGCATTATAACACCTGCCTGTTTGATCATGTTTTTTTTTTTTGTTTCATAAAGTTCGACTTTAAGGGTCCTTTTTACACAGGCTTGTCCGCTTGGTGGACTCCGCTTGCTCAGCGGGGGATCGATCTGCTGATCCCCGCTGAGCAGGCGGATGACAGGTCCGTTTTCGCTCACTATGCTAAGAAGGACC
Source organism: Rana muscosa (assembly GCA_029206835.1). NCBI lineage: Eukaryota > Metazoa > Chordata > Amphibia > Anura > Ranidae > Rana > Rana muscosa. The sequence continues at coordinate 889,425,581 of CM055116.1, read as the reverse complement.
TGTCAGAGCCCCGCTCTACTCTATGGGAAGACATCGGATAAAAATGGATCACCTGTCCGTTTTCATCTGATCCCATCCGATCCTACAGACAGATGGAAAATAGGGTCACCATCCATCTGGATTTCACGGACAGGATCAGAAAGCCCGTGTAAAAGGGGGATAAGTCAGCTTAGGTTTATATACGGCCCCAAAACATCAGTTTGGCCTGCCTGCTGCATACCTCCAAACTTTTTGAGATGGGAATGAGGGACACCTATCAGCAAAAGTATGCAGGCAAAGGACACACCCCTTGCCACACCCCCTTAAAGAAGAATTGTACAAAAAACAAGATTGGTTAAACCCACAAGTGCTTTTTTACCCCTGCTATTCCTTTATATTGGCTTCTGGAATTTACAAATGCAGCAATTTAGAAATTGGATGAAAGGTTTAGCACTGGAAAATACTTTCTCATAGATAAAAAGTGCATTTTATATACAATTGTATGGATCAGACCAAAATTAGGGATACATGAGGAGGAATGAGGTACATTGCTCCAAATCAGGGACAGTCCCTCGAAATTAGGGACAGTTGGGAGCTATGCTGCTGTAATGGGACCCTAAAATGAACAGGGCTGTTATATTTGATCATCACTGGGTTTTTTACTTTTTGTTATATAAACAAAAACATTAAAAAAAAAAGTATTTTTTACTTTCTGCTATAAAACATATCCAATAAAAAATTTTAAAAATATAATCATGAATTTAGGCCACAATGTACTCTGTTACATGTCTTTGGTAAAAAAACAATAAGTGTATATTATTTTGTTTGCATTAAAGTTAAAGCTTCTGCAAACTATGGTGTAGATATACTGAAATTTGTATTTATTTATACTATGATTGGCAGTGATCAGCGACTAATAGTGGGACTGTGATAGTGTGGTGGAAAATCTGACACTAACTGACGCTTTTACTAAGCGATCTTGTTATTTTTTTGCAGGGAATAAAAAAACAGCAAGGTAGTCTGTTTACTACACAGAGATCTCTTCCATGAATAATGGAGCCGATCAGCAGATCCCAGCGACCAATCATTGCCTGGGATATTTTTCTTTTTTTTCTTATATTTTTCTTTTTCAATGCCTGGGATCCGCTGACTGGCTTGTGATGTAGCAAATCATAGTACAGCTGGGGAGGCAGGCGTGCACCATATCTGGAAGTGCTGATCACGTACCAGATACGTGATCCAGCCCAAAGTGGCCGCCTTGCCGCAGTAGATGTAAGTAAGGCGATCAGCAAGCGGTTAACATGAATGGTTGAGTGCCACTGTACTTGTGTTTATGGCACTGCTATTATAAACCAGTGGCGGTGCATCCATAAAGGGCGCAGGAGCGCCGCACCCTCTCTCCTGCACCGCTCTAATCACCATAGATAGATTTATGCATTGCATGAATCTACATTTGGTTGCTGCTGACACCCCCTATTCAGGTGTCCGCCCCCTTTTCGGGCGCCGGGTACCTGAATTACAGTGGCGGGGGTGTTTTTTGGAAGCGTCTGATTAGAGCCGTAGGCTCTAATAGGCGCCCAAAAAAGTGAACAGCGGGCGCCATGCTGGGCGTTTGCTGTTCACTCAGCTGTGTGTTAGAAAAGTGAAGGAATTCGCTTTGCTAACACTGAATCCTCCTCTCAGCCAATCAGGCTGCCGGGCCTGTTACCGGTCACCTGATTGGCTGAAACGTTAGGCGCTGTGATTGGACGCCTGAGAGAGGACGGAAGAAGACATGGAGGACGTGCAGGAGACCACCACTGACCCGCTTCGAAACAGGTAAGTACTGGCAGCATCTGATGGGGCACAGTAGCGGCAATTGATGGGCACACTGGCAGCATCTGATGGGGCACACTGGCAGCATTTGATGGGGGACACTGGCAGCAAGTGATGGGCACAGTGTTAGCAATTGATGGGTACAGTGACTGCGTTTCATGGCACAGTGGCGGCAATTTATGGGTACATTGGCTGCAATTTATAGGTACAGTGGCTGCGTTTGATGGGCACAGTAGCTGCATTTGATGGGCACAGTAGCTGCGTTTGATGGGCACAGTAGCTGCGTTTGATGGGCACAGTGGCTGCAATTGATGTTTTTGTTTGTCAGTTTGTTTGCGCCCCCCCAAAAAAACTTGGAGCACCAGTCACCACTGTTGTAAACATGGGTACAGTGTAAAAGCTTTTGCAAGAATAGTAAAACCAAAGGGAGCTTCCGGTTGGATGGGATTCTTTCCTTTTCTACTTCTCTTTTCTTCTATTCTTTTCCCTTTTCCCGGTCTTTTTACTTACCAACAATGCTGCATATGTCGTAGTTTTTTGATTACACCTTTTTTCTCTCTATACATATCGTTACTTATGATAAATCTGTTATTCTTAGAAGGAGCTGGATGTAAACCAATGCTATTTTAGTTGTTTTTTTCATTTTATACCTCGTTATGTTATTTTTCTGCTGGAAAAACAACAAAAAACAATTTAAACCGAAAAATAGAAAACCAATTATATCCAAATAAAACCAATACAATTCAATGCCGTGACTCTGCTAAACCCACTACTTGTAAACATAAATGAAAGTGCATCTAAATCCAAAAATCTTTTTAATATATTATTATTTCCCCAAGGCGGTAAGCCTAGTAACACACCTACTGTAAATAGAGTATCCACATTCTGGACGAATGAGCACAGGGGGCACATTTAGGCAGCAGCATTGGGGGGGGGGGCAGAATTTTAAATGTACTAGCAGATTTAGATAAACTAACAAATCAAACTCCAGCTCACACTGCAATTAAACAAGTAGTTAAAGCAGTAGTAAACTGCCACTAAAAATTAAAATAAAGTGGGCCCCCTGCAGGGTTAAAGTGGAGCTCCACCCTAAATTTCAACTTCTGCGGATCGGAACCCTCCCCCCCTGGTGTCACAATTGACACCTTTCAGGGGGGAGGGGGGTGAAGATACCTGTCTAAGACAGGTATTTTCACCCACATCCGGGAGTCCTCTCTCCGGGAATCTGCGGGAGTGACGTCACTTCCCACAGACTTCCTGTAGTGTTCTGGGAGACACTCGGCTCCCAGAACAGAGGAGCACCAATCAGAACGGCGCAGCACGACTCGCGCATGCGCCGTAGGGAACCGGGCATGAAGCCGCAGGGCTTCACTTCCTGGTTCCCTCAGCGAGGATGGCGGAGGGAGCAGCAGAGTGACGAGCGATCGCTCGTCCTCTGCTGCAGACGTCGCTGGACTCCAGGACAGGTAAGTGTCCAAATATTAAAAGTCAGCAGCTGCTGTAGCTGCTGGCTTTTAATATTTTTTTTTTCAGGCGGAGCTCCGCTTTAAGTCATAATGTACTAGCATGCACCGCATATTAGCACATTATGACAGACTTACCTGTAAGGCAGATTCCTCACGCGCAGTGATGTCATGGATCCCCGGGACTGTCATCTTCACCTTGTCTTCTATCCAGGTTTGTGGGCTCCAGCTGTATGAATGATTGGGGCCACGATGACGTCACTCGGCTGTGAAGGTGCGGCAAGGGATTCTGTCCCTTCAGAGCGCATGCGCCGGTGACGTCACCGGCTGCATGCCATGTGAATGTCTCCTAAAAAGGGCAAGTTTAGGAGATATTCACTGTACCTATAGGTAAGCCTCATTATAGGCTTACCTGTATGTACAAGTTTAAAAGTTTACCTTCACTTTAAAACAATAATTTTTTCCTTTTGGAATAAAGATTTTACATAAATAAAAACAGCCCTGCCAGTGGTAAATGGTTTGTCCCAACACTCTAACCGCTACAATTTGCAGGACAGCTTGTTCTGTAAAAAAAAAACAGACTTACAGGCTGGATCACGAGATGAACATAAAGGAAATGAAGCCTAAAAAAAAGAAAACGAATACAGCCATCACATATAAGAATTGGTAGGCTGAAAATTAATAAATGTTTAATACTGCTTTAAAGGCTACCAATTAAAACAGTCAATGGACTAAGAAAGGTTTGTATGAAAGTTCTTTTTAAATGTCCGTAGCTATAAACTGAACTGGAATTTTTAGCTGATTTTCAACGGAAAAACAATCTTCTACATGTCTATTTTTTCCCTGTAAAAGTAATGGAATGATTGTGCACAATTTCCTGTACCTGGAAGCATTGTTATAAAAGTAAGTGGCAGTGGGTTAGATATGTAGTTGAGGCACAATTATTTTTGAACAGAGAGGATCCCTACTGAATACATATCGATCTTTGATACAAAGAGGAATTTGTAGCAAAGATGTTCACAAGTCCAGGAAGCACTCACGGCCTACAAAGCTCGCCTTATTTATTTTTAATGATCATTAACTCATCGGTCAAAACAAATGCATACACTACCGAAGGAAGTCTGGGAAGAAGAATAGGAAACCTTCTTCACAACAATATTAAATATGTTGTTCCAGCCTAAAGGGACACTAAAGCTTCCCTTTTTTTTGCACAAAAAAACCAAACACTTTATACTTACCTCCACTGTGCAGTTCGTTTTGCACACAGTGGCCCCAATCCTGGTCTTCTGGGGTCCCTCGGCGGCTGTCTCGGCTCCTCCCCGCAAGGACTTCACACCTTCATGCGAGCGAGCTTGCATGGTGTGGATTTATTGCGGGCTCGCTCCTGTGATACAGCGGCGCGCCGCCTCATTGGATGTGATTGACAGCAGCGCCAGCCAATGGCTGCGCTGCTTTCAATCCATCCAGTGTAGCCAATCGGCAGCCAGGCTGAAAACCGAGGAGGATGACGGGGACGAGCGCGGGACTTTCGAGGGGCCAGGTAAGTAAAACGGGGGCTCGGGGGGGGGGGGCGGTACTGTCGGATGTTTTTTCACCTTAATGCATAGGATGCATTAAGGTGAAAAAACATGTACCTTTACAACCCCTTTAACCTATTCATCAGCTCTATTACACACAATATAAGCTTAGGCCTTTTCCACACTGCAGCTTGAAAAAGCTCAGTACAGCTTTTTTTTTTTTTTCACTGACCTAAATACAGCTCATTAATTGTAACGTGCCTATGCACACAGGCGCGTAAACAAGCGCATTCTTCAGTAAAAAAATAAATAAATAAAAATCTGCATTTTTGGTCAGTAATTTACATGCATGAATGCCAATTTGCATATTGTACAGAATGAGCAGGCGAGAATAAGTTTGCGTGCATTTGAGCGAAAATGCGCATAAATACACACAAATACATTTAAAAAAAAACACCTAAAATTACATCTGAAAAAGTAGATGCTCAAACAAGAGTATCATGTGCAAGATGCCTTAAAGTGTATCTAAACAATTTTATTGTTGTTAGATGAAATGGAGAAGGCTTAGAGCCTCTGTTAGGTTTTTATAGCCAGGAAAGTAGAAGAAAGGTGTGGGTCATTGTATCTTTTAAACCAGCATCTTTGACTGACTGGGTTGTCCCTGTTACACCAGGAGTGGTGTGGAGTCTCATCCAAGCTATGTATTAAAGCTTAACCACCTTTTGATTGCATAGAGGCACCTATGACACTCCTCCCTATGGGGGAATTTGCTGATAATGTGGTGGGAAGCTAAGCGTATAGACTCGTTTGGTGATAATAATCTAGACTTTCCACTTTGGCATAATCTTTTCCTTTGTTCCCAGACTTACTTCAGTTAGACTACCTCTTTTGGGAATGTACGGGCTTGCTCACCTTAGCTGATGTGTATGATAACAATGTTCTGAATTCATTTGAAGAATTACAGGGTAAATATGAACTGGCACGCACAATCTTTAATAGTTATTGGCAATTTCACCATCCACAATTTGGCATTTCAGGTAGTTGATTTTCCAAATACCCATTATAGGTATTCTTGGGTATTCTCAAGGTCCTAAGGGATTGATTTCTCAGATTTACTCCAATTTGTTATATGCTACCCTATTCGAGATTCCCTCTAAGTGGCAAGCACTTATTCCCAATCTCTCTCACGAGTATTGGAAAGAGGCACGTTTATCCCATTAAAATGTACACTATATTGTCCAAAGAATTGGGATTTACACACACACACACATGAACTTTAATGGCATCCCAGTCTTAGTCCGTAGGGTTCAATATTGAGTTGGTCCACCCTTTGGAACTATAACAGCTTCAACTCTTCTGGGAAGGAGGACTAAGACTGGGATGCCATTAAAGTTCATGTGTGTGTAAAGGCAGGTCTCCTTAACAACAAGTTGATTCAATTGTATATGATTCACCAATCTTACCGGACCCCAGTTAGACTACATAGCTATGCATCGTATACCTTCTTCAAACTATACGAGGTGTGATAGTCCTAGAGAAGATTTTGCTCATGTCATCTGGTTATGCCCAGTTATTGCTAGGTACTGGCAACAAGTTACTAATATTCTATCCACAATATTGTCAATACCTTTAAATCTGTCCCCGGAGGTGTGCATTTTAGGTATTCCTAACGAGGAGCTCTGGCCGAGAATCATGGGAATTTTATTGAGAGAAACACTCTTTCTGGCTCGTAAATCCAGAACACTTAGATGGATCCAACCTACCCCTCTTTCGGCGGGCCATTGGCTACAGTTCAAATCAAATTTTGCTTTATTAGAAACGAATATTTGAGCATAGAGTTTGCCCCAAAAAATACAACAAAATTTGGGATGTTTGGTGCTTCTTCACTCCAATGCCGCGTACACGTGATCGGACATTCCGAGAACAAAACCGTGGATTTTTTCGGATGTTCGATCAAACTTGTCTTGCATACACACGGTCACACAAATGTTGTCGGAAATTGCGAATGTCAAGAACTCAGTGACGTACAACACTACGACGTGCCGAGAAAAATGAAGATCAATGATTCCAAGCACGTGTCAAATTGATTCCGAGCACGCGTAGAATTTTTGTGTGTTGAATTGTGTACACACGGTCAGAATTTCCGACAGCAACTTTTGTTGTCGGAAAATTTGAGAACCAGCTCTCAAATTTTTGTTGTCGGAAATTCCGGCAGCAAATGTCCGATGGAGCATACACACGGTTGGATTTTCCAACAAGCTCCCATCGAACGTTTGTTGTCGGAAATTCCGATCGCGTGTACGCGGCATAACTGTGTAGAATATTTAGTTAAGCTATTCAATCTCTCTTCTTCCAGGATACTGTGTTTGCTATTGACATTGCTATAGCCCCTGTGGGGGGGTTAGCTCGGCAGCGGGTGTGTGTGATCCCCTGGATGGGCTCCCCACACAAAAACAGGCCCAGTAGACAGAGGTTGTGGTTTTCAAGATCAAAAAGGTGCGGTTTATTTCTCTATTTACAGTGACAAAAAAACACAGCAAAGCAAAAAGAAACATAAACAAAATAAACCCTGGTCAGCTTGACCTCTGACTAAACATGCAGGTTTCTTAACTAACAACTGGGATCAGCCTGGTGCTGTCCTAGTCCCTAAGTCCCTGGTTTAGTAAATGTCCAAACAAATAGCCACACAGGCTTTGTCTCACCGCACAGGGGTTCACTCTCCCTAGACAGTCCACACAGGTCTGGTTCCAGACATGAGCAAACACCTAATGAAGCTGGGAGTTTTTATAGAGGCCTTAAACGAGCTGACAAGCTTCAGCTGGTCTCATCAACTCCCTGCCTGCACGACGCCCAGCACTCTCCCTAGAGGTATGAATCATCCATGAGCCCACTAGCCTCAGCTGGGCTTCATCAACTCCCTCCCTAGTTGTATAAGTTGGCATAAAGCCTGAATCTGGGAGAAATATATCTACCCCCCTGGATGCAACCAGGTGACTTTACCTTCCTGCTGTCACATACCCCCCCTCTTGTTTTAACCTTGGGGTTGGAACACCAGCAATCAGGCATTCATGTACTCGAGACAAAGCATCCACATTCCCCATTTGAACGCCAGGGCGATGCTTTACTGTGAAGTTGAATTCCTGTAGGGCCAGGAACCACCTATTCACTCTTCTATTTGTCTCCTTGTTTTGAGCCATCCACTTTAACGGAGCGTGATCCGTAACCATGTCAAAGTGCCTACCTAGCAGATAGTACCGAAGGGAATCTAGAGCCCACTTCACCGTTAAACACTCCTTTTCAACCTAGCAGATAGTACCGAAGGGAATCTAGAGCCCACTTCACCGCTAAACACTCCTTTTCAACCGTGGCGTAATTTACCTCATGGGACTTCAACTTCCTGCTGAGGTAAATGACTGGGTGCTCTTCCCCGTTCCAGACCTGGGACAATACTGCTCCTAACCCCACATCTGACGCATCACTTTGTACGACAAAGTCTTTAGAGAAGTCGGGTGAGTACAACACTGGCTGGCTACATAAGGCTTGTTTCAAGAATTGGAATGCTGCCTCAGCCTCGGGGGTCCATTTAATCATGACCGACCCTTTCCCTTTCGTCAGGTTGGTTAGGGTCACAGCCTTAGAAGCAAAGTGGGGAATGAAGCGCCGATAATAACCCGCGATTCCCAGAAAGGCCCGTACCTGCTTCTTGCTGTTGGGACGTGGCCAACTCTGGATGGCCTCGACTTTGTTGAGTTGGGGTTTTATAACTCCCCTGCCAATGGTGTACCCAAGATATTTGGCCTCCTCCTGCCCAATGGTACACTTCTTGGGGTTAGCCGTAAACCCCGCTTCCCGGATAGAGTCTAGGACTGCTTGCACTTTTGGCAGATGTGAGGCCCAATCTGTGCTATGGACAATTACGTCATCCAGGTAAGCCGCAGCATACTTCCGATGGGGCCTCAGTATCTGGTCCATTTTCCGCTGGAATGTGGCCGGCGCATTCTGTAACCCGAGCGGCATTCTCTTATATTGGAACGCCCCGTCTGGGGTTACAAATGCGGTTTTCTCTTTGGCCGACTTGGCCAGGGGAATTTGCCAATACCCTTTTGTGAGGTCAAGAGTCGTCATGTATCGGGCTGTTCCCAGCCGGTCGATCAACTCATCTATACGTGGCATGGGGTAGGTGTCAAATTTTGTAACTTTGTTCAACTGACGAAAATTGTTACAAAATCGCCAGCTCCCATCCGGTTTAGGCACCAACACAATGGGACTAGACCAATCACTTTGGGACTCCTCTATCACCCCTAAGTTCAGCATTTTCTGTACTTCCTCCCGTATTGCCTCCCGTCGGGCCTCTGGGATCCGATAGGGTTTTAACTTCACCCTTTCACCGGGCGGGGTAATAATATCATGCTCTACCCCAGATGTTTGTCCCGGCAGCTCAGAGAACACCTCCTTGTTGCGAAGCACAAACTCCTTCACCTCCTGTTGTTGGGGTTGTGACAAGGTGGCTGCTATTCCAACCTCCGGAATCACGCAACCAGTTTGAGCTGGTGACCAAGTTTCTGCGACTAGGGACTCTCTATCCCTCCAGGCTTTCAACAGATTAACGTGATAGATCTGTTCGGGCTTTCGCCTTCCTGGTTGTCTGACCTTGTAATTCACTTCGCTCACTTTTTCCATTATCTCGTAGGGGCCTTGCCATTTGGCAAGGAATTTACTTTCAACCGTAGGGACAAGTACCAATATCCTATCCCCCGGGGAAAAGGTACGGGTCTTGGCTCCACGGTTGTACACTCTCTGCTGTGCCAACTGCGCTTGGGCCAAATGTTCCTTCACGATGGGCATTACCTGTGCAATTCGATCTTGCATCAGGGCGACATGCTCAATCACACTCCTGTGGGGAGAACTCTCACTTTCCCAAGTTTCCTTGGCAATATCCAACAGTCCTCTTGGGTGTCTCCCATAAAGTAACTCAAAGGGGGAGAATCCCGTAGAGGATTGGGGCACCTCCCTAATAGCAAACATCAAATAAGGAAGTAGACAGTCCCAATCCTTTCCATCTCTATCCACCACTTTCTTCAACATTTGTTTTAGGGTTTTGTTGAATCTTTCAACCAGCCCATCGGTTTGGGGGTGATACACAGACGTACGCAATTGCGTCACTTTGAACAATTTACACAGCTCTTTCATAACCCGGGACATAAAGGGTGTACCTTGGTCCGTAAGCAGTTCTTTACAAATACCCACCCGGCTAAAAACAAGAGATAGCTCTTTGGCTATGGTTTTGGCCGAGGTATTTCGGAGAGGGATCGCTTCTGGATAACGGGTGGCATAGTCCATTATAACTAATATGTACTGGTGCCCCCTAGCGGACTTGATTATAGGACCTACCAAATCCATTGCGACCCTCTCAAACGGGACCTCAATGATGGGTAGAGGGACCAGCGGGCTACGGAAATGTGGCATCGGGGCCGACCTCTGACACACAGGGCAGGAGGAACAATAATTTTCTATGTCCTTCATCACCCCAGGCCAATAGAATCTCTGTAATACCCTCTCTCGGGTTTTCTCTGTCCCCAGATGACCTCCAAGAATGTGCCCATGGGCCAACTCCAACACCAACTTCCTGTAAGGTTTGGGCACCACAAGCTGCTCCACGGTTTCTTCTGCCCTTTTTGCCACCCGATACAGTAGGTCCTTCTCTACGCTGAAGTATGGGTAAGTGCAGGTATTATCTGGGTTCACTAACTCGCCATCTATTTCCACTACGTTTTCCCGTGCCTTTATTAGGGCGGGGTCTTTTAACTGTTCTGTGGCAAAATTTTCCCTGTGAACCTCAAGATCAGAAAACTCCACAGACGGTAGGTTTTCGTCTGAGGAGGTAGGCTCCTCTCCAGTTTCTTGAGTCTCGCCTGCCAATACTGACAAGGGAAATTCTGGAGAGTCCTCACCACTCTCAGAGGAGTTCTGGCTATCACCTTCCTGGTACATAGGGGCACCAGTGGGGGGCTCAGGATCATCCCACAGTTCCCAGAACTTCGGAAAATCCCTTCCCACAATGGCATCATGCGGTAATTGAGATACTAACCCCACTGGATGAGAGAGGGTACCTTTGGGGGTCTTGAAACACACTGTAGTCACTGGATACTCTCGGGTGTCCCCATGCACACAAATCACAGCTACCTTGCTATTCCCAGAGACCTCTGTTTTAACTAATTCAGCCTTTATCAGGGTCACAAGGCTACCTGAATCCAGTAATGCCACAATATTTCTACCATTAATACACATTTTGCATAAATGTTTCTCAGTTCCCCGAATGGCAGTGCATGCGACTGTCGCACACAGCGACTGACGTCTGTCCGTCAGAAAGTCACATTGCATGGGTTCCTCCACAACCGGGCAATTTGCTGCAATATGTCCCGCTTGCCGGCAGCGGTAGCAAACAATCCATTTGGCTGCCTCTTGAGCCCCTGACTTCCCAGGCTGTTCTCGCCAAACTTTGGGTAGAGCTCCCACCCTCTCACTCTCTCCACCCTCACCCCTTGGAATCCTCTTATCCGCCCCTGGGGATGGTCTGGTCTTAGGGTGGAAAGTCCGAGAGTCTCTGTAGCCAAGTATTTCTCTACACGATCCACAAGACCACCGGCCGTCTCTGGGTCTCCATGGCTTACCCACTTTTGGATGGCAGTAGGAAGAGCTCTCAAAAACCGATCCATTACAACACGTTCCACAATCTCTGGTGCGGACAAAGTCTCTGGCTGTAGCCACTTCCTGCTCAGGTGAATGAGATCATACATTTGAGACCTGGGGGGTTTTCCAAGCTGGAAAGTCCAGTTATGCACACGCTGAGCCCGGACAGCCAGGGTGACACCCAGCCTTGCCAATATTTCAGCTTTTAGCATCACATAGTCTTTTGCTTGGTCAGGCTCTAGGTCATAGTAAGCCTTCTGCGACTCACCAGTTAACAGAGGAGCCACCAGTCCAGCCCACTGCTCCTCAGGCCACTTTTCTCTTTCAGCAGTCCTTTCAAATGTGGTCAAAAATACCTCTGGATCATCCTCTCCAGTCATTTTTGTCAATAAACGACTCACCCCAAAGGACGCGGTATTAGTGGGACGGCTTTCCTCACTGGTCTGCGGACGTTGCTGCATTACTGCTTCCATTTGTTGTAGTCTCTGCTCTTGCTTCTGTAACAGGTCTATGACGCGGGCCTCAGATTGCTGCTGGGCTTGTTGCTGAGCTTCCAGACTCTGTTGGTGAGCTTGCTGCTGGGCTGCAAGGCTCTGTTGATGAGCTTGCTGCTGGGCTGCGAAGCTCTGTTGTTGAGCTGCAAGGCTCTTTTGCAAACCTGCATTTGTCTGCTGTTGATTGGCATTTGCTAGAGCCAGCTGTTTCAGTATCTCCTCCATGCTGGCTTAAAAAAAAACTGCCACTGGTTCTCCACCAACTGTGGGGGGGTTAGCTCGGCAGCGGGTGTGTGTGATCCCCTGGATGGGCTCCCCACACAAAAACAGGCCCAGCAGACAGAGGTTGTGGTTTTCAAGATCAAAAAGGTGCGGTTTATTTCTCTATTTACAGTGACAAAAAAACACAGCAAAGCAAAAAGAAACATAAACAAAATAAACCCTGGTCAGCTTGACCTCTGACTAAACATGCAGGTTTCCTAACTAACAACTGGGATCAGCCTGGTGCTGTCCTAGTCCCTAAGTCCCTGGTTTAGTAAATGTCCAAACAAATAGCCACACAGGCTTTGTCTCACCGCACAGGGGTTCACTCTCCCTAGACAGTCCACACAGGTCTGGTTCCAGGCATGAGCAAACACCTAATGAAGCTGGGAGTTTTTATAGAGGCCTTAAACGAGCTGACAAGCTTCAGCTGGTCTCATCAACTCCCTGCCTGCACGACGCCCAGCACTCTCCCTAGAGGTATGAATCATCCATGAGCCCACTAGCCTCAGCTGGGCTTCATCAACTCCCTCCCTAGTTGTATAAGTCGGCATAAAGCCTGAATCTGGGAGAAATATACCTACCCCCCTGGATGCAACCAGGTGACTTTACCTTCCTGCTGTCACACCCCGTATATGTATATGTACGTAGCCACTAATTTCAGGTACTGTTATGCTTGATTTCCGAAATGTTTGACTGTTCTCTACGGCTGTGAGACAGTATGCTATGATATTTTGTGTTCAGTTGTTGTATTTTATTCAGCTGATCCTGAGAATCACCTTATTTTGTAATACTGTCTTTGCATCTTTTGCAATAAAAAAAAAGTCTTCATACTAATTACCCCTCAGGATCCCTCAATTCAGTACATTGTTTGAAGAGGACCCTCTGAATCCCTGAAACGTGTTGGATTCTTATAATATACTGTAAGAGCCTGAATATATTTGAATTTGGATTTTATACGTTCTGCTTTTATTGCTTTACTGTTTGCACCTCCAGTGCCTACTTGAGGTTTCTAAAGCGGTTTGTGTACCTGCTGGGGACACCCACATTCTCTTTTTATCTCCGTTCCACTGTTAAGGGGCAGAGAAAGATGGGAAAATTCAAATATTTACAGTTGCCATCAGGGCAGGTTGTGAGGGGAAATCATCCAGTGGGGACAACTGTTGTGGTAATAACTTTCTAAAGCAGGCCATACATGGTTCAATTTTTTTTGTTCAGCCAGCAGGATGAATGCAAAAAAAACCTGAGCTGATTCCTCCATCCACACATTTAATGTGAATGCCTGAATCCCCCCCACTGTGCCATTGTATTCTGACAGCAGGACTCCCTCGCCAATTGGCTGCAAGCACTGATCGAATAGAACAGTTTCAATATTCATGGAAAGTCAGTTGGTAGTTTGACTTCTAATGAACAGGAACAGCCATAGATGGATCGAAATTTGGCTGATTCCTGCTGAACCAGACACATTTTATTACATGTATAATAGCTTCCCCTCACTTTGGAATTTCCTCCAACTTATTGTTGTATCTTCTAGACAGGAAGTGAAGGGAAACTTCAAACCAAGGGCAAGGACAGCATAGTGATTCTGCAAGGGGTTTTAAACATTTACTTTACCCTATCCAAAATGAAAAATAAACTTCTAGCCAGGCATTAAAATAGTATTAAACCATCTTTTATTTTTTATAGTAATTTATTCTGGTTTACGAAGGACACTATAAAGAATTTTTGCAAATTATGTCCCCAATCACTTACAATTTGATGTAATAAAATCTGTTTGCTTTGCATCTCTCAGCACTCAAACCTCTGGTGTGACTAATTGTAGCATAAATAGTAAAAGCGGCTCTGATTAACCAAATGGAATAGCAATGTAATTTCAAACAAAGTACTTCTGAGTAATAAAAAATAGGAATTTCTCATTTACATGACCATTTTCATGTCAGTATAAAAAAAAAAAAAAGAAGAGGTTGGCATCATTACATTTTATCGTTTTCTTTTATTTATTTTTTTTCCACAATATAATGTCAACTTTAAAGGGAATACGATAACATTTTTTATTCATTATTGTTTTTTAAGCCTTATGTCTGAATGGGACCAGCGTGAAAGCTATGTATTATGTGGGAGTAATTATCCATTGCACTTTTTTGGGAAATACTCTTAGTAAAACGTATTTTCGAACACAAACTAGGCACTTTAGATTTACGTGAAATTCATTTATTAATATGTGGGCAGTTTTTCCTTATTTCTGAACATTTCTGTTTACTGGTAGCTAAAATTGAGGGATTGCATCTGTTTGTCTGCACTGTGCCATATTTACAACTTCATTTGCATGGCTTTCATTAATTTCTGCCAAATGTCTGTGTAGAAAGAATGCATTCAACAGTTTTGACACTATTAATAAATGTGCTCCATTAAGTTTTCCATTCACATCTTTATTATTCAATACAAACAATTATTTCATTTTTAAGTTTTCCTTCCCTTAATAAATCTTAAAGTGGAGTTCCACCCTAAAAAAAAAAAAAAAAAAAAAAAAAAATTTCACCAAAATCTACAAATAAATAGAAAAAAAAATAGAAAAAAAAAATGTTTTACTTACCAAAAATAGCGGTTGCTATGCGGATCTTCATAATCTGCCTCTTCATCCTCCGCGGTTGGTCTTCATCCTCGCGTTGTCTTCTGGGGAATGGTGCGCGCTGCCTTCTGGGAACTGTGTGTATCCCAGAGAGCAGCCGCCTATTCAGAAAACACTGCGAGACTTGCGAATGCGCAGTAGGAAACGGGCAGTGAAGCCACAAGGCTTCACTGCCTGTTTCCCTTAGTGAGGATAGTCTTAATAATAAATTAATTAATAATATAATTCTTTTAGGCTGGATTCACACTTATGCAAATTGGATGTGGCTTTCCCTGCTCCAATTCGCATGACAGGAGACTGTGACGGGCTCTCAATGGAGTGGGTTCACACATCTCAGGGGTGGCTGCGGAGCGGATTGCACAGGAGTCCTGTGCATCTTTGGCTTAATTTCAGGTCCGAATTCAGGCAAAAATTGGGGCCCGATTCATCCCTGAAACGGAGAATAGGGACGAACCAGACCCCTGCTGCGAGCTGCATCCGAATTCTGCGTGAACCCAGCCTAAGGCTTAGTTTATACATGCAGTAGTAGGGCAGTAAACCTCAGTTGAGCCGAATTTTTACTACCCCCTCTTAAAAGTAGAGTTCCAACCTAACACTAACTAGTCTTCAAAATCTTCCTTCCCCCTCTAGCTACCTATCCTGCCTAACCTTTGTGCAGATGTGTATGTTTACCTATTTTTAATGTTCTCGGGTCCAGTCACATGATCCCATGTGTTAGTCAGCAGCAACTGCAGGGGAGCAGAGGAAGTGCAAGATGTGTATGTTTACCTATTTTTAGTCTGCTCACATCCGGTCACATGACCCCCAGTGTTAGTCAGCAGCGATTGCAGGGGAGAAGAGAAAGTGCTCGACAACAGCTGGGAATATCAGGAGCTGTGCCGTTACCCATAGGCTCCCATGTCCCAGCCATTATTGGCGCTCCTGCCTCTCCCCTGCAGCTGCCACTGACTAACACATGGAAGCCAGATCACATGACAAGACCAGAACAGAATAAAAAATAAGGTAATGGTTGAAATTATGAACACCACTTGCCGTTATCAGGGAGATTACAGCTACCCATAGACATTTGATTGCATTCGGAAGATCAATCTGACAAAAAAAAATCTATTTTATGGAAGATCTCTTATTTAACCCTCTACGATCTTTTTGCAGTAACCTCCTGTGCTGACCGATCTCGGGGGACAGACCGATCATCTGAATTGGATTTATTTAACAACTGCTCTTGTTTTCCTAAATTAAAGCCTGAGACATGGGTGTCTGCCCAGGAAATAAACATTTATGTTTATGGAAAGATCTTTTTTAGTGTCATTATTTTTATTTATTTATTTTTCTAAACAGGGACAGATGATCTATTCTAGAACAAAGAGTCATGGGATATGGAATCTTGGTGTGTATAACCAAATGCCTGGTTTGAAGAATGTGGTACATGATAAAAAAAAAACAAAAAAACTCTGAAATGAGTTAAAAGGATGATTTGAATTCATTCTCATAAAATGACTATCTTTATATAGTTATCTTCTTGCTTATTAAGCAACTTCTGCTTACAAGGTATTGGTAAGTTTTTTTCTTTTTCGTACATCACGGGACACAGAGCGACTTAGTCATTACTAATGGGTTATATAGATACCTTCAGGTGCTGGCACTGGCAACTTCCAAAACCGGAAGTACCCTCCCCTATATAAGCCCCTCCCATCCGGGAGCACCTCAGTTTTTTTGCCAGTGTCTAAGGTGTTGGCCAAAGAGTAACATGTGTTTTCACTGGGCTTGCGTACAGGTTCTTTTATGGGCCTCAGTAAGCTGTTCCGGATCCGACCAAAAAAGCTTCATAGCTAAACGGTCGGTACCCGGGCCTTGCAACAGAAGAGCAAGGTTTTGCCTGTAATGCCTCTCTTAGGAGGGCTGGACCCTGGGATCCAGAGCTCTGGTCATACCCACGACCAAGATGTTGTCTGTGCAGGGTGCTATACAGGTCCAGGGGAGTGGAATCCTTGGGAACCCGGTCCCTGAAGGTTTAATTACAATGCCTGCCGTGATAGGTGAAGTTTGGGCTTCTGTGGACTAAACAGAGTCCTGCGGCGGGGAACAGGTAAGTGGGGGCCCCCAGGAACTTGGTTCTATTGGGGGACCCCCAAGCCTAATTTGTCTTTCTGTCTGTTACCTAACGGTATTCCCGCTAATATCTGTGTATGCCTGTAACTACTGGAAAATGTAAAATTTTAATAGTAGTCAAGAAAAAAAAAAAAAAAAGGGAGACCGCGGTACCTGTGTTAAACCACTAGAGGCCGCTGTGGTCCATTTTTCTTGTCATGTGGATCTTTGGTTTTTTCAAGTCAAAAGATCCAGGCAGTTGATAAGTTTCTCTGTGGGAATCCACTTCCTCTGCCCTGTTGCTGCGCTCATCCACCGCACAGGCCCTCCGGCAAAAAGGGCCCTGGCTCCTAGTCCCTGCTTGTTTTCAAAAAAGAGCGCCGAAGGCGCACGGGCGCGCGCGCGGGCGCGTGCACACGCCTCCTATGAAAAGAAAGGGGCGGGGCGGGTGGATGACGCTCGATGCGCGCCGCGGCGCTTCTGCGCATGTGCAGGCGTCCCAGCATGGATAAAAGACACAGTACAAGTGTCAGCTGGATGCAAGCAGAGCTAGCAACAAAAACGGTGGCACACAGAGGCGGTTGATGCAGGCATCCCCATAGAAAGACACTTTAGTGGACACCAGCTGGTATATAGCAGCAACTGTGTTAGACTATTACCAGTAAAATTGGTGTATGACGACGGGAATACCTCAGCTTTGTGCTTAAAGGATATGTCGTCCAGACGCTCTGGAAATAAATCTTCCAAGAAGCGAAAGGGGTCTCCATCGGGCTCTGAGGATTTTGGGCATGCTTGTACTGCACCAATCTCCCCTGAAATTTCAGAGGTTAGTAGCCGTAGGAACCCCGCAGGAGTACCTGGTACTGCGGCTGTCCCCAGTCCACCTGCTCCTGTATGTATAACAGAGGAGGTTTTTTCCTCAACTCTGGGAGGATTGGAAAAGAGATTAACAGCATTGATCGCTGCTTCCCTGTCACAGGGAAAGCGCGTCCGATCTCTGTCTCCTCCTTCAGAGTGCCTGTTAGTGGAGGAACAGCCCCACACAGAGATCGACCTACCTGAAGGGGATCAGGATGAGGTTGATTCGGTTATAGAGGAATCAACAGTGGAAGAACCTTTCTCAGCATCTCAGGCTGAAAGATTATGGGTTCAGTCTCTGACTAACATGGTCCGATCAGCATTTAAAATGCCTCTTGCGGAGCCATCAACCACTACCGTCTCCTCGCTGGGGTCGCTGAAAGCTCCCCAGACTGTCTGTTCCTTCCCAATCCACCCTTTATTGGATGGGCTTATTTACCAGGATTGGGAGCATCCTGATAAAATATTTACTCCCCCCAAGAGATTTCCGGTGATCTATCCCATGGAGGATAAGTTCATAAAAAAATGGAGAGTCCCTACAGTGGATGCAGCTATCTCTTGTGTGAATAAATCACTGACATGTCCAGTAGATAATGTTCCAATGTTTAAAGACCCAATAGATAAAAAATTGGAGTCTTTACTAAAATCTGCTTTCTCTACAGCAAGCATGGTGACACAACCTGCAGTAGCAGCGATTGGGGTCTGCCAAGCAGTGAAAGATCAGTTGAAACAAGCCTTAAGGGACTTACCAGATCATCAGGCTCTTGCCCTAGCTGACCTACCTAGAGCCTTGTGTTTTGCGGTGGACGCCATAAAGGATACAATCCAACAGGCCTCCCGCTTTACGCTGTCTGTAGTACATATGCGTAGGCTTCTATGGCTCAAAAACTGGTCTGCTGAAGCTCCCTGTAAGAAATTGCTGATTAGCTTCCCATTTCATGGAGAACGCTTATTTGGAGAAGATCTGGACAAGTATATCCAGAAAATTTCTGCCGGTAAAAGTACACTCTTGCCGGTTAAGAACAAGGGTAGAAGTCCTTCTTTTAAGAGGCCTACTTCTCCAGTCCCTGGCACATCGGCTGTGAAACAGTTCCGACGGCCTCCGCGGTCAAATCCAGGGGGCAGAAATCAGGGACAATCACAGGGTAACAAGAAACCCTGGGTCAAGAGAGGTACGAAACCTCCCCCCAAGTTATGAAGGGTTGCCCTCACTCAATCGGGTGAGGGGAAGACTTCAGTTGTTCACAGAGACCTGGCGGGACACCATCAGAGAGACGGATGGGTGATCTCCGCAGTAAGTCTGGGATACAAGCTGGAGTTAAAAGACACTCCTCCTGCCCATTTTATGAGGGCAAACGTGCCAAGCGATCCCCAGAAGAGAGGATCCCTCCTTCTGGCACTAGAACAACTATTGCTCCAAGGTGTAATCATGAAGGTTCCCTTGGAAGAATGCGGGTTCGGGTTTTGCTCAAACCTCTTCACAGTCCCCAAACAAATGGGGACGTGAGGCCCATATTAAATCTAAAAGGGCTAAACAAATTCCTACATATCAGGACTTTTCGGATGGAGTCGATCCGATCGGTGGCCACCGCCCTACAAGGGCAGGAATGGTTAGCCTCGATCGACATAAAGGATGCTTTTCTGCATATTCCCATCTTTCCGGCCCATCAGAAATTTCTACGCTTTGCAGTAGAAGGGCGCCATTTTCAGTTCAGAGCCTTACCTTTCGGTCTGGCCACAGCACCATGAGTGTTCACAAAAATTCTGGCCCCACTATTGGCCAATCTAAGAACACGGGGTGTAACGATAATGGCATATTTAGACGACCTGCTACTAATAGACCACTCAGTGGAAAAACTGGAAGTAGCTATTCCCAAGACAATCAAGTATCTGGGATATCACGGTTGGATTATCAACCGAGACAAGTCAGCTCTAAGACCAGTCAAAAGTCTGGAATACTTGGGGCTAAGGCTGGATTCAAATCAGAGAAAGATTTTCTTACCTCCAGAGAAGGTGTCGTCTTTGAAAGATTTGACCCACTTAGTGGGTACAAAAAGAAAACCATCCATACGCCTGTGCATGAGGCTGCTGGGAAAAATGGTGGCTTCATTCGAAGCAGTACCCTACGGTCAATTCCATTCAAGGAACTTGCAGAGGGCCATACTGTCAGCCTGGAACAAAAAAGTTCAGGCTTTAGACTTACCAATGTCCCTGTCCCCTTCCGTTCGCAAGAGCCTCCATTGGTGGTTGGTGCCCCAGAATCTGGAAAAAGGGAAACCCTTTAGTCCGGATTCTTGGAAGGTGGTCACTACAGATGCCAGCCTTATGGCTGGGGGGCAGTACTGGAGCAATGGTCTCTCCAGGGCAAGTGGTCAGAAGCAGAGAAGGCCCTGCCCATCAATCTCTTAGAGATACGAGCAGCCCGGTATGCCCTAGTAGCATGGACATCCAAACTCCAAGGGTCCCCTGTCAGAATTCAATCAGACAATGCCACAGCAGTGGCATATATCAATCACCAGGGTGGCACCAGGAGTCGTGCAGCCCAGAGGGAAGCGAATTGCATCCTGAAATGGGCAGAAAGATATGTCCCAGCCATATCCGCGGTTTTTATCCCAGGATCTGGAAATTCGAGAGCGGACTTTCTAAGTCGCCAGCAATTATGCCCGGGGGAATGATCTCTTCACCCCGAGGTTTTCCAGGCAATATGCCAGCGGTGGGGAACACCGGATGTAGATCTGCTAGCATCCAGATTCAACGCAAAGGTGGACAGATTTGTGTCTCACACAAGGGATCCCCTAGTTTGCGGCTCGGATGCCCTAGTGTTCCCTTGGGATCAGTTCAAGCTGATATATGCATTCCCACCGCCACAATTGTTACCGCAATTAATCCGCAGAATCCGGGTAGAAAAGAAACCAGTGATTCTGGTGGCTCCAGCGTGGCCCTGAAGAGCATGGTATGCGGAGATTGTAAAAATGTCAGTGGGGAGTCCTTGGACTCTCCCACATCGTCCGGACCTGCTTTTGCAAGGACCGATATACCACCCTTCCTTACCAGCCCTAGGTTTAACGGCCTGGCTATGGAAGCCCGCTTTTTAAAAAAAAGAGAGGTCTCTCTAATCCGGTGGTATCTACCATGATCAATGCCAGGAAGCCGGTATCCAGGCAGATCTATTATAGGATCTGGAAGGCGTACATCGCGTGGTGTGAGGCCAGGAAATGGCATCCGCGTAAGTACGTAATAGGTAGGATTCTGGACTTCCTACAGTGGGCTGTAGATAGGAAGCTTGCCTTGAGTACTATCAAGGGTCAGATTTCGGCCTTGTCAATATTTTTTCAAAGGCCCTTGGCTTTGCATTCATTAGTCAAAGCTTTCATACAAGGAGTGATGCGTATTAGCCCTCCGGTTAGTATTCCCATATGTCCATGGGACTTAAACCTGGTTCTGTCGGTTCTACAGAAACAACCGTTTGAACCATTGCAACACATTTCCTTGGTACTTCTCACCAGGAAATTGATTTTCTTAGTAGCCATTTGTTCGGCTAAAAGAGTATCGGAATTAGCCGCCTTGTCCTGTAGGGAGCCATATCTGGTTGTCCATAAGGACAGAGTAGTATTACGTCCTCATCCAGCCTTTCTTTCTAAGGTGGTATCGAGGTTTCATTTGAACCAAGATGTGGTTCTTCCTTCCTTTTTCCCCAAACCTAGTTCGGTAGAGGAAAAGTTATTGCATTCTTTGGATGTAGTAAGAGCAGTTAAAGCTTATCTAAAAGCCACTGCTCAGATTCGTAGAACGGATACTTTGTTTGTTCTGCCGGAAGGCCCCAGAAAGGGTCAGGCAGCATCAAAATCTACTTTAGCCAAGTGGATTCGACAGGTCATAATACAAGCCTATGGCTTGAGAAGGAGACCGCCTCCGTTCAAGGTTAGGGCGCACTCCACAAGAGCAGTTGGGGCAGTGCATCACCAGGCCTCCCTGGCTCAAGTCTGTAAGGCCGCAACATGGTCTTCAGTACACACGTTTACTAGATTCTACTAGGTAGACGTTAGAAGTCAGGAGGATGTCGCCTTTGGGCGCAGTGTGTTGCAGCCGCAAAAGATCCTCATGCCTGATGGCTTATGTATAGTGTATCCCTCCCCTCATTTGGCATTGCTTTGGGACGTCCCATTAGTAATGACTAAGTCGCTCTGTGTCCCGTGATGTACGAAAAAGAAAAAGGGATTTTTATAACAGCTTACCTGTAAAATCCTTTTCTTGGAGTACATCACGGGACACAGAGCTCCCACCCCTCTTTTTGGGACACTTATTGCTTTGCTACAAAACTGAGGTGCTCCCGGATGGGAGGGGCTTATATAGGGGAGGGTACTTCCGGTTTTGGAAGTTGCCAGTGCCAGCACCTGAAGGTATCTATATAACCCATTAGTAATGACTAAGTCGCTCTGTGTCCCGTGATGTACTCCAAGAAAAGGATTTTACAGGTAAGCTGTTATAAAAATCCCTTTATTTACAAGTGGAGGAACAGAAAAATGAGTGAAGTGGGCTAAAGAGGTATATCAAAAGAAAAAGAAAGAATGGAAGAGCAGAAGTAAGGATATGACGATTGAGAAGAATTAGAACAGAAAGGGAATGTTTATGATTTTTTTTTATCTACAGTATTTTCTTACTAACAAAGTAAAATGTTTCAGTCAGGTCCGTATCAATTATTGGCATGTCAATATTTTGCATTCTGTTTACGACCCAGCAGGGGGCGCTCTAGTCACCTTTTCATAATTAGCTTTGTATCTTTGCTGATAGTAGCCCATTTAGAAGAACTCGGTGAGGATGAATTACTAAGGCAAAGTTTACATGTGTAGCTAAATTGCTTTTGACAGGGATGAGGAGGTTTCCTCATTGCCAATTTTAACACCATAAATGCTGCACCAATGGGCCACAACTGCACGCATTGCATGCAGTTGCGGGGCAGTTGTGGCACATCTCTATTGAAAAAAGACCAACTCATGTGGCGAAACATGTGGTTGCCATCATCCCTTGTTTATTCAAATTGAAAATAACCTCTTATTTGATAGGATTTTGTAGGCAACAATTAGGAAACAAAAAATAGTATCAAAAATTATTTATTATAGAAAAAATTTAATGTGAAACAAATATTTATACAAAATTGTTAAAGTGGTTGTAAACCCACTAACTTTTTTTTTTTTTTTTGCCCACCTGCAAGAGAAAGGCATAATGAGCTAGTATGACTAGCATACTAGCTCATTATGTACCACTTACCTTAGATCGGGGCCCCCGAAGCAGTCCGCGTCCCTCTGTCCAGATGCAGACATCACAGCGGCGATAGCCAGAATGTTACTTCCGGGTATCGCCGCACCAGCCAATCACAGCGCCGCTCCGGCGCTGTGATTGGCCGGAGCGGCGAAGACGTGACTCCGCGCATGCGCGCGGGAGCCGTCACATTCGGCTACGCCCAGCGATTGCTGGGAAGTAGCCAATTTTGTGAATGGGATTAACCCCATGAATGCGCCGTTGTCTACGGCGCGCATGCGCCGTAGACAGCGGCGCCTGTCTTTTTAGTAAATATCTCCTAAACCGTGTAGGTTTAGGAGATATTTATTGCACCTACAGGTAAGCCTTAATCTAGGCTTACCTGTAGGTGCAAGTTGAAAAAGTGGGTTTACAACCACTTTAAAATTATGAATCATGATTGAACTAGACATAGAGATATTGGATAGTATCTCTATGTCTAGTTCAATCATGATTCATAATTTTAACAATTTTGTATAAATATTTGTTTCACATTAATTTTTTCTATAATAAATTTTTGATACTATTTTTTGTTTCCTAATTGTTGCCTACAAAATCCCATCAAATAAGAGGTTATTTTCAATTTGGTGGCACGTCTCTATTTGCTTGAAAGGGTCACTTTTAGCAGCAGTACTGCTCACTGAACATGGTAGGGAGGATAAATATTGCCACAGGTGTGAAACAAAGCATAACGCCTGAGGCTTGTGATCACCCCCTCCTGCTGCCTTTGCAACTTAAAGGGGTTGCTCCACCGGAAAAAAAAAATTAAAAGCCAGCAGCTACAGCAGCTGCTGGCTTTTAATATTTGGACACTTACCTGTCCTGGAGTCCAGCGACGTCCGCAGCAGAGGACGAGCGACCGCTCGTCGCTCTGCTGCTCCCTCCGCCATCCTCGCTGAGGGAACCAGGAAGTGAAGCCCTGCGGCTTCATGCCCGGTTCCCTACGGCGCATGCGCGAGTCGCGCTGCGCCGTTCTGATTGGTGCTCCTGTGTTCTGGGAGCCGAGTGTCTCCCAGAACACCAAGGGAAGTCTGCGGGAAGTGACGTAACTCCCGCAGATTCCCGGAGACAGGACTCCCGGATGTGGGTGAAAATACCTGTCTTAGACAGGTATCTTCACCCCCCTCCCCCCTGAAAGGTGTCAATTGTGACACCGGAGGGGGGGAGGGTTCCAAATAGCAAAAGTTGCTATTTAGGGTGGAGCTCCACTTTAAGGGGGGTGGTTGGGGGTGCTAAAAATGTAGCTCATTCAGGTGTATTTAACACCCCCAACCGATAGCCTAAATAAACCCTAAAGGAGATGAGCATGTTCACCTAGCAGAGTGAATTTTCACTTAGCTTAGTAAATGGGAAAAAGGAAAAATTTGCTTGCACATGTTCGGTGGATTGAAGTCAACACATTCACTAAGGCCGGCCATACACGGTTCCAATCTGGGTGGTTCAGCAGGAACTGGCTGAGATAAGAACCAATAATAGGCAGGCTAGATGTACCAAGTTGATCAATTGATAAACTTGGGTAAAACCAGCGTGCCGGATTCTATTGCGATTATTGCCACCAGCTGCTACAGCCACTAGCGATGATCACTGGCTTCCCCCAGTGGGGACAGCTTCCCCCACCGGGTGCAGACAATTGCTCGGCAGGAGGGATTCCCCTGTCAGCGCGGTCTGTGTTGATGGTGGAATCTTGCAAATTTATTTCCTGCAACCCGTGTCAACCCTAGTCAGCCATCTGCGACTTTTATCAGACAGCTCTTAAAGGCCCCTTTCACATGGGCGGACCATTCAGGTCCGCCTGTCAGTTTTTTAGGCGGACCTGAACAGACGCTCCATACAGGTCTATGGAGCGACGGATGTCAGCGGTGACATGTCCGCTGACATCCGACCCGCTCCGATCCGCTGAAGTGTGACGGATGGAAACCCTATTTTCCATCCGTCTGAGGGATCAAGTGAAAATGGACTCTACGGTCCGTCTTCATCCGATTGCCCATAGAGGAGAGCGCGCTCTGACAGGTCGGTCCCTGCACAGTGTGCGGAGACAGACCTGTCATCTGCCTGCTCAGCAAGCGGAGCCTGTACATGGACACGACCGTGTGAAAAGGCCCTTAGAGGTTTTAATCAAAGACAGCCTTAAAGCAAGTTTCATGTATTGTGCTGTCTGTGTAGCTATAGTGCTCTGGGAATCCTTGATCAAAAAATGTATATTTGTTAAACAAATATTGTGTAGTAGACATTAAAAAACTGTTTAAAAACGTATAATTAATTTTTTTTTTTTATCCAAAACCATTGCAATTTTCCTTTCCTTTTAAAGAAGCTTTTTTCGGTAAGATATTTTTCACAATCTCTCTTTGATTTCCTGTGCTTTCTTGGACTGGTAATGGTTAACATTGTTCCAGCTAGGTCTGTGGGCAAAAAAATCCTCCACCCTATGTTATGAAGATAAGAAGGGGAAATGTTCTTGGTCCTGTCCTAGGGTGGCAATTCTGCTTCTCCATATATATGGTATGGTGAGTAAGCACTGTCACTCTAGGACGGGAAGCACGTTACTGCAAGAAAAAACAGGGGAAAAATAAAGGAAAAAACTTCATAGAGTGCAGGCACCACATCTAAGGACTGATAATTAGCAATATATCACATTTTTTTGCTTGGGTTTAGATATGTTTTAAGGACATAGCACCACATAACACAGGGGCAGTATAGGTGTAAAGCAAAAGTTTAATCAAAAATGTTTTTTAAAAAATTAGCACGAAGGACAATACTTTCTTTTAGGCTACTTTCACACTGAGGCGCTTTACAGGCGCTATAACTAGCGCCTGTAAAGCGCCTCTCAAGGTTTCCCAGTGTGAAAGCCCGAGTGCTTTCACACTGGGGTGGGGAAAAAAAGTCCTGTAAGCAGCATTTTTGGGGCGGTGCGCTCCTAAACCGCCCCTGCCATTGAAATCAACGGGCAGCGCTGCTGAAGCGCCTGCAAAGCGCTTAAGCAGCGGCCCTTTTCTGGCACTTTTAACCCCTTGTTAAGCTTCTTTGGGTGTTTAAAGCGCCTCGCTCCTGCCTACACAGTGCCAGTAAAGCGACGCATAAGCTAACAGCGCTTTACCGCTAGCGCGGGGCAGTGTTCAGTGCGAAAGGGGTCTGAAAGAGAAGCATCCTTTGTGCTGGTGGCTGCTGTTTTAGTTGAAATTCTCTGCTTCCCCCATAGCTGTGTTCTTTCTGATGCTGTGGGGGTTAATACAGTGAGGGAAAAAAGTATTTGATCCCCTGCTGATTTTGTACGTTTACCCACTGACAAAGAAATGATCAGGATTTTTATAACAGCTTACCTGTAAAATCCTTTTCTTGAAGGTACATCACGGGACACAGAGTCAGTAATTACTACATGGGATGTCCCAAAGCAATGCCATCTGAGGGGAGGGAGACACCAATAAATAAAGCAGACCTCCGTCAGACATGAGGACCTATACTGCCGCCTGCAAACATTGCGCCCAAAGGCGGCATCCTCCTGTTGACCCACATCCACCTGGTAAAATTTTATGAATGTATGAACAGATGACCAAGTTGCAGCCTTGCACACCTGAGCTATGGAGGCTTAGTGACGCACTGCCCAAAAAGCACTAACTGCCCTGGTGGAGAACGGAAAGGAGGGAACTTTCCCTTTGAATCATACGTTTGAGAAATGATCTAACGAACCCATCTAGAGATGGGCGATTTAGATATTGCCTGTCCACTTCTGGGGCACCCTGGAAACCCGAACAACGCGCCGGTTTCCCATATCCAAGCAGTTGCTTTCAGAAGCTAACTGTAATAACTTTTCCACTGCCGAATTTGGCTCTGGAAAAACAAAAGCAGGAAAATATCCTGGTTCAAATGGGAACTGGATACTACTCTAGGCCGAAGGACGGCCGGAGGCGTAACATTACTTGTCCCTAAGAATCACCAGCAATGTTTTTTTACCAGATAAGCTGCCAACTCTGAAAGTCTTTTTGCGGAAGTACCGCAACCCAAAAATACTAGTTCCTTTGTGACCATGGCCAACGGGGCATCACACATTGGCTCCAAAGGAGGCCCCTGAAGGACTGACAAAGCAGATTCAGACCGCATGGGCACAGAGGTGACATAATTGGTGGATTCATACGCGTTACACCTTATATAAAGGCCTGCACTAGGGAGTGAGAAGCATGAGGTTTTAAAAAAAAAAACTGAGACCTGACCCTTAATAGTACTTACAGCTAGCTTTATCTCTACTCCCTATTGTAGGCGGTTCTAACACCTGCTTATGGTATGTTTGCGAGGATGCCAACCCTTGTTTCCACAGCAGGAAACATAGGCCTTTCAAACCCTAGAGGCCGGATTCCTTGCATTAACAAGGGGGGTTACCACTGAGCCTGAAAGTCCCCGAACCTTTAGAGCGAGGGCCTCAACAGCCAAACCGTCAAATTCTGCGTTTGTAAGGCAGGATGGTATACCTGGCCTTTGTGACAACAGATCCTGGCATAATGACAGAGGCCAAAGGATCTGTCATTGCTATTTTACAATTTCTGCATACCAGGACCTCCTGGACCATGCCAGGGCCATGAGGATCACCCTTTTTTGCTTCCTTCTGATCCTGCGCAGCAGGCACGGAAGCAACTGACCTGGAGGAAATACATAAATCAGAAAAAACTGATTCCAAGGAGCTACTAAGGTAACTGTCCCGCAAGCGAGCAGGTCCCTTGTTCTGGACGTAAAACTTGTCTAGTTTCGTGTTGAACCTACATCTGAGGTACCCCACCTCTGGTAAATGGCCAGAAAGCCATCTGGATGTAGGGACCACTCCCCTGGGAGCAACAGCTGGTGGCTTAAGAAGTCTGCCTGCCAATTTCCTACCCTGGGATGAAAACCGCAGATAGGCAAGGAAAATGCTTTTCTGCCAAAACCAGAATATGGTTTTACCTCTCTCTGGGCTGCCCGACTCTTGCTGCCGCCCTGGCTACTGATATAGACCACCGTCGTGGCATTGTCGGACTAGATCCTTACAGGGCCAGGCGTGCTGCACAAAATTCTAAAACGTTAATGGGCAAGGTCTACTCGGACTCTGACCATGAACAGCATTCTCTTCTAGTAAGGCTCCTGAGCCTAAGAGGCTGGCATCGGTCGTCACCATCTTCCAGGTGACCAGTATGAAGGTTTTTCCCCTTCTGCAAACTTCTGGTTAGCGACCACCAATTGCGACTTTGGCGTACGCCTGGAGTCAAACGCAATCCAAATCCTGGCTTCTCCTGCTCCAGTCAGACAGGATAGTGTTTTGCAACAGACCTGAATAGAACTGAGCATAGGGAACCACTTCGAATGAAGCTACCATCTTCCCTAACCATCTCAGACAGAGAAAGACGGGAGACTCTTCCCTAGTCCTGATCGTGTGAACCAGATCTTTTATTTTGCAGACCTTTTTCTGGTGTAAAAAACACCTTCGTGTGGGCTGTGTCCACTACCAGACCCAAGTAGTCTAGCCTTTACTGGCCGCAAGGATGACTTTCCTAGGTTGATAATCCACCCCAGAGGTTTCAGATACCTGATCGTGCAGGGTACACTCAGATCCAGTCCTTTACGGACTGATCGACCAGCAATAGGTCGTCTAGGTATGCCATTACCGCTATACCCTGGGCTCTTAGTCTTGCTAAGTCGGAGCCATGACCTTTAGGAAATACTCGAGATGCGGTGGCCAACAAGAAAGGGCAAGGCCACAAACTGAAAGTGTCGCTGCTCTACTGTGAATCGCAGGAATTTCTGATGAGCAGGGAAATTGGCACATAAAGATATGCGCAATAGATGTCTAATGACACTAGGAATTCTCCTCCCCAAAGGGAGGATGCCACTGATCAATTTAATTCCGTGCGAAAGGAGCAGATGTATGGAAATTGGTTCAGACCCTTGAGATCTGAAAAATGGGTCTGACAGCTCCGTTTGATTCGGGCACTGTAAAGGGGTTTAAGTAAAAACCCATTCCCTGTTCCCCAAGGAGGTCTCTAATCACCCCTTGAGACAGCAACAGGTCTAGTGCCTGAAAGAAAACCATGCTCTCTTTACCAGGTCCTTGGGAATGCCCGATTTTAAAAAACGAGGAGGAAGAATCCCGAAATTCTAGCCTGTAGCTTAGAGAACCATGGAGATGATCCATCTGTACTGAATATCCTCCTGCCAGGCTCCTGCAAATGTGTGCGAGTGGGGGCACCCATTCATAGGAAGGCCTTGGGACTCTGCTTAGCAGATTTTTACTCCCAGGACTTTTCTCTGGTCCTGAGCCTGGCTTTAGGCCTTCCTCTTGGGGCTGACGGCGGAGGGCGTCGCGACTGCCTGGAGGCTGATGCTCCAGGCGACGGAGAGGAAGAACGTTTAAATTAAGGATGCTTACTTCTTCTCTTTACAGGAAGAAGGGTACTCTTTCCACCCGAGAGCTTCTGGGTGCACTTATTATCCCTAAATAAACACTCTGCATAAAGGAACCCCAGTCAACAGTTCTTACAAGTTAACTCTGCTGACCAATGCTTAAGCCATAGCACTCTTCGCATGTGTACCAGCAGAAGAGCACGACGTGACGTCTGATGGATGGAATCCTTAATGGCGTCAAGCTGCAACACAAAGGGCCTTAAGAAGTTCCGGAAGAACCTGGACTTCCTCCCTTCCGACGGTCTGTTTCACCTTATCCTTAAGGAATTGACAGACACCAATAGCTGCTATCGCAGGCTGTTCAACTGCACCGGCCATAGCGAATGAGGCTTTAAGCAAAGACTCCAGTCCTCTAACCACTGGATCCTAAACATTGTCAACTGGACAAGTAAGACTTTATTCAGGGAAGAAACAGAAGCGTCTGCCTGCTGGCCTACTGCATTTCTTAGTGAATGTCTCCTCCATAGGATAAACTTGAGGGAATCTCTTAGGAGGAATAAAAATGCCTGTCTGGGTATTCCCAGTCAGCATAAACAAGCTGTTCCAGCAACAGGTGCATAGGAAAAGCATGAGCCCCTTGAGGAGGCCTCAGAGAACCCAAAGAGAAAAAGGGGGCTTCAGAAGACTCTGTAAGGGGCAACTTGTAATCAATACGCACTGTCCCAGTGCGATTGAATTAACAACATTTGAGGCTGTGAGGTTGCGAAGGCTCCCCCGGGGCCGAGCCCTCAAATGAGGAATCATCCTCATTCCCTTCCACTGGGTCCTCTAAGGTACATCTGGATCCTCTACCCACTCCTGATCTGCAGCCGACGACCCAGGAGCAGGGGAAGAGGCCTGTCGCGTTTTTCCCCAGACTGGAGGGTGAACGCGACAAACTAGCCAATTTATCCTCCAAACCAGCCAGATCTTTAGTGACAAATGCGGAGGCTGGAGAGTTGGAGGTAGCTACAATACCTGAGAAAGGTTCAGCTTGGTTAACCATTTTAGGTCTTCAAGGGGAAGCAGGTGCAGTGGAGTTGCGACCAGGGTTCCCGGTACCTGACCGCTGCGCTTTGCACCGCTTCTCCGCATTTTTGCCCCTCTCCTTTGGACACACATAGTCCTAGGCACAAAGCAGAGGTACTAATTATTATGCATCTATTGCTGTTCTTAGTCTTAGCAATCTTAACATGCCGCTATCAAATGCCACAGCTCAGATGCTGAACAGATGAGTCTTAAACAATACCTGTCCCCAGCACCCCAGCGCTTACATGCCCTGTGAAAAAGTGTCTGTGTCTCTCCGTCGCGCACCTGTATGCACATGGCTTGAATTTATAATATTTGCTGGTTCATGCTTGTGCCGTAGGGCAATGCGCACGCCGATCCACAAGCATGCTGGCGGCGCCACCCCCCGACCCTGTGTAGTCCCTTTTTAATAAAAGAGGGTTCTTTTCACACTCGCGCAAGCGGAGATCCGCTCGGGGATCTCGGGGGGGGGGGGGAAGGGGGGAGTCTCATCTGCTGGTGGAACCCCAAACTTTCCCCCCTCTTTAGGTAGCTGACTAACAGGGTAAAGGCAGAACTCCACAAGCGCTGCTGACAGACCTTTAAGGCAGGCATTGGATGCTGACACCAGGTATGCTGCTGCACACTCTCTAGTGGTAGGAGAAAAAACACAGGCAAGACATCAACTATTCATAAAAAGAAGTCCACAATCTTCTTCACTCACCATTCCTGCCGCAGGGTACTACTGGGATTAGCACAGTGACCCAATCTTCACCCATCACAGCGGGCTGGGAGTCATGCCAGACCTTCAAGGACGGGGTCCCCTTTCATTTATTAGGGTCCACTGCCTTGTACAGCGTTCCGCTAGAGCAACCTCTGGTATAGCAATGTGACCAAGGCACTGGATCCCAGGGCCCAGCTCTCCAAAAAGAAGCGTTACAGGCAAAACCTCGTTCTTCGTTATCGAGGCTCGGGTACCATCCACTTTTGCCTTTGTTTTGGCTTTTTGAATGGATCCGATTGTATAGCTCCCTGGCCCTGACTAGGGCCCTTCTGAGGAGCATAACGTTAACCGTGACCAACACCTTATACACTGGCGAAAAAACGGAGGCACTCCCCATGTGGGAGGGGTTATATAGGGGAGGGGACTTCCTGTCTTGATTATGCCAGTGTCCATCACCTGAAGGTGGCCTATAACCCATGTAGTAATTACTGGCTCTGTGTCCCGTGATGTACTGAAAAGAAAACGCCTTTCAAAAAAGTTATAAATTGATTTGAATTTTAATGAGTGAAATAAGTATTTGACCCCTTCGCAAAACATGACTTAGTACTTGGTGGCAAAACCCTTGTTGGCAATCACAGAGGTCAGACATTTCTTGAAGTTGGACACCAGGTTTGCACACATCTCATGGGGGATTTTTTCCCACTCCTCTTTGCAGATCCTCTCCAAGTCATTAAGGTTTTTGAGGCGGACGTTTGGCAACTTGAACCTTCAGCTCCCTCCACATATTTTCTATAGGATTAAGGTCTGGGGACTGGCTCAGACACATTAGGACCTTAATGTGCTTCTTCTTGAGCCACATCTTTGTTGCCTTGGCTGTGTGTTTTGGGTAATTGTCATGCTAGAAGACCCATCCACGACCCATTTTCAATGCCCTGGCAGAGGGAATATGACAGTAAATGGCCCCGTCCATCGTCCCTTTGATGCAGTGAAGTTGTCCTGTCCCCTTAGCAGAAAAACCCCCCCAAAGCATAATGTTTCCACCTCCATGTTTGACGGTGGTGATGATGTTCTTGGGGTCATAGGCAGCATTCCTCCTCCTCCAAACACGGCGAGTTGAGTTAATGCCAAAGAGCTTGATTTTGGTCTTATCTGACCACAACACTTTCACACAGTTCTTCTCTGAATCATTCAGATGTTCATTAGCAAACTTCAGATGGGCCTGTACATGTGCTTTCTTGAGCAGGGGGATCTTGCGGGCGCTGCAGGATTTCAGTCCTTCATGGCATAGTATGTTACCAACTGTTTTCTTGGTGACTATGGTCCCAGCTGCCATGGGATCATTGACAAGATTCTCCCGTGTATTTCTGGGCTGATTTCTCACAGTTCTCATAATCATTGAAACTCCACGAGGTGAGATCTTGCATGAAGCCCCAGAACAAGGTTAATTAGTGTTTCTTCCATTTGTGAATAATCGCACCGTTGTCACCCTCTCACAAAGCTGCTTGGCGATGGTCTTGTAGCCCATTCCAGCCTTGTTTAGGTCTACAATCTTCTCCCTGACATCCTTGGACAGCTCTTTTGTCTTGGCCATGGTGGAGAGATTGGAATCTGATTGATTGCTTCTGTGGACAGGTGTCTTTTATACAGGTAACAAGCTGAGATTAGAAGCACTCCCTTTAAGTGAGTGCTTATAATCTCAGTTTGTTACCTGTATAGAAGACACCTGGGAGCCAGAAATCTTACTGATTGATAGGGGATCAAATACTTATTTCACTCATTAAAATGCAAATCAATTTATAACTATTGATGCATAAGTGAGGTTGTAGAAGCATTGTAGTGTATATGGTAACCCTTACACTTAAATAGGTTTACCATGCCTGCTGTAAAATCCGTCCAACTAATCTGTATAATTTGCCTTGAAATGTACCAGTCTAAAGCCGACCACAGACTGATATAAATTCAGCCAGTTCAGCAGGAACCGGACAAAATTTGATCTGTCTATGGGCAGTCTGGCTATACTGAAGTTGATCCATCGATCGACTTCAGTACAACCAGTCTGTCTATTTTGTCTTTTTGTCCAATTGTATTCTGCCGGTGGGAAAGGCTTTGGTGCACATCATAATGTATGCTTGATTAATTGTGAAAGAAAGCTGAACTGTTAGGTAGTACATGAAATAAACTAAAGGAAAAACCCATGCGTTAGGCTTAGTACACCTGGGTATGGGCAAAATTGCTACTAAAATCACCTGTGATGCCTCATGTTCATTCACTAGTGACCACAACACATGTAGTTATTACATGTACAAATGATCAATCAGACAATTGGAGTATTGAATGTATTCATTTGGTGCAGTTTGCTTTTCGTGATTATTGCTCCATAGGCTACAGTCCATAGTTCCAATGCATTGCAATTGATTGTTATTCACCAGTAAAATACGTTTTTGGCCGATGATTTCTCTAGTAAAAAATACCCCGATGTGTGAACAGTTCCTTGAAAAAGTATTCATACCCCATGCAATTTTCCACATTTTGTCATGCTACAACCAAAAACTTAAATGTATTTTATGTGATAGACCAACACAAAGCGGCACATAATTGTGAAGTGGAAGGAACATGATAAATGTTTTTTTTAAATTTGTTTATAAATAAATATGTGAAAAGTGTGGCGTGCATTTGTATTCAGCCCCCTTTACTTTGATACCCCTAACTAAAATCTTGTGCAACCAATTACCGTCAGAAGTCACCTAATTAGTAAATAGCCCACTTGTGTGTAATTTAATCTCAGTATAAATACAGCTGTTCTGTGAAGCCCTCAGAGGTCAGAAAACCTTAGTGAACAAACAGTATCATGAAGGCCAAGGAACACACCAGGCTGTGAACACATGGGAGTTATTTCCGGGATCATTACACTCTGTCAAACTCCTCCTGTAGTTGGTGTTGGTAAAGAAAGGTCACATGCGCTGCCCTAATGAATCTCGATCTGTTACTGGATTGAGGCTTGGAATGGCACATGCTCAGTTACACAAATCAAACCGAGGCATGACACACACTCCGAGCACCATCATGGAAATGATATCTGAGGTAGGAAGTGTCACTGATAGAAGACAATCAGTGATTAATGATTTTAATAGATACTACTATATAAATGCAGTGGAAGATGGGTATAGTCATACTCCAGATGATGTCTTATCAGACGAAACATGTCGAGTTGATGTTCATCTAACAACTGCGTTCGATTACTATGGTTTATTGGATTTTATGATGACATGCCTGTTTTCTTCCTGTTGGATGTAAGTGCGATATTCTTTTAATAAATTTGATAGAAATGGTTTTACACTATGTGGAGATTCTTTTTGCTTCTATGACAATTGACCTACTGAGTGAGAAGTTTACTGTGACCGATGTGTGAACGGATGGTGGATCTGCTACACAGTTTTAAAGTCTGGAAGAGCTTAGTCTCCTGATGCCCATCTGACACTATGTTAAAAACATTTGAGTCCACACTATCCGGTAAGCGCATTTGAACCT
The DNA here is from genome assembly GCA_029206835.1 of Rana muscosa. Classification (NCBI taxonomy): domain Eukaryota; kingdom Metazoa; phylum Chordata; class Amphibia; order Anura; family Ranidae; genus Rana; species Rana muscosa. The sequence continues at coordinate 889,390,830 of CM055116.1, read as the reverse complement.
ATATACTGGTGACGGCTTAAACCCCATGGTGATCTTTGGAATATAAAGGCTTTCTTCTATCAATATGGAAGTTTGATACACTTTGAGCTTTTTATATTTATGATTTTTTTTATTTTTGATGTCACGTATGGACTATAATTTATATACATAAGTGGATAGTCCAATCTGGATAGGATTGTATGATACACCATTTGTCTGATCAATATATGTCACTTTCTGAATAAGTCACTGTATAATAATGTACATGTATAGCGCAGCACCTTTTTAACCTTCTATAATCATGTACAATGCTTGTCAAAGTGTGGTGTTTGCAACTGTTTAATCTATAGGTCTATAGCTCAGTATACTATTGTAACTTATCCTCCATTCCCAGACGTAGTCTCTTAAGGGGAAACACGTTGGAAGGAGACGGAAGCTGTGACATGATGAGCATCCAGATTTGTTGGTGATCTCAATGCTGGATCATCCTCTCTCTACTGCCTAATATTATGATCTCTATTGTAAGTGCATATTTTAGCTTAAATAAGCCTCCTGTTTTTACATACTATGCGATGAGCCTTTTATCTGTGTTCCCTTATCCTGCACACACACCTGAGTGAAGCACAGTGATCATCCTGAGTGAGGCAAGCTAAGCTGAGATGCTGTAGAGCAGTGTTTCTCAACTCCAGTCCTCAAGGCGCCCCAACAGGTCAGTTTTTCCCTCAGATGAAACTGCGGTGGTAATTACTAAGGCAGTAAAACTGATCAAATCACCTGTGCAACATAATGGTAACCTGAAAACATGACCTGTTGGGGTGCCTTGAGGACTGGAGTTGAGAAACACTGCTGTAGAGTACACTTTCTTATAATCTAGAGATCATTGGGAGTTGGTAAGAGGCCAATTTAATTTGCATTTGGATTGTTATACTTTATTATCACTGGGAACGGTGGATAGCACATCCAGTTGGTGGAATACCAATGGAATCATTTTTGATACACATGGACACTTGTTTATTGAACTCTTTATCACCAGTTAATACACTGTTTTTGTTATAATTTTTTGATAAGAATTTTCTTTGTTTATGAGACAGTGCAACCTTTTATATTTCCACGTGTTTTCACCATTATCTCCTTGTATCCAAGGAGTGGTAAAAGTGCAGCAGTCTACACTCATAATTAACGATTTACACACATATTGTAACTTATTACCAAGGAATACACCAGACAGCTCAGCGATAAAGTTGTGGAGAAGTTGTAGGGTATAAAAAAATATCCTAAGCTTTGAACATCTCATAGGAGACTGTTCAATCCATCATCCGAAAATGGAAAGAGTATGGCACAACTGCAAACCTACCAAGACACGGCCGTCCACCTAAACTGACAGGCCGGGCAAGGAGAGCATTAATCAGAGAAGCAGCCAAGAGGCCCATGGTAACTCTGGAGGAACTGCAGAGATCAACAGCTCAGGTGGGAGAATCTGTCCACAGGTCACATACTCCACAAATCTGGGCTTTATGAAAGAGTGGCAAGAAGAAAGCCATTGTTGAAAGAAAGCCATAAGAAGTCCCATTTGCAGTTTGCAAGAAGCCATGTGGGAGAAACAGCAAACATGTGGAAGAAAGGGCTCTGGTCAGATGAGACCAAAATTGAACTGTTTGGCCTAAAAGCAAAACACTATGGGGTTGATTTACGAAGACTAAAGAGTGCAAAATTTGGTGCAACTCTGCATAGAAGCCAATCAGCTTCCAGGTTTTATTGTCAAAGCCTAATTGAACAAGCTGAAATTAGAAGCTGATTGGCTACCATGTACAGCAGCACCAGATTTTGCACGCTCTAGTTTTAGTTATCATGCTGGAAAACTAACACTGCACATCACCCTAAACACACCATCCCCACCTTGAAACATGGTGGTGGCAGCATCATGTTGTGGGGATGCTTTTCTTCAGCAGGGACAGGGAAGCTGGTCAGAGTTGATGGGAAGATGGATGGAGCCAAATACAGGGCAATGCAGGGCAAAAAAACCTGTTAGAGTCTGCAAAAGACTTGAGACTGGGGTGGAGGTTCACCTTCCAGCAGGACAACGACCCTAAACATACAACCAGAGGTACAATGGAATGGTTTAGATCATATTCATGTGTTTGAATGGCACAGTCAAAGTCCAGACCTAAATCCAATTGAGAATCTGTGACAAGACTTGAAAATTGCTGTTCACAGACGCTCTCCGTCCAATCTGACAGAGCTTGAGCTATTTTGCAAAGAAGAATGGGCAAAAATGTCACTCTCTAGATGTGCAAAGCTGGTAGAGACATCCCCAAAAAGACTTGCCGCTGTAATTGCAGTGAAAGGTGATTCTACAAAGTATTGACTCTGGAGGGCTGAATACAAATGCACGCCACACTTTTCACATATTTGTAAAAAAAAAAAAAAAAAATTAAAACCATTTATCATTTTCCTTGCACTTTACAATTATGCGCCACTTTGTGTTGGTCTATTAGATAAAACCCCAGTAAAACACATTTATGTTTTTGGATGTAACATGACAAAATGTGGAAAATTTCAAGGGGTATGAATACTTTTTCAAGGCACTGTACTTATCTGAACCTCCAAATCCTGTGCCAAGGGAAGGCACCATGGCTACAAAAACTTACAAACACTTTCATTAAATTGCTGACGGACTGGACGGGTATGTTCTTGAGGTATAATTGTATTTCCATCATTATAAATGAAAAGATCAAAGTCTAGAGAAGACAATGCCATCATTGATCTCTTTCTTATGCCACACTTTCCTAACTAACCCCTATTACCTTTTCCAAAGCCTTCTGTATTGAAAACAACCAGATCCTTTTATTTCCGTGCTTCTGTCCATCAGTACCCCAGAGGCACAACACAAACAAACGCATTCCACCCCTATTGTGTAGATGCACTAAAAACAACACCAGTAACTAATTGGTTTTAACCCAGCTAGTTGCGGTTGCACAGAAAATCTTACCTTCATATTCCAATCTCCCAAATCACGCTATCTATTCCACAATTCCTCCCTTATATTTCATTAGTATGTCTTCAAAAAATGCACGTCTGCAAGCACATCATCTCAACTAGAATTAATCTATTCCTTTCCCCCTGGCTTTAATTAAATTGTACCTAACGGTGGCTTTATTGAATCGCTAAAATGACTGCACACCACAAGCAGATGGATAGGAATGGTTATGAAAAAAATCTACCAAAGATAGAGCTGAGACATAAATAATAAAACACACCGGGATCCAGGCCTCCCCTACACAGGACAATTGGAGCTGTGCAATATTTGTCTATACATAATTGCAGAATCCACATGTGTGTGCCAACAGCTGAATTCTATAGCATTAATCACGTGTTGAGCCAGTTGTGCTAGGTAAGTGACTGCTGCAACTTGGTGGCTGTGTGTCATAACAAATACTTTTATTTGTCTAGGGTCCAGCTAAAGCCTCGTACACACGGTCGGACTTCCATCAGACTTTTCCGTGGTTTTTTGTCCGAACGGAGTTGGTCGGGAACACCCATAGCATACACATGCTTACAACATCACGTGTTTTTTCTGCTCTTTTCTGATCTTTACTGCCACCCTTTGGTCAACTTCTGCTATTGTTGGTTGATTTTAACATTAGTTGTTTTGTCCATCGGACTAAAGTCCGATGGTTTTCTGTACACACGGTCAGACTTTGCTCCATCGGACTTTTGTTGGGCAAAAGTTTGTCCGTTTGCAGACCCAACTTTTGTCCGATGAAATCCAAAACCAAACAAAAAAAGTTTGTCCGATGGAGCGTACACACGGTCGGATTGTTGGTCCAACTTGCTTAAAACGAAGTTTGTTGGGCAAAAGTCCGACCGTGTGTACGGGGCTTAAGAAAAATGGAAGTCTGAAGAGGTTTTATTTCAGTGCAGTGCTTGCATAGCAAAAGTCCAAACTTAATAAGCAAAATATAGTTATGCTGATGCAGTGCACCTGTCACTTACTGTTTGTGCTGAAATAGATAGCTAGCAGCTGCATGGAGTTTGTCCAGGACTATTACTTATTTCCAATGTCACACTTGGAGTCACTTTAGAGTGGCCCTACTCAACATTTGGCTGTCCAGAGGTTCGGGAACTATAGGTTCAAGCCATACATCTGTCATCTGTTGGAAATCTTGCAGCTGGAAATTTCCAGGTTCAGGAAGGCACTGTAAAATATTTACCACCAGGGTCAATGATAAGGGAGTAGCACTGGCCCTGCTGTATGGGGCCATCAGTTCAACAAGGGGGCCCGGGTATTTGGTGCAGGCAGTTTCCCCTCACTACAGCAAAGCTGGTTTCTCCTGCTGACTGTCAGCTGCTGGAAGGGGAGCCACAGGGGGTTCAAACTTCAGGCAGTGGTGCCTCCCTCCGCTGCTCTGATCCCCCCCTCTCTAGTGCAGGACCCCCTTCATTCACAGCTTTGATCCCTCCTCGTGTTTACTATGCTTCCGCTTATGAATGAACAGGGAGCCTCTGTATAGAGTGCTTTCTGTTCATTCATTCTGTAGCAGCTGAGGTCGCAGAGAGAGAATTGGAGATTTGTGTCCTCAATCACTTTCTCAGTCTCAAAAATGAGAAGTCAGAGATCTGTGGAGAATCCCCCTCCCATCCCAGGCTATTAATAATGTAAAACCACGTGAATGAGTGGTTTGTTCATGTGGCCGGAGCCGTGTCCAGGGTCATACTCCTGCACCCACCCAGGCTGGGGGGGGGGGTGGGCCCTGTCAGGTAGGTTGTACAGAGCCCCATGGTTTCTAACAGCAGCCCTGTTTATCTCTACTGTGAATATGGTTGCAGTACATGCAAGTGTGCCCAATTTGCGTTCCATACACATGAATGTTGGATGTTTTGTGTGGGCACGTTCAGCAAGCTAGTGTGAACTGCACTTGTGTTTAAAATTGAAGTGAACTTTCTTTAAAGGGACTAGTGGCAAGAATGTCTAAAACAAGCAAAGCTCTAATTAAAAGTGTGTATGCATTTTTCATTGCCATGGTAACCAAAGCTGGCCATACATGACTCGATTTCATTTGTTCAGCCTGAAAATCAATCAATTTCCCCACTGCTGGTTGTATCAATATACAAAAAGTGACTGCATCTGATAGGCCTCGTGCATGCGAACGCTTATCAGTTCCTGCATGCTGAGGCATAAAATCTCCGGCCCTTTCTGCCACACAGGGATCCACCAATACAAGCGAATGATTGTACACGAATGTGGTGCGTTTGGAGAAGGGACGCAACAGCTCCATGAGCACCATAAATCACCTGGGATTTTGAGCTGCTAAGGGTCCGCGTGCATGAGGCCTTAGGATGCAGCCACTGTTCATATAATAATTTACCGCCTGGCTCGAATTATTATTTAAATGGACATTTCGGCACAATAGGCCAGATTTTATGTTATATTGTGGCCAACTTAAAGGAGTTGTAAAGGTTCGTTTTTTATTTTCTAAATAGGTTCCTTTAAGCTAGTGTATTGTTGGCAGGGCCGGTCCAAGACATTGTGCTGCATGGGACCAAGAATGAAATGCTGCCCCCCCCCCCAAAAAAATAAATAACGCCCACCAAAAGGCCCCCACATTAATTATTTTATATCATGATAACTAAAGGGGACCTGTCATGGCTCTATATATGTATAAAGGATAATAAAGAGGACCTGTCGTGGCTCTATACATGTATAAAGAGGACCTGTCATGGCTCTATACATGTATAAAGGAGTATAAAGAGCAGTGGCGGTGCGTCCATAGAGGGCGCCGGAGCGCCGCCCCCTCTCGCTCCCGCACCGCCACTGAAAGACAATACACAGATTCATGCATTGCATGAATCTGTGTATTGTCACCGCTGCCGCGCTACCCACTATACATATGGCCGGCCTCCTAGTGAGCGCCGGCCATATGAATTAGAGCGGCGGCCGGCGGTGGGTGTAACTTGGAAGTGCCTAACAGAGCCAGCGGCTCTGATAGGCTTTCTGAATACAGCTCTCACGCTGTATTCGGCTTCCAAAAACTCCTCCCAGGTACGCAGGGGGGTGCGTTCCTTGGAGAAGACTGTGTGGAGGTTTCAGCCAATCAGGTTCACCGGATCTGGTTACCGGTAACCTGATTGGCTGAAGCAACATCGAGGGCGGAAGAACACATCGAGGACGGCGCGGACCGAGGAAGGTAAGTGCAGGGCTGGGGGGGGGACAGGCTTCATTTGGGGGGAACAGGCTGCATTTGGGGGACAAACTGGCTGCATTTGGGGGGAACTGGCTGTATATGGGGGACAAACTGGCTGAATATGGGGGACAAACTGGCTGAATATGGGGGGAACTGGCTGTATATGGGGGACAAACTGGCTGAATATGGGGGACAAACTGGCTGAATATGGGGGGAACTGGCTGAATATGGGGGACAAACTGGCTGAATATGGGGGGAACTGGCTGAATATGGGGGACACGCTGGCTGCATTTGGGGGGAACTGGCTGTATATGGGGGACACGCTGGCTGCATTTGGGGGGAACTGGCTGTATATGGGGGACACGCTGGCTGCATTTGGGGGGAACTGGCTGTATATGGGGGACAAACTGGCTGCATTTGGGGGGAACTGGCTGTATATGGGGGACAAACTGTCTGCATTTGGGGGGAACTGGCTGTATATGGGGGACAAACGGGCTGCATTTGGGGGGAACTGGCTGTATATGGGGGACAAACTGGCTGCATTTGGGGGGAACTGGCTGAATATGGGGAACAAACTGGCTGAATATGGGGGGAACTGCCTGAATATGGGGGACACGCTGGCTGCATTTGGGGGGAACTGGCTGTATATGGGGGACACGCTGGCTGCATTTGGGGGGAACTGGCTGTATATGGGGGACACGCTGGCTGCATTTGGGGGGAACTGGCTGTATATGGGGGACAAACTGGCTGCATTTGGGGGGAACTGGCTGTATATGGGGGACAAACTGGCTGCATTTGGGAGGAACTGGCTGTATATGGGGGACAAACTGGCTGCATTTGGGGGGAACTGGCTGTATATGGGGGACAAACTGGCTGCATTTGGGGGGAACTGGCTGTATATGGGGGACAAACTGGCTGCATTTGGGAGGAACTGGCTGTATATGGGGGCAAACTGGCTGTATATGGGGGCACACTGGCTATATATATGGGGACACACTGGCTGTATATGGGGGCACACTGGCTATATATGGGGACAAACTGGCTGTATATGGGGCACACTGGCTGTATATGGGGGCACACTGGCTGTATATGGGGGCACACTGGCTATATATATGGGGGCACACTGGCTATATATATGGGGGCACACTGGCTATATATGGGGACAAACTGGCTGTATATGGGGGCACACTGGCTGTATATGGGGGCACACTGGCTGTATATATGGGGGCACACTGGTTATATATATATGGGGGCACACTGGCTGTATATGGAAACAAACTGGCTGTATTTGAGGGGGCAAACTGGTGGCATTTGGGCACAGTGGCTGCGTTTAATGGGCACAGTGGCGGCAATTGATTTTTTTTTTTCAGTTTGTTTGCGCCCCCCCCAAAAATTTTGAGCACCAGCCGCCACTGATAAAGAGGACCTGTTATGGCTCTATACATGTATAAAGGATAATAAAGAGGACCTGTCATGGCTCTATACATGTATAAAGGATAATAAAGAGGACCTGTCATGGCTCTATACATGTATAAAGGAGTAAAAGGGGACCTGTCATGGTTCTATACGTGCATATAGGCGTATAAAAGGACCTGTCAGGGCTCTATACATGTATATAGGAGTATAAAGGGACCTGTGCATGGTGGGCGGCCGCAATGTCTTTTGCGCAAACTAATCAATGTACGCTAATTGTGTTTTTTTTTGTACCAAAAATATGTAGAAGAATACATATTGGCCTAAACTGATGAAGAAATAATTTTTTTTTTATAAATTTTTTGGATATTTATTATAGCAAAAAAGTAAAAAATATATATATATATATTTTTTTAAATTGTCGCTCTTTTGTTGTTTATAGTGCAAAAAAGAAAAACCGCAGATGTGATCAAATATCATCAAAAGAAAGCCCTATTTGTGGGAAAAAAAGGAGATAATTTTTATTTGGGTACAGTGTTGCATTACCGCGCAATTGTCAGTTAAAGCGACAGTGCCGTATCGCAAAAAACGGCCTGGTCTTTAAAGGATTTGTTTGTGTTCGCGTTCGTGTTTTTTCACCTTAATGCATCCTATGCATTAAGGTGAAAAAACACCTGGCAATGACTGCCCCCCAGCCCCCCTGTTTTACTTACCTGAGCCTGTTCACTTGCTGTGCGCGTCCCCCGGGGCGTCCTCTTCTCCACGGAGTCTGGCCGTTAATTGGCTAGATTGGATAGATTGATAGCAGTGCAGCCATTGGCTCGCGCTGCTGTCAATCACATCCAATGACCTGGCCCGTGGGGGGGTGGGAACGAGTCATACACGCTGTGTCTATGGACGCAGCGTGTATGACAGGGAGCGCGCCCGCAAGCTAACCCCCTTGGGAGAGCGCTTCCCAGAAGGGGGTTAGCTGATGCAGGGAGGAGCCGAGACAGCCGCCGAGGGACCCGAGAACCAGAAGATCGGGGCCACTCTTTTCCAAACGAACTGCACAGTGGAGGTAAGTATAACATGTTTGTTATTTAAAAAAAATAAAAAACAAAGCCATACAACCGCTTTAAGTGGGCAAATCCTTCCGGTCCTTAAGTGGTTAATCAGGGCTGGGCAAGGCAAGTCCCTCTCTGGCTCTCATGTCTCATACAACTTGTGATGTGTGTTTGTACTTACAGTTTTGCTTCGGACTCCACCACCAGATGCAGGTTGTCACCTGCCACACGTTGCGGGTTGTCACCTGCCACACGTTGCGGGTTGTCACCTGCCACACGTTGCGGGTTGTCACCTGCCACACGTTGCGGGTTGTCACCTGCCACACGTTGCGGGTTGTCACCTGCCACACGTTGCGGATTGTCACCTGCCACACGTTGCGGATTGTCGGCTGCCACACGTTGCGGATTGTCGGCTGCCACACGTTGCGCATGGTCACTTACGTCACCTGCCACACGTTGCGGATTGTCACTTGCCACACGTTGCGGATTGTCACTTGCCACAACGTCACCTGCCACACGTTGCGGATAGTCCCGTGCCACACGTTGCGGATTGTCACTTGCCACGGCGTCACCTGCCACACATTGCGTATTGTCACTTGCCACACGTTGCGTATTGTCACGACGTCACCTGCCACACATTGCGTATTGTCACTTGCCACACATTGCGTATTGTCACAACGTCACCTGCCACACGTTGCGGGTTGTCACTTGCTGTGTCCCAGAGTGAAGGCAGGCAGCAGAGAGATGATATAATCTCTCTGCTGCCCATGGCTGCACAGTGAGGGTAAAACTGTGGTGATGCAGGGTGGCGGGGAGAGATGACATCATCTCTCTGCTCTGCTGCCCGCTCACTCGCTGACTGCTCCCAACCCCCCCCCCCCTGGGCTGTGAGTGCTCTGCCCGCCCCTGTCACCAACAGCAGAGGCGCCGGGCTCCTCACAGGGAGCGGCGCCTGCCCGTGCCCACTCACCCGCTGACTGCTCCCAACCCCCCCCCCTGGCTGCGAGTGCTCTGCCCGCCCCTGTCACCAACAGCAGCGGCGCCGGGCTCCTCACAGGGAGCAGCGCCTGCCCGTGCCCGCTCACTCGCTGACTGCTCCCAACCCCCCCCCCCAGGCTGTGAGTGCTCTGCCCGCCCCTGTCACCAACAGCAGCGGCGCCGGGCTCCTCACAGGGAGTGGCGCCTGCCCGTGCCCGCTCACTCGCTGACTGCCCCCCCGCCTGTGAGTGTCCTCACAGGCAGCAGTGCTGGGCTCCTCACAGGCAGCGGAGCGGCTGGCTGGCGGGCGTCAGTTTGAACGTTCACAGCGTCTCCCCGCAGGGATGTAGTCCCAAGGTAGGGGGCGAGCATGCTGACTAAACCCCAGCCAGAACGGCTTGGATGATGGGGGAAAGCTTGCAGGAAGTGAGAAATTCAGACCAAAAAAAAAACATTTAGAAGGGAAATCGAAGGAAAAGGTAAGTGAACCAACAATGCACTAGCTTAAAGGAACCTATTTAGAAAATAAAAAACAAACCTTTACAACCCCTTTGAGAGTGGCAGATGGAGTCACCTTTTGTCATTTTAGATTGGTTAGTGGGGCAGTTGACATAATCGATGTCCACCCTAACTGCAGCTGTGCAATTGGCAAACATGTCTCAATAACTGGCATACATTCACTGAAAATGCCACACTACATTCAGCATGTACAATCTGTTGCAAATTTAACAAATAACTAAAAGTGTATATAAAGCCAAAACATTTGTCTTTATTTTGGACAGAGTGGTAAGGGGTCAGAACCCCTCTCTGGTTTTCCTTACAGAGATAAGATTCGCCTTCTCTGTTTGTCTTAGTGACTTATGTGCCCATTCACACAACAAAAACGCATTCCAGATCCGTTCTGGATGTGCTTCTGCATGCCTGTTTTTAGCGCATTCCAGTGGGTTTTTGATGCGTTTCTGGATGCAGGGGCCAGTTCACACTACATGCAGTCCAGTGCAGTTTTTTCTGCATTAAAAATGTATGGAAAGTAGGTTAGATGGTTTCCAATGGCATAGTTCACACCAGTGTGGTCAGTTCCAGGGCGTTCCAGTTCCAGAAGGAAAAGTAGAACATGCTGCATTTTTCCTGCACTGGACTGTGCTGGAATGCGACAAAATACATAAAAAATGCACCGGAATGCATCAAAAATACACCAGACCCCAGTACAAGAAAAAAGAAGGGAAAAAAAACCCATCTGGAAACACATCAAAAACGCACAGGAACGTGTTAAAAACTGGCATGCAGAAATATACGGAACGGATCTGGAGTAATTGTTCCAGTGACACACACACATTACCTAATATTATCTGATGGTAGATCTGAAGAAGATTGTACAAACAAGTACAAGGGTCTGCCTGATTGGATAGTTTAGGTAGTTCCTCATATTACAGAGTTTTGGTGGGTGTAAAGTTGATTGTACGGTCAGATTGTAATGTGTATATAGGAGGTATATTCTTGATTTTGGATAGATTTTTCTCACCTCCTGTTGCACCTACAGGACAGGAAATGAAGGAAAATCACCCCAAAGGGGCACAGATGGAGAAAAAAAATCTGTACTGTAACTGTTCCCCACGCTAGACAAAATGAAAAAAAGAAAAAACGTTTTTGCGTTAGATAAACACACAGTTAGGCAGTACATTCTTCTGTGACCCAAGTATTTGTATACAATGCTACACTAAGAGATTTGAGATACTATCTCACTCTGTATGATTTCCTATTTCGCCCCAGGGCCATATTTTTCACATACATGTATTATGCTCCTAGAACTCTAAATGAAGGTGTCATTTATCTCATAAACATTTCAGAATGGCTACCATGCACCACATCCTCTGCCTTTCCTTTGTTTATGTGTGTATTAGTGACCTCTAGACTATATTTTTTCCAGCCACCTTCCTGTCCGTTAATTTATTGCTCAGCAAAGTTTTTATAACTATTCGCATGCAGTTCAACTTACATCACCAGTGTTTTTAGTCTGAATTTTTGCCTTCACATTCTCCATATACGACTCCCAAGAGTCTCATTAATGAGCCAATAAAAGCTCTGGATTTTAGACCAAAAATATATTTTACTGCACAGTACAAACCTGCAGCTTTAACTTCCTAAAGGCTGGAGGCCAGACCTTTTCCTTAAAATTCTTGATGGAATGTAATAACGTGCCTGTGCTAACTGAGGAAATGCTCGCCCTTTGTGACCTCTCAGTTGTTACGTTTGTCATGCCATGGGAGTGATCAACCTGCAAGGCTTGGCATGTGGTACCTTTCTTTGCAACATCAGTTGGATCCCTACCTAGCCTGCAGGGTCTGGAATGCACAGGCGAGAACCATTCCTCTTTCCTGCTGAGTCTTGCAGAGACTAGGGCAAAAAGTCAAAGTTTATGACATGTGTAACCCTTTTCCAAATACAAAGGGGCAAGAGCCTTACAAAGAAGGGGCAAGTCATAACGTGTCATGGCAGACGTAAAACTTATGAGGACAGAAGAGCTGTCATCACCTTATAATGATAGGAAGCAGTGTTTTCCCATACAGGGAAGCACACAAATACTGGAGTATCAGTATTAATGCGAGAGGTTATTAGACAAAAAATACAAAAAACTGGCCTTCATTTTGTATTAACATTGAACATTACAGACTACTGTACAATAAAGATGCATGGATTGCATCCAATCAGGGGGACTGGATGCAATCCATGCAACAGGAGACAGAACATGTTGCTCATGCGGGGCTTTGCAACCAGGGAGAGCGCTCGCTCCTGTGATGCTGAGATCGAGTGTCCAATATATGGCGTGTCATAGCTAGGGTGACCACATTTCCAAACTACCATTCAGGGACACCCTCCCTTCCCAAAAATCAGCTTGTGCTGTAACGAATGACATCACAGTGATTGAACACAAGAAGCGGGATTTATGATTTCTCCAATCACAAGTAGGGGGTGGGATTGTGCTCCTCCAGGCATTCCCGGCCAGGACAATTATGTCAGTGAGTAAAGCGGTGATGTGGCAGCCTTTTTTGGGGGCATCAGATTGGCCCGGGGGGGTGGCTGTGTCCGTTTCATTCCGGGACACTGTGGACTGTCCCGGGCAAACCGGGACACGTGGTCACCCTAGTCATAGCAACAAGGCAGGACGTGGGAATGATAATTACAGTAAAACCTTGGATTGCAAGCATAATTCGTACCAGAAACATGCTTGTATTCCAAAGCACTTGTATATCAAAGCAAATTTCCCCATGAGAAATCTAACTGTATATGATCAGCTTCAATTTCCTGTCATGAAGGTAGTAGAAGATTTTTTTTTTTATCCTAATTGAGTGAAATGCTTTCTTGGACAGTTGTCACCATAACAAGTAATGCATTGCCACCTCTGGACACACAGCAACACTCTATAGCTGGTCAGTTAGCTGCAACTAATTTGTGTATGGCCAAAACTCAGCAGAAACGCTGCCCTTGGATGCACACTGGCTGCGTCCAGGGTTGGTTGGAGACTCTATTTATATGTACATGGGTCGAATTCCAAAATAATTTTCTTTAGAAAATCGCAACCAAGAATTTTAAGTGGTTGTAAACCCTCGTTTACAACTTAATGTTACAGGTAAGCCTATATTAAGTATATCTATTATATACTGTAGCTAACAAGGATATCTGCTAAACCTGCACGGTTTAGGAGATATCCCTGTATTTGCATGTGCCGACGTCATGTGGGAGTGACGTCATCGCGGCTCCGGCCAATCACAGCGCCGGAGCCGCGATACACGGAAGTCACTGTGGGACAACATGTCGGCGGCTGGAGGGGGAGCCGTGGACCGCTGCGGGGGCTTCGATCTGAGGTAATACATAATCAGCTAGTATGCATAGCATACTAGCTGATTATGCCTTTGTCTTGCAAGGTTTTTATTTTTTTCGTGTTTTCACGGAGGGTTTACTTCCTCTTTTAGTTCGAATTTCGCACCATTAGTGGACCGTAGCAACAGTGGGTTTTCATGCGGCCATTGAATTTGAGTGGTCGGGCATGTTGGAAATTTTTGGAAAAACAAACAAAATTTGTAATCAACGATGGGAGAATTGTGCAAGAAATATTGTTGAAAAAAAAATGCGCTGTGACCTGGAAAGAAAAGAAGACTCCCGGCCACTAAAACTATTTTCTGTAGTAACATGAGGTGAAATTGAAGGCTTGGTTGATCGAATTTCGAAATCAATGGTGGCACCATTGGATGACAAAACACACAAAATTTCAGATTTTCTAAAGAAAAATTATTCAGAGGTCAACCCATGTATGGCCTGCATTACTGCTCAAATGAGTGGTTACAGCTTAACAGTGGTGGCACTGGCCATAGACTTGAACTTGACTCTGACATTTGCAACTGTTCACACAAAGCGTGTGGATGCATTGTGTACAAGCAGTGGCAAGAATGGGCTGATTCTTGCCCGTGGCCACCCCTGGTCAGCTATGTGAATGTAGACTTACTGAGAATGTTCACCAGAATAGGGTCAATCTCCCTAGCAACGGACAGGTAACCCCTTTCATCATTCATTTTAGAGCTACATAGATATATTAAAAGCTAATGGCTCACTAATAATGGCTCCAACATACCACTATTTATAATGTTGTATTAAATAAGGTCCTGTATCTTGACATGATACATAGGAATAGCTTTAAATTATGGCACATTGCATTAGTAATGTGATACAGTATCTTGATATTATCCCTGCCTCATGATTAATGCATATACTTAGCATTTGAGAACCGTGTAATTATATATTTCAGTTTATATTCTTTCTTATCATTGTTACTACTGTACAAACCATGTGAAAAAGTTGTATATTAAAAGGCAAGTCCCTAAAGGACAAATATGTACTCAAAATATGATGTGGTGTTATATAAGAAGTATATATTTCACTAGTGTATACCATACAATTTTTTAATTTTGGTCTAGTTACTAAATCCTGAACACTGGTACTAATTGTAAAGCAGGGTCCAGTTGTCTGGGGTTTTTAGGGAAATAAGCAGGCCATACACTGATGGAACTTTGGCTAGTTCCTGATGAACAAGATGAAATTAGTTTTGTGGGTTGCCCTGTCAGCACCCTCCCTAAATTGAAAAATTTAAGGAGCTGGAGGCAATTGGCGGCCAAACAGCGGCTGAATCTGATTGGATGAAGCCACTGTTCAGCTGACAATCCCCCCCCCCCCCACAGTTCCTTTATTTTTAATATTCACTTCATTGATGGCCCTGTTGGCACCCACACAACATTCTTAAATTTAAAAAATTAAAGGAGCCATGGGGGAAGGGGGGATTGTTGGCCAATTGGATGCAGCTGCTGTCAGAATACAATACCCACTAGCAGGAGATTTGTCCATCTGTGCTGTAGAGTGTGGATTAAAAAATCAGCCTGCAATCTAAAAAAAAAATCTGTGTTTGTACAGCTCGCCATAGACAGCGCGATTCTCGGCCGGTTCAGCAGGGATTGGCCAACATTTGAACCATTTATGGGTAGTAGAGGGTTGCCACTTCATCCCGTTAAACCCAAACACATATTAATTACACAGGTTCTGTGGCTGATTAAGGTGGAAATTAAACTCACTTTGTGCCTTATTTGCAATAAATTAGCCTCAGAACCTCTGTAATTAATATGTGTTCGGGTTTAAAGGGAAGAGGTAGCAACCGTAATGAGTAGGCTGATTATACCCAAGTAGACCAATCAACTTGAATAAAACCAGCCTGTCACATTTTTTCATGCTATTGTTGGCAGCAGCTGTAGCTGCTAGCAATAATCACTGTGTGCTCTCCCGGTCACCCCCCCCCTCCCAGCAGGAGAACACAATAGAGCCGCAGGAGGGATTCCCCCATCAACACTGGCTGTGTTAAAGGTAGAATTAATTTCTTTCCTGCAACCTGTAATCCCCCCTATCTATGGCTGGCTTTAAGAAGGCCATAGATGGGTCGAAATCTGGACATGTTTTCTTGATCAGCTGGCTACAGCTGCTGATCAATGTATTCTGACAGCGGAGGGCCCCACTACAGAATACAATGTCCCATTTGGAGGAATCCATTCCTTTTTTTTTTTCGTTCAGCCCACTGGCCAAACAAAAAGAAAGAAAAAAAAAACACAATCATCTATGGCCAGCTTTAGTATATTGCCATTACGTAATATTATTGTTTTGATTTTATCAGTATATCAGCAATAAAAAGTAAAGTAGGACAATAGGCAATAGCAGTGCATTTAAACATACACACAGTCTAGGCAGTTCATTTCCTTTTTCCCAACAATTATTAAAACACAATACATGATAAAAAAACTGTTTAGCCTTGTTTTTATTGTTACAAAAGAAAGGACAAAAAAAAAAACTTGATTCCCGAACAAAAAGTTTTACGTTGTGCAACATACCTAATAAAAAACGACTGCAATCATTGAGAGATTAATGGTGCTATTAAGCTGGGAAAACAAAACTGTACAGAAAAAGGTGACAAAAAAAGGAACGCAATGTTTGCTCAAACAAAATGTTTAGCGTTGCCTTAAGATCTAGACATGCAGGAATATTAAAATGAACAACAAAAGCCATAGCAACCAAAGTACAGGAAAGAAATCAAGCTTTCATCTCTACCTGGCCAGTTCACCGCAGTCTGGAGCTTATGAAGACTTGGGTTTATTCATGGTGGCAAGTCCCTGGGCTCCTTACATAATGGTGCCTTGGAATGGTATAGAGTTTATCATAGCTTTATCCTCACCTTCCTCTTTTCTTCCCAAGGCATCCATGGTCATTGTGGGCAGGTCATAGTATCAGCTAGCTTATTGTTTGACAAACTAGTTCAGCAACTTTGTTTCTTGAACATGCAAGTAAACCCGCTAAAGCAGAAGCATCACATATAAAGCTAATGTAAAGCTATATACACGTTTCTCACAGTTTACATGCAAGTCCCTCAAAACGTGCTTAGAGTAACCAAAATCCATTCACTATGAATCCAAATGTTGTCACTAAACTGTACAGGCTAGTAACCACAAAGAATTTCCATTAACAAGCACTCATTTTCTAGAGTTCTGTGGTCAGATGGTCATCCCTCTTTCTTCTTCATTGAAAGATCCATCACCTGCCTGTCTGCACTAAGGTGTTTTTCCTCTAAATCAGATAACATTTTTGTTGTATATATAGTGCAGGTTTATAAAAAGCTTAAAGCTGAAGTCTAGGTATGAATATTTTTACATAGTTACATTGGTCCAGCTTGGATCAATGTAAGTATGTATATGACAAACCTGTGGCATCCCCATGAAAGCTGGAATTTCCTGTAGTAGGCACCACTACTACAGTGATTTCTGCTAGCTTCTGGGTCCTGTGCTAAGCATCTGCCCTGCTGTTACTGAACAGAGAAGGCTTGCTTGCCATAGGCACTATTCAGAGAACACAATAGGGTTTATTTACTAAAGCTGGAGAGTGCAAAATCAGGCTCACTTCTGCATAGAAACCAATCAGCTTCCAGGTTTTATTGCCAAAGCTTAATTGAACAAGCTGAGGTTAGAAGCTGATTGGCTACCATTGTTCTGTCTCAAGGACATATAGTTTAAACCTTTTTGCCCCATAAACTTCAGATACCATATTTCTTTGATCTCAACTTTATTAGAACAAGCCAGGTGAAACTACAAATAACAAAAATAAACTTCAATAAGTACAATATCTCATACAATACTGCATACATTGCAGAAACAACAGTACACAATACAAGATGAGATAGTAAAAACATACTTTTTAAGTTCTCTAAGGGGTGATGGTGATAGATTGGACAAGACATGTCCTGCCTCCTGCAATGTCTTCTCAAAGCATGGTGAATCTGCTTCCCTTCCTGTGAAGATTCTACCCAGAATACCTTGCTTATTAACTACTTCCTGGGTTACACATACAATGCATGAAATAATAAACAAAACTGAAGCAGTACCAAAAAAGGACGCTAGATGGCTCCTGCGCTCTGCATATAATTGTCTATGTAAATTACAACATTAAATGTCATTTTAATCACACAACTGCAGATAATCAAAATATAGACATCTGATGGACAGAACACTCCCCGCCTGACGTCAAGTGACGTCACTAACAGAGTCCTCCGTAGAAAGCAACAGAACAAGTTCAGTCACTGGTCTTAAGAACACTTTGGCCTCATTCTGTTGAAAGGTCTTGACCTCGACCTTACGGACACGATTGTCCTTGCTTGGGAGTACTTTGGTGACCAGACCTAAAGGCCACATATTCCTTAGGCCGCGTACACACGATCGGTTTTCTCTGCAAAAAACGACAAGAAAACTGCCGGGAGAGCTTTTTTGCCGAGAAAACCGGCTGTGTGTACGCGGGTTTCCGTTTTCTCATCAAGAAAACTGCCCAGATTCCCCGTCGAGAAAAAAGACGACCTGCGGTCTTTTTTCTCGTCGGCCTGTTTCTCGACGAGAAACCCGAGCGTGTGTACACTTACCTGTCGCTGTGGAAAGCCGCACATGCTCGAAATGACTTAGACGCATGCGCGGTAGCTTCCTAGGCATAGGGTGTAGCAAGATGGCGGCAATGGCATCGAATGTGACGAGCGCACGCTCGTCGTAGTCGATGACGTCACCGCGTTCCTGCCATTCAAAAGAACGGCAGTTCTTTTGAATCGTACATGTGTACACTCGGCCGGGACAAGTTTCTTGTCAAGGTTCTCGTCAGGAAAAACAACGTTTTTTTCCTGACGAGAATCTCGGTCGTGTGTACAGGGCTTAAGTGTCTGGCAATCTTTCATGAGCAAAACATCACCAGGTTTAAGATTAGGCTTTTCAGTGTGCCAATTTCTCCTTACTTGTAGAGTAGATATATCTTGTCCCCTCCACCGACTCCAGAAGGTATTGGCAAGGGTTTGTACTTGTCTCCATTGACGTTTGTAAAGGTCCTTCTCACAAAACTCTCCAGCTGGAGTACCTACAAGACTAGTCTTTTGCGTGAGCGACATGGCAAGTGTGAGAACCACTGGATCTTCAGAATCACTTGAAATTGAAGTCAAGCATCTGGCGTTAATGATAGCTGTAACCTCTGCCATAAATGTCACTAAACATTCGTGATTATGCCGTGCAGTACTTATTTGTAGGAAGATAGAGTCAAGAATTCTGCGGGCTATGCCTATCATCGTCTCCCAAACACCTCCCATGTGAGAAGAGTGAGGTGGGTTGAAGATTCACGTGCAGTCTTACTTACTCAAGTATCTTTTTACACTGAGGATGTCCAAGTTGGAAGGAATTTGCAGTTCTTTTACTGCTCCTACAAAGTTAGACTCTCTGTCAGAGCGAATGAGTTTCACTGGGCCTCTGATTGCAATGAAACGTCTAAGAGCAATAATGAAACTTGAAGTGTCCATTGACTTAATCACGTCAATGTGAACAGCTCGTATGGACATGCAGACGAATATGACTGCCCAGTGTTTACTGTTTGAGTGTCCCCCTTTTGTGTACCGGGTGGCGACAGACCAGGGACCAAAAACATCAAGTCCAACATTAGTGAAAGGCGGATCCATGCTAAGTTTGTCAGATGGTAGATTGGCCATCTTTTATGTATGTAACATTCCACAAAGCTTTCAACAGATAACGCACTTAAAGAGGAACTTACTCACACATCTTTTGGCTCTGACTATCCACAGTCCAGCAGCTCGTAAAGCTCCTTCAGTAAACAGTCAACCCTGGTGTTTAGTTTGGTCATGGTAGTGTTGAATGAGTAAATAGGAAATATGATGGTGACCAGGGATCACTATAAGACGCTTCTCTGAGAACTCTATCTTGCCTTCTTTTAAACGGCTTCCTACACTCAACATGCCATTTTCATTCAGGATTGGATCAAGTTTCTTTAAAACGCTGTCTTTAGGAACAGGTTTCTGGTTAAGAATACAATCGATCTCTTTGGCAAAGACTTCTCTCTGTACAACAGATATTAACCAATTTTTAGATTGTTCTAGGTCAGTTGCTGAGTAGGGATGAGCTTCGTGTTCGAGTCGAACATACGTTCGACTCGAACATCGGCTGTTCGAACGTTCGACGAAGATCGAACGATTTGGGCCGTTCGTGCCTAATTCGAGTGACGCGAACGGCCCACAATGCACTACGCCATCGCAGTGTCATCCAGGCGCTGTGATTGGCCAAGCATGCACTGTGACCCCGCATGCTTGGCCAATCACAGCGCCGGCAGCGAGGAGAGCAATGATTGGCCACAGGCAGGATGCCTGTGGCCAATTATTGCTGAGGGGGTTTAGTACACGCCCCACACTATAAAAGGCTGCCAGCGTGGCGGCCTTGTGTAGTGTGTTCCGGAGCAGGGAAAGAGAAGCATAGGCAGGGACAGTGTCATTTTTTTTCCTTTACTAATCCTGGATTCCTTGTGTTTAGGGACAAATAAGGATAGGTAGGGAGAGTGTCAGTGTGTTATTCTGTGCTAAACCTTGTTTGTAGGGACAGAGAAGGACAGTGAGGGAAAGTGTCAGTGTGCTCTTCTGTTCTAAACCAATCTTGCTGAACCATATTTGAAATCCTTGAGTTTAGGGACAGAGAGGTACAGTGAGGGAAAGTGTCAGTGTGCTATTCTGTTCTAAACCAATCTTGCTGAACCATATTTGAAATTCTTGAGTTTAGGGACAGAGAGGTACAGTGAGGGAAAGTGTCAGTGTGCTATTCTGTTCTAAACCAATCTTGCTGAACCATATTTGAAATCCTTGAGTTTAGGGACAGAGAAGGACACTCGTGGAAACTATCAGTGTGCTATTCTGTGCTAAATCTTGTTTGTAGGGACAGAGAAGGACAGTGAGTGAAACTGACAGTGTGCTATTCTGTTCTAAACCAATCTTGCTGAACCATATTTGAAATCCTTGAGTTTAGGGACAGAGAGGTACAGTGAGGGAAAGTGTCAGTGTGCTATTCTGTTCTAAACCAATCTTGCTGAACCATATTTGAAATCCTTGAGTTTAGGGACAGAGAAGGACACTCGTGGAAACTATCAGTGTGCTATTCTGTGCTAAATCTTGTTTGTAGGGACAGAGAAGGACAGTGAGGGAAACTGTCAGTGTGCCATTCTGTGCTAAACCAATCTTGCTGAAGCATATTGCAAATCCTTGTGTTTAGGGACAGAGAAGGATAGGCAGGGGACAGTGTCAGTGTCATTGTTGCTAAGCCTCCTGCACAGTATACACCTGAAGGTAGCCCTTATTGCTGTTTTTCCCATCTCCCTGCAGGCCATCCATTAAAATGTCTGGAAGGCAAACAAGGAGAGGCAGACAGTCAGGAGGCAAAAAAAGAGGGCAAGCAGGCTCTGTGTCTGGGGGCAACAGTGCTGGTCGTGGACGCGGTGCATTGTCATCAGCACATGGCCATGGGACACGCTTGTCCTTCTTTTCGGCAGCTGGACATGTTGAGCCACATCATGCCGAAGACTTGGTAGAGTGGATGACCAAGCCCACCTCATCCTCCTCATCCTCTCTCACCCAGGCTCAGGGTACTGGCAAAGCAGCTGCCAAAGCGTCCTCTTCTCTGGTATCAGTATCTTCATTAGTCAATCCTTCCCTAGACCCACCATGTCCTCCTCCTGAGGAGTCCCCCGAACTGTTTGAGCACAGTGTTGGGTACATGCTCCAGGAGGATGCCCAGCGTTTCGAAGGATCTGATGATGATACCCAGATAGAGGAAGGCAGTAGCGTGAGAGCAGAGAGAGGGGATGCTCAAGAAGGACACCAATCTGGCAGTCATGCTCCAGCAGCTGCAGCATACTGCCAGATTGGCTCCAGTGATGAGGAGGGAGGGGATGATGAGGTCACTGACTCCACGTGGGTGCCTAATAGGAGAGAGGAGGAGGAGGAGGATGAGGAGGAGGCACATCTCCAACGAGGCAGGATGCCCTTGGGTGGCCAGCGTATGGGCAGCACACCGACGGAATCACACCGCAGAGCTCCGCCTGTGCAGGGCGCTGCCTCTGCCCGTCATTCAAAAAGTTCTTTGGTGTGCGCCTTTTTTGAGGCGAGTGCATCAGATCGCACAGCTGCTGTTTGCAACATATGTCTCAAGCATATATCGCGTGGCCAAAACATCAGCCGCTTGGGCACCACATGCTTGATCAGACATATGTTGACCTGCCATGCAGCTCGTTGGCAAGCCTACCTTAAAGACCCACACCAAAGAACAAAGCTGACCTCTTCTTGCACCGCATCAGCTGGGATCTCCAACCCCACTATACCTTCAGTCCTCTCTGAAACCTGCTCTGAGAGGAATGAAGGTGTAGAATTAGGTGTGTCACAGCCAAGTACTTGCGGGCACTCTGCTAGCAGTACACCGACGTCCGATTCTAGCAGGCAAATTTCCCTGCCCCAGCTGCTGGACCGTCGAAAGAAGTTCACTCCCAGCCATCCACATGCCCAGCGGTTGAATGCTAGCTTGGCTAAATTGCTAGCGCTTCAACTGCCGCCTTTTCAGTTGGTAGACTCGGCCCCCTTCCGTGAGTTTGTGCAATGTGCGGTTCCTCAGTGGCAGATTCCCAAACGCCACTTTTTCTCACGGAAGGCGATTCTGGCTCTCTACAGGCATGTGGAAGGCAATGTCTTGGCCTCGCTGGACAGGGCGGTCAGCGGTAAGGTGCATATTACCGCTGACTCACGGTCCAGCAGGCATGGACAGGGACGTTACCTTTCTTTCACGGCCCATTGGGTCACTCTTTTGGCAGCTGGGAAGGATGCAGGACAAGGTGCAGTAGTGTTGGAGGTTGTTCCACCGCCACGCCTCCAAAATGCTACTACTGGTTGTGACACACCTCTCTCCTCCACCCCCTCCTCTTCTTCTTCCTCCATGGCCTCTTCCTGTGGTTTGTCCTCGGAACCAGCGGTGCTCCGTAGGCGTTCAAGGGGCTACGCAAGTACGCAGGCAAAAAGATGCCATGCCGTGCTTGCGCTGGTGTGTTTGGGGGACAGGAGCCACACTGGGGCAGAGGTCCTGTCTGCTCTGCAGGGGCAGGCCGAGAGGTGGTTGACGCCACGCCAGCTTAAGCCAGGAATGGTGGTTTGCGACAATGGCACCAACCTCCTCTCCGCCCTCCGACAGGGACAACTGACCCATGTGCCCTGTATGGCTCACGTCCTTAACCTGGTGGTGCAGCGGTTCTTGGGCAGGTACCCGGGCTTACAGGATGTCCTGAGGCAGGCCAGGAAAGTCTGTGTGCATTTCCGCAGATCTTATAATGCCAGTGCTCGCCTGGCTGAGCTGCAAAAGGAGTTGAACCTGCCCAAGAACCGCCTTATATGTGACATGCCCACCAGGTGGAACTCAACGTTGGCCATGCTGCAGCGGCTGCACACGCAGCAGAGGGCCATCAATGAGTACCTGTGCGACTACGGCACCAGGACAGGGTCAGGGGAGCTCGGGTTTTTTTCACCACGCCAGTGGGGCATGATCAGGGATGCATGCACTGTCCTGGCACCATTTGAGGAGGCCATGAGGATGGTGAGCAGTGACAGTGCATGCATCAGTGACACTGTACCTCTTGTCCACCTGTTGGAGCACACGCTGCGTGGAATAATGGACAGGGCACTTGAGGCAGAACAGAGGCAGGAAGAGGAGGACTTCCTTGCCTCTCAAGGCCCCCTTTACCCAGACAGTGTTCCTTCTGTCCCACCCATCGCACAGGAAGAGGAGGAGGAGGAGGAGGAGGAGGATTGTGTCAGCATGGAGGTGGAGGCTGGCACTCAGCATCATCAGCAGCAGTCTTTTAGGGATGATTTACAGTCCCAAGAAACCAGTGGACTTGTACGTGGCTGGGAGGAGGTGGCTGCGGATCATGTCGTCCTTAGTGACCCAGAGGACTCCGGACTGAATGCCTCAGCTAACCTACGCTGCATGGCCTCCCTGATCCTGCAAAGTCTGCGGAAGGATCCTCGTATTCTTCGGATCAAGGAGAGGGACCATTACTGGCTGGCCACTCTCCTTGATCCACGGTACAAGGGTAAGGTTGCGGACCTTATGTTACCGTCGCAGAGGGAGCAGAGGATGAGACAACTCCGGGAGGCCTTGCAGAAAGGTCTGTGCAACACGTTCCCAGAGACTGGGAGGTTACAAACTCCTGGTCCTGGACAACGAGTTGCTGAGGCTTCGGGCAGTCAAAGAAGGAGCGGTGGGGAAGGTGGCCGTCTGACCGATGCGTTCAGACAATTCTTTAGTCCGCAGCCCCAAAGTATGATCGGTTCCAGCAACCATCGCCAGCGTCTGATATACATGGTGCAGGAATACCTAGGGGCAAGGTCAGACTTGGACACCTTCCCCACCGAAAATCCTCTGGCTTACTGGGTCTTGAGGATGGATCACTGGCCAGAGCTTGCACAGTATGCAATTGAGCTACTGGCCTGTCCTGCATCCAGCGTTCTTTCAGAACGCACATTCAGTGCTGCTGGAGGATTTGTCACGGATCACAGGGTGCGCCTGTCCACCGACTCGGTTGATCGACTGACTTTCATCAAGATGAACCAGTCTTGGATCACCACCAGCTACCACACACCTGATGCTGATATAACAGACTAATTGATTTTAAAATGCCACATCCCTTCAAAACTGATGCTGATGCTGAGTTCCTGTGCTGTTATGTTGACTAGCTATCCTCCTCCTCCTCCTCAATGATCCGATAAATGATGATAGCTTGGAAGATCATTTTGGTTTATGGGTGCCGCCACCAGTGGCTAAGGCCCAATTTTTCAGCCCCTGTTTAACAGGGGCGTGTAATTACAATTTTTGATGCAATACTTTGCAACAGGCCTCATTGCTGTGCTCCAAGTACAGTATCTGTGAGGGGTTGCAGTGTTGTGCCACCAGTGCCTAAGGCCCAATTTTTCAGCCCCTGTTCAACAGGGGCATGCAATTATAATTATTGATCTAATAATTCACAGCAGGGCCCATTGCTGCGCCCACCAAGAGTAACTGTCAGGCCTTACAGTGTTGTGTCAACACCACCACCACCACCACCACCACCACCACCAAAGGCCCAATTTTTCAGCCCCTGTTCAACAGGGGCATGCAATTATAATTATTGATCTAATAATTCACAGCAGGGCCCATTGCTGCGCCCACCAAGAGTAACTGTCAGGCCTTACAGTGTTGTGGCACCAGCACCACCATCAAAGGCCCAATTTTTACTACCACTGTTCAACAATTATATGTTATTACAATTCCTGATATAATAGTTGACAGCAGGGCGTTCCAGCACCCACCAAGAGTAACTGTGAATGCTTACAGTGTTGTGCCAACACCAACACCTAAGGGGCCAATTTCTGCAGAGTATATACGGCAGGTCCCTACTTTCAAACATCCAACTTACAAACGACTACTACTTGCAAACGGAAGAAGACAACAGGAAGTGAGAGGAAATCTACCCCTTGGAAGGAAAATTCTCTCCTGTAAGAATTAATATGGGAGAAAGGTGTCTCCTCTCTACTGATGCTTTATCACCAATCCTTGTTTCAATAAAAACACCACATTTCAAAATCAGTTGTCATTGGGACGCAAAGTGAGGTGAAATGTTCTGAACAGGGGCACAGACAGCAAAACAAATGTTACAGGGGTGATAACCCTTCCCTATGTTTTCCAAAAAGCTTAAAAATAGGTATTTGGGCTGGAGCTACACTTAAACAATGTAGCTGTTCAAAATTACAAACAGATTCTACATAAGAACAAACCTACAGTCCCTGTCTTGTATGCACCACCTGTATACGGCTGTTCAGAGTATATAGGGCCTTTTTTATTTTGTGTGCGGGGTTCCCCTTAATATCCATACAAGACCCAAAGGGGCTGGTAATGGGCTGGGGTGGGGGGGGGGGTGTGATGGGGTAGCTATGCCATTTTTCTTAAAGATTTTCATCCATATTACCGGGACCAGACATTACATTAAAGCCGCAAGCAGTTTTAAATGGCTTTTTTTTCCTTTAGAAATGTTATTTTGTGCAGGGACAGTTCTAAACACGGGAAACACGTGGCACTTCACAGGCATACTTTAGACACCCCCCAGGTACAATATTTAAAGGAATATTTGACTCTTTTTTTTTTCACTTTATGCATCATTAAAATGACTGCTCCCGGAAAACGTCCGTTTTTAAAACTTCTTTTTGCATTGATACATGTCCCCTGGTGCAGAACCCGGGTTCCCAAACTCTGTTTAGGACAATAACATGGATAATAGTCATTATAATTAGCACTTTAGAATCCGAACGTTCGCATCCATTGTATTTAATAGGGTTCTAATGTTCGTGCGAACTTTCGGTCCGTTCGCGGGTTCTGGTGCGAACCGAACCCGGGGGTGTTCGGCTCATCACTATTGCTGAGTAGACATTCCTACAGTGGTGCCAACCTCTGCAATCGTCATGAGTTGGTGGTTGTTTTTTGTAGGACTGAGCTATGTGGATTAAGCAAGTGATAGCTCTAACTAGTGACCTCCAGGTGGAGAACCTGCTAAAACGGTGGGTTTTAAACTGGATGAGAGAAGTTGTTGTGACTGCAGTAGAAACCTGAGGGCGAATTTCCTGAGGATTGTCTGCATCTATTAGGTCAAACGTGGTGAGGTCATTAGTGTTAGAGACAAGAGTGCGTAGAAAGATGGGACCTGTGAACCACTAAGTACTTTCGAGGCGGCTGGCCGCCACAGATCTGGTCGCTAGGTCTGCAGGATTACAGTCTGTAGGCACAAAATGCCATTGCTCTGGGCGGGTGGACCTCCTTATCCTCAACACTCTGTTATTGACATAGACGTAGAAACGCCAAGTTTCATTATGGATGTAACCCAGAACTACTTTACTGTCCGTGTAGAACTCAGCTTCTTGCATTTCTAAGTTTGTCTCTGTTGCAATTAGTTCAGCTAGCTCTGTAGCCAATACTGCAGCACAAAGTTCCAGCCTGGGTATGGTGTGTTCGGGCAGTGGTGCAAGTTTTGCTTTCCCCATTACAAACGCTATGTGGCATTGTCCTTTAGTGTCTATGGTTTTCAGGTAAGCTACAGCAGCAATTGCTTTAACAGAAGCATCCACAAACACACAAAGTCTTTGCATCTGAACGTCTGCAGATGACAGAGGAGCATATGGACGTGGAATTTTAAGGTTGGATAGAGCTATTAGTGAGTCCTTCCTCTCTAGCCATAAGTTCTTCCTGTCGGTGGGGAGAGGGTGGTCCCAATCTACCGACTCACATGTTAAGTCTCTGAGTAGTGCCTTACCCTGGATAGTGACAGGTGCTGCAAAGCCTAAAGCGTCATACAGGCTGTTTATGGTAGACAGGGCACCTCTACGGGTAAAGGGTTTTTCTTCTGTGTTCACTTGGAAAGTAAAGGTGTCAGATCTTAAGTCCCAAAGCAAACCAAGGCTGCGCTGCATGGGAAGAGAGTCTGTGCCTAGATCTAAGTCTTTTAACTCGTTGGAATGATCTTGGGCAGGAAAGGCTTCTAAAACTTCTCTACTGTTGGAAGCAATCTTGTGGAGCCTTAAGTTGGAACAAGCAAGCATTGCCTGAGTTCTTTTGAGGAGACTGATTTCGGCTTCATTTGTGGGTAGTGATTTCAAGCAATCGTCTACATAGAAATCATTGTCCACAAATTGTCTGACATCTGACCCATACTCTGACTCTCCCATTCTAGCAGAGTGTCTGAGGCCATATATAGCAACTGCAGGGGAAGGGCTGTTGCCAAATACGTGCACCCTCATGCGGTATTCTGTGACGTCTCCAGAGGGGTTGTTGTCCCTGAACCAGAGAAACCTCAGAAAGTTTTTGTGTTCTTCTTTAACAAGAAAGCAATAGAACATTTGTTGTATGTCTGCCATGAATGCAACTGAATCCTTGCGGAAGCGGAGAAGTACTCCTAATAGTCTGTTGTTAAGGTCAGGGCCAGAGAGAAGGACATCATTTAGAGAGACACCCTCATGCTTGGCGCTGGAATCGAACACCACTCTAATCTGCCCTGGCTTCTTAGGGTGATAGACCCCAAATATGGGTAAGTACCAACATTCCTCTGAGTCTTTGAGGTTTGGGGCTATCTCAGCATGACCATTCTGGAATATTTTGTCCATGAAGAAAAATAAATGTTCTCTCATCTCTGATTTCCTTTGAAGATTGTGTCTTAGGGAAGTGAGGCGTTTATATGCTAGTTCTCTGTTAGGCAAACTTTGTCTTTGTGGCCTAAAGGGAAGAGGTGCAACCCAGCTATTAGTCATGTCTTTCTCCATACTGCTTTCCATAACCTCTAGGAAGAGCCTATCCTCAATGGACATTGCTACATGGTTGTCCTCCTTTGTTCTCCTGAACACTGAGCGTCCTAAGTCGCTTTGGTCATCGTCATAGGTATTGCTGTCACAGAGGGGACTTAGGAAAGGAAGAGGTACAGGGTTGTTGTGTGATAGCTCCTTTATGAGGATGTGATTTTGACAGGGTTGGAAAAGAGAAGGATGACCATTCTCGAGGGTACTAGTGAGCAGGTTATTAACAGATGCCGGTTTGTGTGCACCTCCCAGGCAAACATCACCTATAATGACCCACCCAAGATCCAGTTTTTGGGCATATGGAAACTTTTTAGGACCGTTGATCAGTTTCCTTACTTTGTGGACTTGCAGCATATCCCTCCCTAGGAGTAAGATTATCTGAGCCTGATCATCAAGTTCTGGTATGAGATGTGCTATGTGCTTCAAGTGGGTCTGGTGAGCTGCTGCGTCTGGTGTGGGAATCTCAGACCTGTTGTCTGGCATCTGGTTGCACTCTATTATGGTCGGTAAGGGTAGGCATGTCTTACCATCCATGGATTCAATTTGTAGGCCGTCAGCTTTTCTCCCCGCTGTTTCCACTGAACTTGCACAAGTCCTAAGGGAGTAAGGGCTGCTGGGGCCTTTAAGGTTTAGAATGTCAAAAAACACAGATCTAGCTAGTGACTTATTACACTGATCACCCAAGATGACGTAGAGCTTGACTGCTTTGTCTCTGCGTCCTTTTGGATAAACTTTCACTAGACAGATTTTAGAGCAGGATCTGCCACCTGTACTTCCTTTGCAGACTTCAGTGCACTGTGTAGGGATTGCTGTGGTATCTGTACTAGAGTCTTTGGTCTCCCTGCCTTGCTCCTTGTCACCATGGACAGGTGGGAAGGTTCTTGGAGTAGGCCTTGGGTGTAAAGCTGTGTTGTGCTCTGTGCTGTCACACTCTGTACATTTGACACTGACCTTACAGTCCTTGGCGAAGTGTAGACAAAGAGCATCACTTGTAACAGATGTTGTTCTCTTTGAGGAAAGCTTTGCGATCCTGAATGGTCTTTGTCCTGAAGGCTCTGCATTTCAGAAGAGGATGTGGCATCTTATGTAGAGGGCAGAACTTAGTAGGGTCATTGTCTTGATCTTCTGGCTGAGACTCTGCAAATCTGTGGGAAGAAATGTTAGTTTTGTGCACTGCTACTGGAGCTCTGAGTTGCTTAGGGCCAGATGAAGTGGTATAAGACACTGGAAAAATGAAGCTGGGGTCATCTTTTGTTCCTGCTTGTCTGTCTACAAAGTCCACAAACTCACTAAAGGGTGGAAAGGGCACATTGTGTTTCCGTTTGTAGTTACAGCCATGAGCAATCCATCTTTCTTGTAACTCATAAGGACGTTTTTGTGCTAAGGAGTTAAGCAGAGTCAAGATAAGAAAGGCCAGGTAAGTCCCCTTCGGGGGCGTGGCCAACGACCGGAATGTGAGGACGTGCTTAGTCTGAGCTCCGTCCGTGCCGCACACATCCTGCTTGAATCCTGCTGAACCGATCGCCATCCAGGGGTCCCGTTTGTCCCCACAGCATCCAGGGAACCTTGTGCCCACCGGGAGATGGTCAAATACGGCCCACCGATGGAGGAAGCCTCAGGATCCGTCCCGCCACCGCCGCCATGCAAACCGAGGTAAGACGGCGCCGGTCACCATGCTGCAGACACACGCAGCCAGCCATCCTCCTACTCCTCAGCGCTGAAACCGAAGCATGCAGGGAAGGGTGAGTTCCCCCCTGTTCTAAGCCCGGAGGATCCTTTCCTGCTCTCTCCGGCTGAGGACATTGCCCCTGATACCCCCAGCGAGGACACTGCTGATGCAGGCCATGCGGAGCCCTCCCTGTCCCAGATCATGGGGGCCATTCAGCACAGCCATGCTTCTCTCACCACCCAAATGGACTCCATAAAAACGGACTTATCCTTCCTAAAACAGGATGTCCATAACCTCCGCCACAGAGTGTCTAATACTGAGCAGCGCATTAGCATGCTGGAGGATGAGACCCGACCATTACAGGTCTCTGTTAGGGAGCTACGCCAGGCCCAGTAATATAGAGAAGATAAGTTCACTGAAATGGAGGACCGTTTACAGAGGAGCAATTTACGTTTCCTGGGGTTCCCAGAGGGGGCTGAGGGTAGAACCCTGGAGGTCTTTATGGAAAGATGGCTAGTGACCACATTTTGCGCCTCAACCTTTTCCCTGTTATTTGCCATTGAACGGGCACACAGGGTTCCCCTGCGCCCCCTACCACCTGGGGCCCAGCCACGTGCCATGATTATCAAGCTACTTCACTTCAGGGACAGGGAGGCAATTCTTGGTGCTGCCAGAGAAAAGGGAAGGGTGTCCTTTAATGGGAGTGGAATTACTATTTTCCCTGACTTTTCTGTAGCTACACAAAAGCAGAGGGCCACTTTCCTGGCTATTAAACGCAGGCTCCGTGAGCTTCATCTTCCCTATGGCATGCTATATCCTGCTCGATTGAGGATTGTTTACCAGGGCAAGGCCTACTTCTTCACGGATCCTAAGTAGGCATCTCACTGGGTGGATACTCTGGGACATCCTGAACCAGAATCAAAGACCCCCTCCGCGCTGACAACGCACCTAATTTGTATTCCTTGTTGGCTACATCTTGTGCCTTAATTGGCCTATGTTACCCTTTTCCAGCAGAGGACAGCTGAAGGGGGGTAGGAGTGGGCCTGAATATCCTTACGCCTGTGATCATCTCGTTCCCCTCTTTCCAGTTATATTAAGGTGGCGAATAGGGATGAGCTTCGTGTTCGACTCGAACATCGGCTGTTCGATCGTTCGACGAAGATCGAACGTTATGGGCTGTTCGCGCAAAATTCAAGTGACGCGAACGGCCCACAATACACTGCGCCATTGCAGTGCAATCCCGGCGCTGTGATTGGCCAAGCATGCACTGTGACCCCGCATGCTTGGCCAATCACAGCGCCGGCAGCGAGGAGAGCCATAATTGGCCACAGGCAGGATGCCTGTGGCCAATCATAGCTCAGGGGGGTTTAGTACACGCCCCACACTATAAAAGGCCGCCAGCACGGCGGCCTTGTGCAGTGTGTTCCGGCGTGCAGGGAAAGAGCTACATAGGCAGGGACAGTGTGTTCTACGTTGTGTTCTTTTCTCAGGCATCTGCAGGAGTTGCTGTTCATTGCTGTTCTCTAAGATAGAAAGGCAGGCGTGGGACAGTGTGTTCTTTTCTCAGGCATCTGCAGGAGTTGCTGTTCATTGCTGTTCTCATCTCTAATCTAGATAGGCAGACAGGGACAGTGTGTTCTTTTCTCAGGCATCTGCAGGAGTTGCTGTTCATTGCTGTTCTCTAAGCTAGACAGGCAGGCAGGGACAGTGTGTTCTTTTCTCAGGCATCTACAGGAGTTGCTGTTCATTGCTGTTCTCTAAGCTAGATAGGCAGGCAGGGACAGTGTGTTCTTTTCTCAGGCATCTGCAGCAGTTAGTGGGTGTTGTGTGCCCCAGCACAGTATACACCTGTATATACCCGTCATTGCTGTTCTCTAAGCTAGATAGGCAGGCAGGGACAGTGTGTTCTTTTCTCAGGCATTTGCAGCAGTTAGTGGGTGTTGTGTGCCCCAGCACAGTATACACCTGTATATACCCATCATTGCTGTTCTCTAATACAGGCATCTGCAGGAGTTAGTGGGTGTTGTGTGCCCTAGTACAGTATACACCTGTATATACCCATCATTGCTGTTCTCTAATACAGGCATCTGCAGGAGTTAGTGGGTGTTGTGTGCCCTAGTACAGTATACACCTGTATATACCCATCATTGCTGTTCTCTAATAAAGGCATCTGCTGGAGTTAGTGGGTGTTGTGTGCCCTAGTACAGTATACACCTGTATATACCCGTCATTGCTGTTCTCTAATAAAGGCATCTGCTGGAGTTAGTGGGTGTTGTGTGCCTCCAGCACAATATACACTACCCAATTGCTGGTTTTCCCATCTCCCTGCAGGCCATTACTATGTCTGTAAGGCCAACAAGGAGAGGCAGACAGTCACGAGCCAATAAAAGAGGGCAAGCAGGCTCTGTGTCTAGAGACAACAGTGCTGGTCGTGGACGCGGTGCATCGTCATCAGCACGTGGCCATGGGACACGCTTGTCCTTATTTTTGGCAGCTGGACGTGTTGAGCGGCATCATGTCGAAGACTTGGTAGAGTGGATGACCAAGCCCTCCTCATCCTCTCTCACCCAGGCTTAGGGTACTGGCAAAGCAGCTGCCAAAGCGTTCTCTTACCTCGTATCAATGTCATCATCAGTCACTCCTTCCCTAGACCCACCGTGTCCTCCTGAGGAGTCCCCCGAACTATTTGAGCAAAGTGTTGGGTACATGCTCCAGGAGGATGCCCAGCGCTTCGAAGGGTCTGAAGATGATACCCAGCTAGAGGAAGGCAGTAGCGTGAGAGCAGAGAGAGGGGATGCTCAAGAAGGACAGCAATCTGGCAGTCATGTTCCAGCAGCTGCAGCATACTGCCAGAATGGCTCCAGGGATGAGGAGGGAGGGGATGATGAGGTCACTGACTCCACGTGGGTGCCTGATAGGAGAGAGGAGGAGGAAGAGGAGGAGGCACATCTCCAACGAGGCAGGATGCCCTCCGGGGGCCAGCGTAAGGGCAGCACACCGACTGAATCACACCGCAGAGCTCCGCCTGTGCAGGGCGCTGCCTCTGCCCATTATTCCAAAAGTTCTTTGGTGTGGGCCTTTTTTGAGTCGAGTGCATCAGATCGCACCGCTGCTGTTTGCAACATATGTCTCAAGCGTATCTCGCGTGGCCAAAAAATCAGCCGCTTGGGCACCACATGCTTGACCAGACATATGTTGACCTGCCATGCAGCTCAAACAAAGCGGACCTCTCCTTGCTCCTCATCAGCTGGGATCTCCAACCCCACTGTACCTTCAGTCCTCTCTGAAACCTGCACTGAGAGGAATGAAGGTGTAGAATTAGGTGTGTCACAGCCAAGTACTTGCGGGCACTCTGCTAGCAGTACACCGACGTCCGATTATAGCAGGCAAATTTCCCTGCCCCAGCTGCTGGACCGTCGAAAGAAGTTCACTCCCAGCCATCCACATGCCCAGTGGTTGAATGCTAGCTTGGCTAAATTGCTAGCACTTCAACTGTTGCCTTTTCAGTTGGTAGACTCGGCCCCCTTCCGTGAGTTTGTGCAATGTGCGGTTCCTCAGTGGCAGGTTCCCAAACGCCACTTTTTCTCACGGAAGGCGATTACGGCTCTCTACCGGCATGTGGCAGGCAATGTCCATGCCTCGCTGGACAGGGCGGTCAGTGGTAAGGTGCATATTACCGCTGACTCATGGTCCAGCAGGCATGGACAGGGACGTTACCTTTCTTTCACGGCCCATTGGGTCACTCTTTTGGCAGCTGGGAAGGATGCAGGACAAGGTGCAGTAGTGTTGGAGGTTGTTCCGCCGCCACGCCTCCAAAATGCTACTACTGGTTGTGACACACCTCTCTCCTCCACCCCCTCCTCTTCTTCTTTCTCCATGGCCTCTTCCTGTGCTTTGTCCTCGGAACCA
Source organism: Rana muscosa (assembly GCA_029206835.1). Classification (NCBI taxonomy): domain Eukaryota; kingdom Metazoa; phylum Chordata; class Amphibia; order Anura; family Ranidae; genus Rana; species Rana muscosa. The sequence continues at coordinate 889,357,362 of CM055116.1, read as the reverse complement.
GTGGTGCCCCGTAGGCGTTCAAGGGGCTACGCAAGTACGCAGGCAAAAAGATGCCATGCCGTGCTTGCACTGGTGTGTTTGGGGGACAGGAGCCACACTGGAGCAGAGGTTCTGTCAGCTCTGCAGGGGCAGGCCGAGAGGTGGTTGACGCCACGCCAGCTTAAGCCAGGAATGGTGGTTTGCGACAATGGCACCAATCTCCTCTCCGCCCTCCGACAGGGACAACTGACCCATGTGCCCTGTGTGGCTCACGTCCTTAACCTGGTGGTGCAGCAGTTATGGGCAGGTACCCAGGCTTACAGGATGTCCTGAGGCAGGCCAGGAAAGTCTGTGTGCATTTCCACAGATCATATAATGCCAGTGCTTGGCTGGCTGAGCTGCAAAAGGAGTTGAACCTGCCCAAAAACCGCCTTATATGTGACATGCCCACCAGGTGGAACTCAACGTTGGCCATGCTGCAGCGGCTGCACATGCAGCAGAGGGCCATCAATGAGTATCTGTGCGACTACGGCACCAGGACAGGGTCAGGGGAGCTCGGGTTTTTTTTCACCACGCCAGTGGGGCATGATCAGGGATGCATGCACTGTCCTGGCACCATTTGAGGAGGATGGTGAGCAGTGACAGTGCATGCATCAGTGACATTGTACCTCTTGTCCACCTATTGGAGCATACGCTGCGTGGAATAATGGACAGAGCACTTGAGGCAGAACAGAGGCAGGAAGAGGAGGACTTCCTTGCCTCTCAAGGCCCCCTTTACCCAGACAGTGTTCCTTCTGTCCCACCCATCACACAGGAAGAGGACGAGGAGGAGGATTGTGTCAGCATGGAGGTGGAGCATGGCACTCAGCATCAACAGCAGCAGTCTTTTAGGGATGATTTACAGTCCCAACAAACCCATGGACTTGTACGTGGCTAGGAGGAGGTGGCTGCGGATCATGTCGTCCTTAGTGACCCAGAGGACTCCGGACCGAATGCCTCAGCTAACCTACGCTGCATGGCCTCCCTGATCCTGCAAAGTCTGCGGAAGGATCCTCATATTCTTCGGATCAAGGAGAGGGACCATTACTGGTTGGCCACTCTCCTTGATCCACGGTACAAGGATAAGGTTGCGGACCTTATCTTGCCATCACAGAGGGAGCAGAGGATGAGACAACTCCGGGAGGCCTTGCAGAAAGGTCTGTGCAGAGAGTGGGAGGTTACAAACTCCTGGTCCTGGACAACGAGTTGCTGAGGCTTCGGTCAGTAGCAGAAGGAGCGGTGGAGAAGGTGGCCGTCTGACCGATGCGTTCAGACAATTTTTTAGTCCGCAGCCCCAAGGTATGATCGGTTCCAGCAACCATCGCCAGCGTCTGATATACATGGTGCAGGAATACCTAGGGGCAAGGTCAGACTTGGACACCTTTCCCACCGAAAATCCTCTGGCTTACTGGGTCTTGAGAATGGATCACTGGCCAGAGCTTGCACAGTATGCAATTGAGCTACTGGCCTGTCCTGCATCCAGCGTTCTTTCGGAACGCACATTCAGTGCTGCTGGAGGCTTTGTCACGGATCACAGGGTGCGCCTGTCCACCGACTCGGTTGATCGACTGACCTTCATAAAGATGAACCAGTCTTGGATCACCACCAGCTACCAAGCACCTGAAGCTGATATAACAGAATAATTTATTTTGAAATGTCACATTCCTTCAAGACTGCCTATGCTGATGCTGAGTGACTGTCCTGTTATGTTGACTGACTATCCTCCTCCTCCTCAATGATCAGATTCATGATGATAGCTTGGAAGAACATTTTTGTTTCTGGGTGCCGCCACCAGTGGCTAAGGCCCAAATTTTCAGCCCCTGTTTAACAGGGGCATGTAATTACAATTTTTTATGCAATGCTTTGCAGCAGGGCTCATTCCTGCACTCCAACTAGAGTATCTGGGAGAGGTTGCAGTGTCGTGGCACCAGCACCAGTGCCTAAGGCCCAATTTTTCAGCCCCTGTTTAACAGGGACGTGTAATTACAATTTTTGATGCAATACTTTGCAACAGGGCTCATTGTTCTGCTCCAAGTACAGTATCTGTGAGGGGTTGCAGTGTTGTGGCGCCAGTGCCTAAGGTCCAATTTTTCAGCCCCTGTTTAACAGGGACGTATAATTACAATTTTTGATGCAATACTTTGCAACAGGGCTCATTGCTGTGCTCCAAGTACAGTACCTGTGAGGGGTTGCAGTGTTGTGGCACCAGTGCCTAAGGCCCAATTTTTCTGCCCCTGTTCAACAGGGGCATGTAATTACAATTCTTGATCTAATAATTCACAGCAGGGCCCATTCCTGCGCCCACCAAGAGTAACTGCGAGGGCTTACAGTGTTGTGGCAACACCACCACCACCACCAAAGGCCCAATTTTTCTGCCCCTCTTCAACAGGGGCATGCAATTACAATTCTTGATCTAATAATTTACAGTAGGGCCCATTCATGCGCCCACCAAGAGTAACTGTGAGTGCTGACAGTGTTGTAGCACCAGCATCACCACCAAAGGCCCAATTTTTCCTACCACTGTTCAACAATGGCATGTAATTACAATTCTTGATATAATAGTTCACAGCAGGGCGTTCCAGCGCCCACCAAGAGTAACTGTGAGGGCTCACAGTGTTGTGGCAACACCAACATGTAAGGGGCAAATTTCAGCAGAGTATATACGGCAGACCCCTACTTTCAAACATCCAACTTACAAACGACTCCTACTTGCAAACGGAAGGAGACAACAGGAAGTGAGAGGAAATCTACCCCTAGGAAGGGAAATTCTCTCCTGTAAGAGTTAATATGGGAAAAAGGTGTCTCCTCTCTACTGATGCTTTATCACCAATCCTTGTTTCAATAAAAACCCCACTTTTCAAAAACATTTGTCATTGGGACGGAAAGTGAGGTGAAATGTTCTGAACAAGGGGCACAGACAGCAAAACAAATGTTACAGGGGTGATAACCCTTCCCTATGTTTTCCAAAAAGCTTAAAAATAGATTTTTTGGCTGGAGCTACACTTAAACAATGTACCTGTTCAAAATTACAAACAGATTCTACTTAAGAACAAACCTACAGTCCCTGTCTTGTTTGCACCACCTGTATACTGCTGTTCAGAGTATATAGGGCCTTTTTTTATTTTGGGTTCGGGGTTCCCCTTAATATCCATACAAGACCCAAAGGGGCTGGTAATGGGCTGGGGTAGGGGGGGGGGTGATGGGGTAGCCATGCCATTTTTCTCAAAGATTTTCATCCATATTACCGGGACCAGACATTACATTAAAGCCGCAAGCAGTTTTAAATGGCTTTTTTTCCTTTACAAATGTCATTTTGTGCAGGGACAGCTCTAAACACGGGAAACACATGCCACTTCACAGGCATACTTTCGACACCCCCCAGGTACGATATTTAAAGGAATATTTCACTTTTTTTTTCACTTTATGCATCATTAAAATGACTGCTCCCGAAAAACGGCCGTTTTTAAAACTTCGTTTTGCATTGATACATGTCCCCTGGGGCAAAACCCGGGTCCCCAAACCCTTTTTAGGACAATAACATGCATATTAGTCGTTATAATTAGCACTTTAGATTTCAAACGTTCGCGTCCATTGTATTTAATAGGGTTCTAACGTTTGCGCGAACTTTCAGTCCGTTCGAAGGTTCTGGTGCGAACCGATCCGGGGGGTGTTCGGCTCATCCCTAGTGGCGAACTACATTCCACTAACTCTGTTTGTTTCCTACTTGTTTGATCTGGATGACTGTTGCACTCTCTCCTTCAGACTCAGGGTCAACTTGCGTATTTGTCCTGTGCGGACACGGACGGTGGCCCGCGTCTAAGGGACTTTAACGCTCCTCAGGGTTGGTTAGTTAGGGGTCTGTGTCATGACCCCCCTGCTTCGCAGTTTTGGTTTTGGGAACAAAGCTCTCATATGTTTGGGTTTGGGAGCCGGGAGGGTTAGGGTGGGTGGGGATGTTTGGGGATTTTTGTTTTTATTTTTATTTTTCTGTGTTTTGTTTTACATTGCTGGTATTCATTTGTGCATGTCCATCTCCAGGCTGGTATAACTGACCCTTATAATATGCATCTGATCGCCTTATTTCCTCTGCCCTTGTCTTTTCTTCATGACCTGTTTTTCGCCTTGCGCACTTCCCCTGATTCGCGGGACTCCGGGCTCTTGTTGTTATCGGCGAGCCATAGGAAGTGGGTTCGTTTAGTCATGTACTTTACGCCTCCTTGTGTCTAAGCTACGTTTAGCGTCTTTGAATGTACGGGGGCTGAATTCCAAGGTGAAAAGATCTCTGATGTTTGACTACTTGGCACGCCACAATCCGCATGTAATACTACTTCAGGAAACCCACCTCCAGGGCTCTAGAGTCATGGCCCTCAAACGGGCAAAAATTGCCTATGCCCTCCATTCCACATACTCCACATATGCCAGGGGAACCTCCATCCTAATAGCCAAATCAGCCCCGGTTAGTATTAAGCATGTTAAACTAGATCCGCAGGGGTGTTTTGTAGTTGTTGTACTTGAACTTATGGGTAGGCCATATACAGTGACTAGCCTGTATGCCCCTCCCCCCTTCACTAAATTGTTATTTGAAAGGGTGATGACCTCCATTTTGGTGATAGCAGAGGGTCCTTTATTAATAGCGGGTGACTATAATACAGTATTGGATAATTCCATAGACAGATTACGTTGTTCTACATTACCCCCCACTCCCCTGGGTTCCTTCTTAACTCAATTTGACTTGGTGGAGGCCTGGAGGTGGAAACATGCAAACAAGAGGAAGTATTCGTGTCACTCTGAGTCACACGGTACTCTGTCTCGTATTGATTTGTGTCTGGTCTCGTCGGATCTGCTTTCCATGGTGTCAGAGGTTAGATACCTCCCTAGGGCGGTGTCTGACCATTCTTCTTTGATGGCGGACATCACCCTGGGCCCCTCATCCTCCTATCGGGTGTGGCAACTGAGCCCATGGTGGTTGGCAGATGAGATTGTGGTGAACCAATGCATGACGGAGATGAAATCCTACTGGCTACTTAATAAACAGAGTGCACCCGTTCCAGTGGTATGGGATGCCTTTAAGGCCGCTACACGTGGCTCTTTTGCTGCGGCGGTTGGTCAGACACGCAAGGCCTCTATGTCCAAGTTGATGGATGCAGAGGGGACTCTCAGGGAGGCAGAAGCCTGGAAGCATGGGTCCAGAGATTTGGACCTAGTGCTTTTTGGAACGCACCCAGAAGAAGTTGCTACTGTATACCAGAATCAGCGAATCTTTGAGTTTGGTGACAAGAACAGCCGTTTGTTGGCGTATCTTTCTAAACCTATCAGCCATGCAGCATACCTAGAATTAAGAGCGCAGAGGGCATAGTGGTAGAACAGACCAATTAGACCATGGAAGCCTTTATCTTCTTTTACTCCTCCCTATATGCTACTAGAGCTCACTACACGATTGTGGAATTGGATGACTATCTCGCTGATATTTCGTTGCCCAGACTTCAGACCCAGCAGGCTCCTCTGACGACTGAGGAAATTGGGGAGGCTATCCAATCCTTTGCCAGAAATAAAACGCCGGGACTGGATGGGTTTCCCATCGAGTGGTATATGCAATACAAAGATTTGCTTATACCCCATCTAAGCAAGGTATATGATTTTGCTATGGAAACGGGACAGCCACTCCCCTCTATGTCGGAAGCATTGATTGTCCTCATTCCTAAACCACATAAGGATCACCTCCTGTGTGAATCTTACAGACCAATATCACTCATCAATTCAGATGTTAAGATTTTGGCCAAGGTACTCGCCCGGCGATTGAACGCAGTTGTTACTACCGTTATTGGTGCGGACCAAACTGGGTTCATCCCTGGGCGATCGACCTCCATCAACCTGTGGAGATTGTTTACCAATCTTCAGGCCACTCATGCGGAGATGGGTTCCAGGGCTGTTTTGGCCTTAGACGCACACAAGGCATTTGACTCAGTCGAGTGGCCTTATCTGCTGGAGGTCTTGGCAAAGTTTGTTTTTGGCAACGCCTTCATCAGATGGGTCCAGTTGCTATATTTGAAGCCCACTGCTCGATATTTTTGCCACGATTTCTATATGTATTGGGTAATTCGCCAGTATATGTCACCAAGCTTAAATTTAAAGAAATAGACTCCATCCTTACTTCCTTTTTGTGGAGGGGGGGAGTAGTCAGGATTGCCAAGACCACCCTCCAGTTACCGGTACTGGAGGGCGGATTGGCCTTACCCTGCCTCCACAACCTGATTCATCATATGTCCTTTAGAGGGCGGGAGGGTACGAGTGTCCTGGCAATGACTATAAGGCTTATTAAACTAACAAAACTACAGTCATTCACTGACAGTAATACTTACTCGCCGAACACTCCACTCTGGGGGAACCCGACTCTACCAGAGTTCTTTCTGCAGATCTGACGGGGGATTCTGGTCGAAAAGGGGGGTAAAAACCATTTTGCATTTGTTCTCAGACAACGTGTTTTGTTCTTTTGATGAATTTCGTAGAGACTACAATATACCACACACGACTTACTTCCTCTACCTACAGATACGCCACACTGCAGCAACGCAGTTTGGTCTTCGCAACATAACTATTCAGCTCTAACCACTGGAACGTCTGCTGACTGACTCCTCTCACACCAAGCTAGTCTCTACATATTATGGGTCCCTTCTGCACTCCACGACTCAAAGGCTGAGCAAGGCGGCTGCCAGCTGGAGAGCTGATATCCCTGAGCTGACGGAGGAAATCTGGCAGGAGCTTTTGCCCCTCCAGGTTCCCTCTGTCATCTCTTCCCGTGACAAGGTAATACAAACTAAATTGTTATACAGATCCTATTTTACTCCATGCTTACTATTTAAACTGAATAGACTACCCTCTGCATTATACACTCGTTGCTGCATGGCTGATGGCACGTTCTTTCATTTGACGTGGGAGTGCGCTCTGATTAGGAAGTTCTGGTCGGAGGTCACGGCCTTCATTAGTTCATTGACACAATTACCTAATGTATGTAATCCTCTGAGGTGTTTACTGGGTTATATTGATGATGATAGTATATCCGAGAATACACAAACATTTTTGAGAATAGTATTGTTTTATGCTAAAAAAGCAATAACCTTCCACTGGAAGTCTCCATCCTTGCCCACTATTGCCTTCTGGCTCACTAACATCAAACATGCTGTATCGCTATATAAACTGACATATGAGGCTAGAGGGTGTCCGAAAAAATTCAGGAAGGTTTGGGGCTACTGGATTGATTCGGAGAGCACTGTCTCTCCTGCTCCTTAAAAATGTGACTGATTATTGTTCTCTTGATATATGCCAATTGTTTACCAGCTTTCTAAAAAAAAATGGCACTGTACTGGATTGGGCGATGTTCGCTCCATATGTGTCTGTTTGTTGTGTATTGTATGTCTTGTTTTGAAAAAAAAAACTAATAAAAACTTACCTTTAAAAAAAAGGTAAGCCCCCTTCTGCTTTAGCAACTTGTAACTCCATACACAGGTCACTGAATTCTCTGAGACTTTGGTAACCTCTGCTAGGTATTTTTGGGAAGTCCTCTTCTATCCTTTTAAACAGTGTACTCTCTATAGCCTCTGGTGAGCCATAACATCTATCCAGTCTGTTCCAGATGTTTGCAAGGCCTATCTCAGGGTGGTTTATATTAATGTATCTGATCCTTTTGGCATGTTCAGCAGAATCACTGCCAAGCCACTTTATGAGGAGTTCTATCTGTTGCCTGCAGGATAGATCTAGACCTTGAATGACACTTTGGAAAGAGGATTGCCACTTCCTGTAGTGTTGAGGGCGATCACTAAATTTGACAAGTCCTTGGGTAACTAACTCACGTTTGGCCAGAAACTTGGCAAAGTCTACAGTAGCCTGATTGGCATTGGGGTAGGCTGCTGGTGTTTTGTGGTGCGGTGTATAGGCGTACCTGGTAGAAGTCTCTTCTTTAGGCGCGCTGGGCTCAAACTTGCGCAAGGTTGGACGTTCGTACCGGCTCGTTGCATACACCTTTGGAGTGAAGACAGGTGTTTGATGTTTTTATGAAGGCTGGGTACCTTGTGGAGTAGAAAGTTTGGTTGGGACTGGAACGTCTGGAACTCTGTCAGATTTTTCTTGCTTGTAGCACTGGGGTCCAGGGTCGGCTTGTTGCTGCTTTATTTGATGTGACTCACTGACATCATGTCTAATTTCTTGTTGTAGGATGCTGCTTGGGTGCAGGGGCGGATCCAGGGGGGGGCAACAGGGCAATTGCCCCCCCCCCCCGAGACCATCTGTCAAACTCGCTTGCTCTGTTTTGTTTTTTTTCCCGCCTGATCTCCCAGACTTTGGGGACCCGGTACCGGCCGGACGTAGGTCCCCTGGACCCCAAACGTGGCACACATGTAGCCCCATGTCTTCTCTACAAGTGTGCAAAGTTTGGTGTCTGGGGGACCTACGGCCGGGGAGCACTGTTTTTTTAAAGCCGGGCACCCCTTCTATAGACTCCAATGTTAAACGGTCATTTCTCCGGTGATTTTGCAGACCCGGTACCGGCCGGTCGTAGGTCCCCTGGACCCCAAACTTGGCACACATGTAGCCCCATGTCTCCCCTATAAGTGTGGTGTCTGGGAGACCTACAGCTGGGGAGAACCGATTTTTCAAAGCCGGGCACTCCTTCCATAGACTTCTATGTTAAACATTAGTCTAGTCATGGGCACAGTGAAGCATGGGCACAGTGAGGCATGGGCACAGTGAGGCATGCAGATGGACACCCTAGGCTTATACTCGAGTCAATAAGTTTTCCCAGTTTTTTGGGGTAAAATTAGGTGCCTCGTCTTATATTCGGGTCGGCTTATACTCGAGTATATACAGTACTTGTTCTGCGGCTGCCGCTGCCTCTCTGAGTCTCTCTCTCTCAGTTTCTCACATCAGCCGATCAGCGGCGTCGAGAGAGAGACTCGTCTAATGTAGTTACGCGGCGCACTGACACGATACCAGGAGCGGAGGAGGAGGTGGGTGGAGCCTCTTCCCTGCACTCGTTGCTAACGCCGGGCCGCTTGGCGTCTAGCAACGAGTGACGTCAGTGAGTCACGTCGGGCCGCTCTGCGGGCAGGTGCGATAGCATGCAGCTCCACAGACGGGTAAGAAAGCAGGCGGCTCCGCTTGCGGCGCGGTTTGTGGACGGGCGGCACAGTTCGTGGGCAGACCGTGCTGCTCAGTGTGTTGGCAGCGCAGGTGAGAGTGAGAGAGCAGGCTCAGTGTGGCAGCTGGCCAATCAGCTAGCCGGGAGGGGGGGAGCAGAGAGATGAGATCATCTCTCACCGCCCGTGCCTGCCCTGCATTCCTGCAGTGACTTCCGCCCTCACTGTGCAGGCAGCAGAGAGATTACATTATCTCTCTGCTGCCTGACTCTGGGACAAAGCAAGAGACAACCAAAACTACACCTTAGCAGGCAAGTTAGTGACAATCCGCAAGGTGTGGCAGGTGACGTGGCAAGTGACAATCCGCAAATTGTGGCAGGTGACGTGGCAAATGACAATCTGCATCTGGTGGCAGGCAAGTGACAATCAGCAAGGTGTGGCAGGTGACGTGGCAAGTGACAATCCGCAACATGTGGCAATTGACACGCTCAGGGCTCCCGCTAATTGCAGGCGACGGTGGCAAGTGACACACTGGGGACTCCCACTGATTCTGCATTGAACTATTTAATTTTATATTACAATGTAATAATAGAAATAATGCGCTTCAATCATCCTGACACCATAACAACCATGATGCCGGGATGATTGAAGCGCCGACACCAGCCATTTCCCCGATAAATTTCCCACAAAAAAAGGGATTTTTATAACAGCTTACCTGTAAAATCCTTTTCTTGGAGTACATCACGGGACACAGAGCGACTTAGTCATTACTAATGGGTTATATAGTTTACCTTCAGGTGTTGGCACTGGCCAATTCCAAACCGGAAGTACCCTCCCCTATATAAGCCCCTCCCACCCGGGAGCACCTCAGTTTTGTAGCCAAGCAATAAGTGTCCCAAAAAGAGGGGTGGGAGCTCTGTGTCCCGTGATGTACTCCAAGAAAAGGATTTTACAGGTAAGCTGTTATAAAAATCCCTTTTTCTTTTTCGTACATCACGGGACACAGAGCGACTTAGTCATTACTAATGGGACGTCCCAAAGCAATGCCAAATGAGGGGGGGGGGGTACATAAGCTGGGCGCCATCAGGCATGAGGATCTTTTGCGGCCTGCAACACACTGCGCCCAAAGGCGACATCCTCCTGACTTCTAACGTCTACCTGATAGAATCTAGTAAACGTGTGTACCGAAGACCATGTTGCGGCCTTACATACTTGAGCCAGGGAGGCCTGGTGATGCACTGCCCATGAAGTTCCAACCGCTCTTGTGGAGTGCGCCCTAACTTTGAACGGAGGCGGTCTCTTTCTCAAGCCATAGGCTTGTATTATGACCTGTCGAATCCACTTGGCTAAAGTAGATTTTGATGCTGCCTGACCCCTTCTGGGGCCTTCCGGCAGAACAAACAAAGAATCCGTTCTGCGAATCTGAGCAGTGGCTTTTAGATAAGCTTTAACTGCTCTTACCACATCCAAAGAATGTAATAACTTTTCCTCTACTGAGCTAGGTTTGGGGAAAAAAGAAGGAAGAACCACATCTTGGTTCAAATGAAACCTCGATACCACCTTAGGAAGAAAGGCTGGATGAGGACGTAATACTACTCTGTCCTTATGGATAACCAGATATGGCTCCTTACAGGACATAGCTGCTAATTCCGACACTCTTTTAGCCGAACAAATGGCTACTAAGAAAACCAATTTCCTGGTGAGAAGAACCAAGGAAATGTGTTGTAATGGTTCAAACGGTTGTTTCTGTAGAACCGACAGAACCAGGTTTAAGTCCCAAGGACATATGGGAATACTAACCGGAGGGCTAATACGCATCACTCCTTGTATAAAGGCTTTGACTAGTGAATGCGAAGCCAAGGGCCTTTGAAAAAATATTGACAAGGCCGAAATCTGACCCTTGATAGTACTCAAGGCCAGCTTCCTATCTACAGCCCACTGTAGGAAGTCCAGAATCCTCCCTATCATGTACTTACGTGGATGCCATTTCTTGGTCTCACACCACGTAATGTACGCTTTCCAGATCCTATAATAGATCTGCCTGGATACCGGTTTCCTGGCATTGATCATGGTAGATACCACAGAATTAGAGAGCCCTCTCTTTTTCAGAATGTGGGCTTCAATAGCCAGGCCGTCAAACCTAGGGCTGGTAAGGAAGGGTGGTATATCGGTCCTTGCGACAGCAGGTCCGGACGAAGTGGGAGGGTCCACGGACTCCTCACTGACATTTTTACAATCTCCGCGTACCATGCCCTTCGGGGCCACGCTGGAGCCACCAGAATCACTGGTTTCTTTTCTACCCTGATTCTGCGGAGTAATCGCGGTAACAATTGTGGCGGTGGGAATGCATATATCAGCTTGAACCGATCCCAAGGGAACACTAGGGCATCCGAGCCGCAAGCTAGGGGATCCCTTGTGCGAGACACAAACCTGTCCACCTTTGCGTTGAATCTGGATGCTAGCAGATCTACATCCGGTGTTCCCCACCGCTGGCATATTGCCTGGAAAACCTCGGGGTGAAGAGACCATTCCCCCGGGCATAATTGTTGGCGACTTAGAAAGTCCGCTCTCCAATTTTCCACTCCTGGGATGAAAACCGCGGATATGGCTGGGACATATCTTTCTGCCCACTCCAGGATGCAATTTGCTTCCTTCTGGGCTGCACGACTTTTGGTGCCACCCTGATGATTGATATATGCCACTGCCGTGGCATTGTCTGATTGAATTCTGACAGGGGACCCCTGGAGTTTGGATGTCCATGCTACTAGGGCATACCGGGCTGCTCGTATCTCTAAGAGATTGATGGGCAGGGCCTTTTCTGCTTCTGACCACCTGCCCTGGAGAGACCATTGCTCCAGCACTGCCCCCCAGCCGATGAGGCTGGCATCTGTAGTGACCACCCTCCAAGAAACCGGACTGAAGGGTTTCCCTCTTTCCAGATTCTGGGGCACCAACCACCAATGGAGGCTCTTGCGAACGGAAGGGGACAGGGACATTGGTAAGTCTAAAGCCTGAACTTTTTTGTTCCAGGCTGACAGTATGGCCCTTTGCAAATTCCTTGAATGGAATTGACCGTAGGGTACCGCTTCGAATGAAGCCACCATCTTTCCCAGCAGCCTCATGCAGAGACGTATGGATGGTTTTCTTTTTGTACCCACTAAGTGGGTCAAATTTCTTAAAGACGACACCTTCTCTGGAGGTAAGAAAATCTTTCTCTGATTTGAATCCAGCCTTAGCCCTAAGTATTCCAGACTTTTGACTGGTCTTAGAGCTGACTTGTCCCGGTTGATAATCCAACCGTGATATTCCAGATACTCGATTGTCTTGTGAATAGCTACTTCCAGCTTTTCCACTGAGTGGTCTATTAGTAGCAGGTCGTCTAGATATGCCATTATCGTTACACCCTGTGTTCTTAGATTGGCCAATAATGGGGCCAGAATTTTTGTGAACACTCGTGGTGCTGTGGCCAGACCGAAAGGTAAGGCTCTGAACTGAAAATGGCGCCCTTCTACTGCAAAGCGTAGAAATTTCTGATGGGCCGGAAAGATGGGAATATGCAGATAAGCATCCCTTATGTCGATCGAGGCTAGCCATTCCTGCCCTTGTAGGGCGGTGGCCACTGATCGGATCGACTCCATCCGAAAAGTCCTGATATTTAGGAACTTGTTTAGCCCTTTTAGATTTAATATGGGCCTCACGTCCCCATTTGGTTTGGGGACTGTGAAAAGGTTCGAGTAAAACCCGAATCCGCTTTCTTCCAGGGGAACCTTCATGATTACCCCTTGGAGCAATAGTTGTTCTAGTGCCAGAAGGAGGGATCCTCTCTTTTGGGGATCTCTTGGCACGTTTGACCTCATAAATTGGGCAGGAGGAGTGCCTTTTAACTCCAGCTTGTATCCCAGACTTACTGCGGAGAGCACCCATCTGTCTCTGATGGTGTCCCGCCAGGTCTCTGTGAACAACTGAAGTCTTCCCCCCACCCGATTGAGCGGGGGCAATACTTCATGCCTTAGGGGGAGGTTTTGTACCTCTTTTGATCCAGGGCTTCTTGTTACCCTGTGATTGTCCCTGATTTCTGCCCCCTGAATTTGACCGCGGAGGCCGTCGGAACTGCTTCACAGCCGATGTGCCCGGGACTGGAGAGGTAGGCCTCTTAAAAGAAGGACTTCTACCCTTGTTCTTAACCGGTAAGAGTGAACTTTTACCGGCAGAAATTTTCTGGATATATTTGTCCAGATCTTCTCCAAATAAGCGTTCTCCATGAAATGGGAAGCTAACCAGCAGTTTTTTACAGGGAGCTTCAGCAGACCAGTTTTTGAGCCACAGAAGCCTACGCATATGTACTATAGACAGCGTAAAGCGGGAGGCCTGTTGGATTGTATCCTTTATGGCGTCCACCGCAAAACACAAGGCTCTAGGCAGGTCAGCTAGGGCATGAGCCTGCTGATCTGGTAAGTCCCTTAAGACTTGTTTCAACTGATCTTTCACTGCTTGGCAGACTCCAATCGCTGCTACCGCAGGTTGTGTCACCATACTTGCTGTAGAGAAAGCAGATTTTAGTAAAGACTCCAATTTTTTATCTATTGGGTCTTTGAACATTGGAACATTATCTACTGGACATGTCAGTGATTTGTTAACAGAAGAGATGGCTGCGTCCACTATAGGGACCCTCCATTTTCTTATGAACTTATCCTCCATGGGATAGATCACCGGAAATCTCTTGGGGGGAGCAAATATTTTATCAGGATGCTCCCAATCCTGGTAAATAAGCCCTTCTAATAAAGGGTGGATTGGGAAGGAACAGACCGCCTGGGGAGCTTTTAGCGACCCCAGCGAGGAAACCGTAGTGGATGGTGGTTCCGCCAGAGGCATTTTAAATGCTGATCGGACCATGTTAGTCAGAGACTGAACCCACTGTTGATTCCTCTATAAGTGAATCAACCTCATCCTGATCCCCTTCAGGTAGGTCGATCTCTGTGTGGGGCTGTTCCTCCACTAACAGGCACTCTGAAGGAGGAGACGGAGATCGGACGCGCTTTCCCTGAGATAGGGAAGCAGCGATCAATGCTGTTAATCTCTCTTCTAATCCTCCCAGAGTTGAGGATAAAACCTCCTCTGTTATATATACAGGAGCAGGTGGACTGGGGACAGCCGCAGCACCAGGCATTCCTGCGGGGTTTCTACGGCTACTGACCTCTGCATTCTCAGGGGAGATTGGTGCAGTGCAAGCATGCCCAATATCCTCAGAGCCCGATGGAGACCCCTTTGGCTTCCTGGAAGATTTATTTCCGGAGCGTCTGGACGACATATCCTTTAAGCACAAAGCTGAGGTATTCCCGTCGTCATACACCAATTTTTGCTGGTAATAGTCTAACACAGGTGCTGCTATATACCAGCTGGTGTCCACTAAAGTGCCTTTCTATGGGGATGCCTGCATCAACCGCCTCTGTGTGCCACTGTTTGTTGCTAGCTCTGTTTGCATGCAGCTGACACTTGTACTGTGTCTTTTAACCATGCTGGGACGCCCGCACATGCGCAGAAGCGCCGCGGCGCGCATCGAGCGTCATCCACCCGCCCCGCCCCTTTTTTTTCATAGGAGGCGCGTGCACGCGCCCGCGCGCGCGCCCGTGCGCCAACGGCGCCCTTTTCGAAAACCAACAGAGGACTAGGAGCCAGGGCCCTTTTTGCCGGAGGGCCTGTGCGGTGGATGAACGCAGCAACAGGGCAGAGGAAGTGGATTCCCACAGAGAAACTTACCAGCTGCCTGGACCTTTTGAGTTGAGAAAACCAAAGATCCACATTACAAGAAAAATGGACTACAGCGGCCTCTAGTGGTTTAACACAGGTACCGCGGTCCCTGTTTTTTTTTTTTTTCTTGACTACTATTAAAATTTTACATTTTCAGTAGTTATAGGCAAACACAGATATTTAGCGGGAATACCGTTAGGTAACAGACAGAAAGACAAATTAGGCTTGGGGGTCCCCCAATAGAACCAAGTTCCTGGGGGCCCCCACTTACCTGATCCCCGCCGCAGGACTTTGTTTGGTCCACAAAAGTCCAAACTTCACCTATCACGGCAGGCATTGTAATTAAACCTTCAGGGACCGGGTTCCCAAGGATTCCACTCCCCTGGACCTGTATAGCACCCTGCACAGACAGCGTCTTGGTCGTGGGTATGACCAGAGCTCTGGATCCCAGGGTCCAGCCCTCCTAAGAGAAGCATTACAGGCAAAACCTTGCTCTTCTGCTGCAAGGCCCGGGTACCGACCGTTTAGCTATGAAGCTTTTTTGGTGGGATCCGGAACAGCTTACTAAGGCCCAAAAGAACCTGTACGCAAGCCCAGTGAAAACACATGTTACTCTTTGGCCAACACCTTAGACACTGGCAAAAAACTGAGGTGCTCCCGGGTGGGAGGGGCTTATATAGGGGAGGGTACTTCCGGTTTGGAATTGGCCAGTGCCAACACCTGAAGGTAAACTATATAACCCATTAGTAATGACTAAGTCGCTCTGTGTCCCGTGATGTACGAAAAAGAAAAAACATTTTTTGGCAGTGCCCCACCCGAGAAAAGACTCTGGATCCGCCCCTGCTTGGGTGACAGTGCTGGTAGGCATAATCTGAAGTGCGTTGCAAAGGATTTTGGTGGTTGTCACGTACCTTACCAGAGACCGAAGTGCTGGGAGGGCTTCCCTTGCAACTAAGTGCAGAGCGCCCCCTGAAGGTAGCACAGGGAGTGCTATACCCAAAGAGGCAGGGGTTTCCAGCTGCGACAAGCCGGGATGATGCTGGAGATCCGCTGGTGAGCAGGGTAGACTGCCAGGCGGGGGTATCTCGGAAGTACCAGACGAGGCTGTACAGCAGGGAGAACCGTAGGCAGAGTCAGGAGCCAAGCCAGAAGTCATACACAGGTTAGCAGGCAGAGGTGGAACCACTGGAACAGGTCAAGGGACAAGCCGGGGTCATACACAGGATCAGCAGAACAGAAGCAGGGTACAGGAACAAGCCAAGGGTCAAGCCGGGATCACACACAGAGAAGGTTGGTCAGGCAAGCTGGGTCGGTAGTAGTAAACAGCAAACAGGAACTCAGGAAACAATCTCAGGAAGGCTTAAAGATCATGCAGCAGTTGTTGATTGCTGCAGCAAGCTTTAAATAGGCCACTGGGCGCCAAGTGTCACTCACGTCGCGTTCCGGCGCATGCGCATTGCGCATCTGCGCACGCGCATTGCGCATCGGCACATACGCGTGCGCATTGCGTTCCGGCGTACGCGCATGCGCACAGTGTTTGTTGTTCCGAGATTCTACTGAGCATGGGGAGAACTGTCAGTCCTTCTGCGGATGGTTCCCTGACAGTGGTCCTCCTCTAGGCCCAGTATGCTGCTACCTACTCTTGGTTCATCATTAGTGATGAGCCGAACACCCCCGGGTTCGGTTCGCACCAGAACCCGCGAACGGACCGAAAGTTCGTACGAACATTAGAACCCTATAAAATACAATGGATGCGAACGTTCGAATTCTAAAGTGCTAATTATAACGACTATTATGCATGTTATTGTCCTAAAAAGGGTTTGGGAACCCGGGTTCTGCACCAGGGGACATGTATCAATGCAAAAAGAAGTTTTAAAAACGGTTGTTTTTCGGGAGCAGTCATTTTAATGATGCATAAAGTGAAAAAAAAAAAGTCAAATATTCCTTTAAATATCGTACCTGGGGGGTGTCTAAAGTATGCCTGTGAAGTGCCATGTGTTTCCCGTGTTTAGAACTGTCCCTGCACAAAATGACACTTCTAAAGGAAAAAAAAGCCATTTAAAACTGCTTGCGGCTTTAATGTAATGTCTGGTCCCGGTAATATGGATGAAAATCTTTAAGAAAAATGGCATAGCTACCCCATGACCCCCCCCCCCCCCCTACCCCAGCCCATTACCAGCCCCTTTGGGTCTTGTATGGATATTAAGGGGAACCCCGCACATAAAATAAAAAAGGCCCTATATACTCTGAACAGCCGTATACAGGCGGTGCATACAAGACAGGGACTGTAGGTTTGTTCTTATGTAGAATCTGTTTGTAATTTTGAACAGGTACATTGTTTAAGTGTAGCTCCAGCCCAAAAATCTATTTTTAAACTTTTTGGAAAACATAGGTAAGGGTTATCACCCCTGTAACATTTGTTTTGCTGTCTGTGCCCCTGTTCAGAACATTTCACCTCACTTTCCGTCCCAATAACTGTTTTTGAAATGTGGTGTTTTTCTTGAAACAAGGATTGGTGATAAAGCATCAGTACAGAGGAGACACCTTTCTCCCATATTAATTCTTACAAGAGAGAATTTTCCTTCCTAGGGGTAGATTTCCTCTCACTTCCTGTTGTCTTCTTGCGTTTGCAAGTAGGAGTCGTTTGTAAGTTGGATGTTTGAAAGTAGGGACCTGCTGTATATACTCTGCAGAAATAGGCCCCTTAGTTGTTGGTGTTGGCACAACACTGTAAGCACTCACAGTTACTCTTGGTTGGTGTTGGAACGCCCTGCTGTCAACTATTATATCAGGAATTGTAATTACATATAATTGTTGAACAGTGGTAGTAAAAATTGGGCCTTTGATGGTGGTGCTGGTGCCACAACACTGTAAGCCCTGACAGTTACTCTTGGTGGGTGCAGCAATGGGCCCTGCTGTGAATTATTAGATCAAGAATTGTAATTGCATGCCCCTGTTGAACAGGGGCTGAAAAATTGGGCCTTTCGTGGTGGTGGTGGTGGTGTTGCCACAACACTGTAAGCCCTCAGAGTTACTCTTGGTGGGTGCAGCAATGGGCCCTGCTGTGAATTATTAGATCAAGAATTGTAATTACATGCCCCTGTTGAACAGGGGCTGAAAAATTGGGCCTTAGGCACTGGTGACAGAACACTGCAACCCCTCACAGATACTGTACTTGGAGCACAGCAATGAGCCCTGTTGCAAAGTATTGCTTCAAAAATTGTAATGACACGCCCCTGTTAAACAGGGGCTGAAAAATTGGGCCTTAGGCACTGGTGGCACAACACTCCAACCCCTCACAGATACTGTACTTGGAGCACAGCAATGAGCCCTGTTGCAAAGTATTGCTTCAAAAATTGTAATTACACGCCCCTGTTAAACAGGGGCTGAAAAATTGGGCCTTAGCCACTGGTGGCGGCACCCATAAACAAAAATGATCTTCCAAGCTATCATCATCAATCGTATCATTGAGGACTCGGAGGAGGAGGATAGCCAGTCAACATAACAGCACAGGCACTCAGCATCAGCATCAGTCTTGAAGGGATGTGACATGTTAAAATCAATTAGTCTTTTATATCAGCATCAGGTGTGTGGTAGCTGGTGGTGATCCAAGACTGGTTCTTCTTGATGAAAGTCAGTCGATCAACCGAGTCGGTGGACAGGCGCACCCTGTGATCCGTGACAAATCCTCCAGCAGCACTGAATGTGCGTTCCGAAAGAACGCTGGATGCAGGACAGGCCAGTAGCTCAATTGCATACTGTGCAAGCTCTGGCCAGTGATCCATCCTCAAGACCCAGTAAGCCAGAGGATTTTCGGTGGGGAAGGTGTCCAAGTCTGACCTTGCCCCTAGATATTCCTGCACCATGTTTATCAGACGCTGGCGATGGTTGCTGGAACCGATCATACTTTGGGGATGCGGACTAAAGAATTGTCTGAACGCATTGGTCAGACGGCCACCTTCCCCACCGCTCCTTCTTTGACTGGCCGAAGCCTCAGCAACTCGTTGTCCAGGACCAGGAGTTTGTAACCTCCCAGTCTCTGGGAACGCGTTGCACAGACCTTTCTGCAAGGCCTCCCGGAGTTGTCTCATCCTCTGCTCCCTCTGCGACGGTAACATAAGGTCCGCAACCTTACCCTTGTACCGTGGATCAAGGAGAGTGGCCAGCCAGTAATGGTCCCTCTCCTTGATCCGAAGAATACGAGGATCCTTCCGCAGACTTTGCAGGATCAGGGAGGCCATGCAGCGTAGGTTAGCTGAGGCATTCGGTCCGGAGTCCTCTGGGTTACTAAGGACGACATGATCCGCAGCCACCTCCTCCCAGCCACGTACAAGTCCACTGGTTTCTTGGGACTGTAAATCATCCCTAAAAGACTGCTGCTGATGATGCTGAGTGCCAGCCTCCACCTCCATGCTGACACAATCCTCCTCCTCCTCCTCCTCTTCCTGTGCGATGGGTGGGACAGAAGGAACACTGTCTGGGTAAAGGGGGCCTTGAGAGGCAAGGAAGTCCTCCTCTTCCTGCCTCTGTTCTGCCTCAAGTGCCCTGTCCATTATTCCACGCAGCGTGTGCTCCAACAGGTGGACAAGAGGTACAGTGTCACTGATGCATGCACTGTCACTGCTCACCATCCTCGTGGCCTCCTCAAATGGTGCCAGGACAGTGCATGCATCCCTGATCATGCCCCACTGGCGTGGAGAAAAAAAACCAAGCTCCCCTGACCCTGTCCTGGTGCCGTAGTCGCACAGGTACTCATTGATGGCCCTCTGCTGCGTGTGCAGCCGCTGCAGCATGGCCAACGTTGAGTTCCACCTGGTGGGCATGTTACATATAAGGCGGTACTTGGGCAGGTTCAACTCCTTTTGCAGCTCAGCCAGGCGAGCACTGGCATTATAAGATCTGCGGAAATGCACACAGACTTTCCTGGCCTGCCTCAGGACATCCTGTAAGCCCGGGTACCTGCCCAAGAACCGCTGCACCACCAGGTTAAGGACGTGAGCCACACAGGGCACATGGGTCAGTTGTCCCTGTCGGAGGGCGGAGAGGAGGTTGGTGCCATTGTCGCAAACCACCATTCCTGGCTTAAGCTGGTGTGGCGTCAACCATCTCTCGGCCTGGCCCTGCAGAGCAGACAGGACCTCTGCCCCAGTGTGGCTTCTGTCCCCCAAACACACCAGCGCAAGCACGGCATGGCATCTTTTTGCCTGCGTACTTGCGTAGCCCCTTGAACGGCTACGGAGCACCGCTGGTTCAGAGGACAAAGCACAGGAAGAGGCCATGGAGGAAGAAGAAGAGGAGGGGGTGGAGGAGAGAGGTGTGTCACAACCAGTAGTAGCATTTTGGAGGCGTGGTGGTGGAACAACCTCCAACACTACTGCACCTTGTCCTGCATCCTTCCCAGCTGCCAAAAGAGTGACCCAATGGGCCGTGAAAGAAAGGTAACGTCCCTGTCCATGCCTGCTGGACCATGAGTCAGCGGTAATATGCACCTTACCGCTGACCGCCCTGTCCAGCGAGGCCAAGACATTGCCTTCCACATGCCGGTAGAGAGCCGGAATAGCCTTCCGTGAGAAAAAGTGGCGTTTGGGAACCTGCCACTGAGGAACCGCACATTGCACAAACTCACGGAAGGGGGCCGAGTCTACCAACTGAAAAGGCAGCAGTTGAAGCGCTAGCAATTTAGCCAAGCTAGCATTCAACCGCTGGGCATGTGGATGGCTGGGAGTGAACTTCTTTCGACGGTCCAGCAGCTGGGGCAGGGAAATTTGCCTGCTAGAATCGGACGTCGGTGTACTGCTAGCAGAGTGGCCGCAAGTACTTGGCTGTGACACACCTAATTCTACACCTTCATTCCTCTCAGTGCATGTTTCAGAGAGGACTGAAGTTATAGTGGGGTTGGAGATCCCAGCTGATGCGGTGCAAGGAGAGGTCCGCTTTGTTCTTTGGTGTGGGTCTTTGAGGTAGGCTTGCCAACGAGCTGCATGGCAGGTCAACATATGTCTGGTCAGGCATGTGGTACCCAAGCGGCTGATGTTTTGGCCACGCGATATACGCTTGAGACATATGTTGCAAACAGCAGCTGTGCAATCTGATGCACTAGCCTCAAAAAAGGCCCACACCAAAGAACTTTTTGAATGACGGGCAGAGGCAGCGCCCTGCACAGGCGGAGCTCTGCGGTGTGATTCCGTCGGTGTACTGCCCTTACGCTGGCCACCAAAGGGCATCCTGCCTCGTTGGAGATGTGCCTCCTCCTCATCCTCCTCCTCCTCCTCTCTCCTATTAGGCACCCACGTGGAGTCAGTGACCTCATCATCCCCTCCCTCCTCATCACTGGAGCCAATCTGGCAGTATGCTGCAGCTGCTGGAACATGACTGCCAGATTGGTGTCCTTCTTGAGCATCCCCTCTGTCTGCTCTCACGCTACTGCCTTCCTCTAGCTGGGTTTCATCATCAGACCCTTCGAAACGCTGGGCATCCTCCTGGAGCATGTACCCAACACTGTGCTCAAACAGTTCGGGGGACTCCTCAGGAGGAGGACATGGTGGGTCTAGGGAAGGAGTGACTGATGATGAGTCTGACATTGATACCAGGGAAGAGGACGCTTTGGCAGCTGCTTTGCCAGTACCCTGAGCCTGGGTGAGAGAGGATGAGGAGGAGGAGGAGGGCTTGGTCATCCACTCTACCAAGTCTTCGGCATGATGTGGCTCAACATGTCCAGCTGCCGAAAAGAAGGACAAGCGTGTCCCATGGCCATGTGCTGATGACAATGCACCGCGTCCACGACCAGCACTGTTGCCCCCAGACACAGAGCCTGCTTGCCCTCTTTTATTGCCTCCTGACTGTCTGCCTCTCCTTGTTTGCCTTCCAGACATTCTAATGGATGGCCTGCAGGGAGATGGGAAAAAAGCAATAAGGGCTACCTTCAGGTGTCCTTCTCTGTCCCTTTACTTAAGGATTTCTAAATATGGTTGAGGATGATTGCTTTCGCACAGAATAGCACAATGACAATTTCCCTGACTGTCCAAAAAACAAGGATTTCAAAGATGGTTGATGATGAATGCTTTAGCACAGTATAGCACAATGAGAATTTCCCTCACTGTCCTTCCCTGTCCCTACAAACAAGGATTAGCACAGTAAAACACACTGACACTCTCCCTACCTATAGTTTTCTGTCCCTATAAAAAATGTTTTTTTAAAGATGGTTGATGATGAATGCTTTAGCACAGTATAGCACAATGAGAATTTCCCTCACTGTCCTTCCCTGTCCCTACAAACAAGGATTAGCACAGTAAAACACACTGACACTCTCCCTACCTATAGTTTTCTGTCCCTATAAAAAATGTTTTCTTAAAGATGGTTGATGATTAGTGATGAGCCGAACACCCCCGGGTTCGGTTCGCACCAGAACCCGCGAACGGACCGAAAGTTCGAACGAACATTAGAACCCTATTAAATACAATGGATGCGAACGTTCGAATTCTAAAGTGCTAATTATAACAACTATTATGCATGTTATTGTCCTAAAAAGGGTTTGGGAACCCGGGTTCTGCACCAGGGGACATGTATCAATGCAAAAATAAGTTTTAAAAACGGTCGTTTTCCGGGAGCAGTCATTTTAATGATGCATAAAGTGAAAAAAAAAAAGTCAAATATTCCTTTAAATATCGTACCTGGGGGGTGTCTAAAGTATGCCTGTGAAGTGCCACGTGTTTCCCGTGTTTAGAACTGTCCCTGCACAAAATGACACTTCTAAAGGAAAAAAAAGCCATTTAAAACTGCTTGCGGCTTTAATGTAATGTCTGGTCCCGGTAACATGGATGAAAATCTTTAAGAAAAATGGCATAGCTACCCCATGACCCCCCCCCCTACCCCAGCCCATTACCAGCCCCTTTGGGTCTTGTATGGATATTAAGGGGAACCCCGCACATAAAATAAAAAAGGCCCTATATACTCTGAACAGCCGTATACAGGCGGTGCATACAAGACAGGGACTGTAGGTTTGTTCTTATGTAGAATCTGTTTGTAATTTTGAACAGGTACATTGTTGAAGTGTAGCTCCAGACCAAAAATCTATTTTTAAACTTTTTGGAAAACATAGGTAAGGGTTATCACCCCTGTAACATTTGTTTTGCTGTCTGTGCCCCTGTTCAGAACATTTCACCTCACTTTCCGTCCTAATGACAACTGTTTTTGAAATGTGGTGTTTTTCTTGAAACAAGGATTGCTGATAAAGCATCAGTACAGAGGAGACACCTTTCTCCCATATTTATTCTTACAGGAGAGAATTTTCCTTCCTAGTGGTAGATTTCCTCTCACTTCCTGTTGTCTTCTTGCGTTTGCAAGTAGGAGTCGTTTGTAAGTTGGATGTTTGAAAGTAGGGACCTGCCGTATATACTCTGCAGAAATAGGCCCCTTAGTTGTTGGTGTTGGCACAACACTGTAAGCACTCACAGTTACTCTTGGTTGGTGCTGGAACGCCCTGCTGTCAACTATTATATCAGGAATTTTAATTACATATAATTGTTGAACAGTGGTAGTAAAAATTGGGCCTTTGATGGTGGTGCTGGTGCCACAACACTGTAAGCCCTGACAGTTACTCTTGGTGGGTGCAGCAATGGGCCCTGCTGTGAATTATTAGATCAAGAATTGTAATTACATGCCCCTGTTGAACAGGGGCTGAAAAATTGGGCCTTAGGCACTGGTGGCACAACACTGCAACCCTTCACAGATACTGTACTTGGAGCACAGCAATGAGCCCTGTTGCAAAGTATTGCTTCAAAAATTGTAATGACACGCCCCTGTTAAACAGGGGCTGAAAAATTGGGCCTTAGGCACTGGTGGCACAACACTGCAACTCCTCACAGATACTGTACTTGGAGCACAGCAATGAGCCCTGTTGCAAAGTATTGCTTCAAAAATTGTAATTACACGCCACTGTTAAACAGGGGCTGAAAAATTGGGCGTTAGGCACTGGTGGCGGCACCCATAAACAAAAATGATCTTCCAAGCTATCATCATCAATCGTATCATTGAGGACTCGGAGGAGGAGGATAGGCAGTCAACATAACAGCACAGGCACTCAGCATCAGCATCAGTCTTGAAGGGATGTGACATTTTAAAATCAATTAGTCTGTTATATCAGCATCAGGTGTGTGGTAGCTGGTGGTGATCCAAGACTGGTTCATCTTGATGAAAGTCAGTCGATCAACCGAGTCGGTGGACAGGCGCACCCTGTGATCCGTGACAAATCCTCCAGCAGCACTGAATGTGCGTTCCGAAAGAACGCTGGATGCAGGACAGGCCAGTAGCTCAATTGCATACTGTGCAAGCTCTGGCCAGTGATCCATCCTCAAGACCCAGTAAGCCAGAGGATTTTCGGTGGGGAAGGTGTCCAAGTCTGACCTTGCCCCTAGATATTCCTGCACCATGTTTATCAGACGCTGGCGATGGTTGCTGGAACCGATCATACTTTGGGGCTGCGGACTAAAGAATTGTCTGAACGCATCGGTCAGACGGCCACCTTCCCCACCGCTCCTTCTTTGACTGGCCGAAGCCTCAGCAACTCGTTGTCCAGGACCAGGAGTTTGCAACCTCCCAGTCTCTGGGAACGCGTTGCACAGACCTTTCTGCAAGGCCTCCCGGAGTTGTCTCATCCTCTGCTCCCTCTGCGACGGTAACATAAGGTCCGCAACCTTACCCTTGTACCGTGGATCAAGGAGAGTGGCCAGCCAGTAATGGTCCCTCTCCTTGATCCGAAGAATACGAGGATCCTTCCGCAGACTTTGCAGGATCAGGGAGGCCATGCAGCGTAGGTTTGCTGAGGCATTCGCTCCGGAGTCCTCTGGGTCACTAAGGACGACATGATCCGCAGCCACCTCCTCCCAGCCACGTACAAGTCCACTGGTTTCTTGGGACTGTAAATCATCCCTAAAAGACTGCTGCTGATGATGCTGAGTGCCAGCCTCCACCTCCATGCTGACACAATCCTCCTCCTCCTCCTCCTCCTCCTCCTCCTCCTCTTCCTGTGCGATGGGTGGGACAGAAGGAACACTGTCTGGGTAAAGGGGGCCTTGAGAGGCAAGGAAGTCCTCCTCTTCCTGCCTCTGTTCTGCCTCAAGTGCCCTGTCCATTATTCCACGCAGCGTGTGCTCCAACAGGTGGACAAGAGGTACAGTGTCACTGATGCATGCACTGTCACTGCTCACCATCCTCGTGGCCTCCTCAAATGGTGCCAGGACAGTGCATGCATCCCTGATCATGCCCCACTGGCGTGGAGAAAAAAAACCAAGCTCCCCTGACCCTGTCCTGGTGCCGTAGTCGCACAGGTACTCATTGATGGCCCTCTGCTGCGTGTGCAGCCGCTGCAGCATGGCCAACGTTGAGTTCCACCTGGTGGGCATGTCACATATAAGGCGGTTCTTGGGCAGGTTCAACTCCTTTTGCAGCTCAGCCAGGCGAGCACTGGCATTATAAGATCTGCGGAAATGCACACAGACTTTCCTGGCCTGCCTCAGGACATCCTGTAAGCCCGGGTACCTGCCCAAGAACCGCTGCACCACCAGGTTAAGGACGTGAGCCACACAGGGCACATGGGTCAGTTGTCCCTGTCGGAGGGCGGAGAGGAGGTTGGTGCCATTGTCGCAAACCACCATTCCTGGCTTAAGCTGGCGTGGCGTCAACCACCTCTCGGCCTGGCCCTGCAGAGCAGACAGGACCTCTGCCCCAGTGTGGCTTCTGTCCCCCAAACACACCAGCGCAAGCACGGCATGGCATCTTTTTGCCTGCGTACTTGCGTAGCCCCGTGAACGGCTACGGAGCACCGCTGGTTCATAGGACAAACCACAGGAAGAGGCCATGGAGGAAGAAGAAGAGGAGGGGGTGGAGGAGAGAGGTGTGTCACAACCAGTAGTAGCATTTTGGAGGCGTGGCGGTGGGACAACCTCCAACACTACTGCACCTTGTCCTGAATCCTTCCCAGCTGCCAAAAGAGTGACCCAATGGGCCGTGAAAGAAAGGTAACGTCCCTGTCCATGCCTGCTGGACCATGAGTCAGCGGTAATATGCACCTTACCGCTGACCGCCCTGTCCAGCGAGGCCAAGACATTGCCTTCCACATGCCGGTAGAGAGCCGGAATAGCCTTCCGTGAGAAAAAGTGGCGTTTGGGAACCTGCCACTGAGGAACCGCACATTGCACAAACTCACGGAAGGGGGCCGAGTCTACCAACTGAAAAGGCAGCAGTTGAAGCGCTAGCAATTTAGCCAAGCTAGCATTCAACCGCTGGGCATGTGGATGGCTGGGAGTGAACTTCTTTCGACGGTCCAGCAGCTGGGGCAGGGAAATTTGCCTGCTAGAATCGGACGTCGGTGTACTGCTAGCAGAGTGGGCGCAAGTACTTGGCTGTGACACACCTAATTCTACACCTTCATTCCTCTCAGTGCATGTTTCAGAGAGGACTGAAGTTATAGTGGGGTTGGAGATCCCAGCTGATGCGGTGCAAGGAGAGGTCCGCTTTGTTCTTTGGTGTGGGTCTTTGAGGTAGGCTTGCCAACGAGCTGCATGGCAGGTCAACATATGTCTGGTCAGGCATGTGGTACCCAAGCGGCTGATGTTTTGGCCACGCGATATACGCTTGAGACATATGTTGCAAACAGCAGCTGTGCGATCTGATGCACTAGCCTCAAAAAAGGCCCACACCAAAGAACTTTTTGAATGACGGGCAGAGGCAGCGCCCTGCACAGGCGGAGCTCTGCGGTGTGATTCCGTCGGTGTACTGCCCTTACGCTGGCCACCAAAGGGCATCCTGCCTCGTTGGAGATGTGCCTCCTCCTCATCCTCCTCCTCCTCCTCTCTCCTATTAGGCACCCACGTGGAGTCATTGACCTCATCATCCCCTCCCTCCTCATCACTGGAGCCAATCTGGCAGTATGCTGCAGCTGCTGGAACATGACTGCCAGATTGGTGTCCTTCTTGAGCATCCCCTCTGTCTGCTCTCACGCTACTGCCTTCCTCTAGCTGGGTTTCATCATCAGACCCTTCGAAACGCTGGGCATCCTCCTGGAGCATGTACCCAACACTGTGCTGAAACAGTTCGGGGGACTCCTCAGGAGGAGGACATGGTGGGTCTAGGGAAGGAGTGACTGATGATTTGTCTGACATTGATACCAGGGAAGACGACGCTTTGGCAGCTGCTTTTCCAGTACCCTGAGCCTGGGTGAGAGAGGATGAGGAGGAGGAGGAGGGCTTGGTCATCCACTCTACCAAGTCTTCGGCATGATGTGGCTCAACATGTCCAGCTGCCGAAAAGAAGGACAAGCGTGTCCCATGGCCATGTGCTGATGACAATGCACCGCGTCCACGACCAGCACTGTTGCCCCCAGACACAGAGCCTGCTTGCCCTCTTTTATTGCCTCCTGACTGTCTGCCTCTCCTTGTTTGCCTTCCAGACATTCTAATAGATGGCCTGCAGGGAGATGGGAAAAAAGCAATAAGGGCTACCTTCAGGTGTCCTTCTCTGTCCCTTGAAACAAGGACTTTCACAGTGAAAGAAACTGACACTGTCCCTACCTAGAGTTTTCTATCCCTAGAATAAATGTTTTTTTTAATCACAATATAGCACAAGGACAATTCACTCAATGTCTCTCCAGGTCCCTGGAAACAAGGACTTGCAGAGTGAAAGAAACTGACACTGTCCCTACCTAGAGTTTTCTGTCCCTAGAATAAATGTTTTTTTTAAGCACAATATAGCACAAGGACAATTAACTCACTGTCCTTACAGGTCCCTGGAAACAAGGACTTGCAGAGTGAAAGAAACTGACACTGTCCCTACCTAGAGTTTTCTGTCCCTAGAATAAATGTTTTTTTTAATCACAATATAGCACAAGGACAATTAACTCACTGTCCTTACAGGTCCCTGGAAACAAGGACTTGCAGAGTGAAAGAAACTGACACTGTCCCTACCTAGAGTTTTCTGTCCCTAGAATAAATGTTTTTTTTAATCACAATATAGCACAAGGACAATTAACTCACTGTCCTTACAGGTCCCTGGAAACAAGGACTTGCAGAGTGAAAGAAACTGACACTGTCCCTACCTAGAGTTTTCTGTCCCTAGAATAAATGTTTTTTTTAAGCACAATATAGCACAAGGACAATTAACTCACTGTCCTTACAGGTCCCTGGAAACAAGGACTTGCAGAGTGAAAGAAACTGACACTGTCCCTACCTAGAGTTTTCTGTCCCTAGAATAAATGTTTTTTTTAAGCACACTATAGCAGAAGCACAAAACACACTGACACTCTCCCTACCTATCCTTCTCTTTCCCTAAACTAAAGGAATCCAGGTTAAGCAAGAAAGAAATAACAGTCACTGTCCCTGCCTATGCTACTCTATCCCTGCTCCGGAACACACTACACTAGGCCGCCGTGCTGGCGGCCTTTTATAGTGTGGGGCGTGTACTAAACACCCTCAGCAATAATTGGCCACAGGCATCCTGCCTGTGGCCAATCATTGCTCTCCTCGCTGCCGGCGCTGTGATTGGCCAAGCATGCGGGGTCACAGTGCATGCTTGGCCAATCACAGCGCCTGGATGACACTGCGATGGCGTAGTGCATTGTGGGCCGTTCGCGTCACTCGAATTTGGCGCGAACGGCCCAAATCGTTCGATCTTCGTCGAACGATCGAACAGCCAATGTTCGAGTCGAACGTATGTTCGACTCGAACACGAAGCTCATCCCTATTGATGATGAATGCTTTAGCACAGTATAGCACAATGAGAATTTCCCTCACTGTCCTTCCCTGTCCCTACAAACAAGGATTAGCACAGTAAAACACACTGACACTCTCCCTACCTATAGTTTTCTGTCCCTATAAAAAATGTTTTTTTAAAGATGGTTGATGATGAATGCTTTAGCACAGTATAGCACAATGAGAATTTCCCTCACTGTCCTTCCCTGTCCCTACAAACAAGGATTAGCACAGTAAAACACACTGACACTCTCCCTACCTATAGTTTTCTGTCCCTATAAAAAATGTTTTTTTAAAGATGGTTGATGATGAATGCTTTAGCACAGTATAGCACAATGAGAATTTCCCTCACTGTCCTTCCCTGTCCCTACAAACAAGGATTAGCACAGTAAAACACACTGACACTCTCCCTACCTATAGTTTTCTTTCCCTAAACTAAAGGAATCCAGGTTAAGCAAGAAAAAAAAATGTCACTGTCCCTGCCTATGCTTCTCTTTCCCTGCTCCGGAACACACTACACTAGGCCGCCGTGCTGGCGGCCTTTTATAGTGTGGGGCGTGTACTAAACACCCTCAGCAATAATTGGCCACAGGCATCCTGCCTGTGGCCAATCATTGCTCTCCTCGCTGCCGGCGCTGTGATTGGCCAAGCATGCGGGGTCACAGTGCATGCTTGGCCAATCACAGCGCCTGGATGACACTGCGATGGCGTAGTGCATTGTGGGCCGCGAATTAGGCGCGAACGGGCCAAATCGTTCATTGTTCGGCGAACGATCGAACAGCCGATGTTCGAGTCGAACGTATGTTCGACTCGAACACCGAGCTCATCCCTATTCATCATAGACGGCTGCTTGTAAAGTTTCTGCTTCTGCAATGGCGGCGGCAGCGTCTCGGTCCACTGCCAGCTTCTCCATGTTAGCTTCTAAGATAGCTTGCTGCAATTTCAGAGGTGCTTCCTGCTGGGCTAGCTCGTCTTCCAGGCGTATTCTTTGTTGTTCCTTCTCCTGCTCCATGCGTACTCTTTCCTTCTCTCTCTCTTGTTCCATGTGTACTCTTTCCTTCTCTCTCTCTTGTTCCATGTGTACTCTTTCCTTCTCTCTCTCTTGTTCCAGGCGTTATATTTCCTTCTCTTTCTCTTGTTCCAGGCGTATTCTTTCCTTTTTTCTCTCTTGTTCCAGGCGTATTCTTTCCTTTTTTCTCTCTCTTGTTCCTGTCTCACCCTTTCTGCTTCAAGGTGGGCCTTTTCTTTTTTCACCTGCAGCTCTTGGTCTGCGAATGCGGCACTGGCTCTTGCTGCTTCAGCTTTTGAATGGGCGATAGCTGCTGCATTTGCGACAGATGACCTAGATGAGCTTGCTCGTGATCGTGTTCCACTGTGAGACATGGCTGTGGGGAAGAAGCGGTCTTGCTGTATAGAGACTGTTCTAGTGTCGGTGCTGCTTGACAGAGCGTGTCTCTGTGTAGCGTGGCTCCTTGCTTCGCCTGCCGCGGGCCTGTTTTTTTCAGGCTTCTGACTGTATGGGTACTGCGTAGCCCTGGGCTGTACAGACTTTCGAAGTCAACTTAAAAATTTCACTGTTCTGTCTCAAGGACATATAGTTTAAACCTTCTTGCCCCATAAACTTCAGATACCATATTTCTTTGATCTCAACTTTATTAGAACAAGCCAGGTGAAACTACAAATAACAATAATAAACTTCAGTAAGTACAATATCTCATACAATACAGCATACATTGCAGAAACAACGGTACACAATACAAGATGAGATAGTAAAAACGTACTTTTAAAGTTCTCTAAGGGGTGATGGTGATAGATTGAACAAGACATGTCCTCTGCCTCCTTCAGTGTCTTCTCAAAGCATGGTGAATCTGCTTCCCTTCCTGTGAAGATTCTACCCAGAATACCTTGCTTATTAACGACTTCCTGGGTTACACATACAATGCATGAAATAATAAACAAAACTGAAGCAATACCAAAAAAGGACGCTAGATGGCGCCTGCGCTCTGCATATAATTGTCTGTGTAAATTACAACATTAAATGTCATTTTAATCACACAAATGCAGATAATCAAAATATAGACATCTGATGGACAGAACAACCATGCACAACTGCACCAGATTCTGAGTGCTCCAGTTTTAGTAAATCTACCCCTATGAATGTTGTCAATTAATGCAAAGTGTTTTCTGATTGGACAAGGTGGAGATCGTGATTTGTCACAGATCCTTTTTAATAAATAAATTTGATAAAGATCCTTCAGATCTTCTTTCTGCAGTTCTGTTCCTAGGCATCAAAAAGTAAAGTTATGATGGCCAAACACTATACAATAATTAGTTGGAACTCGTTTTCAAAAACGAACACACGGCCGTGAGAGCAAACAATAGTGCCATCATAATTTCGATCAATAAATTATTCAAATGAATCTGTTTTTTTTTTGTTTTTTTTCACATATGCGCAGTGCAAATAGTTACATTTTTACCAAGCCAGAAACACATTAACCTTTCAATTTATTGTTTGTTTGGCAGAATTTTCCAACCTATTCCTTAAATTTTTTGGCTCTGAAAAGTCAAAAACAATTTTCTATTTGTGCCCATTAACTCGACGCAAAAATTTACGAATGGTCCAAATGACAGATTTTCGAATGATTTTTCGGCTAGTGTATGGACAGCATAAGACAAAGCTATTAACATATTTTCCAGTTATACTGGTACCTGGTAGGAATGATTTTGATGAGGATTTAGGCAGTCTTGTGAAGGGGGTATAGGGAGATATTGGACAATTCACAATTCCTCAGAAAAAGGTTAAAAATTCCTGCTCTAAGGCCCCTTTCACACTGACACGTTTTTCAGGCGGTTTAGCGCTAATAATAGCGTTGCTATACCGCCTGAAAAAATCGTGCCCTGCAGTCTTCAGTGTGAAAGCCCAAAGGCTTTCACACTGAAGCGGTGTGCTAGCAGGACCGCTCCAAAAGTCCTGCTAGCCGCATCTTTACAGCGGTGAAGGAGCGGTGTGTTCACCGCTCCTTTACCGCTGCTGCCCATTGAAAGCAATGGGAGACCGCGGTAATACCGCCCGCAATGCGCCTCTGCAGAGGCGCATTGCGGGCGGTATTAACCCCTTCTTCGGCCGCTAGCGGGGGTTAAATTCACCCCGCTAGCGGCCGCATACCGCGGTAAAAACGAAGGTATAGCAGCGCTAAAAATAACGCCGCTATACCCACAGCGCACCTCCCGCCCCAGTGTGAAAGGGGCCTTAGTGACCCAAATGAGAAGGTTTGCATTAAAGTTTATGTTCAGCAAGCTTTTTGTATTGGAAAAAGTTGGGGTGGATTAAAAGTTCTGCTGAGCTCCCGTACTGTCACAGTGGTACTGTATAACCAGAAAGGAAGGAAATGTGACTAACAGCAAAACATACAGACATAATAAAAATTTCCCTTTGCCATTAATTATGATATGCTGCTATATTGAAGAGTATTTGTTTACAAGAGTTTTCCTGCAGCTATTTACTGTATATATAAAAAAAGAATCATCTATTTTATTTATTTCAACTCTTGACTGTGTGTAAACTGTGTATACATTAAAAATTGTAGCTTGCATAAGGATTTTTTAGCAAAAAATATTGTCTACCAAATATTTTGGGATATTTGTGAACGGGCGCTCACCTTACATAATTTTTAGTATTGTGCTTATAGGAATTTGTGGTGTTCATTTCTAAATTTAAAAAACAATCAGAGACATCGATCTTCAGTCCTTTACAGAATTTTTTCTCCAAAGCTCCCCCTTTATGAGCATCAGCGAATATTATTATTTGCGGGCTAAGCTCTCACAAGCAGAGCCTTCGTAAATCTCATGTCTTAAAGCGGTTGTATACCGCAAAACTTTTTTTTTTCCAACCTGCAAGGCAAAGGCATAATGAGCTAGTATGAATAGCATACTAGCTCATTATCAATCACTTACCTTAGATCGAAGCCCCCGCAGTGGTCCTCGGACACGTCCTCCGTCGCCACCATGATACCCGGAGTGACTTCCGGGTATCGCCGCTCCGGCGCTGTGATTGGCCGGAGCGGCGATGACGTCACTCCCACACATGCGCGAGGAACAGCACGATCCCCGCGCATGTGCGAAATCCGGCAGTGTCCGGCGGGCTGCCATTCAAGAGCCACCGCGCTCAGTGCGCCTGTGCCGTTATCTACGGCGCGCATGCGCCGTAGATATCGGTACAGACTTTTTGCAAATATCTCCGAGACCGTGTAGGTCTCGGAGATATTGCAAGCACCTACAGGTAAGCCTTAATGTAGGCTTACCTGTAGGTGCATGTCATTATTTTGGGTATACAACTGCTTTAACCACTTAAGCCCCAGACCAATACGCAGCAAAAAGACCAGGCCCCTTTTTGCGATTCGGCACTGCGTCGCTTTAACTGACAATTGCGCGGTCGTGCGATGTGGCTCCCAAACAAAATTGACGTCCTTTTTTTCCCACAAATAGAGCTTTCTTTTGGTGGTATTTGATCACCTCTGCGGTTTTTATTTTTTGCTCTATAAACAAAAATAGAGCGACAATTTTGAAAAAAAATTCAATATTTTTTTTACTTTTTGCTATAATAAATATCCCCAAAAAATATATAAAAAACATTTTTTTCCTTAGTTTAGGCCAATACGTATTCTTCTACATATTTTTGGTAAAAAAAAAATCGCAATCAGCGTTTATTGATTGGTTTGCGCAAAAGTTATAGCGTTTACAAAATAGGGGGTAGTTTTATGGCATTTAAAAAAAAAAAAAAAATTTTTAATAGTAATGGCGGCGATCAGCAATTTTTTTCGTGACTGCGACACTATGGCAGACACATCGGACTCTTTTGACACATTTTTGGGACCATTGTCATTTTTACAGCGATCAGTGCAATAAAAATGCACTGGTTACTGTAAAAATGACACGGGCAGTGAAGGGGTTAACCACTAGGGGCGCTGAAGGGGTTAAGTGTGCCTAAGGGCGTGATTCTAACTGAGGGCGGGCGTGGCTACGAGTGACACATCCCGGATCTCTGCTCTGATTACACAGAGCGGAGATCGGTGACAGTGTCAGGCGAGCGGGGAGATGTTGTGTTTACACTAACATCTCCCCGCTCCATCCCTCCGTGAGACGATCGTGGGGATCCCCGCGGCGATCGAGTCCGCGGGACCCGCGATCCGACTCACGGGGATGACTGCAGTGTCGCGAGCGTGCCGCCGGCGGCGTGCGCGACCACACGGAAGGCAGTTAAAGGGCCACGTACAGGTACGTGATTGTGCCTGTACGAGCCATTCTGCCGACGTATATATGCCGTGAGCGGTCGTTAAGTGGTTAAATTGGTAATTTTTTTTGGGGGGGGGGGCGGAAAACAGTATCCCCCCCCCCCCCGGTCGGTCGGTAGCACTTACCGCATCTCTTCCCCGGCGGCATCCCCTGCTCAGCGACGGCCTCTCGTTCCCCTGCTCTCCGTAGGTCATCACGGCGGTGGCGACTTCCATTTTCTCCTCAGCGGCCAATTGGAAAACAGGTCTCACAATGCTCTGCGCCACGAGCCCACCCTATTTTGAAGCCTATTAGAGCCTATGGCTCTAATTAGGTGCTAAAAAAAAACACCCCCGCCGCTGTAATTCAGGCGCCCGGCATCCTGAAAGGGGCCGGACTCATGAATAGGGGGTGGCTGCGGCGGCCATGGATAGAATCTATTATACTAATAGGGGGTGGCGTGGATAGAGGGAGCGGCCCAGGCACCCCTAATGGACGGGCCGCCACTGGTAACCGCACCATCTACTTTTACTTTGCAAAGTGATGCACAAGCTGTTAGCACTATATAAATTCTGCATAATGATAATTGTTATCAAATCAAAAGATGGGCATACATACAGAGACCTGCCTATTTGACTTGTGATTCTGGCTTGAGTATTGTAATCTCTAGTAAATTTGGCTATGCACAGGAAACCTGTGAATCATTTAGGGGACAAAAATCCTGGACCATGGCTTCAAACTAAAGCCTAGTACACATGGGCCAAATGTCGTTCGACATTCGGCCCATGTGTTTGGCAGCCGGGCTGGCTTCTATCGAAGGCTCATGAGCGAAAACTGTCTGCCGACATCTCCCGATCGGCACGCTCAGCGCTGGCCGGAGTGATCTGGCAGGGGGGCCGTCCACCTGTCAGTACACAATAGCTCAGCTTGGGAGATTGCTGTACTAACATCGGATTGTTAGTACAGGGGCCCTGACCTGAGCTGTCCTTTTTTTTTTGTTTCAACCTGCTGTGTTGAGCGAAAAAAATAAAATAAATAGTGGTGTGTATGAGGCTTTACTGAATCTGTGATCATGAAATTTTCCACTGTACACAACTGTTATCTAAGTTGATAACTATATGTCAGGATGATCCAATACATACACTGTAGTGAAATGCCCATTTACTCACCATGCCCAGACGCAGGCACAGGCTTCAAACTGTAATTCCCACATGGCCAAGGAGTATAAATTCTTCAGCTCTTCTCCCTCAGCTCAGGGAAGAGGCCCTCCACTGTCAGAACCGATGTTTGGGCAGCCCAGGCAGGAGCCTAATAGTACACGACTTATCCAAAATACCCAGCTATTGTGGAGAGCACTCTCCTATTGCAACCAGAGTACTCCCCTCTCAGTTGAGTGGAGCTTTGTCCATGGGGTTTGGATACCTCCAGCTGTTCCCCTGTGATACCAAAGCTACCCTGGATTTCACTGTGAGGGATGCTGTTTATGAGGATAATCACAAGTAGCTGTTTGTGTTCTTCACGGTCTTAATGAATTAGTGATTCTCAGCTAGGCTCCGGTTGGCTGTTGTTATAGAACCTTATAAAGACATATATTAGAGTCAGAGTCATTGCTGTCAAGAGTCCATGTTTGTGCAGCTTTCATTATTCTGCTTTTTGTGCATGATTTTTTCTACCCCATTGATTCTGAGAATTGATTCTAACAATGGCCTGTTTAGTAAAGTTAATTTACAGTTGCTTCCTTGGCAGATTACCTATACTAAATAAAGGGTATATACTGGCAAAATAAATCAAAGCAGCCTTTTCTTTGAAGTATGTTTACAGCCACATATACAGCAACTCTTCATAGCTTGTCAAACGCTTCTGAAAATCGGTTTACTACGGATTGCTTCTCAGAGGGGTTGCAAGCACTGCCGCATGTGTAAACTTATATAGTAGCATTAAAAATAATGATTATATAAACTATTATTATACCAACTGCCCTGTAATGTTTTAGCTAAGGAAAAACACTGGGATTTGTGACTGCATTAGGCATGCAGGGTTCATTTCTGTCTGCAGCAGAGGTTCAGAGGGGAATAAATCTACACTAAGACAAGTCAATGCTTTTTCCTGCACAGACCAGTCTATGACCATTGATGATCCTGGGATCTGACTTCAGCCCTTCTATATTGGAAACCTAACAGTTTGATTTTCCATTAACAGCCTCCCTAATGGCGCCCCCTTCCACCCTAGGCCCTCATAGCAGCTGCGTAGGCTGCTACTGTTTCACCACTACTACTCCATGTGCCCTGGTAACCATTGTCATCAGGACTGAAAGTGAGAGAAAAATCCAAAATTTGGAGTTGTCCTCGCAACTGGAATAGATGGATGATGTTCAATGAGGATACTTATTCCTGTGACAACTAAGATGGGTTTCCCTTATTTTTGATAGATTTCCTCCTACTTGTTGCTGTGTGTAGAGGATAGGTGAAGGTAATTTTTTCCCAAATGAGACATAGACACCAACTAAAATAATAGCAGTTTTAACAATTCCCTACATGAGTCAAAAAAAAAATATATATATAAAGTTTGGCTAAACCCCAAATCTCTGCTTCATTGCTCATCTGTTACTTGAACAGGTCAGGAAATCCAACATAAATTCCTTGACCTGAAACAAAAATGATGTTTTATTGTGTTTTACTCTGTCTATAAGAGCCTGCAATCCATGCTTGATCTGGGCATCTACTAAAAGTATTAACTATCCATTTACAAACATTGTACATAATAATTGGATACTAACATTTATAGGTAAAGATGATCCAGGGTATATCCGATTGCCTCTCGGGGGATCAGGAAGGAATTTTTTCCCCTGCTAGAGCAAATTGGATCATGCTTTGCTGGGGATTTTTGCCTTCCTCTGGATCAACTGTAGGTATAGGATTGTGTATAGGGGGTTGTATGATTTTTGTTTTCACTTTTATTTGTGGAACTAGATGAACTTGTGTCTTTTTTTTTTTCAACCTAACTACCGGTATGTAACATTCACTTAGAGCAAGGCTCAAAATCTCAAGTCCTGAGCTACTAGCCAGGCCTCAAGGGTTACTCGCCACCAGTTGCCCTAGCCTGCCCCGCCCCTAATTCCACCCCTAAACATGCCCTCATAAATTATCTCATGAAATGACACTTAAAGTGGAGCTCCACCCTAAATAGCAACTTTTGCTATTTGGAACCCTCCCCCCCCTCCGGTGTCACAATTGACACCTTTCAGGGGGGAGGGGGGTGAAGATACCTGTCTAAGACAGGTATTTTCACCCACATCCGGGAGTCCTGTCTCCGGGAATCTGCGGGAGTTACGTCACTTCCCGCAGACTTCCCTTGGTGTTCTGGGAGACACTCGGCTCCCAGAACACAGGAGCACCAATCAGAACGGCGCAGCGCGACTCGCGCATGCGCCGTAGGGAACCGGGCATGAAGCCGCAGGGCTTCACTTCCTGGTTCCCTCAGCGAGGATGGCGGAGGGAGCAGCAGAGCGACGAGCGGTCGCTCGTCCTCTGCTGCGGACGTCGCTGGACTCCAGGACAGGTAAGTGTCCAAATATTAAAAGCCAGCAGCTGCTGTAGCTGTAGCTGCTGGCTTTTAATTTTTTTTTTCCGGTGGAGCAACCCCTTTAAATGTTTTATGCAACTTCTTGTAAAAAAAAAAAATGTTTTATGCAAAAAAAATTAAGTTATAAAAATAAATATTAACAACAACTTTATCAGTGCAGCCTCACCTGTGCCCAACAATGCAGCCTACCCGTATCCATCAATGCCGCTTAACCTGTGCCCAACAATGCAGCTTACCTGTGCCCAACAATGCAGCCTCACCTGTGCCCAACAATGCAGCCTCACCTGTGCCCAACAATGCAGCCTCACCTGTGTTCATCAATGCTGCTTCACCAGTGCCCATCAATGCAACCTCACCTGTGTCCATCAATGCAGCCTCACCTGTGTCCATCAATGCAGCCTTACCTGTGCCCATCAATGCAGCCTCACCTGTGTCCACCAATGCAGCCTAGCTGTGTCCACCAATGCAGCCTACCTGTGTCCACCAATGCAGCCTACCTGTGTCCACCAATGCAGCCTACCTGTGCAGAGGAAGAGAGGAGAGAAAGAGCATTGCCGGCCAGATCATAAAAGCACCAAGGAATATCACTTTCAGTTGATTTGCCATGTGTTCCCCGCACTTGCCATCACATACAGCCCTGCCTCCTGGCCTGGGGACTTTGATATATGTCACATGTCCCGGGATTGGACGGGTGATCTGTTTATCAAAGTACCCAGGCCAGGAGGCAGGGCTGTGACAGTGAGTGCGGGAAACAAATGGCAATTGAAATGAAAGCTGCTACAGTGATGTTCTGCAGTCTGACCATCCACTGGCTGGCTCTCTCTTCCTCTGGGCGATCGGCTCCCATTTAACCCTGTCTGCCGGCGGTGCTTGCCCACCCCCCCCCCAGCTCCCAGGCAGCCCACACTCACGAAATGCAAGTGGAAAATTTGAGAGCTGACTTAGAGGACCTGCACGTTTGAGCCTATAATAAGTGGAAGGGATGCAAGGCAGGGGCCAGTCTGTCATGGAAGAACAGTAGCAATCCTTCCTGAAATTAATCCCCTGTGCCAGCTCAGCCACTAGGTATCAGGAACCTTTGGCCTCAGCAACGTTCTCTAAATTGGCTGTACGTTGTAAATGTTCTATAATGCCTATAGGGCAAAGCTAGCCAAATAAACTGTATATAAATACTTGGAATTTGTACCACTCTACCAGATCCCCCACTATACACCTATGTTTTATACAGGTTGTAGGGAATGTGAGGGCTTGTTTAGTGGAAAAGCCATTGGCCCAGACACTGGACTAATTGTGAATTTAGATCTTCATTAGCCTGATAATCAGCCTCAACATTTTTTTATTTTAAAAGAGAAGTATGTTTTTTTTTTTTTATTTCCTATTCATACTTACCTATGTAGATGCAGCATCAGATCGATACTGCAGCTGTCCCCTGCAGTCTTTGCACTGAGAACCGAGCCACCGAACACCGCTGATGGCTCGGTTTTAACAGATCCCTGAAAGGAGAGCTACTGACTGTCAGTCAGTGTCTGTCCTCTCTGCTTCTCCACGCTCATTGGAGCGCTGAGCTGTGAAGGGGTGGGGAGCGGCCGTCTGAGCGGCTCGCTGATACTGCCATCAATCAAGGCAGCTGGCGGATCCAGACTTGGGAAGTCGAGATGACGCGCTGCCTCATCTGATGGCAGTGACGTCAGCAGAGAGCGGACTTCAGACCGCTCGACGCTGAAAACGGGTCACAAAAGTGCAAAACGAATTGCACTCCTGTGACCCTGAGGAGAAGCCAGCCTAAAAAGCTCAGGCTGGACTTCTTCTTTAAATCCAAAACCTGTGGTTGGCATTATGAGGGAAAGGAACTTCTCTCTTGTATCTCCATTTAGATGAACAGAAGATATTTCTATAAAGAGTTCTTATAATTTGTAAGTGCTGCAACCAATCAGAATTCACTTTGCTAAAAATCAGACCAGTACAAGATGCATAGTGATTGGATGCTATGAATAACTTCATTGGAAGTATTATAGAATAAAGTACTCGTGAATTATTATATTACTTATGTTTTTGATAAAAATAAGACGGCTTTTGATTTTAAAATAATGCATGCTGAGGATATATGTAAACCTGTTAAAAACCTTTATGGCAGTAGGTCCCTTTAAAACGACCTTCACCTAATTCAGGTAAGCCTTTGCAACAATTTTGGTACCAGCACTGGCCTCCTTATGGCTGCAGAAGATTCTAAAAGTTTTACTTTCCATTCACAGATTAAGAAACTGGGGGTAATGAAGACCAACTCTCAACAGGTATACAGCTAGACACCAGTGCTCAGAGTGGGGCATGTACAGTATCTCACAAAAGTGAGTGCCCCCCTCACATATTTGTAATTATTTTATTATATCTTTTTATGTGACAACACTGAAAAAAATGACACTTTGCTACAATGTAAAGTAGTGAGTGTAGTGTAGTGAGCTTGTATAACAGCGTAAATTTGTTGTCCCCTCAAAATAACTCAACACACAGCCATTAATGTCTAAACCGCTGG
The DNA here is from genome assembly GCA_029206835.1 of Rana muscosa. Taxonomy (NCBI): domain Eukaryota; kingdom Metazoa; phylum Chordata; class Amphibia; order Anura; family Ranidae; genus Rana; species Rana muscosa. Next base: position 889,317,343 of record CM055116.1, on the reverse strand, counting down.
CAACATAAGTGAGTACACCCCTAAGTGAAAATTTCCAAATTGGGCCCAATTAGCCATTTTCCCTCCCCATTGTCATGTGACTTGTTAGTATTACAAGGTCTCAGGTGTGAATGGGAAGCAGGTGTGTTAAATTTGGTGTTATCGCTTTCACGTTCTCATACTGGTCACTGGAAGTTTAACATGGCACCTCATGGCAAAGAACTCTCTGAGGACCTGAAAAAAAAAAAATTGTTCCTCTACATAAAGATGGCCTAGGCTATAAGAAGATTGCCAAGACCCTGAAACTGAGCTTCAGCACGGTGGCCAAGACCATACAGCAGTTTAACAGGACAGGTTCCACTCAGAACAGGCCTTGCCATGGTCGACCAAAGATGTTGAGTGCACATGCTCAGCGTCATATTCAGAGGTTGTCTTTGGGAAATAGACTTATGAGTGATGCCAGCATTGCTGCAGAGGTTGAAGGGGTGGGGGGTCAGCCTGTCAGTGCTCAGACCATACGCTGCACATTGCATTAAATTGGTCTGCATGGCTGTCATCCCAGAAGGAAGCCTCTTCTAAAAGATGATGCACAAGAAAATCCGCAAACAGTTTGCTGAAGACAAGCAGACTAAGGACATGGATTACTGGACCCATGTTCTGTGGTATGATGAGACCAAGATAAACTTATTTGGTTCAGATGGTGTCAAGCGTGTGTGGCGGCAACCATGTGAGGAGTACAAAGACAAGTGTGTCTTGCCTACAGTCAAGCATGGTGGTGAGAGTGTCATGGTCTGGGGTTGCATGAGCCCTGCTGGCATTGGGGAGCTACAGTTCATTGAGGGAACCATAAATGCCAACATGTACTGTGACATACTGAAGCAGAGCATGATCCCCTCCCTTCAGAGACTGGGCCACAGGGCAGTATTCCAACATAATAACAACACCAAACACACCTCCAAGATGACCACTGCCTTGCTAAAGAAGCTAAGGGGTAAAGGTGATGGACTGACCAAGCATGTCTCCAGACCTAAACCCTATTGAGCATCTGTGGGGCATCCTCAAATGGAAGGTGGAGGAGCGCAAGAGCTCTAATATCCACCAGCTCTGTGATGTCGTCATGAGTGGAAGAGGACTCCAGTGGCAACCTGTGAACTTCTGGTGAACTCCATGCCCAAGAGGGTTAAGGCAGTGCTGGGAAATAATGAAGGCCACACAAAATATTGACACTTTGGGCCCAATTTGGAAATTTTCACTTAGAGGTGTACTCACTTTTGTTGCCAGCGGTTTAGACATTAATAGCTGTGTGTTGAGTTATTTTGAGGGGACAGAAAAATGACACTGTTATACAAGCTGTACACTCACTACTTTACATTGTAGCAAAGTATAATTTCTTTATTGGTGTCACATGAAAAGATATGATAAAATATTTACAAAAATGTGAGATACTGTACATGCGAATTGGATGCGTTTTGAACAGCACGCGATTCGCATGACAGAAGAACCTGGAGCCTTGTCAATGAAGCTGGTTCACATACTGTTTGTGCAGGCCGGCTGCAGCACATTTTTAAAAAGAGTCCAGTATAACTTTAAACACGCTTCAGGCACGATTGCCATTGTCATACACTTTGACAATTTGCACCTGAAGCGATGAACAAAGTTGCACTGGAGGGGGCTGAAATCCCGCTGTCAAAACCAAACCACACATATGTCACTAAAATGGGTATCGGTAATTAGTATTGGTGAGTACTTCAAAAAAAGTATTCGTACTCGGTCTTAAAAAAACGATATTGGTGCATCCTTAATTAACACATTAGAGGTTACATTAAAATCCATTAAATTAAATTTACCTACAGCCATTTTTTTATTACCTGTGACACCATTGGGGAGATTTTTCCCTCACATACTGTTCCTGTGACCTCCAAGTGGTAGATGCAGGTCTCACTGGAACCAGAAGGCACAGACTACAATAAAATATTTTCAAAAGTTTTAACACTTTTGTATTCCGCTAAGAATGTGTTTCTGTTGGGCCCCTTTCACACTGGGGCGGAAGGTGCGTCAGCGGTAAGGCACCGCTATTTTTAGCGGCGCTTTACCATCGGTTTTGCGGCGCTATGCGGCCGCTAGCAGGGAGGTTTTACCCCCTGCTAGCAGCCGAGAAAGGGTTAAAAACCACCGTAAAGCGCCTCTGCAGAAGCGCTTTGCCGGCGGTATAGCCGCGGTGCCCCATTGATTTCACTGGGGAGGAGCGGTATACACACACCTCTCCTTCACCGCTCCAAAGATGTTGCTAGCAGGACTTTTTTTACCGTCCTGCTAGCGCACCGCTCCAGTGTGAAAGCCCTCGGGGCTTTCACACTGGAGACACAGCAGCGGCTGTTTCTGGTCGGTTTGCAGGCGCTATTTTTAGCGCTGTAGTGCCTGCAAACCGACCCAGTGTGAAAGGCGTCTTAGAGATTTAAATGTATGTCCTACACTTACAGAAAGCATGCCAAAATTTCCCCAAGTGACAATATTAACCTAACATGGGCTCTTAAGCCTAGTACACACGAACCAAATGTTGGGCGACATCGGGCAGTTCAATAAAAAAACGGCCTGCATTCAGCCCGTGTGTATGTCAGCCGGTCCAACAGTAGCAAGCCGTTTTGCCGATCTTCTGTCCAGTGAAGCATGCTGGAAAAGCAGCAGCCGACCAGCTACCAATCAGCGGTCTCTTCAACAGAAGTCAATTGTTAGATTGCTGCACCCCACATTGCTTTTATCTGTTTCAGTGATCACATTTTTATTTGTCTAAATGTCTGCAAGACAAATTTTATTCAATAAACCTCCCCTTTGGTTTTATTGACCTGCACCATCTGGAGTTTTCTTTTTCTCCCACTCTTGTGTCCACTCTGGATTTATTCTGAGCCTGTATGATTGGAGGAGTTTCCATTGTGTGAGCTGTTCATCTCAGCACCCTGTTGGAGTCAGTCTGAGGTATCCAGGATATCCAGTTTTACCATTTCTGGTCATGGTGACCACCAAGCTCGATTGACCCACTGTCGTACGACAGGTGGGTCCACCATCTGTTGTAAGAGTACCCAACCTTATCATCTGTGCCTTACATTGTGAATCCCACCATCAACATTGGGGTCCTTCTGTCAGTTCATGCTGCGCTGGTGCTGTCCATGAAAAGACATCCATCTCATCATACACATACTGTTTTGGACTTTTTTTGTATATCCATCATAGTTCACATAACCCCTAGGGGGTACACTTTTTAGCTCTCATGGAGGACAGCTCATTTGTGAGATCATCCATTGGAGTGGACTGCTTATGAATTTTTCCTTATTAGTTCACCAATACACAGTGCATATTAATTATTCACTTGTTTTTGAGTTGCTTTCAGTAGCGACTATAGATTTATTTCTATATTTAGAGCGCTGCACTAATTTTTTCATAATTGTTAGATTAACTTCCATGGAGCAGGAACGGCCACAGACGGATCAAAATTCTCCAGTCCCTGCTGAACCTGCGCACATTTTGGCCAGCTTAAAGTGAGAGTAAAATCCCTTGTATGATTTTTACCTATAAGTAAGCCTATAATAAGGCTTACCTATAGGTAGAGTAAATATATCCTAAACGCGCAGCATTTAGGAGATATTTACTTTAGATGCAACTGGTGATGTCACTGGCTCATGCGTTTTGAAGGAACGACATATCTGTGCCATTCTTTCAAGGCGACTCCTGTATGCATGTGCGGCACAGATGTCATGGCTGGCTTGGCCATTAATATCGCTGAAGCCCGCAAACCCAGAAAGAAGACCGCGTGAAGATGAAAGCGCCTTCAGCGGTGACAGCACGCCGCTGGAGGGCTTCAGTTTCAGGTAAGTCTGTCATAATGTGTTAGTGTGCGATGCATACTAGCACATTATGACTTAGACTGCCCGTTGCCTATTTTTTTTTTTTTTTTAATGCGGTTTACTACAGCTTTAACCCTTCCACGCTATATCCAAATTAAAGAAAGGTACTACATATAGATTTAATGATGTCAGCATTGTTTTGGAATTTAAATGGTTTGGTCCACACTTATCTAAGGTTAGATCAGCTTAAAGATAAACAATATGTGAATGGATTTGAAATACTTCATCCAAACCATCATAAATGACAGGTAGTAATGAGCTAAATGACAGCTTAGATGCTTAGCTACTCACCTGTCATCAGTAATACAAGACAGAAGGAGATTTGTCTACATACTTCAAACTGCGTGTATCCATCCATATCCCAGGAAGAACAAAATAACCAGAACTATTACATCTTTCATGTTTTTTAGAATTCCGTCCTGCAATTGCAGTCATCAGCTAAGCACCTACAGGAAAAAGCCCGACAAAATATGCTAGTATTCTACACAACTGACACCATTTGCTCCAAAAATCATAAGAGGCTAAAAGCTAAATTTTAGGCATTTTCATTTAGAATTTTTTGGTTCATGGGAGCCACCCTCGATGGGAATTAGGAAGCATCTCACTCATATGAAGTACAGGAGGCTATATTTGTGTACATGAACAAAGTTTGTAACTCCCAATGGAACACCACTGTTTATCTACTGGCACCAGTGCCAGCACATTACAATATTAAGGGCCAAGGGCATAAGCTCCAATGAATACTGCTGTTTTATCAAAACATAAGTGAGGAGAAACAGCCCACACAGACTACATGCCCAGTATTTTTGGAGTGTAAATCCAAACCAACAATTCATAACTGAATTGTAAAGTAATCAAGGGTCATAGAAGATACTATGGCCGTGGGAACAAGAGATCCACCCTTGCAGAGAGGATGCATACTCCGTGCAAGTCCTCCTTCATACCACATTGGTCTCCCATCTCTCCATGTTTGTCAGTGAGTGTGGAGAAAAATAATTGTGTGCACCAGCCTTTCGACTGGATTCACACCAGAAATTAACCCATTAAAATGCAGTGTGTTTATACATAATGGGGTGGATTTACTAAAACTGGAGAGTGCAAAATCTGGTGCGGCTGTGCCTGGTAGCCAATCAGCTTCCAGGTTTCTTTGTCAACGCCTAAGGCCCCTTTCACACGGGTGGACCGTTCAGTTTTTTAGGCAGACCTGAACGGACGCTCCATACAGGTCTATGGAGCGACAGATGTCAGCGGTGACATGTCCACTGACATCCGACCCGCTAAAGTGTGACGGATGGAAACCCTATTTTCCATCCGCCTGGCGGATCGGATGAAAACGGACTCTACGGTCCGTCTTCATCCGATCCCCCATAGAGGAGAGCGTCTCTCTGACCGATCTGTCCCTGCACAGTGTACAGAGACAGACCTGTCATTTGCCTGCACAGCGGGGATCGACGGAGCGATCCCTGCTGAGCAAAGCGGAGCCCGGCGTACACGGACATGTCCGTGTGAAAGGGCCCTAATTGAAAAAGCTGAAGTTAAAAGCTGATTGGCTACCGTGCACAGCTGAACCAGATTTCTTTTTCGTACATCACGGGACACAGAGTGACTTAGTCATTACTAATGGGTTATATAGTTTACCTTCAGGTGCTGGCACTGGCAACTTCCAAACCGGAAGTACCCTCCCCTATATAAGCCCCTCCCATCCGGGAGCACCTCAGTTTTTTGCCAGTGTCTAAGGTGTTGGCCAAAGAGTAACATGTGTTTTCACTGGGCTTGCGTACAGGTTCTTTTACGGGCCTTAGTAAGCTGTTCTGGATCCCACCAAAAAAGATTCATAGCTAAACGGTCGGTACCCGGGCCTTGCAGCAGAAGAGCAAGGTTTTGCCTGTAATGCCTCTCTTAGGAGGGCTGGACCCTGGGATCCAGAGCTCTGGTCATACCCACGACCAAGATGTTTTCTGTGCAGGGTGCTATACAGGTCCAGGGGAGTGGAATCCTTGGGAACCCGGTCCCTGAAGGTTTAATTACAATGCCTGCCGTGATAGGTGAAGTTTGGGCTTCTGTGGACCAAACAGAGTCCTGCGGCGGGGAACAGGTAAGTGGGGGCCCCCAGGAACTTGGTTCTATTGGGGGACCCCCAGCCTAATTTGTCTTTCTGTCTGTTACCTAACGGTATTCCCGCTAATATCTGTGTATGCCTGTAACTACTGAAAAATGTAAAATTTTAATAGTAGTCAAGAAAAAAAAAGAGGACCGCGGTACCTGTGTTAAACCACTAGAGGCCGCTGTGGTCCATTTTTTCTTGTCATGTGGATCTTTGGTTTTCTCAAGTCAAAAGATCCAGGCAGTTGGTAAGTTCTCTGTGGGAATCCACTTCCTCTGCCCTGTTGCTGCGCTCATCCACCGCACAGGCCCTCCGGCAAAAAGGGCCCTGGCTCCTAGTCCCTGCTTGGTTTTCGAAAAGGGCGCCAATGGCGCACAGGCGCACGCGCCTCCTATGAAAAAAAAGGGGCGGGTGGATGACGCTCGATGCGCGCCGCTGCGCTTCTGCGCATGTGCAGGCGTCCCAGCATGTATAAAAGACACAGTACAAGTGTCAGCTGGATGCAAACAGAGCTAGCAACAAACAGTGGCACACAGAGGCGGTTGATGCAGGCATCCCCATAGAAAGGCACTTTAGTGGACACCAGCTGGTATATAGCAGCAACTGTGTTAGACTATTACCAGCAAAAATTGGTGTATGACGACGGGAATACCTCAGCTTTGTGCTTAAAGGATATGTCGTCCAGACGCTCCGGAAATAGGTCTTCCAGGAAGCCAAAGGGGTCTCCATCGGGCTCTGAGGATATTGGGCATGCTTGTACTGCACCAATCTCCCCTGAGAATTCAGAGGTCAGTAGCCGTAGGAACCCCGCAGGAGTGCCTGGTGCTGCGGCTGTCCCCAGTCCACCTGCTCCTGTATATATAACAGAGGAGGTTTTATCCTCAACTCTGGGAGGATTGGAAGAGAGATTAACAGCATTGATCGCTGCTTCCCTGACACAGGAAAAGCGCGTCCGATCTCCGTCTCCTCCTTCAGAGTGCCTGTTAGTGGAGGAACAGCCCCACACAGAGATCGACCTACCTGAAGGGGATCAGGATGAGGTTGATTCAGTTATGGAGGAATCAACAGTGGAAGAACCTTTCTCAGCATCTCAGGCTGAAAGATTATGGGTTCAGTCTCTGACTAACATGGTCCGATCAGCATTTAAAATGCCTCTGGCGGAACCATCAACCACTACGGTTTCCTCGCTGGGGTCGCTGAAAGCTCCCCAGGCTGTCTGTTCCTTCCCAATCCACCCTTTATTGGAAGGGCTTATTTACCAGGATTGGGAGCATCCTGATAAAATATTTACTCCCCCCAAGAGATTTCCGGTGATCTATCCCATGGAGGATAAGTTCATAAAAAAATGGAGGGTCCCTACAGTGGACGCAGCCATCTCTTCTGTGAACAAATCACTGACATGTCCAGTAGATAATGTTCCAATGTTCAAAGACCCAATAGATAAAAAATTGGAGTCTTTACTAAAATCTGCTTTCTCTACAGCAAGCATGGTGACACAACCTGCGGTAGCAGCGATTGGAGTCTGCCAAGCGGTGAAAGATCAGTTGAAACAAGTCTTAAGGGACTTACCAGATCAGCAGGCTCTTGCCCTAGCTGACCTACCTAGAGCCTTGTGTTTTGCGGTGGACGCCATAAAGGATACAATCCAACAGGCCTCCCGCTTTACGCTGTCTGTAGTACATATGCGTAGGCTTCTATGGCTCAAAAACTGGTCTGCTGAAGCTCCCTGTAAGAAATTGCTGGTTAGCTTCCCATTTCATGGAGAACGCTTATTTGGAGAAGATCTGGACAAATATATCCAGAAAATTTCTGCCGGTAAAAGTTCACTCTTACCGGTTAAGAACAAGAGTAGAAGTCCTTCTTTTAAGAGGCCTACTTCTCCAGTCCCTGGCACATCGGCTGTGAAACAGTTCCGACGGCCTCCGCGTTCAAATTCAGGGGGCAGAAATCAGGGACAATCACAGGGTAACAAGAAACCCTGGGTCAAGAGAGGTACAAAACCTCCCCCCAAGTCATGAGGGTTGCCCCCACTCAATCGGGTGGGGGGAAGACTTCAGTTGTTCACAGAGACCTGGCGGGACACCATCAGAGACAGATGGGTGCTCTCCGCAGTAAGTCTGGGATACAAGCTGGAGTTAAAAGACACTCCTCCTGCCCAATTTATGAGGTCAAACGTGCCAAGCGATCCCCAGAAGAGAGGATCCCTCCTTTTGGCACTAGAACAACTATTGCTCCAAGGTGTAATCATGAAGGTTCCCCTGGAAGAAAGTGGGTTCGGGTTTTACTCGAACCTTTTCACAGTCCCCAAACCAAATGGGGACGTGAGGCCCATATTAAATCTAAAAGGGCTAAACAAGTTCCTAAATATCAGGACTTTTCGGATGGAGTCGATCCGATCGGTGGCCACCGCCCTACAAGGGCAGGAATGGTTAGCCTCGATCGACATAAGGGATGCTTATCTGCATATTCCCATCTTTCCGGCCCACCAGAAATTTCTACGCTTTGCAGTAAAAGGGCGCCATTTTCAGTTCAGAGCCTTACCTTTCGGTCTGGCCACAGCACCACGAGTGTTCACAAAAATTCTGGCCCCACTATTGGCCAATCTAAGAACACAAGGTGTAACAATAATGGCATATCTAGACGACCTGCTACTAATAGACCACTCAGTGGAAAAGCTGGAAGTAGCTATTCACAAGACAATCAAGTATCTGGAATATCACAGTTGGATTATCAACCGGGACAAGTCAGCTCTAAGACCAGTCAGAAGTCTGGAATACTTAGGGCTAAGGCTGGATTCAAATCAGAGAAAGATTTTCTTACCTCCAGAAAAGGTGTCGTCTTTAAAAGATTTGACCCACTTAGTGGGTACAAAAAGAAAACCATCCATACGCCTGTGCATGAGGCTGCTGGGAAAAATGGTGGCTTCATTCGAAGCAGTACCCTACGGTCAATTCCATTCAAGGAACTTGCAGAGGGCCATACTGTCAGCCTGGAACAAAAAAGTTCAGGCTTTAGACTTACCAATGTCCCTGTCCCCTTCCGTTCGCAAGAGCCTCCATTGGTGGTTGGTGCCCCAGAATCTGGAAAAAGGGAAACCCTTCAGTCCGGTTTCTTGGAAGGTGGTCACTACAGATGCCAGCCTCATAGGCTGGGGGGCAGTACTGGAGCAATGGTCTCTCCAGGGCAAGTGGTCAGAAGCAGAGAAGGCCCTGCCCATCAATCTCTTAGAGATACGAGCAGCCCGGTATGCCCTAGTAGCATGGACATCCAAACTCCAAGGGTCCCCTGTCAGAATTCAATCAGACAATGCCACAGCAGTGGCATATATCAATCACCAGGGTGGCACCAGGAGTCGTGCAGCCCAGAGGGAAGCGAATTGCATCCTGGAATGGGCAGAAAGATATGTCCCAGCCATATCCGCGGTTTTCATCCCAGGAGTGGAAAATTGGAAAGCGGACTTTTTAAGTCGCCAGCAATTATGCCCGGGGGAATGGTCTCTTCACCCCGAGGTTTTCCAGGCAATATGCCAGCGGTGGGGAACACCGGATGTAGATCTGCTAGCATCCAGATTCAACGCAAAGGTGGACAGGTTTGTTTCTCGGACAAGGGATCCCCTAGCTTGCGGCTCGGATGCCCTAGTGTTCCCTTGGGATCAGTTCAAGCTGATATATGCATTCCCACCGCCACAATTGTTACCGCGATTAATCCGCAGAATCAGGGTAGAAAAGAAACCAGTGATTCTGGTGGCTCCAGCGTGGCTCCGAAGGGCATGGTACGCGGAGATTGTAAAAATGTCAGTGAGGAGTCCTTGGACCCTCCCACATCGTCCGGACCTGCTGTCGCAAGGACCGATATACCACCCTTCCTTACCAGCCCTAGGTTTGACGGCCTGGCTATTGAAGCCCACATTCTGAAAAAGAGAGGGCTCTCTAATCCTGTGGTATCTACCATGATCAATGCCAGGAAGCCGGTATCCAGGCAGATCTATTATAGGATCTGGAAGGCGTACATTACATGGTGTGAGGCCAAGAAATGGCATCCACGTAAGTACGTAATAGGTAGGATTTTGGACTTCCTACAGTGGGCTGTAGATAGGAAGCTGGCCTTGAGTACTATCAAGGGTCAGATTTCGGCCTTGTCAATATTTTTTCAAAGGCCCTTGGCTTCGCATTCACTAGTCAAAGCTTTCATACAAGGAGTGATGCGTATTAGCCCTCCGGTTAGTATTCCCATATGTCCATGGGACTTAAACCTGGTTCTGTCGGTTCTACAGAAACAACCGTTTGAACCATTGCAACACATTTCCTTGGTTCTTCTCACCAGGAAATTGATTTTCTTAGTAGCCATTTGTTCGGCTAAAAGAGTATCGGAATTAGCCGCCTTGTCCTGTAAGGAGCCATATCTGGTTGTCCATAAGGACAGAGTAGTATTACGTCCTCATCCAGCCTTTCTTCCTAAGGTGGTATCAAGGTTTCATTTGAACCAAGATGTGGTTCTTCCTTCTTTTTTCCCCAAACCTAGCTCGGTAGAGGAAAAGTTATTGCATTCTTTGGATGTAGTAAGAGCAGTTAAGGCTTATCTAAAAGCCACTGCTCAGATTCGCAGAACGGATACTTTGTTTATTCTGCCGGAAGGCCCCAGAAAGGGTCAGGCAGCATCAAAATCTACTTTAGCCAAGTGGATTCGACAGGTCATAATACAAGCCTATGGCTTGAAAAAGAGACCGCCTCCATTCAAAGTTAGGGCGCACTCCACAAGAGCAGTTGGAACTTCATGGGCAGTGCATCACCAGGCCTCCCTGGCTCAAGTCTGTAAGGCCGCAACATGGTCTTCAGTACACACGTTTACTAGATTCTACCAGGTAGACGTTAGAAGTCAGGAGGATGTCGCCTTTGGGCGCAGTGTGTTGCAGGCCGCAAAAGATCCTCATGCCTGATGGCGCCCAGCTTATGTATAGTGTATCCCTCCCCTCATTTGGCATTGCTTTGGGACGTCCCATTAGTAATGACTAAATCGCTCTGTGTCCCGTGATGTACGAAAAAGAAAAAGGGATTTTTATAACAGCTTACCTGTAAAATCCTTTTCTTTCTCGTACATCACGGGACACAGAGCGACATAGTCATTACTAATGGGTTATATAGATACCGTCAGGTGCTGGCACTGGCAACTTCCAAAACCGGAAGTACCCTCCCCTATATAAGCCCCTCCCATCCGGGAGCACCTCAGTTTTTTTGCCAGTGTCTAAGGTGTTGGCCAAGAAGAAACATGTGTTTTTCACTGAGCTTGCGTACAGGTTCTTTTGGGCCTCAGTAAGCTATTCCGGATCCGACCAAAAAAGCTTCATAGCTAAACGGTCGGTACCCGGGCCTTGCAGAGAAGAGCAAGGTTTTGCCTGTAATGCTTCTCTTAGGAGAGCTGGACCCTGGGATCCAGAGCTCTGTTCATACCCACGACCAAGATGTTTTCTGTGCAGGGTGCTATACAGGTCCAGGGGAGTGGAATCCTTGGGAACCCGGTCCCTGAAGGTTTGATTACAATGCCTGCCGTGATAGGTGAAGTTTGGGCTTTTGTGGACCAAACAAAGTCCTGCGGCGGGGAACAGGTAAGTGGGGGCCCCCAGGAACTTTGTTCTATTGGGGGACCCCCAAGCCTAATTTGTCTTTCTGTCTGTTACCTAATGGTATTCCCGCAAAATTCTGTGCATGCCTGTAACTACTAAAAAAATGTAATAATTTTTAATGGTGGTCAAGAAAAAAAAAAAAAAAAAAAAAAAAAAAATTTTTTTTATATATATATATTTAATATATTAGACTGCGGTACCTGTGTTTGTCCACTAGAGGCCGCTGTGGAATGTTTTCTTGTCATGTGGACTAGCTTCTTCTCAGCAGAGCAAAGTCCAGGCAGATGGTGAGTTCTCTTATAGGAAACTGCTTCCTCTGCCATGTTGCAGTGCTCGTCCATCCCCCGGCCTGCGGCAAAGAGGGGCCCTGGCTCCTGTCCCTTGTTACCATATTTGAAATTAGCGCCGAAGGCGCACGTGCCCGCGCGCGTGCGCGTGCACGCGCCTCTATATATAGAGGTGAGCCGGGAAAGGGGGCGGAGCCTGGGGGATGACGCTCTGTGCGCGCCGCAGCGCTTCTGCGCATGTGCGGGCGTCCCAGCAGTTTAAAAAAACCACAATATTGTAGTGAGCTGGCTATGAAGTACAGAGACAGAGCTGGCAACATTTAAAGGCATACAGCAAGCGGTTGATACAGGCATCCCCTAGAAAGGCACATTAGTAGACACCAACTGTGATATAGCAGCAATTGTGCTAGACTATTCTCAGTAAAAGTGGTGTATTACGGCTGGAATACCTCAGCTTTAGGCTTAGGAATATGCCGTCCAGAAGCTCCGGAACTGAATCTTCCAGGAAGCGAAGGGGGTCTCATCGGGCTCGGAGGATCTTGGGCATACTCCTGCTGCACCAGTCTCCCCTGAAGTTCAGAGGTAAGTGACCGTAGAGACCCCGCAGGGGTACTTGGTACTGTGGCTGTCCTCAGTCACCTGCTCCTGTGTATGTAACAGAGGAGGTTTTTTCCTCAGCTCTGGGAGGATTAGAGAGAGATTGTCAACATTTATCGCTGCCTCCCTGTCAGGGAAAGCACGCCCGATCTCCGTCTCCTCCTTCAGAATGCCTGTTAGCAGAGCAACAGTCCCATACAGGGATCGACCTGCCTGAAGGGGATCAGGATAAGGTTGATTCTGTTATAGAGGAATCAACAGTGGGGGAACCTTTTCTCAACATCTCAAGCTGAAAGATTATGGGTTCAGTCTCTGACTAACATGGTCCGATCAGCATTTAAAAATGCACCTTGCGGAACCATCAACCACTACTGTATCCTCGTTGGGGTCGCTAGAAGCCCCCAGACTGTTTGTTCTTTCCCACTTCACCCTTTACTGAAAGGGCTCATTTACCAGGATTGGGAACGTCCTGAGAAAATATTTATTCCCCCAAGAGATTTCCGGTGGTCTATCCCATGGAGGATAAGTTCATCAAAAAAAAAAAAAAAAAATGGAAGGTCCCTACAATGGACGCAGCCATCTCTTGTATGTATAAATCACTGACATGTCCAGTGGATAATGTCCAAATGTTCAAGAACCCAATAGATAAAAGATTGGAGTCCTTATGAAAATCTGCTTGGTGATACAACCAGCAGTAGCAGCTATTGGGGTCTGCTAAGCAGTGAAGGATCAGTTGAAACAGGTCTTGAGGGACTTGACAGATCAGCAGGCTTTGCCCTAGCTGATCTACCTAGAGCCTTAGGCTTTGCGGTTGACGCCATAGAGGATTCAGTCCATCAGGCCTCCCGCCTTACGCTGTCTATAGTACATATGCGTAGGCTCCTATGGCTCAAAAACTGGTCTGCTGAAGCTCCCTGTAAAGAATGGCTGGTTAGCGTCCCATTTCATGGTGAACGCTTATTCAGGGAAAACCTGGACAAATATCCAGAAAATTTCCAGCGGTAAAAATACGCTCTTGCCGGTTAAAAGCAGAGTTAGAGGTCCCTCTTTAAGAGGCCTGCTTCTCCAGTCCCTGGGGCATCGGCTGTGTAACAGTTCCGACGGCCTCCTCGGTCAAATCCCGGGGGTAAAAAACAGGGACAGTAGCAGGGTAATGAGAAACCCTGGGTCAGGGGAGGTACAAAACCTCCCCCAAAGTTAAATTCATGAAGCCCCCACTCAGTCGGGTGGGGGGAGGACTCCAGTTGTTCGCAAGAGACCTGGCGGGACACGATCAAGACAGATAGGTGCTCTCCGCAGTAGGTTTGGGATACAGTTTGGAGTTAAAAGACTCTCCTCCTTCCCATTTTTGAGGTCAAACGTGCCAAGGGATCCCCGGAAGAGAGAGTCCCTCCTGTTGGCACTAGAACAACTATTGCTCCAAGGAGTAATTATGGAGGTTCCCCTGGAAGAATGAGGGTTCGGGTTTTACTCAAACCTCTTTACAGTCCCGAAGCAAACGCGGACGGGAGGCCCATATTAATTCTAAAAGGGCTATACAAATTCCTGTATATCAGGACTTTCCGATGGAGTCGATCCGATCGGTGGCCACTGCCCTACAAGGGGAGGATTGGTTAGCCACGATCGACATCAAAGATGCTTATTTGCACATTCCCATCTTTCCAGTCCACCAAAAATTTCTACGCTTTGCAGTAGAAGGGCGCCATTTTCAGTTCAGAGCCTTACCCTTCGGTTTGGCCACAGCACCACGAGTGTTTACAAAAATTCTGGCCCTTTATTGGCCAATCTAAGAACACAAGGTGTAATGATAATGGCATATCTGGATGACTTGTTGCTGATAGACCACTCAGTGAAAAAACTAGACGTGGTCGTTCACAAGACGATCAAGTATCTGGAATCTCACGGTTGGATTATCAACCGAGACAAGTCAGCCCTAAAAACCAGTCAAAAGTCTGGAATACTTGGGGCTAAGGTTGGATTCAGGCCAGAGAAAAATATTCTTGCCTCGAGGAAAGGTGTTGTCTTTGAAAGATTTGATCCACTTAGTGGGTACAAAAAAGACAGCCGTCCATACGCCTGTATATGAGGCTGCTGGGAAAAATGGTGGCATCATTCGAAGCAGTACCCTACAGTCAATTCCATTCAAGGAATTTGCAAGGGGCCATACTGTCAGCCTGGAACAAAAAAGTTCAGGCCCTAGACTTACAATGTCCTTGTCCCCTTCCGTTCGCAAGAGCCTCCGTTGGTGGTTGGTTCCCCAGAATCTGGAAAAAAGGAAATCCTTCAGTCCGATTTCTTGGAAGGTGGTCACTACAGATGCCAGCCTTATAGGCTGGGGAGCAGTACTGGAGCAATAGTCTCTCCAGGGCAGATGGTCGGATGCAGAAAAGGCCCTGACCATCAATCTCTTAGAGATACGAGCAGCCCGGTATGCCCTAGTAGCATGGACATCCAAACTCCAAGGGTCCCCTGTCAGAATGCAATCAGACAATGCCACAGCAGTGGCATATATCAATCATCAGGGGGGCACCAGGAGTCGTGCAGCCCAGAGGGAAGTAAATTACATCCTGAAATGGGCAGAAAAATATGTCCCAGCCATATCTGCGGTATTCATTCCAGGAGTGGAGAATTGGAAGGCGGACTTTCTAAGTCGCCAGCAATTAGGCCCAGAGGAAGGGTCCCTTCACCCCGAGGTTTTCTGGACAATATGTCAGCGGTGGGGAACATCGGATGTAGATCTTCTAGCATCCAGATTCAACGCAAAGGGGGACAGGTTTGTCTTTCGGACAAGGGATCCCCTAGCTTGCGGCTCGGATGCCCTAGTGTTCCCTTGGGATCAGTTCAAGCTGATATATGCATTCACACCGCCACAATGGTTACCTCGATTACTCCGCAGAATCAGGGTAGAAAAGAAACCGGTGATTCCGGTGGCTCCAGCGTGGCCCCGAAGAGCGTGGTACGCGGAGATTGTAAAATTTCAGTGGGGAGTCCTTGGACTCTCCCACGTCGTCCGGCTTTCGCAAGGACCGATATACCACCCTTCCTTACCAGCCCTAGGTTTGACGGCCTGGCTATTGAAGCCCACATTCTAAAAAAGAGAGGGCTCTCTAATGCTGTGGTATCTACCATGATCAATGCCAGGAAGCCGGTATCCAGGCAGATCTACTATAGAATCTGGAAGGCGTACATCGCGTGGTGTGAGGCCAAGAAATGGCATCCACATAAGTACGTAATAGGTAGGATTCTGGACTTCCTACAGTGGGCTGTAGATAGGAAGCTTGCCTTGAGTACTATCAAGGGTCAGATTTCGGCCTTGTCAATATTTTTTCAAAGGCCCTTGGCTTCGCATTCACTAGTCAAAGCCTTTATACAAGGAGTGATGCGTATTAGTCCTCCGGTTAATATTCCCATATGTCCATGGGATCTAAACTTGGTTCTGTCGGTTCTACAGAAACAACCATTTGAACCATTACAGCATATTTCCTTGGTGCTTCTCACCAGGAAATTGATTTTTCTAGTAGCCATTTGTTCGGCTAAAAGAGTATCGGAATTAGCAGCTATGTCCTGTAAGGAGCCATATCTGGTTATCCATAAGGACAGAGTAGTGTTACGTCCTCATCCAGCCTTTCTTCCTAAGGTGGTATCGAGGTTTCATTTGAACCAAGATGTGGTTCTTCCTTCTTTTTTCCCCAAACCTACTTCGGTAGAGGAAAAGTTATTGCATTCTTTGGATGTAGTAAGAGCAGTTAAAGCTTATCTAAAAGCCACTGCTCAGATTCGCAGAACGGATACTTTGTTTATTCTGCCGGAAGGCCCCAGAAAGGGTCAGGCAGCGTCAAAATCTACTTTAGCCAAGTGGATTCGACAGGTCATTATGCAAGCTTATGGCTTGAGAAGGAGACCGCCTCCGTTCAGAGTTAGAGCGCACTCCACGAGAGCAGTTGGAACTTCATGGGCAGTGCATCACCAGGCCTCCCTGGCTCAAATCTGTAAGGCCGCAACGTGGTCTTCAGTTCACACGTTTACTAGGTTCTACCAGGTGGACGTTAGAAGTCAGGAGGATGTCGCCTTTGGGCGCAGTGTGTTGCAGGCCGCAAAAGATCCTCATGTCTGATAGCGCTCAGCTTATATATGGTGTATCCCCCCCCTCATTGGGCATTGCTTTAGGACATCCCATTAGTAATGACTATGTCGCTCTGTGTCCCGTGATGTACGAGAAAGAAAATAGGATTTTTATAACAGCTTACCTGTAAAATCCTTTTCTTAGGAGTACATCACGGGACACAGAGCTCCCGCCCCTCTTTGGGGACACTTATTGCTTTGCTACAAAACTGAGGTGCTCCCGGATGGGAGGGGCTTATATAGGGGAGGGTACTTCCGGTTTTGGAAGTTGCCAGTGCCAGCACCTGACGGTATCTATATAACCCATTAGTAATGACTATGTCGCTCTGTGTCCCGTGATGTACTCCTAAGAAAAGGATTTTACAGGTAAGCTGTTATAAAAATCCTATTTTCTTGGAGTACATCACGGGACACAGAGCTCCCACCCCTCTTTTTGGGACACTTATTGCTTTGCTACAAAACTGATGTGCTCCCAGATGGGAGGGGCTTATATAGGGGAGGGTACTTCCGGTTTGGAAGTTGCCAGTGCCAGCACCTGAAGGTAAACTATATAACCCATTAGTAATGACTAAGTCGCTCTGTGTCCCGTGATGTACTCCAAGAAAAGGATTTTACAGGTAAGCCGTTATAAAAATCCCTTTTTTACACTCTGCAGTTTTAGTAAATCAACCCCTGTATTCAAGGTTCCATCCAGTTGATGTGAGTGTCAAAATAGGGATCAATACAGCACCTTAGTCTGAATAGGTCCTACGAAAAAAAAAGTAATTTTATCTATGGATTCTGCTGTGTTTGAAAATGTAATACATCCAGTGTAAACTTGCCCTTAATGCATAGTTAGGGTAAATTAGCAAGGTAAAGCTAAAATTAGTTTGAAGATGCATGTAATAGATCCAGTGTTAACTAGCCACAAGTGCATATTTAGGGTAAATTAGCAACATAAAGCTGAACGCAAATCACTAAATACACAGACAAAATACTTGCATGGAAGCCGTTTTACCTAAAAGGATACGTATTTCTGTCTATAAAGCTCTGAGATTTACACAGCTCTGTAACACAGCACAGCCCCGTCTGCCAGGGCAGGCGATCTGACTTTTCTTAAAGTGGAGTTCCCATCAAAAAAATTATCTGCCATTAATGTGCATATAATAAATTAAAAAACAACATTTGGATATTTTTATTTATTTTTTTACTCACCTTGAAATAGCTGTTGCTATGTGGTCCCACGAAATCTACCTTCTTCATCACCTCAGTTCCTGTCGTCATTTCCGTCGGCGCCTCCACTCGCTACTGCTCCTGGGAAATGTGTGTCATCATTTCCACCGAGTCGGTGCGCTTCCCCGAGGGCTAGAATCGCGGGACTTCCAAACCGGTGTTATTGGCGAGATTGACACCTGCGAGCCCCGTCGCGGGAGCCAGCGCCGAGCTGGCTCGCTCATCGGGAAAGGCAAAACGTGTTTTTTCCTTTCCCAATGAGCGACAAGCATTGCTGACATTGAGGCCAGGTTTACACTGGTGCGACATGACACTCGTCCTACTTCAATGAACGGGGATCCGACTTGGATCCCCGCCAATACCAAGCACTGTGTTTGGTATGAATCATGAGGGGGAACTCCACGCCAAATTTTAAATAAAAAACCGGCATGGGTTCCCCTCCAAGAACATACCAGGCCCTTGGGTCTGGTATGGATTTTAAGGGGAACCCCTACACCGGAAAAACGGCGTGGGGTTCCCCCCAAAATCCATACCAGACTCTTATCCGAGCACGCAGCTCGGCCGGTCAGGAAAGGGGGTGGGGACGAGCAAGCGCCCCCCTCCTTAATAAGGGGGCCCCCAGATCCCGGCCCCCACCCTATGTGAATGAGTTAGGGGTACATCGTACATTGACACTTTTTTCCCCAGGTGAATGGGTAGGGGGCTCCCAGATTCCGATAAGCCCCCTTGCCCGCAGACCCCGACAACCAACGGCCAGGGTTGTCGGGAAGGGGCCCTTGTCCTCATCAACATGGGGGCAAGGTGCTTTGGGGTGGGGGGGCGCAGGGCCCCCCTGCCCCAAAGCACCCACCCCCCATGTTGAGGGCATGTGGCCTGGTACGGTTCAGGGGGGGGCGCTCGCTCGTCCCCACTCCCTTTCCTTACCGGCCGGGCTGCATGCTCGGATAAGCGTCTGGTATGGATTTTGGGGGGGGACCCCCACGCCGGTTTTTCGGCGTAGGGGTTCCCCTTTAAAATCCATACCAGACCTAAGGGCCTGGTATGCTCTTGGAGGGGAACCCATGCCGGTTTTTTATTTAAAATTTGACTTGGAGTTCCCCCTCAAGATTCATACCAAACACAGTGCCTGATATTGGCGGGGATCCAAGTCAGATCCCGACAATGTCCCCTCCATAGAGAGGGGACATTGTCGCTTCTTTCCCGCGCTCGCTGCAATAGGAAAATGTGGTTTTCCTATTGCAGCGAGCGCGAGATGTACAGTACCCTGCCGCCGAGAACCAGCGCGAAACACATTCTCGCGGGCAGGTACTATAGCTTGTTAGTGTTTTTGTTTTCTTCGTTGCCATCACAACGGTGCGGGCACTTGCGCTGCCGCCGCCCGTTGTGATGGCAACCCGAGAAGTTGACGGCGCTGAGGTTACAATGCGCATGCATGAGAATGGGGCGGGACGGGCAGTGCATGATGGTCACAGATTGTCATCAGTATCCAGGAAGTAAGTGCTTGTGGGCTTCACATGCCCACAAGCAAAATGAGAACGTCGGGGGAACATTTTTTTTAAAAACTACAAAAACTCGGGAGATCGGCGGCGGATTTTTAAATAAACATTGATGTACAATATCATTGCCTCATGAAAGATATTACTTTATATTACTATAATAATGTAGTTGGAACTCCACTTTAAGCTTTAAAGAAAACGTATCATTTGTTATACAGGTTCTATTTGTAATATTATAAAGGAGTAGTTGTGGTTCCTTTGTGCAGTGTCATGTGGCTCTAAAGGGGGCATCATGGTAGAAACCTTGTCCTCTCATTGGAAAACAAAGCGTGGCCAGAGTAGTTTGTTGACTGTTTGGCTGCTGTTTACCACTGTTTTTAATGCAATATTTTTTATAATAAACGCCAATACCGGCTTTTAATTACTTACTTCAGTATGGAGTCCCTCTTGTTTTGTTCCTGAGCCTCGGAGTAAGAGAATACTTTAGGAATATACGGTTGGAAGTGGTGGAAAGGCTGCAGTGATCCCTGCTTACTGAACATACACAGGAGTTGGAGAGTATCATCTTTATTGCTGGAGATTGATCAAGGCTTTATTTTACCCTTTTGGGTCCATCAATAAGGTGGTATCATCGGGGGAGGATTGTGAGAATATGCCTGTTATGGTTGATTCCCTATTGATGTGAAAAGCTGGACTCCCATGCCTGTTCTTCTCCCTATTCTTGCTTGCTGGAAATTTTCGTCTTTATTTGGAGAATATTACCCTTTGTGTGAACTTTATTATTATACACATTATATATATATTAGCACTTTTACATTTTAGCTTTATTTATTTTCACCTATTGGTAGGCGCATAGATATCCCCTTGTTTCACAAGTGACGATGTGCGTCGCTCCAGTCCTCCAAGGGCATAGAGCCAAAGTGGGGGGCTTTCTGCCCAGGCACTCGACAGATCGGATCAAGTCCGGGCTAACCAACAGGTCCAATAAGCCCGAAGATGACCAAGAAGCGGCAGGAGGGAAGCACCCCTCCTGCCACCTCTAAAATTGATCCTGTGGCGAATCCACTGTCAGGTCCACTTTTATCAGACGCAGAATCGCCAACAGTACAAAAAAATACTGGGGTTTTGGCAGCTAGCTGCTGCCATAACAACGGTATTTAACGTCAAAGTAAGGACGTATATATACTGTGGGCGGTCGGATTTCTCTAGAATTTCCAGACTCAGATACTCCTGAAGTAAAAATGTAATTAAGTTATTAAATTATGCTATTAAAGTGGTTGTAAACCCACTATTCGTTTTTTTTTTTTTAGGCAACCTGCAAGAGAAAGGCATAATGAGCTAGTATGACTAGCATACTAGCTCATTATGTACCACTTACCTTAGATCGGGGCCCCCGAAGCAGTCCGCGTCCCTCTCTCCAGACGCAGCCATCGCTGCTGCGATAGCCGGAATGTTACTTCCGGGTATCGCCGCACCAGCCAATCACAGCGCCGCTCCGGCGAAGACGTGACTCCGCACATGCGCGCGGGAGCCGTCAAATTTGGCTACGTCGTCGAATGCTGCGACCTAGCCGAATTTGTGAATGGGATTAACCCCATGTGCATGCGCGTGACGTCAGCGGCGCCGGGTTTAAATGCAAATATCTCCTTAACCGTGTAGGTTAAGGAGATATTTCATGCACCTACAGGTAAGCCTTAATCTAGGCTTACCTGTAGGTGTTTGTTTACAAAGTGGGTTTACAACCACTTTAAGGTTTGAACATACAGACACAGATTAAGCCATTGTGATATATAACATCTTTATAAATTAAACCAACTTGCCTAAACAAAAATATTGTTTTTGACAAACAGAACTGTAACTTTAAAATGTAAAAAATCCAAAAACCTGTAAACTCTATTGGACGTAATGCCAAGCTGTAAGTGGGAATGGGGCAGTAAATAGGAGTGAGGGAGTGCACAGGGAAGGGTGCATTATACTTTGGGGATAGGGAGGTGATCTGCAAGTGGGGATGGGGAAGTAAATGGGAGTGAAGGAGTGCACAGGGCAGGGTGCACTATACTTTGGGGATAGGGATGTGATCTGCAAGTGGGGATGGGGAAGTAAATGGGAGTGAGGGAGTGCAGAGGGCAGGGTGCAATATACTTTGGGGATGGGAAGGTGACCTGCAAGTGAGGATGGGGAAGTAAATGGGAGTGAGGGAGTGCACGGGGCAGGGTGCATTATACTTTGGGGATGGAAAGTAAATGGGAGTGAGGGAATGCACAGGGCAGGGTGCATTATACTTTGGGGATGGGAAGGTGACCTGCAAGTGGGGATGGGGAAGTAAATGGGAGTGGGGAAGTGCACAGGGAAAATAACTGGTCTGGGATGGCTGTATTTTACACAGTGCTAAGCAATGCTACCTTGCTGGGAGGGGAAACATTTACCACATCACATCCAGACAGACACAAATCCAACTGAGGACTTCCTCCTCTGTGGTTTGCAGGGCACTGATTCAGAACTCCCAGGCAGCAAGCAGACAGTGGGATCCTGTGTTGCTCAGCCAACACAGCTTGTTAGGGGGATGGGGCTTTAACAGACCAATGGAGCTCAGAGGAAAGCAAACGTTCAGGTGGGTACTGGAGATTTTAGTTGACTAAAACGAAAATAATTCAGATCACTAAAATACGACAAACTAAAATGGCATTTTAATGACTAAAACTAAATTAAAATTTGACGTCAAAATTAACTGTGGTATCTATAAATCACTCACCTAATCTGATTTTGAACAATGAAAGCCAATCTTATGTCATCCTAAAGCTTCTTATATATAGAGTTGCAGGTAATTAATAATATAATATAATGATGCAAAGCGAAAAATAAATTACAGCCTCTTGTCATATTAACGTGAAAGCATATGCTATTCATGTGAGTACAACCTCATGTTTTATATCTATATAAACATTTATTATCTTGTATTGTTGAGAATCTATTAAAAGATCGAGACCAATAAAACATTTCTATGAGAACTCGCATTGTATAGTGCCAACTATGGGTTTATTTCCTTATAGCACAGACACAAATAAACACAACTCATCCTGATCCACAAAGGCAGTATTTGAAATAGCTAACACAAACGAAGATTGGAACATTTCACATCTGTAGCGTGAGAAGTGGGACCCAGCAAGTCATGTGTGCAGATGCTGCAATGAAGAACTTTGTGCAATTGGGGGTACAGATTTGCATTATATGTACTTTCCCAATTATACAGAAGAGTTCAGAAAAAAGGGATGTCTGCTCAAAGGCTAAGTCCACATTTTGCAAAAAACAAACAAAATAATAATAAATGCACATATGTCTGCAGAGGAGTGCGCTGGCCATAGATGAAACGGATTTCCCAGTCTACATAATTGAGGTGGATGGAGGAATCTCCTCTGCTACGCTATTGTATTCTGACAGCAGATAATCCTCCACTGTCACAATACAGTGACCAGCACTGCAGCTGATTGGTTGCCATACAGATTGAAGGAAATATTTCCAATACTCCCGTGTGAGAGAAGCTAATTGTTAGAATGACTTCTCTGGATTGGGAACAGCTATAGATGGATCGAAATTCAGCCAGTCCCTGCTGAACCATCTGAATTTCGATCCATCTATGGTTAGCTTTAGATAGCTGGAGGAGGTGTCAATGGACTATAAGTGCGCTGATTACCGCACTTGTGTTCCATTGCCGTGGTAGCAGACAGAACTTGTAGATGGAACTTGTAGTTCATTCACAGATTTCTGTAAATTCTGTGGTTGTGTGGACGAAGCCCCATACAGTAGTGCAAGATTATGCTCCCCTGCCTAAACCATGTACGCAGTCACGGGTGTGTGTTTTGGGGGTGGGAGTTGGGGTCTGCTTGGCGCCATGTTTCATGCTAAATATGGGTGTAACATGGTCTAAAATGTGAAGTTGGCCTTTTCGACTTCCTAAAGAGGTCACTATAAAGTAATCCTGTCACGGTTTCCAATTAGGGCAAAGTAACAGCTACGAATACAGTATGTTTTTTGTGTTCCACCAACGCTCTGTTCGGCAGCTGAAGCCATTGGATATACTTTTGGGTACAGGGAGCTCGGGACTTTTTGTCCCTTTCCTCCCACTATGCAGTGCTCGGCACCTTAGCAGCTAATCCCCTGACCCAAGCACATTCACGTATATAAATGTGAACTCACCAGGGGGGCCAGTGGTCGCCAATCCCAGTAATGATATAATAGAAAAGCAAATCTCCCCAATATGAGAGTATAGGGACTTTGTAGGCAACAAGATTGGATGAAACAATTTGTTCGATAGATTAGTATCATTTCATGAAAAAATATAGAATATAAAAGTTTATAGGGTGTAAACAACACCAACAATATAACATCATAAAATCACCAATATACAATATTGAGATATTCATGTAGTCAGTATTCTAGCCGACGCGTTTCGGGACTTATTGGGGGTCCCTTCATCAGGGTTATTCCAGATTGACTGACCAGAGCATGTTCTAGACAAAGCATACAAAAACAAAAATACACATAATAGGACCATATATACATACATATCATTAAAAATGCACATATATACATAGAACATATATTCATCATGTATGGGGGCAGGGGAAGGAAGCATCGTTGAGGACAGGACTACAGAAAGCCACCTACCGACTCAATTGAAATTGTCACATATGTCTCCAAAAGTTGTGTCAGACCCAAAAAGAATATATGAGGTGTGACAGTTGATGAAAGAATGCTCCAAAGGGGGGCCACGCAAGGAGTGGTTGGACTGTAGACACTTGGCTATACACTAGTGTGGCCAGGGCAGATATCTATAAAGAAAACAAACAGTGGACAGATTATATACATGCTGTTTGCTTGAATTAGTTGGTGCTTTAAAATAGACAATTGACTATTGTAGTTACCGTATTTATCGGCGTATAACACGCACAGGCGTATAACACTCACTCTAACTTTAAGAGGGAAGTTTCAGGGAAAACCTACTGTCATGATGAGCAGGGTCACATACATATGCATCAAACAAGCATCCATTAGACTATTTCATTGTGCAGGTCAATGTGTTTGGACTCCATATCGCTGCGTTATGAAATGTGAATCAGCAGTAGTATGGTCAATACAAGGCATAGTATCCGGTTTGTAAAAGAAAAGGGGGGCTATTGCCATATATTCCACACTATACTGACCTTGCTCCAGAGCAGCCCAAATCAAAAGTTTTTCCAAGAGCTCCCTACGTGGCCATCATGTTGCAATACTAGCACATTCACGTAGGGCTGGGGAAAAGGTCCTTAGGGATGTGTAAGCTCCAACACAAACCAACATGCCTAAATTGGTATTTCTACTTGGGACTGTGCTAGGCAAACAGGGTGGCAAGGAAATGAGCAGAAAGTATTAGTATCAGAGGAGGTGGGCTATAAAAAGGAACCTGTTACTTTGACACAATAGTGATATAGGGGGATGGTGCAAGGAAACACTAAAGTGCAGAATGGGACTAGGTGGTCGACTCTCCCGAAAGTGCCAGTTTCTAAACAGACCTCGAGCAGTATCAGTACAGTTTGTCCTGGTGTGGACAATGGGAGAGGCAAGTATATACTTGGTTTCAATATTTTTATTATAAAAGGTTTTCACAAACAAAAATAAAGAGATTCCAGCATTATTTCAAACAATACGCAACATCCACAATATGGATCGCATGTAGTATAAAGGCAGAAAGTCATACGTTATAACTGCATAAGTACAAAGGGAAAAACATAATACAATGGTCCACATTGGCAAAGGGCCATGCCCCCTGAAACAACCGTCTTCACTAATTTCAAAGGTATATAACCACAATCTACAAAAATGATGCTTGGTAAACCCCAGTCTAATTTTCTAGTTTACAAATAGACTGCAAAACGGACTGTAAAATGTAGACGTCTCAGTGTGTAGTATATATTTTCTTTGCGGGGAGACACAAAAATGCAGCCACTGTACCCATCCTATGCAGCCACTGTGCCCATCATATGCAGCCACTGTGCCCATCATATGCAGCCACTGTGATCCCCCCCCCCGCCAGCTCGCTGTCTGACCGGCACTTACCCCAATCTTGGTGGGGGGTCAGGCAGCGTGTGACAGCGGCGAGCTGTGGGATATGCAGCGGGTCAGGTGACGGCTCCTGTGTCCTGCATGGTTCCTGTGCATCTCTTCTTACATTCCGCTAGGCATCCAATAGGGATGCCTGTGCCTTCAGCCAATCAGGTATTAGACCCGCACTTCCTGATTGGCGGAGAGGCCCAATTAGCCATTTTCCCTCCCTGGTTTCATGTGACTCGTTAGTGTTACAATGTCCCAGGTGTGTTACATTTGTTGTTATCGCTCTCACTCTCTCATACTGGACACTGGAAGTTCAACATGGCACCTCATGGCAAAGAACTCTTATGCCCTTTACACACGATCAGATTTTCCGACAGGAAAACCGTGTTTTTTTCAGCAGGAAAACGGCTCAAAATTGTCTTGCATACACACGGTCACACAAATCTTGGCTGAAATTCCGAACATCAAGAACGCAGTGACGTACAACACGTACGACGAGCTGAGATCAATGAAGTTAAATAGGCAGTTCGGCTCCTCTGCTTGATTCTGAGCATGCGTGTTTTTTTATTTTAATCGTAATTGCATACAGATGATTGCGAAACCAGATCCTGCTCTCAATCTTTTCTTGGCCGGAACTCTCACAGAAAAAGTGCGATGGAGCATACACATGGTCAGAATTCATGACAAAATGCTAACATCACACTTTTCTCTTCGGGAATCACGATTGTGTGTACGAGGCATTAGAGAATCTGAAAAAAAAAAAAATTGTTGCTCTACATAAAGATGGCCTAGGCCAGTGGTGGCGAACCTTGGCACCCCAGAAGTTTTGGAACTACATTTCCCATGAAATCCCAGACGCCGGACCTTGCCAAAAAGAAGTCTCCCGCGCGCATGCACAGGAGTGACGACATTGCGGCTCCAGCCACTCACAGCACTGGAGCCGCGATGCCCGGAAGACACGCCAGGGCAAAATGTCGGCTGCCTCGGCGTGGACCTGGAGGGACACCGACGCCTCGTTCTAAGGTAAGTATTTCATAATGAGCTAGTATGCGGTACATACTAGCTCATTATGCCTTTTCCCTTACAGGTGTAAAAAAGAAAAAGAAAAAAGGTCAGCAGGTATACAACCGCTTTAAGGCTGGGTTCACACATGCTGCAGCTCACAGCATGGGTTCCATGCGTCCCTGTTCACTGATTCAGGTGCGAATCAGGTCCACATTTCTGCCTGAATTTGCACCTGATTCAGAGCCAAAGACGCAAAGGACCCTTTCCAAATGCGGACTGGCTCCATTGAGAGCCAGTCACATTCTCCTGTCATGCAAATTGGATGCGGGGAAACCTGCATCCAATTTGCATAAGTGTGAACACAGCCTAAAGCAGAATGTATCTATATGTCACACTTCCATCACAAATTCCAGAAATGATGGGCTTATTGTTATTTAGGTTAGAGGGCAGAGGCATGCAAACCATTCCTTTATGTCCCTGGGCCAACCTTGTTTATAGCACAGATATAACCTTATATTTTAGAGCCATTTATTTTCAAACTACATACAGTTGTTTTAAGCCTGGTACACCACGGGTCCAACATCGTGCGGCATCAGCCGGTTCAATAGAACCCGGCCAATATTCTGCCCGTGTGTACAGCAGCCGGTCTGACAGAAGCCGACCTCTTGAAGGGTCATGACCAAAAATTATCTGTTGACCAGCTCCCGATCAGCGCTCTCAGCCAGTGGCTGAGAGCGCTGACCATGGTGTTTTGGCAGGGGGCCGTCCCTGTCAGAACACAACAGCACAGCAGATCACTGTGCTAACATTGCTGGGTTGAACGAAAAAATAAAAAAATAGTAGTGTGTACGAGGCTTTAGGCTACCGTAGTTGGCTATCATGCTAAACAAAAATGGAAACCACCTGAATTTACAGTATAACTAGGTTTTAGAGCAAGGTGCTTTGCACACAGCAAACAAAACAAAATGTATTTCCAAGCACACCTAACAGTTAGCCAGCAAAAAAAAGAAAAAAAAAAACCAAAGCTACACTCTCTAACAATTTTAGATTAAGGTTTTAGTTGCACAACATTTACACCTGTAGCGGGGTCCCCTTTAAGACTCCCAGGACTACCTTACCCAGAACCCCTTTCGGCAATGTTTCCACCCCAGAGACTCATGGGAGGGGTTATATAAGGAGGAGGCGAGGCGGAGCTCGGCCTCTTTGGGACACAAGACTTCAGTGGAGAGATCTTCCTGTGCGGATCCGCTGTGGTGCAAGGCCTGAAGCCTGGGGCCTTGCGCTGCTACCCAAAAGAGCCTTCCACCCCATCTCGAGCCTGGGTGGCATCTGACTTGGTTTCTTTAACCGCTGCTGAGCCGGGGACCCGACCGCTGCAGACGCTGTGTGTGGAGACACAGCGGGTGGAAGTTCCCGGACTGGGATCGCGTCCGGAGGGGTGAGCGAGCACATGCTCAATCCATAAATACTGTATACCATTGTTAGGCCTACAGACTGCCGTGGCCCACCAGTTCCTATTTCAGTTCTGTTTCCCCACTGGCGATCCATAGCAGAACTGAGTCAAACGGATCTCTAGTGGAGTGTACTGTGTTGGCATTTTTACCCCCCTTGGATTACAAATGTGTTCCTGAAATGTGCACCACCGTTTAAAGACTTGCATGCAAAGAATTTTACCCCCCCCTAGAGACTGAGTTATATGGTCAGGCCTGGCCATCTAGGTAGTTTATTAAGTTGCTGCGCCATAGGGCGCATAGTGAAGTACTGTTACACGTGGCGCCATATCTTAATAGTTATAGTGTGACTATTGCTGCAGGGCTCTGCAGATAGATTCATATGATCTGTTATCACTGTTGATTTTTATTACCATAGAAAGTAAATTTGTTATTCTTCTATCACTGCCTTGGTGTTTGAATTTAATCATAGAGCATAAGATATACACATATTACCCTAGACTAACTGTGCCAGTAGGGGGTCGAGTTAATTGCCGGGGGTTGGCGGAGCTGCCTTCAGGGCCCAAACTAAATCTGCGGCCCTCTTAACTGAAGGTATCGCTACACACCCATATGTAAAAGTTCCATCATCGAGTGCGGTCTTAACTCCAATCTATGAGAACCTCCATGTTGGAGCATATACTGTATAGCAATGGATAAATTAGGATAATGTATACCTGGAGGGAGCCAAGTCCTCTTTAAAAGGCACAGTGAGACACCAGAAGCCCAGAGAAGCACAATGGCCCTTTAACATATCCTGCTGGCCATCATCACTACACAGTGTCTATGAACCATGGTAATTATGGAGTAGAACTTGGGGAGCAATAAGAAAATATAACCAAACTTAGACCATGTGACCAATATCTATGCTTTAGCTAGACTGTATCTCATTGTCAGTGGGATCCCAGAGCGTTGGTGTTGGCAGAACAGAGAGTGTATTTATCCTGTGTACTATTTCTAGTTTATACATGGTGGTATAGATTTCATAGGCTAGTGTTGATCTGTTTTAATACCAATAAAGCTTGCTGCTGTAAACGTAAAAAGGATTAATTTAATAAAACGTGGTATTATTGCACGATTTCCGGCACTCACAGGACTATGCTACCCTTCTGTCTGAATAATTCACTTAGGCATCACCTCAATAAGGAGCTCATGATCCTTTGTAGGGTTTCACAAAAATGCGTTCCTGGCCCCAGACGTCTAAAACGGCTTCCAACTACTCTTTATCCATTCAAAACCTCCTCTCAGTCCCTTTCCCTATGCTCCTTTCCAGCCCCCCCTGGACCCCTCATTTCTCAAATTTCTTTATTAAAAATATGTCTTTCTGAGCATGGCAGAGTCAGTTATCTGTTTGGTCTCAGGGAAGATTTTTGAGGGGCGATAACTTACCACTTTTAATGCATATGTAATAGCATTGTATTTATGTTGTTATATTACTGTTAAAGTGTTTCCTCCGTGTAACTTCTTCTGTCTACCGATTTGTGATGTGTGTTGCTCTTAATAGTTACGGTTTGGTGTACTGTTCTACATGCCCTGCTGAAAGAAAAAAGAAAACCTATAAATATATAGCTTCCTGCTGTGTTGTTTTATCATTTTTTTGGTGCACAAATCCCCCTTTCTAATTCTGAGAGACTGACATTACACAAGAGACCAAAAGGTGAATTTGTTTTTCATATTTCACATTAGTCTCTTCTGATGTGTTCCCCTTTTTTCAATAGTTTGAACATTTGGAAATTATTCTATGCTTTGGAATAAAAAACAGCTGCATACGGTATATAAGACCGGTTCTAACGATTAGGTTAGAATATATTTGACACTCTAACATTCAACTCATCAGCCAGAAATTCCTCATCACAGCAGGACCTGAACATTTCCAAAATATCTTCTGTTCCTCCTCAAGTTAGGCTTTATGTCAGTAGTTTTATGCCCATTTCTGGATATTTGGTTGGTTAATATTTATTTATTTCTGCAGAATAAGCAGACACTATGAGGAAGAGAATAAACTTGCAATGCAGAATTGGTGCCAGTGATTTATCTTGGTCACAGTTCAACATGTGAGCCATTTGGTGGTTAAGCATAGGGTGAAAATCTGATCAAGCTTAGGATGCACACTAAAATGTTCTTAAAGTGCATCCAAAAGATGAAAAAAGAGCAACAGGCATTGTAGCCAACAGCGTAGGTCAAACCACGTCTGGAGGGGCTGGAGAAAATGGAATGCTCTCTAAATAATTAGGATTTGCTCAGCCTCAGGGCGATAGCAGTGGGGGGTAATACAAGATGGTCTGTAAAAAGCTGTATGCAGTGGTGGTATCCTCAACAAACATGGGCATATAAACACAACATTAAGACCGAAACAAACCTGTTCTGGCTTATTTCTAAAAGAACATGTGGCTGGTGATTGGGGTTGGAAACCACCTTTACCATCTCAGGGTATAAACAACAGCACTGGGCTAGTACACCTGGGAGATTTCATTTTATATCAGCTAGTTTTACAAAGTACTATCAATCTGAAGAAAATCCAAAGTCTCAGACCATCTTGTTTTTAAGATACAAGTACGCTACATGTGCACTATAACTTTATACTATGAAAAAAAATCTGGCAATGATTTCTATGGTATATTTACTACTGCCAAGGCTCCTAGTCCTTCTTTACTGAAATCTTAAGGTTTTCCAGTATAACGAGAAATAAAGCAATGCAAAAACTAAATGTGCACTGAGCATAGCCGTATACATTGTACAAATTTTGCTCCCCAAGCACAAAGTAAGAATGACAACAGTCTGATATTTGAATAGAATATAGAAAATAAAAAACTTACAGATCAGCAATTTAGAAGTGTGAGATGGTGATCTAAGGCTTTAGAACCATGTGTGCGCAAAAGACTGCCCAAGAAAGATCATCATCCAGACTATCAAGGCAATATCGTGCAGTCAAAACCACAGATGTCAACACGGTTTCATGACAAAAATTAGAAATATGGGTAGAGGGCCTGGCCAAAAAAAATAATAAAATTAGACAGCCTTGTCCTACCCTATTAGGCTCCTAGTTCTTTTCTCTAGTGTGTTTAGTAAATTCACATTCCAAAAATATATTGCCCCTATTTTAGTTTCCTTATGGGCTTTTGTCCACTTTAGTGTTATATTTCCATTTTTACAGTGTAATTCCAGCCATTTTTTTCTAATTTAAGTGATGGATTGAGTGGTTTAGGTTGAAGCAGCTTTACATTACGCTAGTAATTACGCTAGTAATGTAAAGAAGCTAGCCTACTGCAGCGGAGAGTAATGGGTGCTCCAGTAAAAGCTTGTACTTGTATGTCACTTGTCTGGAAACAATGCTGATGACAAATTTGTGGGAAAAAACAAACCTAAGATGTTGGTTGTTCGGATGTAAAATTATCTGATGAAGAATATTGAACCCACGTTTTTTTTTTGTTCATCCACTACAATTTGCCCTCTGGCTGTAGTTTCAGAAGTGAAACATTTATTTCAAAAATCTAAAAGAGAAATATTTGACAGTTTTAAAAGAAAGTCTATATATAGCAAGAACAAAGATGCTCCAGCATCTCCCATGGGATGTTATATTAGAACTTAAAAAGCCAATTACCCTTTTTATTATAATTTGATGCAGTTGAGATACAGAATTAAAACTACATTTACAATCCCATGAACTGGGGGGTTAGGATACTTGAAAGGCTCATTTAAGTTACTGAGACACAAACAACATTTGGCGCCTGTGGTGACGCAAGCTATTCTTGTTGTTTAAAGAGAACCAGTCAGAAATTGTCATTTGTAAGAATGAGTGTTCATTCTGATGTGGGTGTGCAACCTTACTGTGCGGGGATAGGTGCGTGCACAGTTACTTGATCATACAAAAAAGCAGAAAAAACATCTGAAATGCAGAAGAAAAAAAAAATCACAATAAAAAGGAATAATTACCTAATGATATACTAGTATACACACAGACACTGAATGTTTATTACTGTAAGAAAACATTAATGTAGAGCTTTATAAAACCAACTGTGGCTTTCTGCACTGACCTTCCATAACACTTTAACTGCACTTGCCTTATTTGCATGTACAGGAATGAAAATAAAAATCTAGTTCAGTGCTCCTGTTTTTTTTGGCACCTAATTGAATTTTACCTGATTTACCTGATATTCTAGAGGTCTCTTCATACCTCGTAAGCTACTAAAATTTCAGTTGACCAATAAAAAGATCTGGAATAATTTTACTTTCCAACCACTAACGTGTATACTATATGGCTAAAGTAAAAGTGTGTGGGTAACCCAACCATCACACCTCTATCAGCTTTCTATGTATCCCATTCCAAACCATGGGCATTAATATGGAGTTGTCCCTTTGTCATGCAGCTATAAACACAACCTCTGCTCTTCTGGAAAGGCTTTTTTGCAAGATTTTAGAGTGTGCCAGGGGGAATGTGTGCCCACTGAGCCTAAAGAGCATTTGCAAGGTCAGTTACCGATGCTGGATGAGAAGACTTGGCTTGCAGTCCAATTCACCCCAAGGGTGTTTCATAGGTTTGAGGACTGGGTTCTCTGCAGGCAACAGTTTCTCCATACAAAAATTGTCAAATCTTGCTCTGTGTAAGTCATGCTGGAATAGTAAATGGCCCTTCTCAAACTTGACACAAGATTTGAAACACACAGTTGTCCAAAATGTAGTGCGTTGTAGTATTAACAGACCCCTTGCTGGAAACACCCAAGTTCATAAATTTGCATACTTTTTGCCATATAGACATCTCTTAGATAATTTAAAAATCCATTACTTGTAATAATGGAATAAAATTATTTTAGACAATTTGTTTAATCGTCCACTTAATCACACTATTAAACAAAACCTCTTTACATAGGTTAGCAGCAATAAAAGCATGCTTACAATGAAACTAGCACTTTGTGCTGTGATTATGTTTTTCCATTTCTGAACAGGATGTGGGCATAAAGCAAGATAACAAACAGGGTGAGAAATGGGTAGACCTGTTACATAAGTAATGCACACAGAACAGAGTTCAGCAGTCAGCCACTGACTATTGCTAAGCTTGGTGAAGGGCAGTCACACACACTGCACTCTTATATCACCAACACCATCTTGTGAAAGCACAGAAAGAAACAAACATCCGTAACCATATCCCCGCCCAACACTTTCTTATGCTGTGCGCAATTAGAGTTGTGACGTGAAAGCATTTAGAAAATATTTCCCACCCTATGATTGCATAACTCAGTTCATTAACTGAACACATGGAAATAAATAGCTGTTCGAACATGCATTTGAGCAAAGCAGGTCTTGGATCCAAACAGAAAATGCATTCCCCATTTTGGCTCATGATCCAATTAACTCAAGCAGCTCTGAAACACCTACTGAGCAAAGAGCCTTGTTTTGGGAGAAATACACAGCACTCTTCGGTTTTTATTCAATATGCAGTATATTGTTTAGTCTTGAAATACATAAGTAAGCCATACATGAGAATGCACTGCAGATTCCAGCTTAATGCAAGAGAACCACATGTTGTACAATATGTATTATGCTACATATGTTCATTTTATATTCATCTTAAAGTGGCCCTGTTGCTAGAGTAAATATTTTTAATAAATCCATATCTATAAAAGAAGTCTGTAAATACTTTCAAGGTGCCTCAGCCAATCCTGGGAAATATACTGCTTAAGTCTGCACCAACACGTTCCAAGAGTGCGGATCTCCTTGGTCCCTCCCTCTGTCTTCCACCCATTCTGTATACAGTAGTAAATGGTAATGTGGGGGTCAGCAGAGAAAACCAGTGAGATCAGCAGGAGGCAACCAATCTCAGAAGTATTTTTATTTCTGTAGATTCAGCAGAAGATTTCAGAGTTGCATTCAGCTACATGGGCAACAGCAATGATGAAAAGTCTTCTTTTGCAGGTGTGGCTTTGATTAAAATCATTAAAGTCACTTCATGCAAACACCCACTTATGTTAATATTTAGAAGCAGTATATGGGCTCTTCATAGTGTTGGAAGGATTTATTTTAAACTTTTGTTTGATATTCTTAATTTAAAGCCCATCTCTTGACCAAATAGGGAGTGTCCATGTCACACAGTCAATGTCAATGTACACTCGAAGAAGATCCCCACCACTTGTAAACAGAGAAAGAGAGAAGAGGTAAAGGGCATTAAAATAGATAGATACTCTTTTTCTATGCCAGGGATTGGTTAGAGGACAGTAGGGTGAGTGGTGGGAAGTCTGGAGATCCACTTTGAACCACGGAGGCTGCCATTGTTAACCTTTGTTTCTGAAGATGCAAGCTGCTTGGTTGTCATGTAAACACTTTAGCTTTGAGCTACTGTCTCAAAACAAGAATGTAGATGTTCCAACTTTTCTTCAACACTTCTGTTCTGTATATGTTTCCAGGTCAATGACGCAAAGTATTAAAGTCAACAGATCATAATGAGGAACTTCAAGTTTATCTTAACAAAGGAACCTTAAGAAATGTTTAGTAATGGCAATCTACAAGCAGATAATTGCAGGCTTTTTATTCTTTGCATACCTTATTTTTTTCTTCTCCATTCTTCTCATGGTGTCCCACTTTCACTCAGTGCAGATGAATCCATCTCCCTTTACTTCCTGGAACTCTGGGTCTGCCTCCTGGAACATGTCACAGTGCACAACACCTGAGAGGGAAGACACCGGTGATGTAGCTTTCCAAGAATGCAAATGTGAGATCCTAGTTACAATGCATCCAGAAAGTATTCACAGCGCTTCACTTTTTCCACATCTTATGTTACAGCCTTATTCCAAAATTGATAAAATTATTTTCTACAAATAATACCCCATAATGACAACGTGAAAGAAGTTTGTTTGAAATCTGCAAATTTATTAAAAATAAAAAACAAAGTATTCAAAGCATTTTCTCAATACTTTGTTGAAGCACCTTTGGCACCAATTACAGCCTCATGTCTTTTTGAGTATGCTGCTACAAGCTTGGCACACCTATTTTTGGGTAATTTCTCCTATTCTTCTTTGCAGGCCCCCTCAAGCTCCATCAGGTTGGATGGGGAGCGTCGGTGCACAGCCATTTTCAGATTTCTCCAGGGACGTTCAATCGGGTTCAAGTCTGGGCTATAGCTGGGCCACTCAAGGACATTCACAGAGTTGTCTTGTAGCCACTCCTTTGTTATCTTGGCTGTGTGCCTAGAGTCGCTGTCCTTTTGGGAGATGAACCTTCGCCCCAGACTGAGGTCCAGAGCGCTCTGGAGCAGGTTTTCATCAAGAATGTCTATGTACATTGCTGCATTCATCTTTCCCTTGATCCTGACTAGTCTCTCATTTACGGCCGCTGAAAAACTTCCCCACAGCATGATGCTGCCACCACCATGCTTCACTGTAGGGATGGTATTGGCCAGGTGATGAGCGGTGTCTGGTTTCCTCCAAACATTGCCATTCAGGCCAAAGAGTTCAACCTTTGCTTCATCAGACCAGAGAATTTCGTTTCTCATGGTATGAGAGTCCTTCAGGTGCTTTTTGTCAAACCCAAGGTGGGCTGTCATGTGCCTTTTACTGAGGAGTGGCTTCTGTCTGGCAACTCTACCATACAGGCCTGATTGGTGGAGTGCTGCAAAGATGGTTGTTCTTCTGGAAGGTTCTCCTCTCTCCACAGAGAAATGCTGGAGAGTGACCATTGAGTTCTTGGTCACCTCCCCGACTATGGCCCTTCTCCCCTGATCACTCAGTTTGGCCCGG
The DNA here is from genome assembly GCA_029206835.1 of Rana muscosa. NCBI lineage: Eukaryota > Metazoa > Chordata > Amphibia > Anura > Ranidae > Rana > Rana muscosa. Next base: position 889,281,718 of record CM055116.1, on the reverse strand, counting down.
CAGCCTGCTCTAGGAAGAGTCCTGGTGGTTCCAAACTTCTTCCATTTACGGATGATGGAGGCCACTGTGCTCATTGGGACCTTCAATTCTGCACCCTTCCCCAGATCTGTGCCTCGATACAATCCTGTCTCGGAGGTCTACAGACAATTCCTTGGACTTCATAGCTTGGTTTGTACTCTGACATGCACTGTTAACTGTGGCACCTTATATAGACAGGTGTGTGCCTTTACAAACCATGTCCAATCAATTGAATTTACCACAGGTGTACTCCAATCAAGTTGTAGATATACATCTCAAGGATGATCAGTGGAAACAGGATGCATCTGAGCTCAATTTTGAGTGTCAAGACAAAGTCTGTGAATACTTATGTACCTGTGATTTTTTTTTTTAACAAACTTCTTTCACATTGTCATTATGGGGTATTGTTTGTAGAATTTTGAAGAAAATAATGAATTTAATCCAATTTGAAATAAGGCTGTAACATAACAAAATGTCAAAAAAGTCAAGTGCTGTGAATACTTTCCGGAAGCACTGTACATCACCAGTGCCTCAAGAAACCAGGAAGTGGTAAAAACAGTCATTGTAGGTAAAAGCAAAGAAAATAGGATTTTTTACTCACCGTAAAATCCTTTTCTCTGAGTCCATGGACCGACACAGCTTCTCTATTGACAAAGTGGGTATTATCCGTTAATTAGGAGTGACTAGGCAGAAAACTTGTAAAAAGTGTTGCATCACACCTTCTACAGTACCGCCCAGGGGGCGGACCCTCTGGGTATATCCCCTCAGTCTGCATCTCGCAGATCAGTTCGTCAAAAAGCAGTACAAACTTAAAAAGGAGGGGTGGGTGCTGTGTCGGTCCATGGACTCAGAGAAAAGGATTTTACGGTGAGTAAAAAATCCTATTTACTCTTTCGTCCATGGACCGACACAGCTTCTCTATTGACAAAGTGGGACGTCCCAAAGCAGTGTCAGAGAAAAAACGAGGGGTGGTAACAGCATAAAAATAAACTTCACCCCAAACACAAAACAGCACTCCTCCAACGGAGGAGTTGCAACTCTAAACTGCCGCTTGCAAAACCTTGCGGCCGAAAGAGGCATCCGAAGATGCACCTACATCAACTTTGTAGAATTTTGTGAAAGTGTGAGCGGACGACCAAGTCGCCGCTTTACATAATTGGGAAACAGACGCTTGATGTCGAAAAGCCCAAGAGGCACCTATTGCCCTGGTCGAATGCGCCGTGACAGGAAAGGGGGGCGCTTGACCCTTTAAGGCGTAAGCCTGGATTACTATCTGTCGAATCCACCTAGAGATGGTGGCAGACGAGACTGCTTGGCACTTCTTGGGACCAGCCACTGAAACAAACAGTGAGTCTGACTTCCGGAACAGGGAAGTAGCAGATAGGTATACTCTCAAAGCTCGTCCAAGGAATGCAACGCCGACTCCTTAGGATTCGACGGATGAGGACACAAGGATGGGAGTATAATGTCTTCGTTGAGATGAAAAGCCGAAACGACCCTTGGGAAGAAAGGAAGGCTGCGGCCGCAGCACCACCTTATCCTTGTGGAAAACCAAATAGGGAGCCTTGCAGGACAAGGCTGCCAGCTCAGAGACTCGTCTAACTGATGTAACAGCCACCAAAAAGACCACTTTCTGAGAAAGTGTCAACAGGGGAATATCTCTAATATTCTCAAATGGTGCCTTCTGAAGCACCGAGAGGACCAGGTTCAAGTCCCACGGAGGTAGCGGGGGACGGACCGGAGGGGCCACATGTCGAATCCCCTGCACAAAAGTACTCACGAGAGAGTGAGCCGCCAGGGGTCGCTGAAAAAAGACAGCCAGGGCAGATATCTGTCCCTTAATCGTACTTAGGGCAAGCCTTTGGTCCACCCCATGCTGTAAAAACAGCAGGATTCTGGAAACCAAATAGGTACGCGGATGCCATTTCATTTCCTCACACATGGAGATGTAGGCCTTCCAAGTGTGGTGATAAACCTTCCTAGAGGACGGTTTTCGAGCACTTCTCATCGTAGAGATTACTGAATCTGACAGGCCCCGGTCTCTCAGTACCTGGTTCTCAACAGCCATGCCGTTAAAGCCAATGACTGTAAAGCAGGATGGAGTATAGGACCTTGCGATAGCAGGTCCTTCCGTAGTGGTAGGAGCCAGGGGACGTCTGCTACCAGACATACTAGATCAGCGTACCAAGGACGCTGAGGCCAATCTGGAGCGATTAGGATCATTGGAATTCCCTCTGCCTCCACTCTGCGGAGCAGAAGAGGAAGAAGCCTTAAGGGAGGGAAGGCATAGATTAGCCGATACTGACCCTACGATGCCACCAACGCGTCCGTTGCATCTGCCCATGGGTCTCTTGACCGGGCCACAAACCTCAATACCTTCCGATTGAGTCGGGAAGCCAGAAGATCTACGTCTGGTGTGCCCCATCTTTGGCAGAGGAGTTGGAACACCTCCGGGTGTAAGGACCATTCTCCCTGGTACAGCATCTGGCGGCTCAGGTAGTCCGCCTGCCAGTTTTCCACACCCGGAATGTACACGGCCGACAGTGCCGGTATGCTCCTCTCTGCCCACTTCAGGATGCGAGCGACCTCCGATGCTGCAGCTGAGCTTCTTGTTCCTCCTTGATGATTGACATATGCCACTGCTGTGGCGTTGTCTGACTGGATCCTGACTGGACGCCCTTGCAGCCTCTGACACCATTTGAAGAGGCACAGCCTGATCGCCCGGATTTCCAGGACATTGATCGGCAGGAGGGCTTCCTCTGGGGTCCAGCGACCTTGCGCCGACTGAACACCCCAGACTCCCCCCCCCCTACCTGTAAGGCTGGCGTCCGTCATGATCACTATCCAGTAAACCGTAAGAAATGACTTCCCGGCCATTAGAGCCGGTGCTGTCGGCCACCATACCAGGGATCTCCTGACTAGGTGGCTCACTCGGATTTGATAATCCAGAGATGAAGGGCATCTGTTCCATCTGGACAGAACTTCCTTCTGTAACACTCGAGTGTGGTATTGAGCATATGGGACCGCCTCGAAGGAGGCTACCATGAGGCCCAACACTCGCATGCAAAAACGGAGTGACGACCAATTCCTGGAAGTCAGCTGCCGTACTGCAGCCCGGAGGGTCTGCAACTTCTCCACAGGGAGGAATACCTTTGCCTCTGAGGAATCCAGAATCAACCCCAGGTACACTAGGCGTTGAGTGGGCACCAATACTGACCTTTGCGTGTTTAGTATCCAACCACAGTCTCGAAGAGTCTGACAGGTAATAGACACGCTTACCTCTAATTCTGAGCTTGAAGGGGCCTTCAGTAGAAGGTCGTCCAAGTAGCCCATGATAGCGATACCCCGCTGTCTTAGAAGTGCCAAAATCGGAGCGAGCACCTTGGTGAACGTCCTGGGTGCTGAGGCAAGGCCAAACGGGAGGGCCACAAACTGGTAGTGGTTCTTCCCGATAGCAAATCACAGAAACCTCTGGTGTCTGCAGTATATGGGGACATGCAGGTATGCGTCCTTGATGTCCAAGGAGGCCAGAAAGTCCCCCGGATGGAGAGCCGTGACTACAGATCGAACCGACTCCATCCGAAATCTTTGTACTTTCACAAAGCAATTGAGGGCTCCGAGATCCAAGATTGGACGAACCCCCTCCTTCTTCGGCACAATGAACAGATTTGAGTAAAAACCCTGACCCCGTTCTGGAACTGGAATAACTACCCCGCGTTCCAGTAGACCCTGGACCGCCCCATACAGGGCCTCCCGACGGGTCGGTAGTAGCTGGAGATTGGAGGTGATGAATCTGTCCGGTGGACAAGAGAGAAATTCTATCTTGTAGCCTGAGGAGATTACTTTGCAAACCCACCTGTCGGAGACTAGAGCTGTCCACTGAGTCGCGAATTTGCGAAGACGTCCCCCCACCCGAGAGCTGGGTGGGGGCGGACCTTCATGCGGACGCAGATTTGTCCGCAGGCTTGTTGGGTCTGCGGGACCAAGGACGCTTTTGTCCTTGGGCAGGCGCTTTATCGTCCTTGAGTCTTTTCCCTGTCGCCCTAGGGGGACGAAAAAAACGATTGTGTGCAGTAAAGGAGGGCCCTTGCCCTTGGCGTGGCCCCTTACCCTTGCTAGTTTGGGGAAGCAAAGTGCTTTTACCTCCTGTGGCATCCTTGATGATGTCATCAAGAGAAGCCCCAAAAAGTCTGTCGCCCTTAAAAGGCAGATCCAACAGGGCTTTCTTGGAAGTCTGGTCCGCAGACCAGCCCTTTAGCTAGATCATGCGGCGTATTGCTACTGCATAAACCAAAGCTTTTGACAGCATGGGAATGGTATCCATGTCTGACTCGCAGACAAACTTAAGGCCCTGGACCAACTGGTCGGCCAAAGTTATCTCATTAGGAGGAGCATCTTACTCCTTTAACCCCTGGAGTAGCAATTTTGCCCATTCAGTAAGTGTCTGAGACACTAGGGCCCCTGCCAATGCCGGGCGTACTGCCGAGCCTACCACTGAGTATAGGTAGCGAGCGAGTGCTTCAGCCTTCTTATCCACAGGGTCCTTGAAAACAGGAGCCCCTTCTACTGGAATAGTGGTGGCTCTATTAAGTCTGGACACCGGAGGGTCCACTATAGGGGGAGAGGTCCATTTCTTCAGAAAACTCTCCTCAAAGGGGTACCGTACCACAAACCTCTTTGGGGCTGTAAAGACCCTCAGTGGGTTCTCCCATTCCTTGTATAAGAGTTTGTCAAAATAAGACACACAAGGGAACACCTTAGCAGTGCGGGCAGGTTTACGAAACCCAAAGGGGACTGGAGTTTCTGCTGCTTCTGCAGTATTTTCCAACTTTAGCGTATCCCGCACTGCAGTAATAAGGTCAGATACCAAAGCCGTCTCGCGTACTGACCTGGACTTGGAGTCACCCTCACTGTCCGATCGGTCACGGTCTGCAGTCTCTGATGCGTCCGAATCTGGGCCATGAGCCGTAGCTGGACCTGGTTCTGCATCAGAATTATCCCCGGAAGATTGCAGGGGACGGGGGCATTTACTACCCCCTGTATTCCCGTGTGCTGCTTCCACCCTGGCAGCAAACTCCTCTAGGATTGCTGACATAGCATTCATAGACACCTCAGGGGCACCAGCTGCTAAATCTGGTGTTTCAGGGGAGAAGACATCTGGCTCAGATGCCATGCTAACCACACGCTGACACCCACAGGGCTCCAGGAAAGATATCAATAGGCCACCCTCCTGCGCTGCAGAGATGCTGGGTTACCCAGAGGACTCACCACCCTGGACCGGTACTGCTATGCTGCCGTGTGCTGCGCCTGTGATGCTGTCCCACTGCTGCTGTGTCAGTCTGCTTCTTTTATCAGCACTTCCTATGTGAATTTTCGCGCCAGTGTAATGCACCCTAGAGGCCGGAGACTCTCGCAAAATGGCCGCCAAAAACGTCTGTATGGAAGATAATGTGGGCTCTAAGAAAATGGCCGCCGAGCCGAAGATAGAGGCCAAGCAACCGTAGCCCACAAAAAGATGGCCGCCGAACGGCAAGTTCGATAGGGGCCAGTGGGTGTGGACTACAAGAAAATGGCGCCAAAACCACAGGAAGATGGCCGCCAGGCAGTCACTAGAGGCCGAACCCGGCATGGACCACCCCAAAATGGCCGCCGACAGCATGGAGGAGGAAGCACATACAGGTAAGCAGAAATGACATTTCTTTTAAATGTTAGTTACAGCCAGCCTCGCTCCAGTGGAACCCCTTAGGTGACCCCCAGCACCCAGCAACCTTTAGCTAGAAGCCCTGGGAGGAGGGAAAGGCAGGGAGTAGGGATGAGCTCGGTGTTCGAGTCGAACATACGTTCGACTCGAACATCGGCTGTTCGATCGTTCGCCGAACAACGAACGATTTGGGCCGTTCGCGCCTAATTCGCGGCCCACAATGCACTACGCCATCGCAGTGTCATCCAGGCGCTGTGATTGGCCAAGCATGCACTGTGACCCCGCATGTTTGGCCAATCACAGCGCCGGCAGCAAGGAGAGCAATGATTGGCCACAGGCAGGATGCCTGTGTCCAATTATTGCTGAGGGTGTTTAGTACACGCCCCACACTATAAAAGGCCGCCAGCACGGCGGCCTAGTGTAGTGTGTTCCGGAGCAGGGAAAGAGAAGCATAGGCAGGGACAGTGACATTTTTTTTTTCTTGCTTAACCTGGATTCCTTTAGTTTAGGGAAAGAGAAGGATAGGTAGGGAGAGTGTCAGTCTGTTTTACTGTGCTAAACCTTGTTTGTAGGGACAGGGAAGGACAGTGAGGGAAATTCTCATTGTGCTATACTGTGCTAAAGCATTCCTCATCAACCATCTTTAAAAAAAAAAAATTATAGGGACAGAAAACTATAGGTAGGGAGAGTGTCAGTGTGTTTTACTGTGCTAAACCTTGTTTGTAGGGACAGGGAAGGACAGTGAGGGAAATTCTCATTGTGCTATACTGTGCTAAAGCATTCCTCATCAACCATCTTTAAAAAAATTTTTTTATAGGGACAGAAAACTATAGGTAGGGAGAGTGTCAGTGTGTTTTACTGTGCTAAACCTTGTTTGTAGGGACAGGGAAGGACAGTGAGGGAAATTCTCATTGTGCTATACTGTGCTAAAGCATTCCTCATCAACCATCTTTAAAAAAAAATTTTTTTATAGGGACAGAAAACTATAGGTAGGGAGAGTGTCAGTGTGTTTTACTGTGCTAAACCTTGTTTGTAGGGACAGGGAAGGACAGTGAGGGAAATTCTCATTGTGCTATACTGTGCTAAAGCATTCCTCATCAACCATCTTTAAAAAAACATTTTTTATAGGGACAGAAAACTATAGGTAGGGAGAGTGTCAGTGTGTTTTACTGTGCTAAACCTTGTTTGTAGGGACAGGGAAGGACAGTGAGGGAAATTCTCATTGTGCTAAAGCATTCCTCATCAACCATCTTTAAAAAAACATTTTTTATAGGGACAGAAAACTATAGGTAGGGAGAGTGTCAGTGTGTTTTACTGTGCTAAACCTTGTTTGTAGGGACAGGGAAGGACAGTGAGGGAAATTCTCATTGTGCTATACTGTGCTAAAGCATTCCTCATCAACCATCTTTAAAAAAACATTTTTTATAGGGACAGAAAACTATAGGTAGGGAGAGTGTCAGTGTGTTTTACTGTGCTAAACCTTGTTTGTAGGGACAGGGAAGGACAGTGAGGGAAATTCTCATTGTGCTATACTGTGCTAAAGCATTCCTCATCAACCATCTTTAAAAAAAAAAATTTTTATAGGGACAGAAAACTATAGGTAGGGAGAGTGTCAGTGTGTTTTACTGTGCTAAACCTTGTTTGTAGAGACAGGGAAGGACAGTGAGGGAAATTCTCATTGTGCTATACTGTGCTAAAGCATTCCTCATCAACCATCTTTAAAAAAAAAAATTTTTATAGGGACAGAAAACTATAGGTAGGGAGAGTGTCAGTGTGTTTTACTGTGCTAAACCTTGTTTGTAGGGACAGGGAAGGACAGTGAGGGAAATTCTCATTGTGCTATACTGTGCTAAAGCATTCCTCATCAACCATCTTTGAAATCCTTGTTTTTTGGACAGTCTGGGAAATTGTCATTGTGCTATTCTGTGCGAAAGCAATCATCCTCAACCATATTTAGAAATCCTTAAGTAAAGGGACAGAGAAGGACACCTGAAGGTAGCCCTTATTGCTTTTTTTCCCATCTCCCTGCAGGCCATCCATTAGAATGTCTGGAAGGCAAACAAGGAGAGGCAGACAGTCAGGAGGCAATAAAAGAGGGCAAGCAGGCTCTGTGTCTGGGGGCAACAGTGCTGGTCGTGGACGCGGTGCATTGTCATCAGCACATGGCCATGGGACACGCTTGTCCTTCTTTTCGGCAGCTGGACATGTTGAGCCACATCATGCCGAAGACTTGGTAGAGTGGATGACCAAGCCCTCCTCCTCCTCCTCATCCTCTCTCACCCAGGCTCAGGGTACTGGCAAAGCAGCTGCCAAAGCGTCCTCTTCCCTGGTATCAATGTCAGACTCATCATCAGTCACTCCTTCCCTAGACCCACCATGTCCTCCTCCTGAGGAGTCCCCCGAACTGTCTGAGCACAGTGTTGGGTACATGCTCCAGGAGGATGCCCAGCGTTTCGAAGGGTCTGATGATGAAACCCAGCTAGAGGAAGGCAGTAGCGTGAGAGCAGACAGAGGGGATGCTCAAGAAGGACACCAATCTGGCAGTCATGTTCCAGCAGCTGCAGCATACTGCCAGATTGGCTCCAGTGATGAGGAGGGAGGGGATGATGAGGTCACTGACTCCACGTGGGTGCCTAATAGGAGAGAGGAGGAGGAGGAGGATGAGGAGGAGGCACATCTCCAACGAGGCAGGATGCCCTTTGGTGGCCAGCGTAAGGGCAGTACACCGACGGAATCACACCGCAGAGCTCCGCCTGTGCAGGGCGCTGCCTCTGCCCGTCATTCAAAAAGTTCTTTGGTGTGGGCCTTTTTTGAGGCTAGTGCATCAGATCGCACAGCTGCTGTTTGCAACATATGTCTCAAGCGTATATCGCGTGGCCAAAACATCAGCCGCTTGGGTACCACATGCCTGACCAGACATATGTTGACCTGCCATGCAGCTCGTTGGCAAGCCTACCTCAAAGACCCACACCAAAGAACAAAGCGGACCTCTCCTTGCACCGCATCAGCTGGGATCTCCAACCCCACTATAACTTCAGTCCTCTCTGAAACATGCACTGAGAGGAATGAAGGTGTAGAATTAGGTGTGTCACAGCCAAGTACTTGCGGCCACTCTGCTAGCAGTACACCGACGTCCGATTCTAGCAGGCAAATTTCCCTGCCCCAGCTGCTGGACCGTCGAAAGAAGTTCACTCCCAGCCATCCACATGCCCAGCGGTTGAATGCTAGCTTGGCTAAATTGCTAGCGCTTCAACTGCTGCCTTTTCAGTTGGTAGACTCGGCCCCCTTCCGTGAGTTTGTGCAATGTGCGGTTCCTCAGTGGCAGGTTCCCAAACGCCACTTTTTCTCACGGAAGGCTATTCTGGCTCTCTACCGGCATGTGGAAGGCAATGTCTTGGCCTCGCTGGACAGGGCGGTCAGCGGTAAGGTGCATATTACCGCTGACTCATGGTCCAGCAGGCATGGACAGGGACGTTACCTTTCTTTCACGGCCCATTGGGTCACTCTTTTGGCAGCTGGGAAGGATGTAGTACAAGGTGCAGTAGTGTTGGAGGTTGTTCCACCGCCACGCCTTCAAAATGCTACTGCTGGTTGTGACACACCTCTCTCCTCCACCCCCTCCTCTTCTTCTTCCTCCATGGCCTCTTCCTGTGCTTTGTCCTCTGAACCAGCGGTGCTCCGTAGCCGTTCAAGGGGCTACGCAAGTACGCAGGCAAAAAGATGCCATGCCGTGCTTGCGCTGGTGTGTTTGGGGGACAGAAGCCACACTGGGGCAGAGGTCCTGTCTGCTCTGCAGGGCCAGGCCGAGAGGTGGTTGATGCCACGCCAGCTTAAGCCAGGAATGGTGGTTTTCAACAATGGCACCAACCTCCTCTCCGCCCTCCGACAGGGACAACTGACCCATGTGCCCTGTGTGGCTCACGTCCTTAACCTGGTGGTGCAGCGGTTCTTGGGCAGGTACCCGGGCTTACAGGATGTCCTGAGGCAGGCCAGGAAAGTCTGTGTGCATTTCCGCAGATCTTATAATGCCAGTGCTCGCCTGGCTGAGCTGCAAAAGGAGTTGAACCTGCCCAAGAACCGCCTTATATGTGACATGCCCACCAGGTGGAACTCAACGTTGGCCATGCTTCAGCGGCTGCACACGCAGCAGAGGGCCATCAATGAGTACCTGTGCGACTACGGCACCAGGACAGGGTCAGGGGAGCTTGGTTTTTTTTCTCCACGCCAGTGGGGCATGATCAGGGATGCATGCACTGTCCTGGCACCATTTGAGGAGGCCACGAGGATGGTGAGCAGTGACAGTGCATGCATCAGTGACACTGTACCTCTTGTCCACCTGTTGGAGCACACGCTGCGTGGAATAATGGACAGGGCACTTGAGGCAGAACAGAGGCAGGAAGAGGAGGACTTCCTTGCCTCTCAAGGCCCCCTTTACCCAGACAGTGTTCCTTCTGTCCCACCCATCGCACAGGAAGAGGACGAGGGGGAGGAGGAGGAGGAGGATTGTGTCAGCATGGAGGTGGAGCCTGGCACTCAGCAGCAGTCTTTTAGGGATGATTTACAGTCCCAAGAAACCCGTGGACTTGTACGTGGCTGGGAGGAGGTGGCTGCGGATCATGTCGTCCTTAGTGACCCAGAGGACTCCGGACCGAATGCCTCAGCTAACCTACGCTGCATGGCCTCCCTGATCCTGCAAAGTCTGCGGAAGGATCCTCGTATTCTTCGGATCAAGGAGAGGGACCATTACTGGCTGGCCACTCTCCTTGATCCACGGTACAAGGGTAAGGTTGCGGACCTTATGTTACCGTCGCAGAGGGAGCAGAGGATGAGACAACTCCGGGAGGCCTTGCAGAAAGGTCTGTGCAACGCTTTCCCAGAGACTGGGAGGTTACAAACTCCTGGTCCTGGACAACGAGTTGCTGAGGCTTCGGCCAGTCAAAGAAGGAGCGGTGGGGAAGGTGGCCGTCTGACCGATGCGTTCAGACAATTCTTTAGTCCGCAGCCCCAAAGTATGATCGGTTCCAGCAACCATCGCCAGCTTCTGATAAACATGGTGCAGGAATATCTAGGGGCAAGGTCAGACTTGGACACCTTCCCCACCGAAAATCCTCTGGCTTACTGGGTCTTGAGGATGGATCACTGGCCAGAGCTTGCACAGTATGCAATTGAGCTACTGGCCTGTCCTGCATCCAGCGTTCTTTCGGAACGCACATTCAGTGCTGCTGGAGGATTAGTCACGGATCACAGGGTGCGCCTGTCCACCGACTCGGTTGATCGACTGACTTTCATCAAGATGAACCAGTCTTGGATCACCACCAGCTACCACACACCTGATGCTGATATAACAGACTAATTGATTTTAACATGTCACATCCCTTCAAGACTGATGCTGATGCTGAGTGCCTGTGCTGTTATGTTGACTGGCTATCCTCCTCCTCCGAGTCCTCAATGATACGATTGATGATGATAGCTTGGAAGATCATTTTTGTTTATGGGTGCCGCCACCAGTGCCTAACGCCCCATTTTTCAGCCCCTGTTTAACAGGGGCGTGTAATTACAATTTTTGAAGCAATACTTTGCAACAGGGCTCATTGCTGTGCTCCAAGTACAGTATCTGTGAGGGGTTGCAGTGTTGTGCCACCAGTGCCTAAGGCCCAATTTTTCAGCCCCTGTTTAACAGGGGCGTGTAATTACAATTTTTGAAGCAATACTTTGCAACAGGGCTCATTGCTGTGCTCCAAGTACAGTATCTGTGAGGGGTTGCAGTGTTGTGCCACCAGTGCCTAAGGCCCAATTTTTCAGCCCCTGTTCAAAAGGGGCATGTAATTACAATTCTTGATCTAATAATTCACAGCAGGGCCCATTGCTGCACCCACCAAGAGTAACTCTGAGGGCTTACAGTGTTGTGGCAACGCCGCCACCACCACCACCACCACCACGAAAGGCCCAATTTTTCAGCCCCTGTTCAACAGGGGCATGCAATTACAATTCTTGATCTAATAATTCACAGCAGGGCCCATTGCTGCACCCACCAAGAGTAACTGTCAGGGCTTACAGTGTTGTGGCACCAGCACCACCATCAAAGGCCCAATTTTTACTACCACTGTTCAACAATTATATGTAATTACAATTCCTGATATAATAGTTGACAGCAGGGCGTTCCAGCACCAACCAAGAGTAACTGTGAGTGCTTACAGTGTTGTGCCAACACCAACAACTAAGGGGCCTATTTCTGCAGAGTATATACGGCAGGTCCCTACTTTCAAACATCCAACTTACAAACGACTCCTACTTGCAAACGCAAGAAGACAACAGGAAGTGAGAGGAAATCTACCCCTAGGAAGGAAAATTCTCTCCTGTAAGAATAAATATGGGAGAAAGGTGTCTCCTCTGTACTGATGCTTTATCATCAATCCTTGTTTCAAGAAAAACACCACATTTCAAAAACAGTTGTCATTGGGACGGAAAGTGAGGTGAAATGTTCTGAACAGGGGCACAGACAGCAAAACAAATGTTACAGGGGTGATAACCCTTACCTATGTTTTCCAAAAAGTTTAAAAATAGATTTTTGGGCTGGAGCTACACTTAAACAATGTACCTGTTCAAAATTACAAACAGATTCTACATAAGAACAAACCTACAGTCCCTGTCTTGTATGCACCGCCTGTATACGGCTGTTCAGAGTATAAAGGGCCTTTTTTATTTTATGTGCGGGGTTCCCCTTAATATCCATACAAGACCCAAAGGGGCTGGTAATGGGCTGGGGTAGGGGGGGGGGGGATCATGGGGTAGCTATGCCATTTTTCTTAAAGATTTTCATCCATATTACCGGGACCAGACATTACATTAAAGCCGCAAGCAGTTTTAAATGGCTTTTTTTTCCTTTAGAAGTGTCATTTTGTGCAGGGACACGGGAAACACGTGGCACTTCACAGGTATACTTTAGACACCCCCCAGGTACGATATTTAAAGGAATATTTGACTTTTTTTTTTCACTTTATGCATCATTAAAATGACTGCTCCCGAAAAACGACCGTTTTTAAAACTTCTTTTTGCATTGATACATGTCCCCTGGTGCAGAACCCGGGTTCCCAAACCCTTTTTAGGACAATAACATGCATAATAGTCGTTATAATTAGCACTTTAGAATTCGAACGTTCGCATCCATTGTATTTAATAGGGTTCTAATGTTCGTACGAACTTTCGGTCCGTTCGCGGGTTCTGGTGCGAACCGAACCCGGGGGTGTTCGGCTCATCACTAGCAGGGAGAGAGGGAAGAAAGGGGCCACAACCACTTACTTGATCTCTCCAGGAATGTCCAGCTAAATCACCCAGCCGAGGCAGGGGAGTTTACTTACCTATCCTGCATGTATTATGCTGGAAGACATTCCAAACAGATAATCGTCCGTGCACGGAAGGTGACTGTTGGCCAGGAATGCTGTGATTGGACCCAAAAGGGACGATCATATGTATGCCCTGGAGCGTGACGCTCACCGGACAGGCTGCTGCGACTCGGCCGCAAGGTCAGCCGAAGCTGAGCGGTCCGATGCAAGCCTTGGAGCGTAAGCTCACCGGACAGGCTGCTGCGACTCGGCCGTAAGGTCAGCCGAAGCTGAGCAGTCCGATGCAGGCCCTGGAGTGTAGGCTCACCGGCCACCCATGGAGCAACAGGCATGTCGTGGAAAACCCAGCGCGTAGCTAGGGTCGGCACACGCTCGATGGCCGAAACTGGGGAGACTACAAGGATCGAAGATCCAGCCTGTCACCCAGTCGGCAGTTGATCGAAGATCGCAGGAAACAAAAAATGTAGCAAAAAAATATATCTTTTCCCCCCAGACCAATGGGCCCGAAAGGAGCCATGTCCTACTCCTTGCTAGACAGAAAAAAAACTGATCTGCGAGATGCAGACTGATGGGATATACCCAGAGGGTCCGCCCCCTGGGCGGTACTGTAGAAGGTGTGATGCAACACTTTTTACAAGTTTTCTGCCTAGTCACTCTAAATTAACGGATAATACCCACTTTGTCAATAGAGAAGCTGTGTCGGTCCATGGACGAAAGAGTAATGTTTGTGTCATGTATCAGGTAAGACCAGAACTATGTGAACTGCAACAAAAGGAAACCCAAACGTGTGTAAGTGAAATATAATGATTTATTAAAGATAAGTGAAATAATATAGATACAACCACCTCCAAACCACACAGTGCACAATAACCAATACCAAACAGAACCCACAAATAATAACAGTAACAGACAAATATGTACAAGTAATGGGGAAACCAGAATCATAAACAGGGCCAGGCCAAGGTCATACACAGGGAGATCAGCAGATGGGGTAAGGAACACAGGACAGGGAGAGGATGGATGGATGGATCAGGACAGGGAGACAGGATCAAGCAGGGGGCAACCAGGCTGCAGAGCAGGGATCAGGGATTAGGACAGACACTTCAGGTTCAGGTTACAGGTTCAGGTTACAGGAATCAGGGTTACAGGAATCGAGGTTCAAGTAGACAGGCTACAGGGTCAGGGCACAAGGACGATACCAGGGCAAGGAGTGCTTGTGCTCGCCGGGTATTTATAGGAAGGCTAATTGGCTTCAAGTCACAGCTGACCACAGGAAATGCTGCCTGTCCCATACTGCCAGAATACACCCGCTGGTGGATGACGGTACTGCAGTCCATGTATCATGCATTACCACCAGCAGGTGAGATCCTCCAACAAGGATATTGGCTGCAAGAGGACACCTGCTGGCGGACACTAGTACTGCAGTCCAAAGGACCAACAGCACCACCAGCGGGTGAAGCCTTTCCTGACAGTTTGTTTAACCAATGAACATAGGATGGTTTCATATCCGCATTCAGAGCTGAATGCTGATGTGATTTTTAGTGAAAGGGGGGGGGGGGAAGGGTCTGTTTTTAAAAGCCATGCAACTAGCATTTTAAAAAGGTCTTCCGCAATGGCAACATTCAAATCTCTCAAGACAGGTTTGCTTGTTAGTAGTTTTGATCCAGTAAATGGTCTTGAGGGCAGGGGTACATTAAATGGATAATAGTAGCAAATGGGTAGAAAACAAAAAACAACATGTTATTGCGGCTGGATGTGATTCTAGATCTACAAAAATAGACTACTAATATTTATATGAAACATTTTAGAATATTGATGCAGGGATTTATGAGATTGGCTTTGGGGATCAGCAAGAAGCATATACAGTACCCCATTGGAGCATGCTGGACCATGCTATATTCATTTAAATTTTTTTGCTCTCCTTTGCGTTAAACTACAGATTTAGGGTTCTGAAGATGACATTTATTACATTAAAGTGGACATATAATTTCAAATTTCTTTCTGTATACAATAGAACCTGTTACTTTTAGTTGAACATTATTCCTGTGCCTGGTACACAAACAGCACAACTTCACACTTCCTGCCACCCCTGGCTCCACTGTAGTGTTAAAGGAGTTGTAAAGGTTCGTTGTTTATTTTCTAAATAGGTTCCTTTAAGCTAGTGCATTGTTGGTTCACTTATCTTTTCCTTCGGTTTCCCTTCTAAATGTTTTTTTTCTTTGTCTGAATTTCTCACTTCCTGTTCCTCCTCAGTAAGCTTGCCCTCATCATTCGAGCCGTCCTGGCTGGGGGTTAATCAGCACGCTCGCCCCCTCCCTCGGGACTACATCCCTGCGGGGAGACGCTGTGAACAGACGCTGTGAATGTGGTTTTTCTAAATGCATTTATTACTTTATCTGATGATAATTCTCTCATTACAATGTTCAGTTCACAAATTTCTCAAGGGTGTTGAATAGTTTTTTTTTTTCCACATACAATTACAGTATTGAAAGCATTTATCTCCCATGAATCATTATCTGATAAGGTGTAATTTTATCAGAAACTCTGATGGCCGTTTTCTGCTCTATGTAGTATACATCTCAAAAACGTAATTGCCAGCTAAAATACAGCTGTGTTATAGCACACCCAAAAACCCCTGCAATAATCTTTTACATACACAATACTGCAACTGCCAATATAATGTTCATGCAGTAAATTGAGCTGATCCATGTAATAAAACCTTCACCGAACTAGGGGAAGTTGGGATTGATTGTTAAAATAAGCGAATAATGCACAGCAATGAAAATACCTTGTAAGTTAAATACCTTGTAAGTTATGCTTTGTGAACTGAGGCTTACATGTGACCTATAATTGAGCAGGCACAACATACAATAAACCATAGTTATACATACTGTACTATGGCTCCTGTGATCAAGGCCAGATCACCTAGGGCCAGGTGAGTGTCCAAGAGAGCCACAGCCACAGCTTTTGATATTGCCAGGTCCTGACTCCAAGCTGTTATAATCTGTTTAAGTCAACCCTTCTCATGCTACTGGGGTCCAATAAACCCCAAACCATGTGGATAGAATGAAGTCGTATTGAGCACCATGCCAAGCTTATTTCCTCCATAAATTCGCAAAAACAGTAACAAAAACAGATTTAAAAGCTGAGATTTCAAAGCCGCAGTTAAGTGCAATTTCCACTATTTTATTGCGGCTTGCGACTTCAATTAACAGAAGTCTATGCAAGTCACACTGAAATTGGAAAAAAAGTTTTTCCCAGTCGCTACGACATGAGTGGTGGCACATTGAACGCTCCATTGCCAACAATGAGGTGTGAGTTGTCATGCCATTTGGAACTGTCAAATCATATGACAAATCAAATCAAATCAAATCATAGTGTGAACTAGGGCTATGCCATACATTTGCCAAAAAGAAAAAACAGTCTAGCTTAAGACACAATTGACAAAAACGCAAAATTGTTAGATGGAATGCAGAGGTGTCAAACACAAAAAGACCCCCAAAGTGTCCTACCATAAATGATCCTGTAGTAAATAGTCTGACACCACAGATTAAAGCAATACCCATCTTTGAGCCTGAACGTTCAGAGCCAAACTTCATGCATTAAAGCAGTAGTAAACTCTGGGAGAAAAAAATAAAAACGTTCCCTGCAAATTAAGGGCATAATGTACTAGCACATTATGAAGGACCACTTCCGGACCGGCTCACGCCGATATACGTTGGCACTTTGAAGAGGGATATCGTTGTTATGGCAGCAGCTAGCTACCATAAGCCCGGTATCCTATTTTCTTCAGTGAGTGGTATGGTTTCAGATAAAAGTGGTCTCTGCGGCGCATTTGCCCCCCCCCCTCCCGCCGCTCTACGGTGGCGATCGGGTCCTCTCCCTGGCTTGGTATGGAGACGAGTGAGGGGAAGATGGCCCCCACCCATCTCCATACCATTGCAGGGCGGAAGCAACGTCAAAACGTCACTTTCGCCCCTAGGCCCTTAAAGAGACTTTTTTTTTATTACATTTTGTTTTTTAATTGCATTTTAGTGTAAATATGAGATCCTAGGTCTTTTTGACCCCCAGATTTCATATTTAAGAGGTCCTATCAGGCATTTTTTTTCCTATTACAAGGGATGTTTACAATAATGTTTACAATAGGAATAAAAGTGACAATTTTTTTTTTTAAAGAACAGTGTAAAAAAATAAAAAATTTACGCGCCCCGTCCCGCCGAGCTCGCATGCAGAAGCGAACACATACGTGAGCAGCGCCCGCATATGAAAACGGTGTTCAAACCACATGTGTGGTATCGCCGCGATCGGTAGAGCGAGAGCAATAATTCTAGCCCTAGACCTCCTCTGTAACTCAAAACATGCAACCTGTACACATTTTTTAAACGTAGCCTATGGAGATTTTTAAGGGTAAAAGTTTGTCGCCATTCCACGAGCGGGCGCAATTTTGAACCGTCACATATTGTGTATTAATTTACTTGGCGTAACATTATCTTTCACAATATAAAAACAAATGGGGCTTACTTTACTGTTGTCTTATTTTTAAATTAGAAAAAGTGTATTTTTTCCCCAAAAAAGTGCACTTGTAAGACCACTGCGCAAATACGGTGTGACAAAGTATTGCAACGACCGCCATTTTATTGTCTAGGGTATTAGAAAAAAATATATATACTGTCTGGGGGTTCTAAGTAATTTTCTAGCAAAAGAAAGAGGCTCGGTCTTTAAGTGGTTAAAACAAAGCCCTCCAGTAGCGCACTGTCACTACTGACAGGGCTTCCCTCTTTACCCAGTCTTCCTATCAGGTTCGCAAGCTCTGGTCATTTGAAAGGCCAAGCCGCTATGAGGCAGTGTTGCCAACCGCCCGTTAAATTTACGGGCAGCCCATAAATTTATGCCCATTTTTGGGCTGCCCGTAAATGTCTGTTACGGGCACCGCTGCCCGTAATAAATATTTTACTGCACGTGCCATTCTGAAGCCAGCTGAGTCTGTATGAGCTTTCCCGAGCCCGGCCGGCTTTTGGAACGGCGCATGCGCAGTAACGTAATGGCGCCGCCTGATGCCATTTTAGAATAGAAGCCAGTCCACTCCCTCTTGGCGGTGCCGCAGTGGCACCTAGTGCACTCGCCATAGCAGTCAGCAGCTGAGGAGGGGTGAGGAGAGTGACACTATGTGTGGGGGTATAGCAAAAAGGGGGCAGAGGAGGACACTGATGCTGGAGAGGTGAAAGGGGCACAGGAGAACAACACACTGATGTGGAGAGGTAAAGGTGGACAGAGGAGAAAGCTACTGTGAGGGGGTGAGAAGGGATACTACCATGTCCGCAGCCTCCGTCGACCTCTTGTATCACATCCGCAGCCTCTGTCCACCTCTTGTATCACGTCCGCAGCCTCTGTCCGCCTCCTGTATCACGTCCGCAGCCTCTGTCCACCTCCTCAGCCTCTTTCCGCCTCCTGTATCACGTCCGCAGCCTCTGTCCACCTTCTGTATCATGTCCTCAGCCTTTGTCCACCTCCTGTGCCATGTCAGCAGCCTCTATTCACCTCCTGTATAATGTCTGCAGTCTCTAAAGGGGGAATCTGGAGGAGGAGAGCGCCGCCGGGATGGGAGGTCATAGGAGGAGTCAGACGTGTGTGGACTGTGAAGAGGACACTATAGAATAAAACCAGAGCCGCCAAGCTGGAGCCATCTGACTGAGCCCTGCACGGTGCACCTGAGAGGAGGTCAGTGACAGTGCCACCAGGCCAGTCTGGGGGGGGTTGCTGATGTAAGGGGGGAGTGAATACAATAATGTAAGGGGACACTGATATAAAGGTTTCCCCTATATTAGTAACCCCCCTTAACCGTAGTGTATTTTTTCGGGCAGAAGGTGGTCTCTAGTCACCAGAGCCCCCCTTAGATGATGATCTGCAGCGTTTTTCTTTATAGATATTTTTTCGCAGTGTCAGTAAAAAATGTGGCTCTGTCAGTAAATGTCATGTGTTTTTGCCCGTGGGGGGGGGGGGGGGGGGGGGCAAAACACACACGTCGGTGATGTCACCAGCTGCAGAGACAGTGAACATTTTAGGAGAAATTCCTTGTACCTACAAGTAGATTTTTTTATAAGCTTACCTTACCAGTAAAATGGTCTGTGATGGAGGTATAGGCGCGACAGAACACAAGCAGAGAGGAATGATCACAGAACTCTTTATTGAACAATTGGGGTTTGCAAAGAGTGAGCAAAGTGGTACAGCAAGGTTAAGTTCACAGCACAAGGCAGTAGTGTGGGCGCCCAGCAAGGGTGGGCAGTGATCTGGCACAGCAGGGGTTAAGTCCATAGCACAGGGCAGGAGGCAGCTCCCTGGTGCCCAGCACGAAGTTTATGTGGTCTGCGTGCGGGGCACCAGGGAATGCAATTGTGAAGAGCTGGGCCATGTGGGGCAGATAGAGAATTCGGGGAGCTCAAGTGGAGTGACGATTACATGATCAATCTGCATATTTTAGAGATATTCATGGTCTACAAAAAAAACTGTATTATATGAATACAGTTTAAAGTAATGAATTTATTTTACTTTTTTGTAACTGCTTTTTTGTAATCAGCATGATATGATTTAGAACAACAAAGAACGAACTTTAAAAAAAATAAACTCAAGCCCATTAGAGTCCCCCTTATATAAGAGTACCTATCAGAGTCCACCCATTCCAGCTGGCCAGGAACCTGGGCAGCCCAATAGCATGGCTGTAGCTGTAGAGCAAGTCTGGACAAAGAAAGTTTTGTTCCCTCCTGTGAGTGATGGAGCAAGCACGACTGGTTGTTAGGATGCTGGAGGTCCTAGTAAGCAATGAAAGTGCAGCTGGGGGGACCTGGAATGGAGACTGGAGTGGGGCTGTGGATGTTGGGTAACCTAAAGACCTGCGTGAAAGGCCAATGACCCAAGCTACGTGCCAGATAAAATCTAGCAGCATGTTGGATTTGGCCTATGGGCTATTGTTGGAGACCCATGTTGTAGGAAAACTGTACCTGTAAACAAAAGAAAAAATAAATTGTAGAAGGTAGCATTTAGTTAGACACCAAACACAGCTACTATATATCACAAGGTCCAGAAAGCTAATGAGACAAAAGCATACATCAGAAATGCACCATGCTTGATATCTAACAAATGTTGAATAACAGACTGTGAAACCTTGTCAGATGAAAATTTACATGTGTAACCCTATTTTCGGGTGGGCGGTTATGACAAATGGCCCTCCCCAAACTGGACATTGCTTGGATAAACCTGTAGTTAAATAAAATGAACCAGAACTTTTGCTAAGAGGAAGAGTGGGTTTGATAATAAAAGTTGGCAGTGCCTCCACCCAGGACAGGGGAATATGAACAGAATGGATTCCTTTCCTGGGAGATTAACCAGTAATCTAATCAAGGTAATTGGGAGCAACATATAACATTAACCATAAGTATATAGAGGAACACCAGTATAAGAAAAGATTAGTAATAGTACATGAATCTAATGTACAAACAAGTATTTTCAGCAAAGGGCCCGATAGGAGTCCTGGTAGAATTGTGCACATATAGCCGGGTATATATACAGTTGTGCTCATAAGTTTACATACCCCTGAATTTATGATTTCTTGACCATTTTTCAGAGAATATGAATAACACAAAATCTTTTCTTTCACTCATAGTTAGTGTTCGGCTGAAGCCATTTATTATCAATCAACTGCATTTACCCTTTTTAAATCATAATGACAGCCGAAACTACCCCAATGACCCTGATCAAAAGTTTACATACCCCAGTTCTTAATACCGTGTATTGCCCCCCTTTAACATCAATGACAGCTTGAAGTATTTTGCGGTATTGGTATTTGTGGATGAGGCTCTTTATCTTCTAAGATGGTAAAGCTGCCCATTCCTCTTGGCAAAAAGCCTCCAGTTCCTGTAAATTCTTGGGCTCTCTTGCATGAACTGCACGTTTAAGATCTCCCCAGAGTGGTTCAATGATATTGCGGTCAGGAGACTGAGATGGCCACTCCAGAACCCTCACTTTATTCTGCTGTAGCCAATGACAGGTCGACTTGTGTTTTGAATCATTGTCATGTTGGAATGTCCACGTACGTCCCATGCGCAGCTTCCTGGCTGATGAATGCAAATGTTCCTCCACTTTTTTTTTGATAAAATACTGCATTCATCTTGCTATCAATTTTAAACCAAATTTCCTGTGCTTTTGTAGCTCACACATCCCCAAAACATCAGCGATCCACCTCCGTGTTTCACAGCAGGAACGGTGTACCTTTCATCATAGGCCTTGTTGACTCTCCAAATGTAGCGTTTTTGGTTGCGGCCAAAAAACTCAATAACTCCATCACTCCAAATAACTTTGTGCCAGAAGGTTTGAGGCTTGGTCACTGTGCTGTTAGGCGTATTATAAGCGGGATACTTTGTGGCATTTGCATAGTAATGGCTTTCTTCTGGCGACTCAACCATGCAGCCCATCTTTCTTCAAGTGCCTCCTTATTGTGCATCTTAAAACAGCCACACCACATGTTTTCAGAGAGTCCTGTATTTCACCTGAAGTTATTTGTGGGTTTTTCTTTGCATCCTGAACAATTTTCCTGGCAGTTGTGGCTGAAATTTTAGTTGGTCTACCTGACCGTGGTTTGGTTTCAACAGTACCCCTCATTTTCCACTTCTTGATTAGAGTTTGAACACTGCTGATTGGCATTCTCATTTCCTTGGATATCTTTTTATATCCCTTTCCTGTTTTATACAGTTCAACTACCTTTTCCCACAGATCCTTTGACAATTATTTTGCTTTCGCCATGACTCTGAATCCAGAAATGTCAGTGCAGCACCGGATGAAAGATGTTAGTGTGTGTATAAAAGGGTCAATAACAGATCACAGGTGAGGATAAGTTACCTTTAAAAGCCATTCAAACTCCTTTGTGTCAACTTGTGTGCATGTTATCAGGCCAAAATCACCAGGGTATGTAAAACTTTTGATCAGGGTCATTTGGGTAGTTTCTGCTGTCATTATGATTTAAAAAGAGTAAACACAGTTGATTGATAATAAATAGCTTCAGCCAAACACTAACCATGAGTGAAAGAAAAGTTTTTGTGCTATTCATATTCTCATTCATATTCTTTGAAATAATCTCAAATTCTGCCAGGGTATGTAAACTTATGAGCACAACTGTAGTTATTAATAGAGATGCCTCCAGATGAATGTTGCAGTAAAATCTAGTTGCAAAGGTTGTCCTCGATGGGGCATTCGTCTTGGTGTCAGAGGCCTGAAGATTTGAGGTCATGGGGAGACCCTCCAGCCTGGAATACAGATTCTCACACGCACAGCGGTGTGGCACTGGAACTCAGAGTCAGCCTGTCTACTCTGCGCTTTATTCCCTAGTAGTTTCTAATATGACATCCAACCAGACCCGTAACCACCAGAAGTGGAGGTCTGATGCCTTACCTGACTAACTTATTCTGGTTATCGAGCCCTGAGCTAATACTAGCTATAGAATCCCAGATCAGAAGGGACACAAGGTTAACTAGAATAACAGGGGCTGCATATAATCTCTACTGCAATAAACAAGTTCACCTACGAATATACTGGAAGGCAACCACTACATACATACAGTTGCACAAACTCAGCTCTCTGGCACTGTGCATGTAAATTATTAACAATAGGATATAGATAAGTGTCAAAAGGATTTAGATACACACTCAAGAAGATATGGACAGCTGAAATTAACCTATTAAAACATAGGAATGCTTGCCTAATAGTCTCTGTTCTGGTCTTGGCGAAAATACAGCAGTTCTGTGTCTCTCTCCACTTCCATCTTCTGGAAGACACAGAGACTAGAAGTGATGTACATAAATAACTTGCAGCACAGCCACTTACAAATACTTAGACAGTAGAGGGCAGCAGATCCCTACACATGTATTTTGGGTAGTTGGCATTAAGGGTCTGTCTGCCGAAGCATAACAAAACATCCCAGCAAACCTACATCATACCCTTTGGACCTTTTGATTGAGTGGTGCTGTTATGCAACACCCATTGAGAGGGCAATAAAAGATGGCTGCCCCAGCAGCTCAAAGTGCTTGTTTTACCACTGAGATTATGAAGGAATAGGAAGTACCAGTGACTAATATATCAGAATGGACATAGCCTGCAAGCGAAATGGTCTCTTCATGGAAACCAGGAAAACTTTTCTTGTTTTCACTCTTAATAGAATATATTTTACTGTTGTTAAGGTCTTCTTTTGTAAGGCCCGGTTCACACAGGGGCGACTCCGGACGCGACTTCAGGTCGCCCCGAGTTGCCCCAAGTCGCGCTATTTTTAAAACTAATTGAAGTCAATGGAGATGTTTTAATGTACACGACTGCGGTCGCTCCGACTTCAAAAAAGGTCCCTGTACTGCTTCAATCCGACTCCTAGACGACTGCTAGGCGACCTGTACCCATTGATTTCAATGGAAGTCGCTTAGAAGTCTGATCAGTGTTTATTTTGAAGGCAACTATACAGGAAGCAGAAAGTAATTTACCCAGAAGCCACATGGAATTTACCCAGGTCCTCCCCACTAAACAAGCAGCCCCCTACTTCCCAAAACGAGTACTTTCATTTTATACGTTAGCTCTGTATACTTGGACCTGTATACAGCATGTGTACCAGAAGAGGCCGTGGACAATGAAGCACTCATCAGATATATAAGGGAGAGAACCTGTCTGTACGACAAAAGAGAAAAAAAAAATATAAAGATCAGTCGAAGAGGGACAGTGCCTGGCTGGAGATTTGTCGTCTGTCCTACGAGGAATGGGATGTTTTGTCGGAGACCGACCGCAGTGACAAATGTAAGTTTAACATTTTTTTATATGTCCGTTGTCTTTTACTAGGCATGGTGGTTGTAGTTCCATACAGTCTTTTTTTCCAAAGATAATAGGTACATGAAATCCCCCTTTCCAAGTCGCCCCGTGTCTACAGCCCTACCCAGCGCTCAGCACCATTCCGTGTTTTTACACCCTACCCAACTCCCAAGACCACCCTCTCTGTAAATTTGTGTTACTATCATTTTTTGATTGAACTTTTAAAAAAGAAAAGCAGTATAATACATCCCCTGCAAACAGCAACAATAGAACACCCCAACAACAGTAGATCCCCTGTCTGCCAGCAACAGTAGATCCCCTGACAGCAACAGTAGATCCCCTGACAGCAACAGTAGATCCGTTTATGTCAGTGGATATACTGCTGCTGTCAGAGGATCTATTCAACAGCAGATCTACTCAGGAACAGTAGATCCACTCAAAGCAACCAATCTATTGTTGATGTCAGTGGATCTATTGTTGCTGAGTAGATCTACTGTTGCTGAGTGGATCCACCGACAGCAACAGTAGATCCACTGACAAACAGTAGATCCGTTGCTGTCGCTTGATCTATTGTTGCTGTCAGTGGATCTACTGTTGCTGAGTAGATCTACTGTTGCTGAGTGGATCCACCGTCAGCAACAGTAGATCCACTGACAGCAACAGTAGATCCGTTGCTGTCGCTTGATCTATTGTTGTCGTCAGTGGATCTACTGTTGATGAGTAGATCTACTGTTGCTGAGTAAAATCACCGACAGCTACAGTAGATCCACTGAAAGCTACAGTAGATCCACTGACAGCAACAATACATCAAGCGACAGCAACGGATCTACTGTTTATATCATTGCATCTATTGTTACTGTCAGCGGATCTACTGTTGCTGAGTGGATCCACTGACAGCAACAGTAGATCCCCTGACATGGAAATCCCTGGCAAAGTCTTTCACTGATGTCTAGCTGTATTGTAAGTTTATTTAGATAATGATTTCAAAATATAACCATTGCTAAAATGATCATAACCAAAAAAAATAAAAAATTATTGAACACAGTAACCACAGAGTAAAATAACATAGCAGGCTCCAGTAAACTTTAACAAAAAATAAATTTAGTATATAATTTTATTATTAACAGTAAACACAGTTTAAAAGATATTTTAATTGCACCATATCACTAGTTCACTTTATCAACTCAGACATTGAACAAAAGATAACGGATAGGAAATGCAAACAGTTGTAAAGACATATTATGCCCAAAAATTATTTATTATCAGTTACATTATGAAATGGCATTCATTTGCCATGGTATTTCACCAGCCAGTGAAATAAAATAAGAGGCAAATTTATCGCGCACAGTGGCACCGTCAGAGGATCCCCTAGTAGCACTGAGGTGTGCACTTTCCATTTCTTGCATGAGAGAATCCTCAAAGCAGTATGCGTCCCGTACCCTGACAAAATTGTGCAGCACACATGCTGCTTTCACTGCAGTAATAGCATTTTCGATATTTGATATTGGTGTATGTAGGAAACACCATTTATTGGCTAGAATGCCGAAACTGCACTCAACCACCCTTCGTGCCCTTGATAACCTATAGTTGAATATTCTTTTCTCAGTCGTCAGGTTCCTACTAGAGTAAGGCCTCATCATGTGTTCCGCCAACGCAAAGGCCTCATCCCCGACAAATACATAGTGTAGTGGGGGTTCAGTTGTCCCAGGAAGAGGACACTTTTCCAGAAGATCGAATTGATTCTCCCTAAGTCTTTGACCAAAGGATGAATTAGCAAAAATGTGAGCATCGCAGCTACTTCCGTATGATCCTATATCTATGTAGGTGAAGCAATAGTTCGAATCAGCAACGGCAAGTAGTACAAACGAACAATATTTTTTGTAGTTGAAGTACATACTTCCGCTACCAACAGGCTTAATTACACGCACATGCCTCCCATCGATAGCTCCAATGCAATTGGGGAAATTGCACCGACTTGAAAATTTTTGGGCAATATCACACCAATTCTCTGCTGTAGGCCTCTTCATAACTATGTTGTTAAGCACGTCCCATAAAACTTTGCAGGTTTCACAGATAATGTTGGTGATTGTTGACCTGCCCACCATGAATTCATAATGTAGGCTTATTAGAGAATGACCGGTTGCAAGGTATCTGAAAGACAAAATAAATAATTAATTATGTTCCTGTTTATGTTTTGCAGTGATAATTTTACAAACGCGTTGGAAGGGATTAAGGGACTGCTTCACGCGATACCTGCGAAAACTAAGAGAGTCTAGAAGTAGATCAGGTTCCAAAAAAATTGCACCATATGTGCATGCAGAGGAGCTGGAGTTCCTGCGGCCATTTATGGAACTTAGAGAGTAAGATAACATCTTTAATAGTTGTAAATTGATACTATACACGTGTAGAAGGTTGTGCTAATTGTACTATATGTTTAATGCAGAACACAATCAAGTTGGGAAGAAAGGCCTGAACCACAGCAGGCTGGTGGAGAGGCAGCATGCGCTCCAGGAGGCTCGCAGTCTTTGTATCATTCACCAGATGAAAATCAAGAAAATCAGGAGACCAACTTTGGGGAGGAGTCTTCTTCACAGATTGAGGTACCTGAGGTCAAACTGCCAGAGTTAGAACAGTCACAGGTTGAGCAGCCACCTAGCAACAGACCTCTACAACGACCAAGACCAATCAGACAAGTAGTGGGAATAAATTCAAATAATATGACAATATTTGCCACATTAATGGAGAAACTAGATAAAAAACTAGACTCCCTGGAGACTCCTGAAACAGGATTTGGCATAATGGTCGCAGGTATGCTAAAGTCAGTGCCGCAGGAGCGTCAAGCATATGTCAAAAAAACAATTATTTATGTACTGGAGGCAAGTACAGTTAACCAACCAGCCACTGCCCCCTCACCAATGTTTGGCCCACCACCACCACCAGGCCCCCTTTTATGATTTCCCTAACCCTCCGCCACCCAGAACCCACCCCTACTATCCACCTCGCTTTCATCCATACTCTGACGACTATGGCAATGCGATAAACCAAGGAAGTTACCCAATCCCCTATCCTTCACCGTCCCCAATCACTTCTACCCTTGTTGCACCAGGCAATCAAATTATGCCACCCACACCTTCCCCCAGGCCTTCCACCAACCCCGATTTTCCCACCTACCATCAACTGTAAATTTTTGTTACCACGTTTTTTTTTTGTGTGTTTGAATGATCAAAAAAATAACAAAATGTTTGCTGCTACTGTTCTGCTTAAATAGATAATGTGTTATAAATATTAATAAAAAAATAGTGTTATAAATTTTTGTTATATTTTTTTTTTTTTTTATGTTTATTCCATGACATGTTTCATTTTTGAAAAAAATACTTACCTAGGTAGATGCAATATGTTAGCGATGCTAGATCTGTCCACTGCAGCTTATTCACACAGAACTGAGTCATCAAACATCATCTATGGGTCGCTTCTCTCCCCTCCACGAGCTGAGAGCTGCTGCCTGTCGGTCGTCAGCTCTCCAGCTATGCTCCTCCACACTCATTGGAGCACTAAGCTGTGAAGGGGTGGAGAGCGGCTTGCTGAGAGGCTGAAACTGCCATGAGTTAAAGGCAGCTGCACTCATTTGACCTGTACGAGAATACCGGAGAAATGAGCGCAGGTTGGACTTTTCTAAAGCTAAGCTCCACCCTAAAGTGTAACCTCCGCTGATTCTAATAACCCCCCACCCTCCGATACCACAATTGGCACCTTTCAGGGGGGGAGTGGGTTGCAGGGTTCTGGGAAACACACAGCTCCTAGAACATAGCGGGGACCTGTGTTAGACAAGCAGCGCTGCTCGCGCAGTAGGCAACAGGGAAGTGAAGCAGCAACGCTTCACTTCATGATTCCACATTCCCTCACCCATGATGGCGGTGGGGGCAGCCGAGAAACAAGCGATTGCTCGTCTTCTGGTGCCAACGTCGCTGGACTCCAGCAAAGATAAGTGTCCTATTAAGTCAGTAGCTGCTGTATTTGCAGCTGATGGCTTAAAAAAATTTTTTGGACGGCGGAGATGTTACCAATGTGCGTCAAATAAAAAATAGTTTACCCAAGTGTAATAATGAGTCTTTCAGTGGATGAGATACACCTCCTATACAATGTATTCTCTGTTGCACCAGATGGATGTCAACCAGGCCAAGCAATTAGTCAAAACTGAAATAAAAAATGAAAAAAGAAGGTAAGTTACTATATTGAAAATACGAAATATCAACCAATGTTAGCTACACACACACACACACACATTACCGCTTAGCCAACCATATGCTACTATGCGGCGTGAGATTTAACGTGGTTCTGCCGGGGGGAGTCATGCAAGTTCACCGATCACCCCAGTAACATTCACTAGAGTGTATAAAAAGCGATTCTGCTAAATAGCAACATTCGCCATTTTAGTCTCTAGGAACAATGCCACAAAACATATATCAAATCTATGGGGCTCATGAATACTGGAGAGTAAGGATGAGCTCAGGCGTCTCTGCAGCCAAGCATCGGGAAATGTCTCCATGCCTGTGAGTAGCGCAGCGCCGTGCCGACAGTGCAGACTTCCTTGGCGGGCTCTGCACGTGATCAATGCGAAAACGCCCTGAGCTCATCCTGGCCAGCAAAAAATACTTAGTAAAAATTAAAAAAAAAGACAAAATAAGCTATTGTTTATATACGCATACAGCATATGTACTTGCCTTGCAATCGACATTAAAGAACTTGTCTTGAAAACCACGTAAATTTTCATACATAGACCAGAACTGCCCTCTGTTAGCTCTTTTGGAAATTATTGGATGGATCCAATAGCGGCGTCTCCTCATCCTCAGCTTCCTCTTCCATCAGTACTGCCAAACCAGCTGCTATGACAGCGGACATTAAGTAACGCACAGACAGCATTTTGAAGACAGCACACCAGGGAACAAGGAAGAAAACAGGAAGAAGAATGATGTCAGAAGAGCTGATAAGCTCTGATTGGCCACTTGTAAAGTTCCCTGTCCTGGAGGCGACTTCAAGTCGTGTTGTAAATCACCACAAGTCGCGCTGAAGTCGCCCCAGGTCGCGCTGTGATTCATGCTCAAGTCGTGTCGGAGTTGCTTCCAAAAGTCGCGCTGGAAGTCGTGTTGCTCCTGTGTGAACCAAGCCTAATATCTTTTCTGTAAATATTTTGTGAACTATTTAATTTTCTTTAAAAAAATATTTACAAATTGTTAAACTGCATCTCTGAATGTTCTAAAAAGAAGTGAAAGTACTTTGCCTGTGTTAACCACTTCAGCCCGGACCATTTGGCTGCCCAAAGACCAGAGTACTTTTTGCGATTCGGCACTTCGCTTTAACTGACAATTGCGTGGTTGTGCGACGTGGCTCCCAAACAAAACTGACATCCTTTTTTCCCCCCACAAATAGAGCTTTCTTTTGGTGGTATTTGATCACCTCTGCGGTTTTTATTTTTTGCGCTATAAACAAAAAAATATAGTGACAGTTTTGAAAAAAAAAACAATATTTTTTTACTTTTTGCCCCAAATAAATATCCCCAAAAAATATATTAAAAAAGTTTTTTCCTTAGTCTAGGCTGATACGTATTCTTCTACATATTTTTGGTAAAAAAAAATCGCAATAAGCGTTTATTGATTGGTTTGCGCAAAAGTTATAGCGTCTACAAAATAGGGGATAGGATTTATGGCATTTTTATAATATTTTTTTTTTACTAGTAATGGCGGCGATCAGCGATTTTTATCGTGACTGCGACATTATGGCAGACACATTGGACACTTTTGACACCATTTTGGGACCACTGTCATTTATACAGCGATCAGTGCTATAAAAATGCATTGATTACTGTAAGAATGACTGGCAGTGAAGGGGTTAACCAGTAGGGGGCGCTGAAAGGGTTAAGTGTGTCCTAGGGATGTGTTCTAACTGTGGGGAGGATGGGCTACGTGTGACAACACTGATCACCGCTCCCGATTACAGGGAGCTGTGATCAGTGTCCTTGTCACTAGGCAAAACAGGGAAATGCTTGTTTACATCAGCATTTCCGTTCTTCCTCTCCGCGAGACGATCGCGGGTATCTCCGCTGACAGAGTCCGCGGGACCCGCGGTCACACACACGGAGCTCGCCCACAATGCCGCGTCTTAAAGGGCAACGTATATATACGTTGATCTGCCCAGCCGTGCCATTCTGCCGACGTATATCGGCGTGAGCCGGTCGGCAAGTGGTTAAGAGCTACCTTAGCGTAAAACTGTGTTATATTCCAGTTTGGGCATGGCAGCAATTGTTAGATGTCAAAATTGCAACAGCTGATGATGTAAATGGTACACCTTTCTGTTAAACCATGTGGCGGTGGATACCTTGTACAACCCCAATTCCCAAAAAGTTGTGACACTGTGCAAAATCTACATAAAAACAGAATGCAATGATTTGCAATCTCTTAAACCAGGGCTCAACAAAACCCAGGCGCCAGGTCGCAATGGTGACTGGAAATTGCATCCTGGTGCCTGGGCTACACCGCAGCAGCTGGGATGTGTACCCCCCCTCCCTCCCTGCAGGTGCCCGAACTTTGGCCGGGCTGGCCAACATTGCGGCCTGCTGGAGAGGGATGCACGCTTTCTGCGAACCAGTATCCTCTGGTGGACGGTGCTGGCTCTCCCTGCCGGCCCACCGCCGATATTTTCCCAGTTTGACAGCTGGGGTTGAGGTTGTGGGCTTGATCGGTCGCCCGTTCCTTACCGCTGCTGTGGACTGGGAGTGCTACCTATCAATGCTGCCTATCAGCGCACATCAGTGAAGGAGAAAAATAACTTATTTGCAAAATCTTATAACTTTTTTTGCTTGGCATCAGGTGTGAGCAATTCTTATTGTCCGACGCCCCGGACATGCAGTTCTGGCCGGTGGGCAGCTGGCTAACTAGATTCTAAGCAAATTTGTCAAGCCCCGTCTTAGTGCCGGTTCACATATGTGCACTCTGTGAGATCGCATGCGATTCGCACCTCACATCGCATGCGATGTCCGTGCGATACGATTTCAGCATACAGATAGTATGGCTGATATCGCATTGCATTCGGACCAAACTCGCACAGGACCCTTTTTCTTTTGGTCCGCACCAAAATCGGATTGCATGGGTGTTCACATCCATGCGATCCGATTCATGTTCAAACTGTCAGTTCACAGTGCGATATGCGAGCTGAAATGGGGGTGTCAATGTATTGACACTCCCAGCAGTTCGCATATGGCAGCGTGAACTGCTGTGCGAGTCAGGTGCGATGCAGCAACCCGCAGTGGATTTGCAGGGTTTCCGCATCGCACAAGTGTGAACCGGCACTGAAACCCATATTTTATTAAGGATAGAAAATAGAAAACATTTAAAATGTTTGAACTAAAAAAATGTACCATTATAAAAAATAAAAAAAAAATAGGGTAATTTTGAAATTGATTGCAGCAACACTTCTCAAAAAAGTATGGACAGGGCAACAAAAAGTTTGCACAGTAAAAACTCGTACACTACTAGTGTGCTGGAGTGTTGGCAGAGGAATGTTGTCCCATTAAAAGGTCTAGACTGCAGGCAGGCCAGTTAAGCACCCAGACTATTCTACTATGAAGCCAAGCTGTTGATAGATGCAGTATGCGGTTCAGAATTGTCCTGCTGAAATATGCAAGGACTTCCTTGAAAGACATTATATGGATGGGAGCATACGCTGCTTTAAAATCTGGATATATCTTTCAGCATTGATTGTGCCTTTCCAGATGTGCAAACTGCCCATTCCATACACACTAATGTACCCCACATACCATCAGATATGCAGGCTTATGAACTGAGCTCCAATAACAAGCCAGAAGGTCCCTCTCCTCTTTAGTCCGGAGGATGCGGCACCCATGGTTGGCAAAAAGAACATCAAATTTAGATTAGTCTTACCACAGGAGTTATTCACTTTGGAACAGACCATTTTAAATGAGCCTTGGCTCAAGAGACAGTGACATTTCTGGATCATGTTCAGATATGGCTTCTTCTTTGCAATGCATGACAGAGATTTAAAACAATTTTGGGTGGCACAGCAAACTGCCCAGACTAGAAGTATTCCTGAGCCCATGTAGTGATGTCCATCACAGAATCATACCGGTTTTTAATGCAATGCCATCTGGAGGTCCGAAGATCATGGGCATCCAATATTGCTTTTTGGCCTTGACCCCTGTGCACGGAGATTTCTCCAGATTCTTGGAATCCTTTGATATTATTATGTGCTATAGAGGATCATATATTTAAAGTCTTTGCAATTTTACACTGCAAAACATTTTTAGATCCAGCTTTTCACAGAACCTCTGCCGATCTTTACCTTTGGGACACTCTGATTCTCCAATATGCCCTTTTTATACCCAATCATGTTATGTACCTATTGCCAATTAACCTAATTAGGTTCTTCCTGCTCTTCCTTGTTAGGACCACTTACCAGCTTATTGTTGCCCTCTCCCAACATTTATAAGACATGTTGTGTTGCTGCCATTGATTTCAAAATGACCTTTTTATTAAAATTATATATTTTCTCAGTTTAAACATTTTATATGCTTTCTATTTTCTACTGTGAATAAAATGTGGCTTCATAAGATTTTAAAATCAATTTTGTTTTGTTTGGGATTGTATTTTCTGTGTATTTAGCTTCAGAGTTCAGTTAGGCATTTCCGACAATAACTTTACATTTGTTAGAGCTTTAAAGAATGGAGTGATTGTACGTACCTTGATTGCAGCTTTAGTTGTATCTTAATTAGTCATGATTTATTAATCAGTCCTTTACTTTAACCAAGAAACCAGCACAAAAAAAATAAAATAAGTAAAGCTTACTTTTATTTCAGAAATGCCCTTTTGCATCGCAAAGCCAATGCATGTTTAGGTATAACATATGTATTATATATATATTTATATAACATTAATTAAATAATAAGACTGCCATTACCACCTTGCTAGCAGACAGGCCTGCAGAGAAATCTATGTATGTTCTGTAACTGCTTTGTACTGGGTTAGGGATCCACTCACAGGATGTGGTTAAAGCTTTAGAGTTATCAATGCAAAGTCTGGCCGCTAGAAAGGTCTGCCAGTTTGAAGGCAGTTTATAAAATATGTAACATTTAAAGTGTACCTGCCCCATATGCAAAGAGGTGGCAGTCATTTTGTTAGGTTGGTCAGTATTACTGAGCACGTAGGCCAGTAGTGGGCAACCTATCAGATCTAAGAGGCCTCATGCCGCATTCACTTGTTAGGAAGGCCTGCACTTAATATTAATTCTAAATCAGCTTATCACTAAGGGAAGAAGGAAACAGTTTTGTTATTGTCAATTAATCACATTCAATTTGGTGATTTCCTTGAAGAGCAATAAGACTAAAAATTAACACTAAACCTGCCAGTCCCAGGTACCTGTGAACTACCATGGACAGCACCACTTGTGTCAAGGATTCCCTGCAGTCTGTTCAATGCAGCACTGTTGCAAGATTTCTTTCTCGATTGTGTGCGCCCAATAATTGCAAAGATATTGGGTGAAGAAATTAATATTTTTTTAATCACAATCATTGGGCCATCATGGAAGCAGTGATAATAGCTTACCAATTTACTAGCAACTAGCGGCATTGTTGTGGCATACTGGTGCAGCCCACAGAACATATTACAAGTTTAGGCTAGTTTAGACACCTCCACTGTGCATGGGTGACAGGTACACCATTGAATGGAAAACTCCAGGCAGAGGTATTTTTTCAGTTATTGGTTTGTACAAATGTACCTCTGATAAGGTGTGTGCCTTCCCTGTCCATAGAAACACACCCACTTTTTTTTTATGTTGGATCACTGTACCACTGCAGATATGAAAGTTGTGGCTCTCACACACGGGAGCTCTAGTGTTGTCTAATTTTCCCCTCCTCCCCATGGCCATTCATAGATGCCCTGTATTCTGTGAACCATTCACCTAATCAGAAGTAACGTTTGTTTACTGATCAATAATTGAAAAAAAAAATACCTCTGCCTGGAGTTCTGATTTTATAACCAATAACAGAACAATTTTATTAAAACACATGAACAGATCTTAATGCTCATTCTGAAAGTCATGTAAAAAAAACAACAAACCTTTTTTTGGCAAAATGTTAACCTACAGTTGTTCGGAGACATTAAGAAATATAGCAAAACAATAAATTAGCTTGAAAAAAATGTACAATATAAAATAAACTGTCTATAGTGTTGTAAGTCACTGTAAATGGTATTTAACAATGAATGCCCTATATACAGTACTTGACCTAATATCATACCTCCGAGTCTGGCAATGAGAAGTCTGGGAATAAAATTTAACCCTCAGTGCCAAGAATCAAAGAATAACATTCATAGCTGCAAGTATGTAACCACAGTGAGGAGAGGCAGGCAATGTGATACATATGTGGTATATTCTGTTGACACGAGACTGGTGAGTTTGTAAAGGGATTTTAACCTCTTGACCAAAGAATCAGATACTAATTCTAAGCCAATTCTCCAATGTTGGTCCCTTTTTCAAATCAAACACTTGTCAACTCTCTGGATGACTGTCTGGTTGTGAATTCTGCACTGGCCCTCTGAAATAAGATAAATCCAGCGCAGAGTACAAATGTTTCCTATAAAAATGCAGAATCCCTATCATCTTGGCCTATCCGCTCACTATGCTGCTATTAAAAACAGAAATGTTGTTTTCATTGTATGAAATCACATTTAGAAGCAATATTAGAAAACTGCCATAAACAAAAAGCAGAATGAATTGCTCTTAGACCAACACATCCCAAGCGGACCATGAAAAGACTATGCTTAAATGTTCTTGTGCAGTCTGATTTTATACAGTTAGTAAAAATGGTCTATTATGCTCAGAAAGCCAACACAACATTCTGGTAGAGTCTGTGCATTTTAAAGAGAATTAGGGACATCTTTAGGAATTGCCACCCAAACCTGACAGACGTCTTGTGAAAGTTTGTCAACAAAGTCTCTTGAAGTAATATAAAATACTAAATTTGGGATTAACCTTGGCTATGGTTACTCTGCAGATTCACATGCAGTAATATGACATCTGTCGGTTTCTGCTATGAAGGCAAAGGACTGAAGGACACACCGACAGACACATGTAGCTCAACATTCACATGTATTAACACTTGGTGTTACAGGCACAAAGAAAAAAAAAAAAAAGACAATCAGGATCCAGAAGGCAGCAGCTAGGATGTTGGCACACCATGTGCTTTGGTGGATAACAATTTGTGACGAGTGGTCGGAGCAGCTGTAAGGTGCACACATTGCTAAGGCACTAGGAAAACATGACCAAAAAAAACGATTTGCCCAGGTCACTTCTACTGCCTTGACACAAGCTGCAGCCTGAGTTGCTGTAAGCTGAAATTATCTGTACAATGCCTGTGCCATGCAAAGGGCACTGGAAAAGATGGGGATGACCCTTCACTCATGTATAAAGTTGTATATCCCAGTACAGACTGGTGTATCCGTAGAAGACGTTGGGCAGTGAAAACACTACAAAGTTCTTCATATTACAGGGATGTTCAATTCATCACACAAGGAAGTGTATTCCAATTTTCCAGATGGAGGTTATGGCACACCAGGCCTGACAGATGTTCAGGTTTCAAAGTATTTGTAAATTGATGTAACATATGTCATGAGACACTGCCAATCCGGTCGCTCTGTTCGTACCATCTCATTAATGTCCTGCAAATTGACAAATACCAAACTTATGATTCTGCACGAAAACAAGTATTGTTTAAAAATTTACACATTGTTCAATGTAGCTGTTCCTAAGCTTACCAGGGTAGACTTGATGCCTACACTTTCAGCTGCTTGAAAGGCCAATGTGAAATTTCTCCTCTGTAAAGAAAGAAAACAAGAAAGGAAAAAAGATAAAATAATTAAATTACGAAATCTGTAATTTTCGGAGTGCAGAGCAATCAAAAGCATGTGCATTGCTTTGTATTAATGAAAATGTAATAACAAGTTATGTGTTACCTTGTCCTGATTGCTCAGCTCCTGGTATGGAATGTGGGCAGGAAGATATGTGTGCAGTAAAGCGCAGAAGGCCAGACCATCATTCCAGCTGCTACTGAAGTTTGTGATGTCGATATTCTAAAACAACGGAAAACAGTTTAAGGACACTCAGGTAATATGAAAAAAAGACAGAAACAATCTTAAAGGATACGTTCACCTTTAAAAAAAAAAAAAAAAAAAAAATGCACATCTGTTGAAGGTAAAAATA
Source organism: Rana muscosa (assembly GCA_029206835.1). Taxonomy (NCBI): domain Eukaryota; kingdom Metazoa; phylum Chordata; class Amphibia; order Anura; family Ranidae; genus Rana; species Rana muscosa. Next base: position 889,245,559 of record CM055116.1, on the reverse strand, counting down.
ATGTGCATTTATTTATTTTAATAGGAGCCTGCAAAGCATTGAACCTGCGATCAGCAGATTGCGGGTGCCATGCAGGACTCCTGCAGATTTGTCAGTGTATCTGTCTGCTTATAATTCATATGGGCAAGGAGATACACACTGGCAGAAAGAAACAATGGAACTACCAGAGCACTCAATAGCACCATGCCGACAGTAGCAAAGGCTGTTGGTACTTGTAGTTTTCTATTCACCGAACTCTGTGAATGAATGATACGGCCGTGTTATTTCCAAACAGTGACAGTGGGTGCCCGGAGAAGATGCCCGCTCGCTGTCACTGGGAGGGGGTGGAGAGGCTGCAGCTGGAACAGCATAAAAAGGTGGAACATGAAGGTGAACTTATCCTTTAAAGGTAAACTCTAGTCAGATATAGAAGGCACAAAAATACAGCTCTGCACCTAATAAATCATTACATAGAGCTATAGGCAAATCAAATTAATACATTCTAATTTAGTTCTTTTAACCCCCTTTCCTCCTGCAATCCCAATATTATTGTTCCTCAGCCCATAGCCCGATGCTTAGGATCATCAGGAAGAATCGGTCATTGCAGATTTTGGGAACCTAACAGCATGATTTCTGATTGTGCGATTGCCATCATAATAAACTGAAATTTAAGAAGTGAAATAAGAAATAAAAGTGCAAAGTAGCAATACTTGAAACAAGATGATTTTCAAACACTATGGAGCTGATGTCCTAAAAGCAAATAAGCTGTTAACTTTAAAAGAGTATTTTCCCCAGAGCTTAGTGAAAGATGGGTAAAGCTGGTCCAAATAACCATGTCCCTCGCTAACATGTGAGGCCGCTGGATGTGCTGTATAAACGGGATATAGCTTAGGTTACATACAGCATACTACACTGTGTTCGAGCCGACACTTCCTGTCTCATACCCAGAACACAATAGAGTCTATGTGATCGGCGCTCAGCCATTCAGAGAAAGCAATGCATTTGAGTAATGAATACAAAGTTCCCTCTGATTGGCCGAGTCAGAGGTTGTTACATCATTAGCCCACCTCTCTCAGCAAATCAGAGGAAGCTTTGTATTCATTGCCATAATGCATCGCTTTCTCTAAATGGCTGAGCACCGATCAGACAGACTCTATTGTGTTCCAGGTATGAGACTCGAACCTGGAACACAGTGCGGTATGTTGTATGTAACCTCCACCACATGCATACAGTTTTTACCGCATTTCCAGCGGGCCTCACATGTTAGTGAGGGACATTGGGTCAAGCTGGCCCAAACAAACTATGTAAAGTGTACCAAAAGCTTGCGTTCAGCTTTAGGTTAGTTGACTTTTTCCATTTCCATATGTGATTTGGTATTCTTTGCAAAGTCAATGCAGTCTTTGCAAAGCCTATAAGGCTCACTTGTAGATACTGGAAATATCTCCTAAACCTTTACGGTTTAGGAGATATTCGCCATATACGCTGGCATAATCAGCACATGCGCACTGAAGAAAGGGCACGATCTGTGCCGTTTCTATAGTGATTGTGCCGTGACCGTCGGTTCCCCCGCGCATGCGCGGAAGTGACGTCGCGCGCCAATAGCAGAGCCGAAGTCCACGGCCCCGGAAGGAAGAGGGGTTGAAGATGGACACGATTAGACAGCGCTGACATTGTGGGCTTCTTCTGCAGGTAAGTGGCACATAACGGGCTACTATGCGATGCATAGTAGCCCATTATGCTTTTACTTTGCAGGGAACAAAGAGGAAGTAAAACCCATCAGGGTTTACTTCCACTTTAACACCATCTAGGAGCATTTATGGAGTGTTAATGAAACATTTATAAACTGTTTACTGCCCCCTGGGGGGGGGATCTTTAGCGCTCTGACAGGTCGGTCCCTGCACAGTGTGCGGAGACAGACCTGTCATCCGCCTGCTCAACGGGGATCAACAGAACGATCACCACTGAGCTAAAGCGGAGCCCGCACACGGACAGCCCCGTGTGAAAGGGCCCTTAGGGTAAAGTATTTCAGTGCATAGTAGAGTCTTTTTTCCCATATAACCTTCACATTTTTATAAGTTTGCTTTTGCATATTTTTGTTATTGTTTTAAATATAGAAAGCCTCTAGAGGGAGCTCTTAGTAGCTTAGTGCAATTAAATCGTCTAATCTTAAGAAACTGTTGAGTCGTGATATAAGGCAAATGAGGTGTACGTGGTTTTAAACCTGTCAGCTGACTCATAGATTTGCGCTGTGAGAATGAGCAATAAAGCACAACTGTGTAAAACGAAACGTAAACAGCAGCACCTGCATATGTAGTAGACAAATGTGGCTTCTCCCATACATAATAATTAAGGGCCTGTTTTACACTATGTTATCCCTGGGTTTTTTCTTGAAAGAAAACCGCAAAGGAAAATGTTTCCCCTTAAATCCTATGGAACTATTTACATGACTGAGTTACAGGTGCAGTGCATTTTGAAAAGTCCGGCATTCGGTATCTTTAACCGCACCAAAAATGCAGCTTCCTACTGAAACGAATGGAAATCGTGGTAAAAATGCACCGCGATTTCGTGTTGAGTCACATGTTCATTTTTCACAGATGCAGGCAACCAAAAAACGCATCAGAAACGCACAGCAAAATGAGCAGTGTAAAAGTACCCCAACAAGATAACTAATTATATCAAGCTGAGCTCTTTTAGCAATAAAAAGACGTTATATTCCCTTTAACCACTTAAGCCCCGGACCATTTCGGGCCATTAGGACCAGGCCTGTTTTTGGGATTCGGCACTGCGCTGCTTTAACTGTAAATTGTGCGGACATGCAATGTTGTACCCAAATGAAATTTGCGTCCTTTTCTTCCCACAAATAGAGCTTTCTTTTAATGGTATTTGATTGCCTCTGCGATTTTTATTTTTTGCGATATAAACAGAAAAAGACCGAAAATTTTGAAAAAAAATGATATTTTCTACTTTTTGTTATAAGAAAAATCAAATAAACTCAATTTTAGTCATACATTTAGGCCAAAATGTATTCAGCCACATGTCTTTAGTAAAAAAAATGTCAATAAGCGTATATTTATTGGTTTGCGCAAAAGCTATAGCGTTTACAAACTAGGGTACATTTTCTGAAATTTACACAGCTTTAAATTTATGACTGCCTATCTCATTTATTGAGGTGCTAAAATGGCAGGGCAGTACAAAACCCCCCCAAATGACCCCATTTTGGAAAGTAGACACCCGAAGGAAATTGCTGAGAGGCATGTTGAGCCCATTGAATATTTTTTTTGTTGTCCCAAGTGATTGAATAATGACAAAAAAAAAAAAAAAAAATTACAAAAAGTTGTCACTAAATGATATATTGCTCACACATGCCATGGTTATATGTGGAATTGCACCCCAAAATACATTCTGCTGCTTCTCCTGAGTACGGGGATACCACATGTGTGGGACTTTTTAGGAGCCTAGCCACGTACGGGACCCCGGAAACCAAGCACCGCCTTCAGGATTTCTAAGGGCGCAAATTTTTGATTTCACTCCTCACTACCTATCACAGTTTCGAAGGCCATAAAATGCCAAAATAGCACAAAACCCCCCCAAATGACCCCATTTTGGAAAGTAGACACCCCAAGCTATTTGCTGAGAGGCATGTTGAGTCCATGGAATATTTTATATTTTGCCACAGGTTGCGGGAATATGACAAACTTTTTTTTTTTTGCACAAAGTTGTCACTAAATGATATATTGCTCACACATGCCATGGGCATATGTGAAATTACACCCCAAAATACATTCTGCTGCTTCTCCTGAGTACGGGGATACCACATGTGTGGGACTTTTTGGGAGCCTAGCCGCGTACGGGACCCCAAAAACCAAGCACCGCCTTCAAGGTTTCTAAGGGCATAAATTTTTGATTTCACTCCTCACTACCTATCACAGTTTTGAAGGCCATAAAATGTCAAAATAGCCCAAAACCCCCACAAATGACCCCATTTTGGAAATTAGACAACCCAAGCTATTTGCTGAGAGGCATGGTGTGTATTTTACAGCTCTCATTTGTTTTTGAAAATTAAGAAAGACATTTTTTTTTCTTTTTTTTTTCTTTTTTTACATTTTCAAAACTTTGTGACAAAAAGCGAGATCTGCAAAATACTCAACATACCTCTCAGCAAATAGCTTGGGGTGTCTACTTTCCAAAATGGGGTCATTTGGGGGGGGTTTGTGCCATCTGGGCATTCCATGGCCTCCGAAACTGTGATAGGCAGTGAGGAGTGAAATCAAAAATTTACACCCATAGAAATCCTGAAGGCGGTGCTTGGTTTTTGGGGTCCCGTACGCGACTAGGCTCCCAAAAAGTCCCACACATGTGGTATCCCCGTACTCAGGAGAAGCAACAGAATGTATTTTGGGGTGTAATTCCACATATGCCCATGGCATGTTTGAGCAATATATAATTTAGTGACAACTTTTTGTACATTTTTTTTTTTTTTTTGGTCATTATTCAATCACTTGGGACAAAAAAAAAATATTCAATGGGCTCAACATGCCTCTCAGCAAATAGCTTGAGGTGTCTACTTTACAAAATGGGGTCATTTGGGGGGGTTTTGAACTGTCCTGGCATTTTATGCACAACATTAGGAAGCTTATGTCACACATCATCCACTCTTCTAACCACTTGAAGACAAAGCCCTTTCTGACACTTTTTGTTTACATGAAAAAAAAAATTTTTTTTGCAAGAAAATTATGTTGAACCCCCAAACATTATATATTTTTTTAAAGCAAAGGCCCTACAGATTAAAATAGTGGGTGTTGCATTTTTTTTTTTCCACACAGTATTTGCGCAGCGATTTTTCAAACGCATTTTTTGGGGGAAAAACACACTTTTTTTATTTTTAATGCACTAAAAAACACTATATTGCCCAAATGTTTGATGAAATAAAAAAGATGATCATAGGCCGAGTACATGGATACCAAACACGACATGCTTTAAAATTGCGCACAAACGCGCAGCGGCGACAAACTACATTCATTTTTAAAAGCATTTAAAAGCCTTTACAGGTTACCACGTTAGATTTACAGAGGAGGTCTACTGCTAAAATGACTGCCCTCGATCTGACCTTCGCGGTGATACCTCACATGCATGATGCAATTGCTGTTTACATATGACGCTAGACCGACGCTTGCGTTCGCTTTTGCGCAAGAGCAGGGGGGGACAGCGGTGCTTTTTTTTTTTTTTTTTATTATTTATTTGGCTTTTTTATTTTATTTTTAAACTGTGCCTTCCATATTTTATTTTTTTACCATTTTTATCGTTATCTCAGGGAATGTAAATATCCCCTATGATAGCAATAAGTAGTGACAGGTACTCTTTTTTTGAAAAAAATTGGGGGGTTAGACCCTAGATCTTTCCTCTGCCCTCAAAGCATCTGACCACACCAAGATCGGTGTGATAAAATGCTTTCCCAATTTCCCAATGGCGCTTTTTATATCCGGGGGGGGGGGGGGGGACATTCCCTCCCACTGCTTGTAAAAGCAGTCTAGAGGCTAATTATCTGCTAGAATTGCTTTTACATGAAAGCCGGCTGCTGGCTGAAAAGAATGATACCAAGATGATACCTAAACCCGCAGGCATCATTCTGGTATAAACATTCAAAGTCCAGCAACATACCAGTACGTTGCTGGTCCTTGTTGGACATGTATTGTAATCTTTTTTTTCATACAGCCTATTGGCTGAACGAAAAAAAGAGATTGATTGGTGGGTATGCCCACCATTAGAATACCTCCCTTCATCCACCCACTTCTAATGATGGGCATATATGCCGAAGCATGGGGGCATCCTCCCGCAAAAAAGTTATGCCGCATACACACGGTCAAGCCTTCGTCGGAATTTCGACCGTATGTACGCGGCATAAAAGGTTATGCCGCGTACACATGGTCGGACTTTTCCACGGGCAAGCCTCCGTTGGAATTTCGACCGTATATACGCGGCATTAGGAGCAAAATCGCTCCTCCGACCCTGCTGCCCCCATGCTTCGGCATATATGCTCTTTTTTTTAACTGTGGTGGTGAAATCACCTCCTACAGCGTTGGAGTCACGGCTGTCAAGATAAATAGATCCGCGCTGCAACTGAATGGCGTACCTGCTAAGCAAATGGTGGTTAACATTAAAACAAAGTAACATTACAGTACAACAGTAAGACCTTACCATGCTATACCTGCAAAGCAAATACCAAAACAAAACCTAGTAAAAAATAAAAAAATGTTTTAACGCAACCTGTGCCTAAAATATATATATGCCGAAGCATGGGGGCATCCTCCCGCAAAAAAGTTATGCCGCGTACACACGGTCGGAATTTCGACCGTATGTACGTGGCATTAGGAGCAAAATCGCTCCTCCGCCCCTGCTGCCCCCATGCTTCGGCATATATGCTCTTTTTTTTAACTGTGGTGTCACGGCTTTATGTATCGTGGGAGCAAACGCTGTTGCTGTCAAGATAAATAATTCCACGCTGCAGTTGAATGGCGCACCTGAAAACAAAAAATTACATACCTGAAAAGCAAGCATGATAAAACATTGCAGAATAGAATACAGTAAAAAAGAGCAGAACAATAGAGAGAAAATAGAGAGAGAGAGAACAATAAAAACGACAACTATTTTTGGTTTTTTTATTTTATATTTTTTTTTGTGTTTTGTTTTTTACGTTTTTTTTTTTCTTTTTTACACTTTTTTTTGTAACTTTACAACTGTAATGGTTCGGGTCTCTCAAAATGTAATGGCATCTTGGGAGACCCTGTGTAAGTGTGTCCTTGTCTGTGAAATGCTGTACCCTACGCTAAAACGTCACTTTTGAGTGGTAGCGTTCAAAACATTCACCTTGGACTGGTTGATATTGATGGTTGCTATGGACTGGTTGCTATGGACTGGTTGCTATGGATGGGTTATGGACGGTTGCTATGGATTGGTTGCCATGGACAGTTGCTATGGACTGGATGCTATGGATAGTTGCTATTGATGGTTGCTATGGACAGTTGCTATGGACGGTTGCTATGGACTGGTTGCAATGGATGGTTGCTATGGACAGTTGCTATAGACTGGTTGCTATGGATGGTTGCTATGGACGGTTGCTATGGACTGGTTGCTATGGACTGGTTGCTATGGACTGGTTGCTATGGACTGGTTGATATGGATCAGGTCTGTCTCTGCGAACGCTGCAGTTATGTGTGTTGTGTTTGGTAAGTGACAGTGATCGATCGATACTGCACTTGGGTGGGCTGGGCGGAGGGGCTAAACGCAGGCGCTAGCAGGTATCTGGGCTGATCCCGCTAACACTGCGTTTTTGGGAACCCTAAACCGCTGGGGATGCTAGTATAGATCTGATCAGATACTATACCACTAAGGGGGGTGTATGCTTTGCGCGTGGGTGTTAGCGTTACTGGCACTAACCTAACACTGCCTGGGGCGACGCAGACCCTCTCTGGCGCTATAACCTAATTGATCTCACCCGCCGGGCGATCAGGGGGGTTAAACCTTTATTGGGTTATATACGGCGGGTGCCCTGATGCTATAAAAAGCAAACTAATCAACCAGCGTCACCCGTAACCTTTATATGGTGATCACTGGTGAAAGGGTTAACTAGGGGCAATCAAGGGGTTAAAACCTTTATTAGGTTAAATATGGGGGTACCTGACACTATATAAAAACCTGACGGGTAACCTAAATAACTAAATAACTTACTGGCTAACCAGTGACACCAGTGACGCTTATACGGCGATCACTGGTGAAAGGGTTAACTCTAGGGGCAATCAGGGGGTTAAAATAATATATGGGGGTACCTGACACTAATAAAAACCTGCGGCGAACCTAAAAAAAAATAACTAATAATCTAAAACACCAGCGACACGAATACAGCGATCGGAAAAACAATCGCTTAGTGACGCTGAAGTTAGGGGGTGAAAGGGTTACCTGGGGGGTGATCAAGGGGTTAAACCTTTATTAGGGGGGGGGGTTAGGGGGCTACCCTGGACCTAAAGGGGCCTAATCCTAACTGCCCTGCAACTTTTTACAATCACAGATGACACTAAATGCAGTGATCAGTAAAATAAATGATCACTGCAATCAGTGACACTGTGATTGGGGGCTTTGGGGTGACCTGGGGGGTGATCTGGGGGTGACTGGGGGGTGATTTGTGTGCCTATGTGTACCTACGTGTCAGTGGATTGTTGGTGCACTAACCTGCTTCTTCTCTGCTCGGCGCCGGGAACGAAAAGACCGCGGCGAGGGAGATGACATCACTTCCTCCAGCCTTGTTTACATCACATGGCGGAGGAAGCATTTTCATTGGCCGGGAGCGATCGCGAGGGGGGGGGCGGAATCGAGCGGCCGCCCCCTCATGCCTGATCGCTCCCGAACACTTAATGGCCGCTCACTGCAGTGAAGGGGGGTCCGGATGGACCCCCCAACTGCACAAAGGCAATCACGTAGATCTACGTGATTCTGCCTGTCCGTGCCATTCTGCCGACGTAAATCGGCGGTGGGCGGTCGTTAAGTGGTTAAAGGTTCATGCATATGATGATTTTATAGCTTAGCTTTCCAGCACCAGGGGAGCTGCAGGTGCCATTAAAGTGAAAAGCAGTACTGAGCTGTAATCTTGTAAATTCTGACACTACATTGCATTGGCATTTACCGTATACACTCGAATATAAGCTGTGTTTTTCAGCACATTTTTTGTGCTGAAAATGCCCCCCTCGGCTTATACTTGAGTCTGTGCCCATCTTCAAATTTGTGTGCCTGATCCCGGCCAGCCGTAGGTCTCCTGGACCCCAAACTTGGCACACATGTAGCCCCACTCTTCCTCTACAAGTGTGCAAAGTTTTTTGTCCGGGGGACCTGCAGCCGGGAAGCACCGATTTTTCAAAGCCGGGCACCCCTTCAATAGACTCCAATGTTAAACGGTCATTTCTCCGGTGATTTTGGAGACCCAGTACCGGCCGGCCCTAGGTCCCCTGGATCCCAAACTTGGCACACATGTAGCCCCACTCTTTAGCTACAAGTGCGCAAAGTTTGTTGTCCAGGGGACTTACGGCCACCCCTTCTATAGACTCCAATTTTAAACGTCAGTCTAGTCACACAGTGCCAGAGATCAGGTAGGGAGATTGGGCACAGTGAGGCATGGGCACAGTGGGGCATGCACATGGACACAGTGAGGCAAAGTGAGGCATGCAGATGGACACCCTAGGCTTATACTCGAGTCAAAAAGTTTTCCCAGTTTTTTGTGGTGAAAATAGGTGCCTCGGCTTATATTCGGGTCGGCTTATACTCGAGTATATACAGTACCTGCACATGTGCTTCTGGTGTATTTCACAAATGTGAAACTTCCATGTTTGGTAAATATATTGGAAGCACATGCATGGGTAAACGCTGATGCAAAGAAGGATCAGCATTTACAAGAGTGTAGCTACCTTCAGCCATTCACCTGAATGGCAGACTGTATGCAGCACTGTAGAGCACAGGAAAGTGCCATGAAATATGCGTATGCTAATTATATACCCACGGACCCTCAAGAAGTATTGGAAGAACTTGGAATTCTTTGCGGATTCCCCCAAGGGTCCCCAGTGTAAATAGCACTTGGTCCCGTTCAAATCTGTGTACTGGTTGTTGAGCTAGTGTGGGCAACAGTGTGCCATCTCCCCCCCCCCCCCCCCCACCACTGTCTGATCAAGCTGAATGCAGGAGTTAAATCTATAATTAGCAGGAGGAGAGGCGATGTGAAAGACGATGCACAACCCTGGCTTCCTCTGAAAGCTACCAGGGCACACTGGAATATCTGCAGCTCTCCATCGAAAAAGGTGCAGCCCTGTGCCTCCTCTGCCATCTTTGCACTGAAGAGAAAGACAAAGCCCAGATACACTCACCAGACACCTGAGATTTGGGGGAAGAGACTTCAGTAGTAAATGTTGGCTTGTGTTGTTGTGAATGACCATGGTTGTAAAAGACCATGAGCACATTCACGAAAACACATGCCCACAACAACATACACCAGCTACTCCTCCGGTCGCTATCAAGCAACTAAGCCAAGACCCACCCACTTGCTACTCTGGGGAGAGAGGCTAAAAGCAGTAACTGGCATAAATTGTTGAGGGCTTGTGTTTTTGTAAATGACAAAGCTCCTCTCCAGCACAGTCATTCACAACAACACAAGCTTACAGTTAGTATTGCAATCTCTCTCCTTTGAATAGCTGGTGGCTGGGCCTGGGTGTAGACTTCTATAATTACTAAGAAGCCTTTCAGTCTTATTTATTTCAATACACATATGTCTTTTCTTTATAAGAAAGATGGCGAAGGAGTCACAGCACTGCAAGATAAAAAGCTGAGTAAAGAGGGGGCAATGGCTGCAACTGTCCCTATGGGAATTTCCATAAACTGGGCTTGAGACTGGGGTGGATCTACAGCCAGCACAGACGGAAATAAAAATATAATTTTATTTCAGAACTACCGTATGGATCTGAACAATTTTCAACTTCTGGTCATAAATCTTCTTTAAAATATTTGTTCCTCCTACCATCACTGGTGTAACTTTTTTACCCTCCTCACGTGTAGGCCTGCTGGGCCTTGTTGCCCACACAGTGGCTGAGTGAACGCTGTTGGGGCTTTTTTTCTATGCCAGGAAGACAATAACTATAGCCTGGGGAAAAAAAGCCCCACCAACTGTAGCACATTGGAAACAACTAGTAAACACTGCCTTACAATTATACAGAGACACTTACTAAAACAGAGGATGTTCTAAGAAATTCAACAAAGTATGGTCAAACTGGATAAGAGACGACCCTACGGCTGTGATGCCTGATACTCCTGGACTATAGTAATAATTTCTCCTGTACTTTGCCCTTTCTAAGGTGTACATGGGGAGGTCATGACTCATTGTGGTGCATGGTCCTGATCAGCGATGTACATCTGCATGGTCCATCTTGGTTGGTTGTGAGCCGCACACATAGGATAGTGTTCCATATACACTCTTTGTATGCAGTTTTCTTTTTGATGGTTGTTACACTTGGCTTTTTGTATAGCAGTGAGGCACTCAAGCACACAGAGCGCAGCAGAATAAATAAATAATAATAAAAAAAGTATTTGTTGCTCCAGTCTATATCATTATGCCAGCTGATAGGAGTAGATTGAACAGGGCACTTCTCTGTGATGCACGTCCCTAAAGTTATCTATGTGTGCGAACACAAAGCAAAGCAGTCTCCTTAAAATGAGCAGGAAGTTCCATCCTACTGCCATGCATCTTTTCTTCCCCCACCCGTCCCTGGGTCAAATTCATTTCTGGGAAGAAACTAAAATAATAGCAATAATAATAAAGAATTTACTTCCTGCCTCTCATACAGCTGTACGTGCAGAGACGCGCACACACTGATACACACACAGTAGCCATAGCCTGCCTGCTTGGCTGTGGAGTCCCAGCCCAACATTTCAGTAACCAACACTTAACTGAGGAGACAAGCGGAGGGTATGACCTTAAAAAGCAGACAAAGGGGCCTACGGATACTATTTATTGGCCACAGAACGGAATCTCTAGGGTAAAAATTTGTTAACCCATAACTACATTTTTATTAGGTTTTAAAATGACAAAATATAAATGATATCAAGCAGCAGTAGAAAGCAAATAATGACAGAAAGTGACACAGATACACTCTATAGTGTGGTATGATTTTTATTTAAACTATTCATAAAACTACTCTGTAGAGTGGAACTGCTATATCAACTTAAAATGTAAGTTCACCTTTACAGAAAAATCTGTAAGGTGAACTTACATAGGACCCCCTCCTCTTCCCCCCCTGTCCTGCTGACCAGGAGCACGGCGATCTCCCGTTCTGAGCCCTGCTATAGCCGCCTCACCGGATCTGGGCTTAGAAATCCCCCTCGGCATTCTCTCTACTTCTTCCCCGCTGACAGGATGGGCTATGCGGGATCCGATTGGTCAGCACTGCCCATGTGAAGGGGCCGACCAATTAGAATGCTCCGAAACGTCCCTCCTGACGGGAGACATTTTGGAGATTAAGCCGAGTGAATTTCTAAGCCCCGGTCCGGTGAGGCGGATATAGCAGGGCTTAGAACAGGAGATCGCCGCGCTGCAGGTCAGCGGGCCGGGGGTCCTGTGTAAGTTTCTGGGTGAGATGAGGTCCCCTGTTCCAGATTTATTGCCAGTGAGTGGAGTGTACCCTCTGCTGTTGTGAGGTTCCATGTACTGCACTGATGTTTACGCATTATTTGCAAAATACACCTGGACACACATATGAGTCTGTCCATTGCTGATGTAGATATAGACCTCTACCCTCTTGCCTCCATCGGTAATTGTGATTGTTGGCTTGTTTGGTTCTATGGAGCACAAACTTGTCTTGTAATCTTTTTAAAACTCAATAAAATAAAAATTGTGGGGGGGGGGGGGATTTTATGATAATAGGATTTTTATTACAGCTTACCTGTAAAATCCTTTTCTTGGAGTACATCATGGGACACAGAGCCTTAAGTAATTTACTTAATGGGTAATAGGCCTACCTTCAAGTGTTGACACTGGTAAACCCTAATTAAGGAAGTTTACTCCCTATATAACCCCTCCTCCTTCCAGGAGCACATCAGTTTTTGTAGCAAAGCAATATGTCTAAATCCCAAAAGAGGGGAGGGACCTCTGTGTCCCATGATGTACTCCAAGAAAAAGGATTTTACAGGTAAGCTGTAATAAAAATCCTATTTTCTTTATCGTACATCATGGGACACAGAGCCTTAAGTAATTTACTTAATGGGACGTCCCATAGCAATGCCACTTGAGGGGTGGGAGAAACAACCCGCAGGGTACACCCAGACTTGAGGATCTACACTGCTGCTTGCAGCACACTGCGCCCGAAGGCGATATCCTCATACCTCCTTACATCCACCTGATAAAATTTTGTGAATGTATGCACTGAAGACCAAGTTGTGGCCTTACAGATCTGAGCCATGGAGGCCTGATGACGCACTGCCCAAGAAGCACTAACCGACCTGGTAGAGTGCGCCTTAACTCGAAACGGGGGAATCTTGCCCCTTAAATCATAAGTTTGAATTATCACTTGCCGAATCCACTTAGCGACAGTGGATTTCGACGCTGCCTGTCCCTTCTTAGGACCCTCCGGCAGAATAAATAAGCCATCAGTCTTACGAATCTGAGCAGTTTTCTTTAAATAGATTTTCACTGCTCTCACCACATCAAGACAATGTAGTGACTTTTCTTCCCTGGAACACGGTTTTGGAAAAAATGATGGCAGGACAATATCTTGGTTCAGGTGAAAACCTTAAAATTACTTTTGGCAAAAAGCCTGGACGAGGGCGTAGTACCACTCTGTCCTCATGAAAAATTAAATACGGCTCTTTACAAGAAAGAGCAGCCCAACTCTGATACCCTCCTTGCTGAGGATATAGCAACCAAAAATACCAACTTCCTTGTCAGAAGGACTAGGGGAATATGTTGAATCGGTTCAAATGGCTGTTTTTGTAACACAGACAAAACTAAATTTAAGTCCCAGGGATTCAAGGGAGGTTTGACGGGCGGATTAAGCCGCGTTACTCCTTGTATAAAGCCCCGGACTAAAGAATGAGTAGCAAGTGGTCTCTGAAATAAGACCGATAAAACTGAGACTTGGCCCTTAATAGTACTTAAGGCCAATTTCATCTCTACCCCTAATTGTAGAAAGGCAAGAATTCTGCCTATGATATATCTCCGAGGGTGCCAACCCTTGGATTCACACCAGGAAACATAAGCCTTCCAGACTCTATAATATATTGTTCTGGAAGCTGGCTTCCTGGCATTGATCAGGGTGGAGATAACTGACCCGGAAAGCCCACGTCTCTTTAGAATGTGGGTTTCAATAGCCAAGCCGTTAAATTTAGAGACCGTAAGGATGGAATATCGGTCCCTGAGAGAGCAGATCTGACCGTAGTGGGAGGGACCATGGGCCCTCCACTGCCATCTTTACGATTTCTGCATACCATGACCTTCTGGGCCATGCTGGTGCTACCAGAATAATCGGCTTCCTTTCCAGCTTGATTCTGCAAAGAAGTCGAGGCAGCAACTGGATGGGGGGAAATGCATATATCAGTGAGAACTGATCCCATGGGGTCACCAACGCATCCGTTCCGCATGCGAATGGATCCCTTGTTCTGGCCACAAAGTTGACCAACTTTGTGTTGAATCTGGATGCTAGGAGATCTACGTCCGGAGTCCCCCATCTTTGGCAAACAGCCCGAAATATGTCGGGGTGAAGCGACCATTCCCCTGCTGGCGACTTAAGTAGTCCGCCTGCCAATTCTCTACTCCGGGAATGAATATTGCAGAAAGGCAAGGAACATTCCTTTCTGCCCAAGTTAGAATATGGTTCACCTCTCTCTGCACTGAGAGACTCTTGGTGCCCCCTTGGTGATTGATATAGGCCACAGCTGTGGCATTGTCGGATTGAATCCTGACAGGGTAATTCTGTAGCCTGGAAGTCCAGGCCTTTAGAGCCAGACGTACTGCCCGAATCTCTAGGATATTGATAGGCAAGCCTCTTTCGGTCCTTGACCATTGTCCTTGGACAGTTGTCCTTTCTAGTACTGCTCCCCAGCCTGAGAGGCTGGCATCCGTCGTTACGACCTTCCAGATAATTGGTCTGAAGGATCTTCCTTTCAGCAGATTCTGGGTTAGTAACCACCAAGTGAGGCTTTGGGCCACTCTTGGGGACAGCCGCATTGGCGAGTCTAAGGCTTGAATTGTTTTGTTCCAAGCAGACAGGATACTGTTTTGCAACAGTCTTGAATGGAACTGGGCAAAAGGAACTGCTTCGAATGAAGCCACCATGGTTCCCAGTAACCTCATGCAGAGGCGAATGGAGGGATTGCCATTTGACCTGACCCGCCGTACCAATTCTTTTATGGAGTTCATCTTTGCTAGAGGCAAGAACACCTTTTCCTGGGCTGTGTCTATGATCAGACCCAAGTACTCCAGTCTTTTTAGCGGTATTAAGGAAGATTTCTCCAGATTGAGAATCCAACCCAATGCTTTCAGATAGTCGGTTGTAGTGCGTACAGCTTGCTCCAAGCGAATCACTGATTGATCTATAAGTAATAGATTGTCTAGGTACGCTATGATTGTTATGCCCTGTGCCCTTAACCTGGCTAGAGGTGGGGCCAGCACCTTGGTGAACACCCGGGGTGCTGTGGCTAGCCCGAAGTGCAGGGCTACAAACTGGAAATGCTGTTGTTCTAATTCGAACCGCAGAAATTTTTGATGAGCAGGGAATATAGGGATATGCAGATATGCATCCCTGATGTCGATTGACGCGAGAAGTTCTCCTCCTAGAAGGATAGAAACTACTGATCTGATTGTCTCCATGCGAAAGGAGCGGATCTTCAGGAATTGATTTAGCTTTCTTAGATCTAGAATGGGTCTGACGTCTCCATTTGGTTTTGGTATCATGAAAAGATTTGAATAAAACCCCAGACCTTGTTCCCTTGTGGGGATCTGTATGATCACCCCTTGAGATCTTAATTGGTCTAGTGCTTGAAACAGAGATTGCTTCTTCTCTGGATCCTTGGGTACGCTTGATCTTAGGAAACGAGATGGTGGAAAGTTCCGGAATTCCAGCTTGTATCCCAGCGTTACCGTGGAGATGACCCATGTGTCCTGAATTTCCTTTTTCCAGACTTCTGAAAAGTGCAGAAGTCTTCCCCCCACCT
This sequence comes from Rana muscosa, assembly GCA_029206835.1. Lineage (NCBI taxonomy): Eukaryota > Metazoa > Chordata > Amphibia > Anura > Ranidae > Rana > Rana muscosa. The sequence goes on along the minus strand of CM055116.1, from coordinate 889,229,848 downwards.
TGGTGAGGGGGGTTGCCTCTTCATGACGAGGCTTTAGGATTCTGTTTTGCAGATTTCCTACCCCAGGGCTTCTTTTGAGCCTGGGTCTGACTCTGAGGTCTTCCTCTAGAGTCTGACGGCAGAGGCCGTCACCACTGCTTAGAGGCGGAAGCCCTTGGCGCAGGGGAAAGGTCCCTTTTAAATGAAGGGCGTTTGTATTTTCTTTTGACGGGTAAAAGCGTGCTTTTCCCACTAGAAATTGTCTTGATATATTTATCCAAGTCCTCTCCGAAAAGTCGCTCCCCATGGAAGGGAAACCCAGTTAGGAGGTTCTTACATGGTGTTTCAGCTGACCAATTCTTTAGCCACAGGATCCTGCGCATATGTACAAGCATAAGCGCAAGGCGGGATGCCTGGTGAATGGAATCTTTAATGGCATCTATGGCAAAACATAATGCCTTAGGTAGTTCAGCCAAATCCCGAGCTTGTTGTGTAGGAAGTTCTCTAAGGGCCAATTTAAATTGGTCCTTTAGGGATTGGCAGACGCCTATTGCGGCGACTGCTGGCTGAGTGATGGCACCTGCTATGGAAAAGGCAGATTTGAGCAGGGATTCCAACTTCTTATCTGTTGGATCCTTAAGCATTTGGGCATTGTCTACAGGACAAGTCAAGTTATTATTCACATTGGAAATCGCAGCGTCAACTGCTGGTACTTTCCATCTTTTGGAGAATCTTTCCTCCAGAGGATAGCGATTTGCAAAACTCTTAGGAGGGAGAAAATGTTTATCCGGATGATCCCATTCCGGAAAAATAAGCTGTTCTAGCAATGCATGTGCTGGAAACGCATGCAAAGCATGGGAAGGTTTCAAAGAACCTAAGGAAGAGGCTGGGTTTTCATGAGACTCTGTTAGAGGCAGCATGAAGGTGGAGCGAACCATTTCTGTAAGAGATTGTATCAGCAATTTCTCAGTTTGGGAAGCTGAAAAAGGTTCATCTACCGTTGTCTCCTCCAAGGAGGAATCATCGGTTTGTCTTTCTTCCTGATCGATTGAGGGTAACACCTCATCGTGAGTCCACTGTTCCCCTAATAAAGCTAAAGTGGGGGAAGGGCTAGTATGTTTCTTATCACTCTGAATAGAGGATGCGATTAAAGCCGCTAATCTTTCTTCCATACCCTGGAGGGAGGAGGAGAGGGCATCTTCAGTCACATATCTAGGTGCTGAGATGTGAGAGGCAGTTGCACCATACATTTGGTTCCAATGGCTCACCCTGTGTTGCCATAATTGGTAATTCAGGCGAGAATGACAGCATGGAATTACAGCTAGAAGTCTCAATGCCTGGGGGTGAAATCTTTGCTTTTTTGGCTTTTGAGGTGTCTTTTTTGGTAGGCATAGTCCTAAGTACAAAAACAGAGGCGCTATACAATTTGCACTAAATCGCTGAAAATAGTCATGACTTTAAAAGCCGCTATAAAGTTTCAGCCTAGTGCTGAAAAGTGTCTTTCCTGAATCAGGAATGCCAGTGCAACCCATACGTGTCTCACAGCTCGTGTGTCTCTGTGTATGCTTCCTCCTCAGCAGTGGAGGAGAGACTGACATGGCTATATGTTTCCCATTTTTGCGGTACTGTGTTTAGGCTCCGCCCCCTCTGGAAAAAAATCCGCCCCCTTTTTCCAGTTAAAAAAAAAAGGTTTTTTTTATTTTTTTATATGGATCCCTGACCAAACAAGAGAAGGGGAGGGGGAGGGGAGCAGAGACTGCAATGAGGCAGAGAAACAAAAAAACAGCCAGACAATCCTATCGTGGTACATAGCGGGACCTCTGCGTCCCCCACGGCGGGGGGAGGGGGTAAGTAAGGGGGGTTTTATCTTACCTTGGTAAGAATATCCCCTCCACCTGCTGTACCAATCAAGCACGGACTGAGCTTAGTGAAGACGACAGAGTATGGTAAGTGCATAGGCTCCCTCTAGTGGAGACTTTAAGGCATGACAATCTCTTTTCCTTAATGGAAGAAATACATAGACATTGAAAATACCTAAGTTTCTTCCTTACCTTATCGTCGCAGGATTTTTCTGAATTAAGAGAAAAAATCCAGCTTTCACCCATCACGGTGGGCTGTGTTTAGCCAAACCTTCAAGGATGGGGGTCCCTGAAAAGGGATTTCCACTGCCTTGGGCCATGTATAGCACCCCATCAGGAAGCAAATAGGTAATGTAACAAGACCTAAGCCCTGGTTTCCAGGGGTCCAGCCCTACAAAGAGGCGTTACAGGCAAAACCTTGTGCTTCGGATACGAGGTCCCAGGTACCATCCATTTAGGCCACAGTGGCACTGTGGTGGATCTGGCTTCTTTTTATGGAGGAATTTAAATCCAGCATGGATCCCTCCTGGAGCTCCTCAGAGCACATCTTCACTCGTGACCAACACCTTTAGACACTGGCGAAAAAAATGATGTGCTCCTGGAAGGAGGAGGGGTTATATAGGGAGTAAACTTCCTTAATTAGGGTTTACCAGTGTCAACACCTGAAGGTAGGCCCATTACCCATTAAGTAAATTACTTAAGGCTCTGTGTCCCATGATGTACGATAAAGAAATATTACTTTTACTGCTTTCCATCCCACATTGCCCACTCATGCATGCTCTCGAGTGTGCAGCGGCTGGGATCTGTGACCCGCAGTGTCCACCGAACACAGCCGATCACCGATCGTTGTACCAGGCGGCTGTGGGCGGCCCTGGTACCATGTGATCGGTGAATCTGAGAATGGATCCGCCGGCCCCGGATGTTGACCATAGAGATTTCGGACGGACCAGATGGTCACCGGAGTTTCTATGATCGTCGGAGGCCGGGCGTGATGTTATGACATCACGCCCGGCCTCTGCATTCAAAAAACCGGTGCCGTCTCGGCTGGGAAGCTGTGGTCTTTTTTTTTTTAGGCTTCCCAGCCTAGAGGAGAGATGTGGGGTCTTATTGACCCCATATATCACTGTAAAGAGGACCTGTCATGCCATATTCCTATTACAAGGGATGTTTACATTCCTTGTAATAGAAATAAAAGTGATCAAAATTATTTATTTTTTTAAAGTGTCAAATTATTATTTTTTAAGTAAAATAACAATAAAAATGTATTTATTTTTAAAGTGCCCCTGTCCCCGTGTGCTTGCAAGCAGAAGTGAGCGCATACGCAAGTCCCGCCCACATATGAAAACGGTGTTCAAACCACACATGTGAGGTGTCGCTGCGAACGTTAGAGCCAGAGCAACAACTCTAGCCCTAGACCTCCTCTGCAACTGAAAACATGGAACCAGTAAAAAAATTTAAGCTTCGCCTATGGGGATTTTTAAGTACCGAAGTTTGGCGCCATTCCACGAGCGTGTGCAATTTTGAAGCGTGACATGATAGGTATCTATTTACTCGGCGTAACTTCATCTTTCACATTATGCAAAAAAATTGGGCTAACTTTACTGGGTTTTTTTTTGTTTTGTTTTTAAAAGAAGGAAACTTTTATTCCCCCAAAAAAACGCGTTTGAAAAATTGCTGCGCAAATACCGTGCGAGATAAAAAGTTGCAATGACCGCCATTGTATTCTCTAGGGTCTCTGCTAAAAAAAAACATACATAATGTTTGGGGGTTCTATGTAATATTCTAGCAAAAAAATTATGATTTTTACATGTAGGAGAGAAATGTCAGAATTGGCCTGGTTGGCAAGTGGTTAAAACAAATGTAAAAAAAAACAGTAACCCTATTTAACGGTGTACCAATCACAGTATCCTTGATCACTGCCACACCAGGCATATTATCTCTAATCATCGCCACATCAGTTACAGTGTTCCCTGATCACCACCACACTAGTCATAATTGTCCCTAATCACCGCCACACCATTCTCACTGACCCCGATTACGGTCACACCAGTCATTGTCCTCCAATCACCGCCACACCAATTACAATGTCCCTGATCATTATTACAGTGTAATTTATACCCCTAGATAGCCTGAAGGTGCTCCTTGGACTTTGGGCCTCTCTTTATGGCTAGGCTGTATAAAAGGCTCACACATGTGGTATTGACATACATAGGAGAAGCAGAATGTGTATTGGGGTATATTTCTAAGTATGCCTGTGCTGTGTGTTAGAAATATCTTAAATGACAACTTTTGCATTTTCCTCCATGCATTTTTCAAAAACTTGTGATAAGCAATGACGACTTACTATGTCTCTCAGTAGATATCTTGGGGTGTTTGCTTTAAAAAACTGTGTTTACACTCTCCGGGTGCTCCAGGGCCTCCAAAATGTGATAGGTAGTCCAGAAATTAAATGTGTAATTTATCTGCCTATAACACCTTATGGAACTTCTTGAAATTTGAGCCCATACATATGGCTAGGCTATGAAAAAGTCTCCCCATACTTGGGAGGCATAGCTGAATGTGTTTGGGGTGCAATTCTAAGTATGTCTATGCTGTGTGTGATAAATAACATAAAAATCGCAAAATAAAGGTTTTATTTACTTCTTTACAAAACATTGTGACAAAAAATATACAACTTAAAAAAACTTACCAAGTGCTCACTGGGAGGTATCCAAAAAAACAGCAACACGATGGTATGCTACTTCCCATCACTTATCACAGTTTTCCTCCACCTATTCCTCCCTCTGCTGGCAGGGCTGTGGCCACACAGGAAACATACTGCATATCTTTTGGTCCTCTAAAAATCCGTGCAGCTTCTGGCGGAAGATTTTCCAAATGTCTTGAGCATTTTAACACCCCCCAAATCCTGCATTAGCAACATTAAACATAGGAATAGAGGCTTTACCACCCTCTTATGGCATAACAGTAACCAATATACTGCTTTCTGCAAAACTCATTATCACAGGACATTGGAAAAGGGAAATGGCATCTAATCCGTCCAAAGTTGTAGCTTTGACTCAACTAAGTTACTCAAAAAATGATTGCACTCAGATCAGACTCCCTCCCAGCATTTGAGAAATCTTGAAAACCGAGAGTTGTTTGGTATGCTAACTAAGCTGTTGATATTATCTACTTGGATATTCATTACTCTGGATGTGTGGAAGTAATTGCACTTTGACTCATTGTCACGTACCAATTTTCGTTTTTTGGCCTTTTTTACTGTCACTTTTATTCCACATGCTACATCTTTACGTCCAACATGGCAGCTGCGTCTGGTGTTTTGTCCACCGCATTGTTAATGTTGTTCTTTAAAACCAATAAAAAAAAAAAGTGAAAACAGATAACTCATCATGTCTCTTACTGAATACCTTGGATTGCCTACTTTCCAAAAAGGGGTCGCTTGAAGGGGGGGGGGGGGCTACAGAAATGAGATAGGCAGTCAGAACATCGGGGCTTATTGATTTTGCAAACGCGCGTGTGTATATATATATACATATATACACACACACACACACATATACACACACACACCCCCCAGTATACCATAGATTGTAGACTCTATAGTCTTCACACAGAATAAATATGTTGATTTGAGTTATTACCAAAGAAATTTAGCAGAATACATTTTGCTCTAAATTTATGAAAATAAATATTTGCAAAATTTTATAACAGAATAACTTTTTTTCATAACTTTTGGCTTTTTTTTGTTTATATACACATTTAAAAAAAATTGAAACCCAGTGGTGACTAAATACCACTAAAATAAAGCTTTATCCGTCTCAAAAATGATAAAATTTGAATTGGTTACAGTGCTGGGTGTTGGAGGATAAATAGTATGTTTGGGCCAAGAGCGTTTTAACAATTTCCATTCCTAATGTGGCTGCTGTGTGCATTGTATCATACTGTAGTAGCATCGGCTATGTTCCACAGCAGTACAGCATGCATCTGCTGCCAGAACAAAATTGAGCTCCGAGAGTAGACTGTCCTTTGTCGTCCATGCTTTTGATCCAGGGACTATGGGATCTGCATTGTACTTGATGTCAGAGATCCTGTGACCACCGGAACATAGGGAAGAAATAGACCGCAGGGAATGGTCATACAGCTTAGTGGAGGCCTGCGGGAGCAGAGGACTGGTTAGAGGTTAGTAGACCTGTTTTTGGTGCCCCCTTAGACCCAAACAAGCATTTAACCCTTGTAGTGTGGAGGGCAGCCCCACTGCAAGGGAGCATATTTCCTTTCCCTGGAGTTTAGACCAGGTGGCAGCCTTGCAAATGTGGTAATCATATACCAGATGCTTAAAAGCTCATGTCCATCACCAAAGAACACTAAAAACAAATTTAGGTTAGCTGGGAGTGGGAGGGGTTTTTATACAGAATGTCCCTGCAGCTTTTTTTTTTTTGCCAGTGTCAAATCACCTAAAGGTGGTTAAAACTAAAGTCTTGTGTCCTGAACTGTACAAATAAGAAACCAGTGATTACATATTTATTCACTACGACAAATTCTTCAAAAACCAAAAACATCTTTTCACTACATACAGTATACTAAAACATACTAAAAATATCCCCACATTTTCCCAAAGCCATACAGCTCTTTCCCCTATCCTTCATATTTATAAACATGCTTTTTAATTAAACTGGATTCTTCTTATAGCTACACTAACCAAATTGTCTAGCGATGTCAATTCATTAGTCCAGCAGAAAGTTAAATTTATACACTCTTGGCTTTATGGGTCACTTGTGAGGCAGGAAAGTTGATAAAAGCTACACCATGATACCCTGCTGAAGGACCATTTGTGCTGCAGGCAGAGACCGCTCATCACCTAGCATGACCCGCTACCAGATCTCAACAGCCCCTCCTTCAAATCACTCCTCCTCCTACTAATACTACGTAACCTCCGTTCCAGATTAGTAGTGTAACAGAGGGCAGTCAAGTAGCAACAGCTGTATAGTTAGCACCGGATCAGGTGCTTAAGCTAAAATTTGTTCTTTGGTGATTAAACTGCACCTGGTATATGCTGCATTAGAATTCATATAACCTCTGCAGAGTTGCAGGTGTGTTGAAAAAAATGCTTGCTGCATTTTTGTAGCGTTTTCCAGTAACAACGTGTTACATAGAGTTTAATTATAGTGCATACAAAATGGACAAGGCACTTACAAGGCACCACACCAGCAATACACCTAAAAGGGCACAGGAGTGGGCCCCTAAAAAGTTACCGTACTGCAAATGATGGAAGAATGTACAGGTTCTAAGGCCCCTTTCACATGGGCAATCCGATCAGGTCTGCCTGTCAGTTTTTCAGGTGGTTCCGATCGGATCCTCCAGTCTCTTCTATAGAGTGGCAGATGTCTGCTGACATCCGATCTAATCCTGTCCACCAAAAACAGATGGATGGTGGTCCTATTCCCCATTCATCTGGCAGATCGGATGGAAATGGAGAGACGATCTGTTTTCATCCGATTGCACCATAGAGGAGAGCGAGACTGTGTCGCTATGCAGAGCAGACACAGACCTGTCATCTGCCTGCTCAGCGGGGATCAGTGGAGAGATCCCCAGCTTAGCAAGCCAGTTCCACTTCACGGAGGCACCTGTGTGAAGGTGGCCTAAGATAAATATCTCTATTCGCATGATGATTGGCCCTGGATACAGACTATCTGCATACTAAGCCGATCACCTGCTGGTATTCTCTTCATGAGTGATTACAATGGCAATGGCCGTGAATAGCTGTGGCAGCTGTCAAGCTCCTTTTGCTTTCAATGGGGCTTCCTATTGCAGCTAATTGCAGGGAACCCCACTGAGTCCCCCACAAGTAATCGCAAACGGCCCCTTTCATAAATGTGAATGGGGCCTAAAGGGGTATTAAACCCACAAACATCAATTTATTATATTGCAGCGTACCATTTCTTAGCTGTTGTAGGGACATTATTATCCTTTTTGTAAGCTTTTTCCCATTTCAAATAAAATAAAAGTCTAAATAAGTAAAAAAATGCAGCAAACACATTTAAGAAATAATACACTGCAATATAATACATTTTTGTTTTTGGGTTAAATACCGCTGTTGGAAAAAATAGACTATCCGTGCTGAAACCTCCTTTTATGTTTTACAGTATAACTAAACCCATCTAATCTCCTATCTGCCGAGGTTGGTCCAGTCAGCCTCTATTTAGATCTGCAGTTGCAATGGTGTTGCACACACAGCCAGCTATGGCATCAGTCATTTGAAGGCCTAAAAGATCGGTTGAGAGCTAAGCTGGGCACACTGGTAGCTGTGACAGTTGTCACCAGAGGAATGACTTAAATGTAGCACACACTGTGAATGCATTAGATGGCAAAACTATAAATGAAAACACTGCACAGAACATGACTTGTATGTTTGAACCTTTCGAACGTGAGCGTTTTTTTGGAAACTGTTAGTTCAGCTAATTTTTCTAATATATTGATAGTTAGAAAATAAAATTGATGGCACCCTGCATCCTATAGATCAGGAAGACAGTTATGGAAGTAACTGAACAGTAATGATTAATTGGAGGAACAAATACTGTAAAGGTAACAGCTGACCCTTTCAATGAGGTTTCCTAGAAGTACGGAATACCTTGCATGTGAAATGCACACCACTCATCCTTCGGCAGACTTTAAAGCGTTCTAATGAAAAACAACTCATGTACAGAATTTGCATTTCACACGTACAAACCAGCATATTCACAAAGGTCACAGGGGTGAGCAAGCAATGGGCATGAACAGACTTGCTCCAGTCCATCATGGAAACAAAAGGGAAGACCTTTGTTCTTCAGGACTATTATAGGTTTTGCTGTAAGAATGCTCATTGGAACACTTCTATGCTGGAAAACGTGGAGGCTTTCCATCAGCTTTTAATTAATCTTCCATCCATCATTTAAACCAGTAGTTCTCAATGTTTTTGGCCAACATACCCTGAACACCAGTACCTGAAAAGAGTTTTTAAGCTAAAAATCTAGTTTCACGTTATAGAAATAGAAAAAAAATTAAAGAAAAGAAATATAGAAACAAGATTGACGGCATAAAAAAAGACCAAGTTGTTTATCGAGCATGCCCACTTTTTTGTTACATTTCAGTTATTTATTGTTTTCACGTCTTTTTTTTTTTGCCTGCGTTTCAGTACCTTTGTATCTGCTGTCATCAATAATACAGATGTAAAGACCGATCTGCTTTTATAGAAAAAACAAATAGAAAATGACATCATCTCAAAATTGTATGTTTCTTGCTGTAATTTGGTGTCAGAGGAGACAGCTGTCCCAGTTGGTCCATATGTTCACCTAACCTACTGCCAAATGATTTGGCTTTTCAAAAAATTGTTGATGTGTAATTTTTCCCCTCTCTCTGTCTATGTCACCTCACGTTAGGAGAAAACTCTGAAGAACTTTATCTTTCTGGTACCTTCATCTTTCCCCTGCAAACTTTCTTCCAAAACTTAAAACATGCAGCAATAATTATCGAACAAAATGATAGTAGTTAGCTGCGCTATCCGTGATCAAATAAATAGGCAAAGTGCTTGCAGTTCATAAACAAGGTTTTAGTAATTCATACATAGAAAATGCTGGCAGTTTATAAAAGTGCCAATAGTGCTGAAACTGTAGTGCTCCAATTACTTGACCAAATAGGGTGCTGTGCTCTGTGCTGAAAGCCGCAATCAATCTTCATGTGCGGTCACCACTCCCATGCCCTCCTAGAACCAAACTTACCAAGTTGTTAACCGCCTGAGTTTACACTGAGGTAGGTCAAAAAACGCTTAAATGGCTCTGGTCTGCCCCTCTTTGTATGTCATCAACCACAGTACCGCATTACTCCATACAAAAAAACAGAAGAGATTTCATTGCATAATACCATTTATTTAAACATCCCCAATAAAATAAAATAGGTGTGTACTCACAATGTTTAGTAACTCCCCTGGCACTTGGAACAGTCTACCTTCAATTGATAGAGAATCGCAGCTGCTCTGTCCCACCGATGTGCATCGGAACCAGCGTGCGTTCCACCTAGCGGAAGCAATGTACGTCTGTGCCCCTATGCCTTTCGTCACCAGGACATCATCAGGATGCGTCCTGACGAAACGTGCAGGGGCGCAGACATACGGCACTTCCGCTAAGTGGATTCTCTTATCAATTAAAGGCAGACTGTTCTGAGTGCCAGGAGAGGCACTAAATATTGTGAAGACGCACCCATTATATTTTATTGGGGATGTTTAACTAAAAACGGCATTACGCAATTAAATATCTTCTGGTTTTGGACTATGGCAAATGGTAGAGAGCGTTGATCAGAGTGTTCTGTCAGAACACAACTGCTCAGCGGGGGAGATTGTAAACTAACCTTGCATGGTTAGTACAGCGGCTCCAACCGGTCAGTTTTTTTTCCCGTGCAACCACAAACTGTAGTGTGTACCCGGCTTAAATGTAAAGGTTTTACCTCCAGTCTAGTACAACATGCAACGGAACAGGAAGAGGTCTATTGAGCTCTATGATTCTTTTACACAATGCCTTTATTTCTCCTCAGGATGTCACATGACCTCTACATGAAGGTTTTACCAGCTTTTATTGTCTTGCTAAGCATCACAAGCATCCTCCTCTGTAGAGGAGGCTTGACATACAAATCCACAGTCAGAGCTATAAGCTGAAAAAAAAAACAATGTCTTCCTGCACAGCAACAAATACTCCTTAGGACTACAAATCATATCTTGGTGCATGCTTTGTCAAAACCTTCCAAACACAACTCCTACCAGTCATATGTACAGTTCAGCCTGTACATCAAATCTGTCACTAAACCTCCTTTCACAGCTACAGTATAAACCTAATCATTAAAACAGTGTGGACTGCAAAGTAATTCAGCAAACATTTAAACAGATCACATCAAAACACTCTAATCTTTTTTGATACAAGCGTCAAAAACTTCAAATTCACTACACTTTTAACATCAGAGACAGTACACCTACTGTCTAACCTTCTCACATGATGCACATTCCTGTCTGTGCTCCTTGTTCAGAAATCAGGCTGCTTGAAAGCCCAAAGCTGGCTATACACTGACTGAAATTTGGCCAGTTCAACAAAGGACTAGCCAAATTTCGATTGGCGTGTGACCATCCTAGCTTGATAGAAGATAGTCATTTGATTGACTTCTGCAGAAGGGATATGATAGAAAAGGTTTCTCAATCAGCCACTGCAGATCAGCGTATTTTAACAGCAATTGGTGTCACTGTCAGAATACAATGTCCAGGCGGGGGATTCCTCCATTCACTTATTTTTTTTATTTTATTTTTCAGTCCACTGGCTCAATGAAAAAATAACTAACCCTGTATGGCCAGCTTAAAGCGATAGTAAAGCCTGCTTTGTGATTTTTACCCATTGGTAAGCCTATAATGAGGTTTACCTGTAGGTAAAATTAATATCTCCTAAACGTGCAGTTTAGGAGATATTCACCCTGCATGCAGCCAGTAGGAATGGGTTTGGGTGTGTTCAAGATCCCACCTGCCCAATCCCACCAGGAAGCAGACACTGCACACTGCTAATCACAGGCAGTGAGACATTTCCCGGTCCGCAGCTGCACAGATTAAGGGAAATGTCTCACTGCCTGTGATTAGGGGCGTGCAGTGTCGGTTTCCTGGGGGGGGGGGGGGGGCGGGATCAGGCAGGTGGGATCCCAAACACGCCCGAGCCCATCTCTATCAGCCGGTGACATCACCCGCGCATACGTTCTGAAGGTCCGGCATACCTTGCCAGAACTTCAGAGCTTCCTGCCGAAACCAACGTTATGGCAGCTCTGGCCAATAACACAGCCGGAGCGCGCAAACTCGGAAGAAAGACCAGGGGCAGATGTCAGCCCTCTCAGCAGTGATGGTGCAACTTGGGAGGGCTTAGTTCTAAGGTAAGTATTCCATAATATGGGGGCGTGGCCTGGATAGCAATGGGATAGGTCGCATGTGATGTGAGCTCCGTCTGCCCATACTCCTAACCTACCATCCTGTCTGTATCCTGCTCGGTTCCTGCCATCCCCTACATCCGAGGACATGTCCTGCTCTCCCTGTGGTTCCTGAAGCCTGTTAGCCCGCTGGTTTGCCGCCACTGCCGTCGCGGCGCTTCCCGGTCCTCTGCTTCAGGAAAGGCCCCGGCTTCGGCCTAGTTCCTGGTTCGGCGGCCATCTTGGCCCTCCCGACGGCGGCCCTGGACACTTCTCCTTGCCTCCCTGGGCTCCATCCTCTCCTACATCGGCCCCCGGATTACCTGCTGCAGCTGCTGGGGTGCCTTTGCACTCTGCACCTGCTGTGAGAGCGGACCGCGGTCTCGGCCTGACTCCCGGAACGGCGGCCATCTTGCTCCAACCGGAGACATCCTTGGCAAGTATTACAGGCCTCCCTGACTCCCCTGAGCTCAGATTCCCCTGCATGCAGCCTGTTGCCAATACAGCTGCTTGAGAGTGACCTGCTGCTTGCGTTGGGCCACCCCTGGGCAGCGGTGGGGGGGGGGTTGTGGAGGACCCGGCCTCCTTAACAGCGGCCATATTGGTGCACCCAGGGATCTTCCCTGCCGCCCTACAGCATGTCTCCGTCTAAAAATAATTCTGAAGCCATCGATAAACTGGCCAGATACCGCCGGCTTGAGGAGGGGGACCGGCAGGTCAGAGACGGCGCTGCTGCTTTCCTGGATGCGGATCACTCTGTGGTGGCTACTAACAAATTACTGGATGCCATCGCCCTGTGCCAGAGCACGCTTACCACCAAGATCGAGGAGGTAAAAATTGATGTGTCCCTTATCCGGCAGGATCTTTCTACCCTCAGGGACCGCGTGACGGAGACGGAGACCCGTATTAGCAGAGCAGAGGATATCTTGCACCCTTTACAACATACCACTGATGAGGTGCGCCGCCAGTTACAACAGATTAGCGCAAAACAGGATGACATGGAAAATCGCCTTCGGAGATGTAACCTCCGCTTCATCGGCCTTCCTGAGTCTGCTGAGGGCACCGACCCGGAGAGCTTCCTTGAAAACCTCCTAACCTCAACCTTCGGCAGAGACGCATTTTCGGTAATGTTTGCAGTGGAGAGAGCTCATCGAATCCCTGGCCGTCCTCCTCCCCAAGGAGCTCCACCGCGTACCCTGATAGCGAAGTTCCTTAATTTCAGGGATCGCGACAAGATCCTCCGCCTAACCAGAGAGAAGGGGAATATCCCCCATACCAACGCACATGTTGCCGTCTTCCCGGACTTCTCCAATGAGGTGCAACGGCAGCGGTCAAGGTTCCAGGATGTTAAGAAGCGCCTCCGCACTCTACACCTCAAATACGCCATGCTGTACCCTGCAAAGCTTCGTGTGGAATGCGACGGTCGGACCCACTTTTTCGAGGACCCAGAGTCGGCATCCACTTGGATTGACCGGAGAAATCGGCGAGATTGAGCATACCGCGCTGTCTGGGAGCTGTGAGTACTTTTCTTTTCTCTCTCCTGCTGCCCCCTGTGCCGGTGGCACTCCCTGTTCGTGCCCTGGTGATTCGCCTCACGGTTGCTCTGTTGCTAGTGGGTGCCCTCCGCCGGGACGGGGGAGACAGACCTAAAAGCCTTTTCCGCCCCTCCTCGGATCTCACAGCATGCTCGCCACCTTCGGGTGACCTAACTGTTAATTCCCCGTTCTCCCCACACATGGGAGATTCTTGTAGAGGGCAGCTTACCGAACGTTACTGGAACTTCCTATCCTACTTTACGTACCACCCTGATGGCAGGCGGGGCTCCCTTCTGCACGGCTGCAATGGTGTTGTGCTTTTGTGGCCCCTACACCCCATGCACTTCTCAGAGAAGAAGTCGCCCCCCTAGGTTCTCTATGGACTTTTTTCACTCCCCCCGTTTACCTGACTGTTTTTTCCTCCTTTTTTGCTTTCTGTTCATCACAGGTATCTATGTCCCTTTGAAATTAAGTCCCTCGCCTCCAATGCTTTTTTCACGTTGGATGTCCCCGGTTGATACCTGGTTTTGGGATACTATGTTCATGCCGAGTTGGGGTGGCACTGGACTGGGAGGGAAGGGAAATGTTTTGGCTGTTTTTTATTTGCCACTATGTTCACAATTGTTTATTTCTGCTAAAGGTACTATGTCATTGTCATACATGCACTATCAATATTGGTTGCTGATGTGTTCTGTACTGTCTGATGTGTCCTTATCTGCTCTGCTGGTTCTGGTCTGGCTGCGGTCTATTATACACACCATATACCCACCATGAGTTCCCTGAAGTTCCTCACGTGGAATGTTAGAGGCTTGCGCAATAAGATCAAACGCACAGCGGTCCTGACATTTCTCAAATCTCAGAGAGCTGACATTATCACACTGGTCGAGACCCATGTCACGGGCCACTTGCAATCCTCCCTTAAAAAACCTTGGGTGGGGTGGGCTTACCATGCCACTCACACCTCATATTCCAGAGGAGTATCGGTCCTGGTTGCCAAACGGGTACCTTTTGAGCTAATACTGCTCCGCACGGATCAGCAGGGCAGATATGTGTTTATGCACGCCACCATTAATGGGTCTCCTATCCTGCTACTTGCCTGCTATATTCCCCCCCCCCCGTACAACTCAGCTGTAATTCAGGAAGGCCTTGCCTTTATGACACAATACCCCTCCGTACCGGCAGTGTGGATGGGGGACTTCAATATGACCCTGATCCCCGCTCTGGACCGTCTGGGCACACTGGATCCCCCCCTTAACCCACCGACCCATACCAGACTGCACCGCATAATGACCGACTTTGCTCTTGTCGACACTTGGCGCCACAAACACCCGCACACTAAAGTCTTCTCATGCTTTTCAGCCAGTCATAACACAATGTCACGAATTGATTTTGTTTTTATCTCAATGTCCCTGCTGCCTAAGCTAGGAGATGTGGGCTTTGCTCCGAGAGTACTCTCGGATCACGCCCCCTACTGGGTCACGATCCAGCTCCTGAAGGCTTCCCCTGCTCCTTCTTGGCGGCTAAACCCGTTCTGGCTGACTGCCCTGCGGGACCAGGATGACATCCCCACAGAATTGCAATACTATTTTACGGCCAACAGGGACACTGCCACGCATGATGTGGTGTGGGAAATGTTTAAACTTCACGCTCGTTCCCTACTTTCCACACGTATTAACAGGCTTAAACGGTCATCAACACTTATTGTCCAGCAGGCTGCGGAGCACCTGCAGGTGCTGGAGGAGGCGTTCCACCGGGACCCCTCGCCCAGCGCGGCCAACAATCTAAAGATTCAGGCGCGCCAGGTCTCCCAATTGCACATAGAGAAGGCTAAACAACGTATCTTCTTCTGTAGACAGAGGGTGTTTGAGTATGGAGAGAGATCGGGCAAACTGCTCGCATATCTCGCCCACTTGGATATGCGTCCCCCTGTGGTGGTGTCCTTGACCGACCCACAGGGGAACGACATCACCGATCCGCAACTGGTGGCGGAGGAATTTGGGAGATTCTACTGTGCACTCTACACTTCCAGGGTCACCCACACTCCCCAAGACACCAGGGACTACCTAGCGGGAGTTCAATTCCCTAGACTGACAGACGACCAGCTTGAAATTCTGGAAGCCCCTATTACTGAGGAGGACATTTCCGAGGCCATTTCCTGTCTGGCCTCATCCAAGGCCCCAGGATTGGATGGCCTACCTCTTGAATTCTATGCCACCTACTCTGAAATCCTAATCCCTGAACTTAAGTACCTGTATAAATCCATATTTGACTCAGGAGTTCTACCCCCATCTATGGGAGAAGCCCAAATAGTCGTAATTCCCAAACCCGGAAAGGACCCTAAATACCCGGAGTCGTATAGGCCCATTTCCTTGTTACAGGTAGACATTAAAATATTAGCTAAGATTCTAGCCTCCCGCCTTAACCAGGTTATTCTGTCATTGATACACCCTGACCAAACTGGCTTTATGCCAGGGAAGAACACGGCCATGAATATTCGCCGCCTATTTATGAATATTCAGGGGTCCCATGATGAAATTGGCTCGAGGGTCGTGGTGGCGCTGGATGCCGCCAAGGCCTTCGACTCCGTGGAGTGGAACTACCTGTGGGAGTGCCTCAAGATTTGGATTTGGCCCCAGCTTTATTCGCTGGGTCCAACTCCTCTATTAGTCCCCAAGGGCCAGAGTATTTGTGAATGGTTGGCTTTCTGACCAGTTCCCGCTGGAGAGAGGGACCCGGCAGGGCTGCCCCCTTTCCCCCATGCTTTACGCATTGGCTGTGGAGCCGTTGGCCATAATGGTCCGTGCGGACACTTGCATCCGAGGCCTCAGGATGGGGAACCTGGAAGAAAAGATTGGGATGTATGCCGACGACACACTTTTGTATCTGGCGGACTCCGGTCCTTCTCTTATAGCAGCCCTCCAGTCCATAGAACGTATGGGTGGCCATTCGGGTCTGAGTATTAATTGGTCTAAGTCCCAGATCCTTCCGATTGACCATTTCCCCCCCTCGTTCGCGTCCCCTCCTCTGGCTCTTCCAAGGGTCTCCCAGATTAAATACCTTGGCGTACAGGTCACCAGATCGCTCTCAGATTATAAACTACTGAACATTGAACCCCTGTTTGCTCTGATCAAGAACAAGACGCAGACTTGGGCCAGACTACCCCTGGGTGTTATGGGTCGCGTCAGCTTAGTTAAGATGATACTCCTTCCCAAGATACTCTATTTGGTCTGGCATGCTCCCCTCTATATACCACAAAAAATTTTCAGGACAATTGAATCCATCCTGAATTCATTTATTTGGGGTCATGGCAGACACAAATTATCTTGGAGAATTCTGAAGAACCCTGTGACGTTGGGAGGAGCTGCTCTCCCTGACTTTCAGGATTATTATTTTGCCTCCCAACTGTCCCACTTCTATTATTTTGATAAACATGAACTAACGAGATACCAGACACTACTCTGTGAGCACCCAGATGACTCGGCCCACACCCCACTTCAATCGGTCCTAAGAGCCCCATTGACAAGACGCCCCCCCCAACGCACAGCAGACATGTTGACTCACCACCGGAGGGTATGGCGGACGGCACTGCAAAGAACTGGGACCCCAAAAGTACACTCTCATACCCCTCTCTGGTACAATACATGCTTGCCAGAATTATTGTCCATTCCGGACCCCGCGGCGTGGATACGCCATGGGATCTTATGCATACACCAGATCATGACCGCTTCAGGCCTTAAACCATTCCAAATGCTGAAGGACGAATTTTCCCTCCCCAATTGCCTTTTCTTCAGGTATTTGCAACTCCGTCACGCCATACAGGCCCAGTTTTCTGGCTCTTACCCGTCCCTGGCAGTTCCCTCCATAGTGGACACAGTCACGGGTAATGTGCCTGCTAAGCTCATCTCCACTTTGTACTCCGCCATTCGTCTCCCTAGCACCACAGCATTGGCCTATACTGCTAAGACTAGATGGGAGGCGGATGTTGGACTTATAGAGGATGAGGACTGGGGCGAGATTTTGGAGGACGTGAAAAAGGTTTCCCCCAAGCTGTCGGACCGCCTCACACAGCTGTACATCATACATAGAACATATCTGACCCCTCAGAGAGTAGCACGTTTCAGGCCCACGTACAATCCAGGATGCCGCCTCTGTGACCATACCCCGGGCTCCTTCTACCACCTCATATGGTTCTGCCCTACCATTCAGGCATACTGGACACAGGTGATACGCTTCCTACACGATCAGATGGGCTCCCCTGCTACCCTTGACCCAAAGATGTGCCTACTTGGCCTGTTGCCAGACTTGGATGCCGACAAACCCCTCCGTACCTTTTTACATGAGACGCTATTCTTGGCAAGAAAAGTAGTGGCCCGTAATTGGATGCAGGCCCTGCCCCCTACAATTCAGTGCTGGAAAAAGGCGGTTAACGATGCTCTCCCATATAAAAAACTGATTTATGTACATAGAGGGTGTCCGCTAAAGTATGAGAAGGTCTGGGACAGATGGATGGCGGATGGTGAAACGTGTACTTGACATGTCGATTTTTTATTTTTGTTGTGTACCGGCTCTACTTTCACTGCTGTTATTATCTTTATGTCACACAGATGCTTCACTGTGTTCATGTATGTACTATTATATTGGCCATACTGGCTTATGTTGATTTATGTACCATGCATACTTTTCAATAAAGTTGGTTTCCAATTAAAAAAAAAAGTATTCCATAATGTGCTAGTATGCGATGCATACCATCAGATTTCTACAATTGCGTTACAGGTGTTTTTTACCTTGCCAGCTACGGTTTACAACTGCTTTTACAAGTGCAGAAGATTTTGTAGTTCCTGGCTACAGAATACTCTGATTGGCCAGCAATCTCATGACAAAACAGTATGAATAAAACCACTATTGTGCTCCACTGCATTTAGGCCTTATCAGTTTTACACAAAACAGGAGGTAATTCTGCACACAGTAGAAGTGTTTTCTTTTTATTGTCATTTGTATAATGAAAGTACCTCAAAAGGGAAAAAAACAAACACAAAAGCAGTTAAAAAAAATAAAAAGGCAATCTGCTCCCAGAACAGAGTAATTACTGTGTACAAGGCAGTTGAAAGTTATTTAGCAGTTGAATCTATACACTGCAAAATTACCAAATCTATTCAAGGCGGCAAAAAAGTTAAAAGGAAAGTGTGGAAATCGGAAAAAATAAAAATCATACTCACTTAGGTGGATGCAGCAACAATCCTATGCTGCATCTGTCCCCCACTGCCTCTACACCGAGAGCTGAACTATCAAAAGATGTTGATCACCAAGTTCTTGGTCTTCAGCAAGCAAAGAAATGGTGAACCAGGTCTGCTCTGCCCCTCCAGAGCAAACTGGATTGCTGGGCTGTGGAGGGGCGGGAGTTGCTGGCTCAGCCTCTCACTGGCTCGCTGAGAGGCTGAGCCAGCTGCTGGTCAGGCATCTGAGTGGATCGGCTCTGACATCAGCCGACAGCAGGCTAAAGCCTGCTGAGTCATAGGAGTGCAGAACTAAGTGCACTCCTGTGATCCATAGGAGAAGTATGGCCAAAAAAGCGTTGGCCATACTTCTCCTTTAAGGTAGTGAAAATAATCTCTATTAGTATGTTGGAATATTTTTACAACTGCTATGGGATATTTTATAAGCCTGTTGACATCTGTTTTTAAAATATATGAGGTTAGTCATATCTCACTGCTCATATAAAGATGGCAGGAAAAAAACGCCACTCTTGAAATAACTGTTTTAGTGCAAAAGCAATGAGAAGCATAAATAGCAGGAGTTACCTATCCACCATCTGTGTATTCAAAGAGCATTTGTTAATTCCTTCCTGGTCGTGGACAGATGGAGCTACATGTATCCCGGTAACTATCCTTCATCCGCTCCCGGGAGAGGGAGAGTGCTGCTTAATAACCCAGGACATAATTAACCAGCCTAACAATCTGCTTACACCTGTTCAGGGTCAGATCCACATTTAAAGGGAATCTATAGATTATATTTAAAGTTATTTAGAGATACACATGAATGTTATTAGCATAGTGGCTTGTTTACACTCCATGTGATTCTGAACAGTCTGAAGCATTTTTTGATGTGAGCAAACTGCATGACAGTTAAAGAATCCTCCTATGTCAGTGCAGTCTGTTCTCACCAAAGCAATGCATGGGTAAATACTGGAAAATACCCAGGTCTGCTGTCTTTGTTGTTCCCCTCAGATTTAGTTTCAAGTCGGTATTGGGGACTTGCCCTGACTTAATGACTAAATTTCATCAACCCCAGGAAATGCCCCTACTGGCCACCGCAATGTTTATAGGCAGAGAAAATGTCAGGACCAAGTAACAAAGTGACACTAGATCAAAAAAAAAATAGATAGATAGATAGAGAGAGATATATATATATATATATATATATATATATATATATATCTCTCTATCTATCTATCTATCTATCTATCTCTTGAAAAAGCTTCTCGGCCTTTTGGCTAAGATCAAGTGTAGTATCTGTTCTTATCAGCTGCCAGGAGGTGGCGCTGTGCTAACCGTCCCCAGTACACGGCGAGGTGGAAAGGGATGGCGGTGGCATATGCAAAGCCTGCTGGTGTGGAGGTGAAAGCCTTCTGATGGGGATGGAGAATCACTTGGTCAAGGCGGAGGGCCGGGGGTTTTTATTCTGGCCTTCTGGCCGGTGTTGGTGTAGGCGCTGCTCCTGTTGGCGTCCAGTGGATGAGCATGCCCGGCCCTGTTTCGGGGTCGGGGGTGAACCTTGCAAATCTGCTGGATTGTAGGGAGTCTGGAAGGGTTAGTACCGGGAGGCCGCTTTGGCAGTCGGCGGCTCTCCCTGAGAAAACCCAGAAGGGCTCCCAATCTGGTGGGAGCGGAAGGCCGCACTGACCTGGTCGGGGGGTCGGACGAGAACCGAAAAGCCTATGGTGAATGCGCCCCTGGAGTGGCAGTTCAGGGGTGCTATAACTGCACAAGTGTTGTCCCGCAGCACTTTTGGGTTTTTGGCACCACGGTCACTTCACCATAACACACTTTTTTAGCACCTGCCTCAAGGGCCGAGCCTTTTGGCTAGGACCAGAGGAATTTTTGATTCCTGGCCGGAGGGCCGGCCATTGTACTGCACAATGGCCCCTTTCACTCTCCCATCTTCCTTCTCCCCACTTTCTTTTTATTTATCCCCGTGTGTGTCACTTTTTTGTATTTTTTTTGTTTGGTGTATACACGTTTGTCACTGTGTTTAGTAGGGTGTAGGTCCTCGGGCCTGCCCTGAACGACTTGGGAGTAGGTGGACATGGTCTTCTGGCCTGGTTCGCCTGCTCTCATGGGGGTCTCCCTTCGGGGGAGCCCCACCTAGTACTTGGATGGGTCTGTTCCGGCAGACTCACCGAAGAATGGGGTCCGTCTGGTTTCGGCCAGTCGGACCATGTAAGTACATCTGTCCCTGTCTGGAACCTAACGCCCCGGGGGATCAGGGTAAGGTCCTTCCTAGAGGAGGATAGCTTTTACACCCATTGCACGTTTTGTGTTTCACTCTTTATGTGTGTGCACTTTTTTTGGCACCGGGTGGAGTTTTTGGGTGTGTTTCACACGCCATGGGCTTTTCAAAAAAAAAAAAAAAAAAGTGACACTAGATCAGAGACCAGCAAAAAAGAAGTGCTTCTGGCTAAGAAAACTGCAGGCATTCTGTGATGTCTGCTCTAGGCAGAACTTTAATGTTTTGAAGTATGAAATTAATTATAGGTTTACCTTAAAGTGGATGTAAACCTAATTCATGAAATCTGACCTGGGCACATATATCTGTAGTGTTTTCTTATCTCTCTCCAAAGCCCTTATGCCCCTAGACTGCAAAGTCGCATGACAAGTCATAACCCATGATTTCCAATGAGTACTATTCATAGCTGTGCGACTTCAAGTCGCACCGACTTCAAAGTAGTCCCTGTACTACCTTGGTCCGGCTTTGATGCGAGTTGAGGTCCATAGACCTCAAGTTTACACAGGAATTCCCTGAAATTGTGGCAAAATCGTGGTAAAATCGGGTGCCTTTGAAGTTGCGGTATAGTGAAAGGGGCCTAAGCCCCATGTCTTTCTGCTGCTTCATTCATATGTTATCAGCATGATAACTTCTGACAAGTTCCCAGACACAGGAAATAAAAGCCGCTGGAAATTTGGGTCGGGGTGGGTGCATAGAGATAGATTAGCAGAGAGCTGGTCTACTCACAGTACAGCACTGCATGTTTCTTAATTCCTCTGCCTATGTGGAGGGGGGGGGGGGCTTGTGCCTTTCCTCCAATCAGTTAACACACAGTGTATGCCCAGACTGCCCTCCCACTGCTGAAAGAGGAAGTAACAATTCTAACACAATGTTCACTTTCTAAAGAATATAAAATGCTGAAGACAGCAGATAAACATGTAAATCTTTTGTAGGGAGATTTGTTTCATCTCTGTGTATCGTCTAAGGTTGTTCACTTCACTGGGTATATGTGAGGGTTTACATCCACTTTAAAGAACTAGGACCAAAAAAACAAATCCCTGTAAGGATGAAAACAGGGAGAGATCGAGGAACATCTGTTACCCTGTGAGGAATAAACCCAAAGAAGCTTAAGCTCGGAGTACGCACTTCCAGGTTCAGAACGGTCAACTCCTGGCCTGTGCAGATCGGGAAAGTATAGGAGAGACGTTAGGGGTATAAGGGGTATTGGGGGATTTGGGGTTTTCATGAGCTGTAAGCCATAATCATCACAATTATGACAAATCACGGCTTGAACTATCTTGCTTTGCATGTAATGAGACTATCTCATATATTAGTTTCACCTTTTAAGTTGCATTAGTGAAATAAATGAACTTTTGCACGATATTCAAATTTTTCGAGTTTCACCTGTAACTCTCCATGAGTTGGTTTACATCTCTTTGCTGCCATAAAAGTGAAACGCAAACCAAAAATTACTTTTGGCAAACATTACAATAAATCAAAATATGCACACTTAAAACACTCTACAGCTTTCATTATAATAATCCCTGCAGTGCCAATTGGGTTTATATTCAAAGGCTGTATAAATAGTTCACAAGGCACTAGCATTCGTTTCACAATTTAATGCTTACCATGTATCCCTCAGTCTTCTTCTGACACCACTTTAGCAAAGCATTTCTCTTGGAACCACCATACTCTCTTGCAAGGGCTGCCAAGGGGTCTTTTCTTTCCTCCCTAAAATATGAAAACAGAAACATTTTAAAGCTGATAACAAAACATATGGGGAGTGAAGACCATAATATTTCTGTACATTAAGGGATAGTAAGTAAGAATGCCTGAGAATACAGAAGGAACAACCTGTTGTTCTTGCAGCCCAGAATTATGAAGTAATAGATAAAAGAATAAAGAGCCAGCATCATCAAATAAACCATTGCATCCTAGAGAATTCAACTAGCTCCCGGGAACCTCTTCACCTGTGTTCATTATTTTTTTTTCACAAGAAAACACCTGTGTTCATTATTAAACACTTAAGGACCGCCTCACGCCGAAATACTGTACGTTGGCAGAATGGCACGGCTGGGCACAAGTACATACAGGTATGTCCTCTTTAAGAAGCCCAGCCTGAGCTCCGTGACCCGCGGACCTGATCGCCGCTGATGTCCCGCGATCGGGTCACAGAGCTGAAGAACGGGGAAAGGTAGGTGTAAACAAACCTCTCCCCATGCTTCCTAGTGTAAGTGTCACTGATTGTCTGTTCCCTGTCATAGGGAACGACGATCAGTGATGTCACACGCCAAGCCACGCCCCCACACAGTAGTAATCACTCCCTAGGAAACACTTAACCCCTTCAGCGCCCCCTACAGGTTAACCCCTTCACTGCCAGTGTCCCTTTCACAGTAATCAGTGCATTTTTATAGCACTGATCGCTGTAAAAATTACAATGGTCCCAAAATGGTGTCAAGTGTCCAATGTGTCCTCCATAATGTCGCAGTTACGATAAAAATCGCTGATCACCGCCATTACTAGTAAAAAAAAAAATTTATAAAAATGCCATAAAACTATCCCCTATTTTGTAGACGCTATAACTTTTGCGCAAACTAATCAAACGCTTATTGCGATTTTTTTTTACCAAAAATATGAAGAATACATATCGGCCTAAACAGGGGAAAAAAATAGTTTTATATGTGTAGCGCCCTTCTACTTTGAGGGGTGCTGTGTGCCTAAATTTAGGGGTTGGTCTGAGCTAGTAGCCAGGCTCAGACCGCTTTTATTGATAGGTTCTGTTATTTTGTTTCCTCAGGTGTTGTACTGGTGTGCAGTTCCCTGTGGCCTGTAGGTGGCACTGCCATGACAGGTCAGGGTTGAACCACTGGTAACATTGCTGTGCCTTAGGGTGTCCTCTCTCGGCAGTACAGTAGGCGTTGTAAACCTGCTGTGCATGCCGGGAGAGGATACCTAAGGGGCAGACGCCGGCTGGAGCGGGGTTGTTCCTGAGTTTCGGGGCTCCGGAGTTCGGGTCGCGTGACCTGGCCCTCCTGGCCAGGGGTGCGCATATGCATCGGTCCCAGGCACCTTTAGCCTGGGGCTGCAACTTCGCCATTGGGCCCAGCACCTTTAGCTGGGGCTCAGCTCTAAAAGGAGGAATCCCAGGGTGCCCCGTGAGAGGGGACCCGCTCTAAGAGGAGGAGACCGGGGAAGGACCTTTCTGAGGGACCGGTGAGAGTTTCACGGTGAAAGAGAGGCCCGGTTAACTTCTGGAGGGATTCCACTAATCATCTGAGGCCTTGTAATGTGCAGCAACTTGCACCTGTTCTTTAATTACAAGCGCTGAGAGGTTCGGGGCTCAGAGATTCTGTGGCAGAGAATCTCCCGATCGTATCTCCAAGGGAAAATTAAGAGAAGTAAAGTTTGTGCATCACTCCGGCTGCTAGGCCTGTGAGAGGGGACTATCCGGGTGAGCAGAGTCCACTCGGGATTGAGTGGTGATGCCAAATGCCTGAACCTGCCTCCCTGTTTCTTTATTCTTCAACTCTAACTTTTTCCTATCCAGTTGTCAGCATAAAGAAAATAAACCTTCCTTCATTAAGGTTTAACCTTGTCTGGACATTGGCCTTATTGGTGCACCTACAACAGACTCTTCCCTACACTCTAGGGGGGAGAACCAACCGAGGGAAGGTAACCCCGCTGCGGGACCCAACAATTTCTGAAAACCGCTCACCCTCTTATTCAAGAAGGAACCTGGACAATGTGGTATGGTGTGTCCTGCCTTGAGGAGGTAAGGCCAGGGATCTGTGTGCTACATATATTTTTGGGGGATATTTATTATAGCAAAAAGTTAAAAAATATTGAATTTTTTTTTTAAATTGTCGCTCTATTTTTGTTTATAGCGCAAAAAATAAAAACCGCAGAGGTGATCAAATACCACCAAAAGAAAGCTCTATTTGTGGGGAAAAAGTAGGATTTTTAAAACAGCTTACCTGTAAAATCCTTTTCTTGGAGTACATCACGGGACACAGAGCAGCATAGTCATTTCTATGTGGGTTATATAGAATTACCTTCAGGTGCTGGCACTGGCAACTTCCAAAACAGGAAGTACCCTCCCCTATATAAGCCCCTCCCATCCGGGAGCACCTCAGTTTTGTAGCAAAGCAATACGTGTCCCCAAAAGAGGGGTGGGAGCTCTGTGTCCCGTGATGTACTCCAAGAAAAGGATTTTACAGGTAAGCTGTTTTAAAAATCCTACTTTCTTGTTCATACATCACGGGACACAGAGCAGCATAGTCATTACTATGTGGGACGTCCCAAAGCAATGCCAAATGAGGGGGGGGGATACACCATACATAAGCTGGGCGCCATCAGGCATGAGGATCTTTTGCGGCCTGCAACACACTGCGCCCAAAGGCGACATCCTCCTGACTTCTAACGTCCACCTGGTAGAACCTAGTAAACGTGTGTACTGAAGACCATGTTGCGGCCTTACAAATTTGAGCCAGGGAGGCCTGGTGATGCACTGCCCATGAAGTTCCAACTGCTCTCGTGGAGTGCGCCCTAACTTTGAACGGAGGCGGTCTACTTCTCAAGCCATAGGCTTGCATTATGACCTGTCGAATCCACTTGGCTAAAGTAGATTTTGATGCTGCCTGACCCTTTCTGGGGCCTTCCGGCAGAACAAACAAGGAATCCGTTCTACGAATCTGAGCAGTGGCTTTTAGATAAGCTTTAACTGCTCTTACTACATCCAAAGAATGCAATAACTTTTCCTCTACCGAGCTTGGTTTGGGGAAAAAAGAAGGAAGAACCACATCCTGGTTCAAGTGAAACCTCGATACCACCTTAGGAAGAAAGGCTGGGTGAGGGCGTAATACTACTCTGTCCTTATGGATAACCAGATATGGCTCTTTACAGGACATGGCGGCTAATTCCGACACTCTTCTAGCCGAGCATATGGCTACTAAAAATATAAATTTTCTGGTGAGTAGAACCAAGGAAATGTGTCGCAAAGGTTCAAACGGCTGCTTCTGCAGAACCGACAGAACCAAATTTAGATCCCATGGGCATATGGGAGCTTTAATCGGTGGAATAATACGAGTCACCCCTTGCATAAAGGATTTGACAAGTGAATGCATAGCCAGGGGCCTTTGAAATAGTATTGATAAGGCCGAAACCTGGCCCTTGATAGTACTTAAGGCAAACTTCCTGTCTACAGCCCACTGCAGGAAGTCCAGAATTCTGCCTATAACGTACTTACGTGGATGCCATTTTCTGGCCTCGCACCAAGTGATGTACGCCTTCCAAACTCTATAGTAGATCTGCCTGGATACAGGCTTCCTGGCATTGATTATAGTTGATACCACAGAGTTAGAGAGACCTCTCTTCTTTAGGATGTGGGATTCAATAGCCAGGCCGTTAAACTTAGAGTTAGTAAGGAAGGGTGGTATATCGGTCCTTGCGAAAGCAGGTCCGGACGACGTGGAAGGGTCCAAGGACTCCCGACAGACATTTTGATGATCTCCGCGTACCAGGCCCTTCGGGGCCACGCTGGAGCCACCAGGATCACCGGCTTCTTCTCCAACCTGACTCTGCGAAGGAGTCGAGGCAACAATTGTAGCGGAGGGAATGCATATATCAGTCTGAACTGATCCCAAGGGAACACCAGAGCATCCGAGCCGCAAGCGAGGGGATCCCTTGTCCGGGAGACAAATCTGTCCACCTTTGCGTTGAATCTGGATGCTAGCAGATCTACATCCGGTGTTCCCCACCGCTGACATATTGCTCGGAAGACCTCGGGATGAAGGGACCATTCCCCTGGGCATAACTGTTGGCGACTCAGAAAGTCCGCCTTCCAATTCTCCACCCCTGGAATGAAGACAGCTGATATACATGGGACATGCTTTTCTGCCCATTCCAGGATGTGACTTACTTCCCTCTGGGCTGCACGACTCCTGGTGCCTCCCTGATGATTGATATATGCCACTGCTGTGGCATTGTCTGATTGAATTCTGACAGGGGACCCTTGGAGTCTGGATGTCCAGGCTACTAGGGCATACCGGGCTGCTCGTATCTCTAAGAGATTGATGGGCAGGGTTTTTACTACATTTGACCATCTGCCCTGGAGAGACCATTGTTCCAGTACTGCCCCCCAGCCTATAAGGCTGGCATCTATAGAGACCACCTTCCAAGATATCGGACTGAAGGGTTTTCCCTTCTGGAGATTCTGGGGGATCAACCACCAGCAGAGACTCTTCCGAACGGAAGGGGACAAAGCCATCGGGAAGTCTAGAGCCTGAACTTTTCCGTTCCAGGCTGACAATATGGCCCTCTGTAAATTCCTTGAGTGGAATTGGGCGTATGGCACAGCTTCGAATGATGCTACCATCTTTCCTAGCAGCCTCATGCACAGGCGTATGGACGGCTGTCTTTTTGCACAAAGCAGACGGACCAAGCCCCTCAAAGAGGATACCTTGTCTAGAGGTAAGAAAATCTTCCTCTGGTCTGAATCCAGCCGTAGCCCTAGATATACCAGGTTTTTCACTGGCTGTAGGGCTGACTTGTCCAGGTTGATGACCCAACCGTGAGATTCTAGATACATGATTGTATCGACAATTACCACTTCTAGCTTGGCAACTGAGTGGTCCATCAACAACAGGTCGTCTAGGTATGCCATTATCGTTACACCTCGTGTTCTTAGATCGGCCAACAGTGGGGCCAGAATTTTTGTGAACACTCGTGGTGCTGTGGCCAGACCGAATGGTAAGGCTCTGAACTGAAAATGGCGCCCTTCTACTGCAAAGCGTAGAAATTTTTGATGACCTGGAAAGATGGGAACATGCAAGTAAGCATCTTTGATGTCGATCGAGGCTAACCATTCCTCCCCTTGTAGGGCAGTGGTGACCGATCGGATCGACTCCATCCGGAAAGACCGGACGTTTAGAAATTTGTTTAGACTCTTTAGGTCCAATATGGGTCTTATGTCCCCGTTTGGCTTCGGGACTGTGAAAAGGTTTGAGTAGAAACCCAACCCCCACTCTTCCATAGGAACCTCCATAATTACTCCTTGGAGCAATAGTTGTTCAAACGCCAATAGAAGAGACCCTCTTTTCCGAGGGTCTCTTGGCATGCCTGACCACATAAAATGGGAAGGAGGAGACTCTTTTAACTCCAACTTGTATCCCAGAGTTACTGCGGAGAGCACCCATCTGTCTTTGATCGTCTCCCGCCAGGTCTCTGCGAACAACTGAAGTCTTCCCCCCACCCGTTTGAGTGGGGGCAGCCCTTCATAGGCTTGACTTGGAGGCTGGTTTAGTACCCCTTCGGATCCAGGGTTTCTTATTACCCTGCGACTGTCCCTGATTTTTACCCCCTGAGTTTGACCGAGGAGGCCGTCGGAACTGCTTAGTAGCAGACGTCGCAGGGATAGGAGAGGTAGTCCTCTTAAAAGATGGACCCCTAGACCTCTTCTTACTCGGTAAGAGAGTACTTTTACCACTGGAAATCTTCTGGATATACTTATCCAGGTCCTCGCCAAAAAGGCGTTCCCCATGAAATGGGAAGCTAACTAAGAGCTTCTTACAGGGAGCTTCAGCAGACCAGTTTTTGAGCCACAGAAGCCTACGCATATGTACCAAAGACAGCGTGAGGCGGGAGGCCTGATGGATAGAATCCTTGATGGCGTCAACCGCAAAGCATAATGCTCTAGGCAGATCAGCCAGAGCCTGGGCCTGTTGGTCTGGCAAATCCCTCAGGACCATTTTCATTTGATCCTTTAAAGCTTGGCAGACCCCAATAGCTGCCACTGCTGGCTGTGTAACAGCCCCTGCTGTGGAAAAAGCAGATTTTAATAAAGATTCCAATTTTTTATCCACTGGATCTTTGAACATTTGAACATTATCTACTGGACATGTCAGTGATTTGTTCACAGAAGAGATGGCTGCATCCCCCGTAGGAACATTCCATCTCTGGGTGAACTTTTCCTCCATGGGATAGATCACCTGAAATTTCTTAGGTGGAACAAATAGTTTATCAGGATGTTCCCAGTCCTGGTATATAAGTCCTTCCAATAATGGATGTATTGGAAAGGAGCAATTAACCTGGGGAGCTTTTAGCGACCCCAATGAGGAGACAGCAGTAGTTGATGGTTCAACAAGAGGCATTTTAAATGCAGATCGAACCATGTCAGTTAGGTTCTGGACCCACAATCTTTCAGTCTGTGATGCTGAAAATGGTTCATCTACTGTCGATTCCTCAAAAACAGAGTTAACCTCCTCCTGATCCCCTTCAGGTAGGTCGGTCCCTTCCTGGGACTGTTGCTCTGCCAACAGGCACTCTAGTGGAGGTGATGGAGATCTGGCGCGCTTTCTTTCCTGTAGAGAAGAAGCGATCAATGCTGCCAATCTCTGCTCCAATCCCTCCAGAGTTGAGGAAAAAACCTCCTCTGTTATATATGCAGGAGCAGGTGGACTGAGGACAGCCGCAGTACCTGGCACTCCCGGGGGTTCCTTATGGGTATTAACCTCTGATTTCTCAGGGGAGGAGGGTGCAGATGACTGCTCCAGATCCTCAGAGCCCGATGGAGACCCCCTACACTTCCTGAGAGGTATATCTCGGAGTTTTTTAGGCGGCATATTCCTTAGTTCAAAGCTGAGGTATTCCAGCCGCAATACACCCCTTACTGAAATAGTCTAATGCAATTTTGCTGCTATGTACATCAGTGGGTGTCTACTAATGCGTCTTTCTGGGGATGCCTGTATCAACCGCCCGCTGTAAGCCCCTATACCATGCTACCAGTTCCTTTTCATGTTCTGTGTCCATAGCAAGCAGCGTGGAACTGAGTCCTTTTATCTTGCTGGGACGCCCGCACATGCGCAGAAGCGCTGGGCGCACAGAGCGCGTCATCCGCCAGGCTCCGCCCCCTTTTTGAAGCTAAATTTGATAAAAGAAGCGTGTGTGCGCGCGCGCGTGCACGTGTGCGCTCTTGGTGCCATGTAGGGAGAGGAGCCAGGGTCCCTGTTTCACCAGGACTCGGGGATGGAAGGAAACTACTTGGCAGCATGACAGAGGAATGCAGCTTCCCTGATAGAGAGCTCACTCATCTGCCTGGACTTTCACCATGGAAGGAATAGTCCCAAGAAAAAAAAGACGTTCCACAGCGGCCTCTAGTGGACAAACACAGGTACCGCACTTTTGTCTTTTCTTTTTTTTTTTTTAAAACCTCCTTTATGAAAAAACATTTCCAGGTTTACAGTTTTTAAAACTTCCCTTATGAAAAAACATTTCTAGGATTTCTTAGGCATATACAGCTATTAGCGGGAATACCTTTTAGGTAACAGGCAGAAAGACATATTAGGCTTGGGGGTCCCCTCAATAGAACCAAGTTCCTGAGGGGCCCCCACTTACCTTTTCCCCGCCGCAGGACTTTGTTTGGTCCACAGAAGCCCAAACTTCACCTCTCACGGCAGGCATTGTACTAGACCTTCAGGGACCGGGTTCCCAAGGATTCCACTCCCCTGGACCTGTATAGCACCCTGCACAGATAGCCTCTTGGTTTTGGGTATGACCAGAGCTCTGGATCCCAGGGTCCAGCCCTCCTAAGAGAGGCATTACAGGCAAAACCTTGCTCTTCTCTGCAAGGCCCGGGTACCGACCGTTTAGCTATGAAGCTTTTTTTGGTCGGATCCGGAATAGCTTGCTAAGGCCCAGAGAACCTGTACACAAGCCCAGATGAATACATGTTAACCTTGGCCAACACCTTAGACACTGGCAAAAAACTGAGGTACTCCCGGATGGGAGGGGCTTATATAGGGGAGGGTACTTCCTGTTTTGGAAGTTGCCAGTGCCAGCACCTGAAGGTAATTCTATATAACCCACATAGTAATGACTATGCTGCTCTGTGTCCCGTGATGTATGAACAAGAAAAGAACGTCAATTTTGTTTGGGAGCCACGTCGCACAACCGCGCAATTGTCAGTTAAAGCGACGTAGTGCCGAATTGCAAAAAGTAGCCTGGTCTTTGACCAGCAAAATGGTCCGGGGCTTAAGTGATTAACTGGCTCCTGCCTAAATTGGTCACTAAAATGTATGAATGAATGTGAGTTGGGGCTTTAGATTGTAAGCTCGAGGGTAGAGACTGTTGTGAATGTACAATATATATGTAAAGCGCTGCGTAGATTGACAGCACTACATATGTACCTGAAATAAATGTATGAATAGATCCCAAATACAAAAAAGTTGGAACACTGTCTAAAATCTATATAAAACAGAATGCAATGATTTGCAAATCTCATTAAACCCATATTTTATTCACAATAGAAAACATATCAAATGTTTTAACTGAGAAAATGTACAATTTTAAGAAAAAAATAAATAAAAAAAAAAAAAAGGTAATTTTGAAATTTTTGGCAATAACACATTTAAAAAAAAAAGTTGGGACAGGGCAACAAAAAGCTGGCAAAGTAAGTGGTACTAACAAGGAAAAGCTGGAAAAACATTTTGCAACTGATTAGGTTAAAAGCGAAGTTCTTTTTTTGATGGTAAAAAAATGTGCATGTATTATTCTTTCCACCTAAAAAGCCGGCTGAGCATCAATCCTGCAGACTCAGGATAGCGGTCTGCCATACTGGAGAGCAGAAAGAATCAATGAACTACCAAAGCGCTCACCAGTGCCCTCAAACGTCATTGAAAACTGGCTGACGATACTTGTAGTCTATTTTGCCCTGTTGCCAATTAAAAGGATAACCAATTAACTGAGATGTCATTAAAAGTTCATGTATGTATACATAAATACACACAAGCAAATACATACATACAGAGGGGCATGATTCTGTGATGGGCATCACTGCATGGGCTCAGGAATACTTCCAAAAATCATTGTCTGGGAACACAGATCACCATGCCATTCAAAAATGCAAGATAAAGCTCTATCATACAAAGAAGCCATATCTGAACATAAACCAGAAAAGTTGCTGTGTTCTCTGTCCCAATGGTCTGTTGTACCCATAGATTATATAGACTAAATCCTGCTCTCTGTCTTCTGCTGGAGATGTAGCCACTCAGATGGTGTTTTTATTTCAAGTCTTCTGGACCTGTCCATCTTTCTCCCAGTTTTGGACTGAAGTGGTGGGCATAAATAATGATGTAGCTCAAGTCGACCCACCTCCCCCTGGAGCCAAGGGTGTGACTTAGTGGAAGACATGGCTCCCAACACAAGGGAGAGAACATTTCTGGGACTGTCCCTGTGTTGAAAAAATAAAGCTCCCTCTCCCTTTAATTCTGGAAACATCATATTAATTCAAACCAGCCTCTCTACGGAGGGGCAGAAAGAAAAGGTTTCATCATGTCCGTCTGGAAAACAAAATTAAAGTGGATGTAAACCTGATTCATGAAATTTGAGCTGCGCACATATGTCTGTAATGATTTCTTAACGCTCTCCAAAGCACCGAGTCCTGTGTCTTTCTCCTTCTCTGTAATCAGCCTGATAACTTCTGACAAGTTCTCCGTCACACAAGATAAAAGCAGCCTGTAATTTGTGTCGGGGGAGGTTGCTATAAATAGATTAGCAGAAAGCTTGCCTTCTCACAGCACAGCTCTGCACGTTACTTCCTTTCTTTGCAAATGTGGAGTGTGCCTTTAATACAATCAGCTGTCTTGGCTGTATGCCAATAATCCACTCCCAGTGCTGAACAGGAAGAGAAAATCTGTAACACAAGGAGCATCTTCTAAAGGATATACTGTATAAAGCTGAAGACAGCAGATATACATGTAAAACTTATGTAGGGAGATTAGTTTAAAGGAACACCAACGGCAAATATATATATATTTTTTAAATAACAAACGTGTTATACTTACCTCCACTGTGCAGCTCGTTTTGCACAGAGTGGCCCCAAACCTGGTTATTCTGGGGTCCCTCGGCAGCTGTCTCGGCTCCTCCCTGCAAGAACTATCCACCTTCATGCGAGCTCTCTCGCATGGTGGATAGTTCTTGCCGGCGCGCTCCTGTGATACTGCCGGCGGCTATAGCCGCTCACTGTATCACTCGGCCTGGCCCCCGGTGTGCCGCGTCATTGGATGTAATTGACAGCAGCGTGAGCCAATGGCTGCGCTGCTTTCAATCAACCAATGAATGAGCCGAAAAGCACAGCCGAGAAGCCAGCGCGTTCACGTCGCGGGACTTTCGAGGTGTCAGGTAAGTAAACAGGGGCTCGGGGGGCCGCTCCCTCGGATATTTTTTCACCTTAATGCATAGAATGCATCAAGGTGAAAAAACTTGTACCTTTACAACCCCTTTAATCTCTGTGTATCATCTGA
Organism: Rana muscosa; assembly: GCA_029206835.1. Taxonomy (NCBI): domain Eukaryota; kingdom Metazoa; phylum Chordata; class Amphibia; order Anura; family Ranidae; genus Rana; species Rana muscosa. Next base: position 889,196,737 of record CM055116.1, on the reverse strand, counting down.
GGCTGTTCACTTCACTGGGTATATGCAAGGGTTTACATCCTCTTTAAGTGTCCAAAAACCCAGATAATAATATCTTGAGTCAAACATTGCACAACAGTGAGTCCATCAAGAAAACATTTATATGAGGAATTCCAACCATCCACCAATGAAGTGAACAATTCTTGGGATAAATGGATACAAACACCTTGTGCCCACCACTGCAAATACAAACCTGTTACCATATTGTATTAATCCCATGTGATAGAGTATACAGCATGTTGCAAACAGACTATTCTAGGCGCTCAGCGATAGTCCACATCAGACCATTAGACAATGCTTTCAACATGCTGTATTGATCTCTCACATAGAGGCTTGTATTTGCAGTGGTGGGCACAAGGCATTTGTATTTAGTTATCACAAGAATTGTTAACTTCATCGGTGGATGGTTGGAATTCTTCATAAAAAAATTTGCTTGATGGACTCGCAATGTTTGACTCAAGATTTTATCATCTGTGTGTTTTTGGAAAAATTTTATTTCTCTTATCGTCCATGGACTGACACAGCTCTAATACTGTAAACGTGTGGGTATATGTCCCTGCTCGCAGGAGAAGATCTAGGCAGAATGTTAGACACATACATTCTAGAACAAAACCAGAGCTGAACAGCCCCGCCCAGGGGGGCGGTCCCTTCGGACATAACCCTCCTACCTGCAGCCCCAGTTTTTTTCTGCATAGGAGAAGACGTGGCTCTCTCAGGAGCCAGTCTCCTGGAAGATTTTATTTTTAAATGTTATTCCTTTGGGAATTTTATTATTTTATATTTGAGACCTTCAATCAACTGTCGGCTGGGCAACAGGTTGGGTACACTAGTATCCTCGTAGTCTTCCCTGTCCGACCATCGAGCGTGCTGATCCTCGCCTTGTGTGCGTGAGACTCAGTTCACGACATGCCCCATGACTCCAGGGGTGGCCGGGTGGTGCCTTTTATGCTCCCACGGTCCTCTCAAGATTGAACAGTACCATGCTGTATCTTTTGCGGTGGACCGGGCCGGCAGCTACTCAGTACTACTCTGTAATAGGTCTGTCTAAAACAAGCCAGTGGGTCCCTCTGGGATGGGTAAGTAGTCTCTCCTGCTGCAGGGGAGTACATGTTGGCTGTGTTTCTCTATATGGGGGGTTTCTCCCTGTGTCCCCCCTGTTATGCTGCTCTCTGCACCCTGTACTGGCGCTGTGCTGTGGGGGGGTACTTGAGGGTCACTCTGGCCTGGCGGGGGGCGCTCATGTCTGTACTGCCATGTGTGAGTGTTTGGAGACGCCATTAGCGCTGTGGGGTGTTTTAAACTGCGCTTGGCGGCCATCTTGCCGTGGTTCAATGGCGCAGTAATATATGCGTCCGGCGGCCATTTTCTTGGAGCCGCAACGCTTTCACTATCGGCCTCTATCGCTGCTGCGGCGCGAATCTCCTCACAATCTCCTCAGGCTTCACTTGCGCTGCAGCGCGGTTACATACAGCAGAACTGAGCCATCCTTATAAGGGTTGGTGGGTCCTCTGGGTATCCCCTCCTCAGCCTCAACGCAGCCAGTGGGCGGACTGCATTATTCACTGTAATTGTGTATAAGGTCTCAGAAGGTGGCAGTATGGAGTCTGGTTCACCTGCTTCCCCACACTTGTCAGAGGCAACTGGCAGTGCTCCTGCACCTGCGGTCCCTATGAACCAGTTGTCGGCAGTCTTGGAATCATTCCTTGTCAGGATGGAAGCGGTGTTCGAGCGCAAGGGAGCTGTAAAGCGCCCCCCCCCCCCCCACACACATTCTCCAGTAGGGGAGTGCTCCGACTCAGATATGGGCCTAGCTACTGCTGCTCAGGACCCTAGCTCTGATGATTTTAATGTTTTTGAACAGGACATTCCCTGTGAGGAAGACCCCAGTTCTGAACCAGTAACTGACAGGGTGCTTGTGAGTGAACTCATTGATGCTGTGAGGGACACTCTCAAGCTAAATGATGCGGCTGAGGAGCCTCAGGTGGAGGCTGTCTCCTTTGGTTCCTTTAAAGCCGTTTCTTCAAAAAAGGTCTTTCCATATTTGCCCATTTTTGTTGGATTCATCGTCCAAGTCTGGGATAAGCCGCAGAAGACTTTGACGGTCCCGCAGCGCCTAGCCATAAAGGTACCCCTTTGAGGAGGCCCTAGTTAAAAAATGGGCTCTCCCTCCAGTGGTCGACCCCCCGGTCGCCCGTTTGAATAAGGCTACCACGCTCCCAATGGAAGGGACTCCTGCATTTAAGGATCCCACTGACAGGAGGTCAGAAGTGGTGAGTAGAACCACGTTTGCCTTGTTGGGGTCTGCCTTACGTCCTATAGTGGCGGCGACCCTTGTGTCTCAGACACTCACAGGCTAGGCAAAGATTTTGCAACAGACGGTGCAGGAGCATAATCTCCCTCCGGAGACCATTGCCCTGGCTCACCAACTTGCGCAGGGGTTGGTCTATATGTGCGATGCCACTTTGGATGCGGCCCCTTTAATATCTGGGGCCTCCATCTCTGCTGTGGTGTTGCGTCGCCTTATCTGGCTGAAATGCTGGTCGGCCGACCTAGCTTCCAAGAAGCTCCTGGCTGACTTGCCCTTTAAGGGCTGAAGACTGTTTGGGGCCGCCCTGGATGACATTCTTAAGGATGTCACAGGGGGTAAGAGCACCTTCCTTCCTCAGTCCGTTAAGGGAAAGGAGCCCCACTGTAGGCCGGGCCCTTCCTTTCTGGCAAAGAAGAAGTTGTTTCATCAGTCAGACTCCACGAGTAAGCCCGCCCAGACTGAACAGAGTGCGGCTGGGGGACAGAAGCGTCCCTGGGTGCGTAAGCCTACCAAGCATGCTCCCAAGCCCACCACCGCATGAAGTCTTGCCCCTGCCCGACTCTCGGGTGGGGGGACGTCTTTGCAGGTTCATGGTTCGGTGGACTTCCCGGATCTTCGACCGGTGGGTGTGTGAGGTGGTCACCTCGGCATACAGGATAGAGTTTCGCTTGTGGCCCCCAAACAGATTGTTTCCCTCAAACCTCCCTCTCCTCCCTGCCCGCCGGGCGGCCCTCTTGGGGGCTGTACAGGATTTGCTCAGGTGCGGAGTAATTGTGCCGGTTCCACCACAAGAGAGGTTTCGGGGGATTTACTCAAACCTGTTTGTTGTCCCGAAAAAGGACGGGGTCCGGCCAATCCTGGACCTCAAGGCCTTGAATGTGAGGGTACAAAAATTCCGAATGCAATCCATTCGCACGGTGATTGCGACACTCCACCAAGGGGATTTTCTGGCGTCCTTGGATATCAAGGACGCCTACATGCACGTCCCGATCTGCGCAAGTCACCAGAAGTTTCTGCGCTTTGCCATAGGCGAAGTCCACTATCAGTTTGTGGCTCTTCCCTTCTAACTAGCATCGGCACCACGGGTTTTCACCAAAGTGCTTTCCCCGGTTCTAGCTTTGCTGAGACAGCAAGGAATTGTTATCGTGGGCTATCTGGACGATCTCCTCCTAAGAGCAGAAAATGGCTCAGAGTTGGAGGAAAATGTGACAATAGTCAGTCAGACCCTCCGGGACTTTGGGTGGCCCCTGAACATGCAGAAGTCGGTTCTAGTCCCGACTCAGCATTTGGAGTATCTGGGTCTGATCCTGGACACTTCAGCAGCGAAGGTACTTCTACCCTCGGAGAAGTTAAAGACACTTCAGTCGGCAGTACGGGTCCTGACGTCCCGAAAATGGTCGTCAATCCGTTTCTGCAATGGAGTCCTGGGACTCATGGTGGCTTCCTTTGAGGCAGTTCCGTATGCCCAATCACACACTCGGGCATTGCAGAAGGAAATTCTGTCCATTTGGGACAAGTCCCCATTGTCGTTGGATCTTCAGATCCAGGTGAGTCACTCTGTCAGGGAGTCCCTGACGTGGTGGCTTAGATCCCCGTGCTCTTCGGTCCAGGAAATTGTTCCTCCCCATCCAATGGACGGTGGTCACGACGGACGCCAGCCTGACGGGCTGGGGAGGAGTTTGGGGAGTCCTGTCAGCTCAGGGGCTCTGGACTCCGGACGAATCTCGTCTACCAATCAACGTTCTGGAATTGCAAGCGATCAGACTGTGTCTCTCCGCATGGTCGAAGAGGCTATAGGGTCGCTCGGTCAGAATCCAGTCGGACAACGCCACGGCCATGGCGTATGTCAACCATCAGGGGGGCACTCGGAGCTCGGCTGCGGCATCCGAGGTTGCCCACATCCTAAGGTGGGCGGAAAGAAGCGTGCCGGCTCTGTTGGCCGTCTACATTCCGGGCGTAGAAAATTGGCAGGCGGACTATCTCGACTCAATCGCAAGGTGTCGAGGTTTGTGGCCAGGTCCAGGGACCCCTGGGCGGATGCCTCGGACGCGTTGGTGGCCTGTGTGGTCAGTATCGCTTGATGTATGCTTACCCTCCGCTGAAGTTGCTTCCTCATCTGCTGCGCAGGGTAGTGGCCGAGGGCATTCCGGTGATCCTCATTGCTCCGGATTGGCCTCGGCGTCATTGGTACGCCAATCTGGTACGTCTCATCGCGGACATCCCTTGGCGATTGCCCATGAGGGAGGACTTTCTGTCTCAAGGTCCTATTTTTCATCCTGCTTTACAGTCTCTGGTTTTAACGGCATGGCTATTGAGAGCCAGGTGCTGAAGGACCGAGGCCTTTCAGATTCGGTAATTTCTACCATGCTGAGGGCACGGAAGTCTTCTTCTAGAAAGATCTATCACCGTACCTGGAAAGCTTACATCGCTATGTGTGAAGAGCTAGACTGGCGTCCACGGACGTACTGTCCCCAGAATCCTGCGGTTCTTGCAGCGTGGTGTAGCCCAAAGGCTGGCTTTGAGCACAATTAAAGGTCAGATTTCGGCCTTGGCCGTTTTCTTTCAACGACCCCTAGCAGGTCATTTTTTAGTTAGCACTTTTGTGCATGGGGTTCACCATGCGATTCCCCCTGCCAAGCTTCCGCTCCCTCCTTGGGATCTGAATTTGGTGCTCTCGGTTCTCCAGGAACCTCCCTTTGAAAATAACAGAGATATTCCTCTCTTAACTTTGTCTCAGAAGGTGGCTTTCTTAGTGGCCATTACTTCTGTTAGACGGGTGTCTGAGTTGGCGGCCCTGTCATGCAAGTCGCCTTACCTGGTCCTCCATAAGGATAAGCCGGTGTTGCGTCCGGGACAGTCTTTCCTTCCAAAGGTGGTTTCAGCTTTTCACCTTAAGGAGGACATTGTCCTTCCGTCCTTGTGCCCTCACCCATCGCATCCCAGAGAGTTTGCTCTTTACAATTTGGATGTGGTGCGAGCCTTACGGGTGTACCTGTCAGCTACTGCTTCTATTAGGAAGTCTGACTCACTGTTTGTGTCTGTCTCTGGTCCAAAACATGGCCAAGCGGTGTCGTCTGCCACCATTTCCAGGTGGCTCAGACAGACTGTTATACAGGCCTATGCCATTAAGGGGCGGGCGCCTCCCTTTTCGGTTACGGCCCATTCCACCAGGGCAATTGGTGCTTCCTGGGCTTTCCGACATCAAGCGTTGGTTGCACAAGTGTGCAAGGCGGCGACCTGGTCGTCCGTTCATACCTTTTTGAAAGTCTATAAAGTTGATGTGGCTGCATCTTCGGATGCTTCCTTCGGCCGCAAAGTGTTGCAGGCCTCTGTTTAAATGTTGCAACTCCTCCGTTGAGGAGCTCTGCTTGTTTGGAGTGAAGTTTTGTTTTTTCCTTTACTATTGCTCCCATCCTTTTCCGATACTGCTTTGGGACGTCCCACACGTAAACAGTATGAGAGCTGTGTCAGTCCATGGACGATAAGAGAAAATAGGATTTTTGTACTCACCGTAAAATCCGTTTCTCTGACGTCCATGGACTGACACAGCACCCACCCTTCTTTTAAGGTTTGTACTGCTTTGTTACGAACTGAGGCTGCTGGCTGCAGGTAGGAGGGTTATGTCCGGAGGGACCGCCCCCCTGGGCGGGGCTGTTCAGCTCTGGTTTTGTTCTAGAATGTATGTGTCCAACATCTAACATTCTGCCTAGATCTTCTCCTGCAAGCAGGGACATATACCCACACGTTTACAGTATTAGAGCTGTGTCAGTCCACGGACGTCGGAGAAACTGATTTTACGGTGAGTAAAAAAATCCTATTTTTGTTTTCATTACATTTATAAATTTTTTTGTGATTTGTTTGGATGCGCACTTATTACTTTTTAATGTAAATTAATTTACCATCATGTATTCAGACAGTTAGGGAGTGCAGCTCTGGATACAATATTTACACTAAGCGCAAACTTTTCTTTTTATTTCATGTCACACTTTTACCTGATTCGATTCCGTGCAGTTGGTGTGACAGATGCGGTAGGGGAGGAAGAGGTGAGGGATAGTTGTGATGAGGGTGAAGTCATTGACATCAAAGGAGAAGCAGAACTCCCATCTGGAACACTGATGTCACGTTTCAGTTCCTCGCTGCTACGGCGTGACACTAGAAAAAGGACAAAAATAACTTTACAGACAGCGCATAAAAGGAAACAGCTTTAACTGTACGATAATGGCACCAAGAGAACAATTTCTCTCATACAAATGGCTAATAATTTGATGACCACAGTAGAAGGGAAAGATGACAGACGTGCAGAAAATACAGTACTGAATGTATTTTAAAATGCTTCTTTCACTACAACAATAAGGCTTGGATGAATACCAACTAACAACTTTCACAGCATACCAATTATTATCCAAATTCTATCCTGTATCCACCTCATGAGACCTCAAACAAGCGCAGGAAATCCCGGTGGAAGTTCAGGTTAGATACTTCCTATGAAATATTGTTTCTATTCTGAGCACAGGAAGTTTAAAAAAAAAAAAAAAAGGGACAGACACAAAACAAAAGAAGAGGGCGAGCGAACAAATGCATTAGTATGTTAGGTTAATGTAACAAGGAACACATACCCAAGCATTCCTTTGCAAGCAATTTGTCTACAGACAATTGTTACTGGAACTGGAAAGAATAAATTTCCCTACAGCAAATCGGGCACTCTCTTTACATTACCACATACTGAACTTTACCATTTGTTCCTGCCTTTGTTTATTTAATTGAAATCCTCAAATTTATTGAAGTAACTTTAAAGTGATACTAAACACACATGGTTTAATTGACATTGTCCCCTTTATTTCTGTATGTGGAAGATGGCACTAATTATTTTACTAAAATAATCGATATGCAGCTGTCACATGACCCAGATCTCTCCCTGCCTGTCTGCAGGGAAACATAAATAGGAGTAACCTCTAGTCCTCTGCTGCTGGTCACATGTTAAAAAAAAAAAACAGCCATTGGAATACAGAGTAGAAAAATATAGAATATCATTAAACGGTTATAAATTATCATACAAATATATATTTGTAATCAAATCTTTACAATTTTTTGGGCAATGAAATAGTGTGGGCAGATTTCTGCCAGTCACAGGCTGTGCCACGCCCCTCCAGCCGGTGTCTTAGAAGAAGAGGGAGGTGAAGCCTCCATCAATCTAATTTAATATCCCATCCCTATTGTGTTTGGATGCTTAGTGGGCATGAAGGAAGGAGGGAGGGAGTGGGCTGTCATTTACCACTGCGTATACACCCATATGTGTGATTCTATAGTCACATGGGCTGCTCAAACAAGTTAAGGAGGAAATGTTCAGCATAGAAACTCACTAAAAACTGAGCATGTGCAGAGCTGCCAACGCTGCTCTGCAAAATCCCCAACTGCATTGGGGACTTGGACAGAAGGGGGAGATGGAGAACAGCAGGATCAACTAGATTCTTTGCAGGATACAGAATATTAATCTCATTGCGAGTGGGTATGAACAGCATGTAACACACCATTTATCGTTATTTTTTTAGGATGTGGGTTTAGTGACACTTTAATACAAATTTTCTATGGGTATGTTCATAAAGGAATTCTGCCGGTCTTCAATGCAAAGTTATTAAACATCATAAAATCTATGCAACTTCAAAGTAAATGTATAATATTTGTATTCATATTTTTTTCCTTAATTTATCAAAAATAGGTTTATTCAGGTAAATGAGTAAAAAGCTAGGTATTAAACCAAAAGAAAAAAAGTATTGCGCTTAGTCAATATTGAGAACTGCTGCGACCCAATAAATCTGAATATTAGACTGCTGAAAATGTGTAAAAAATGGTGCGCGGCTCCCTTAAATGTTGACATAACATGTGATAATCACTATGTGAATCACCAAAACAAGTCGGTACACAAGAATAAAGTGCAAGTGTACAGATGAATAACAAACAAATATTGAATCAAAAATATCAATAAATCATTCAATTCAAAGTCCATAGGATCCACTTACAGTGAGGCTGAAATCACAAGTGGTGTATCAAAAAAAAAAAGGACCAATCACTGTGTCATCTGAGGTCTGGCCGCGATGAGGTGACACATATTCTCTGCCCGATGCATCAACCCAAAAATGGCGTCTTGCGAGACTGGCGGAGCATTGGACTATCCTCCAATCCCAGAAGACGGCATTTTTGGTGAAATGCTTCGGGCGGAGAATACGTGCGACGTCATCGTGGCTGGACCTGTTTTTCGATACACCTCTTGTGATTTCAGCCTTACTTTAAGTGCAACTCCTTATTTTTAATAAAATCTTACTGGTTTACGCTATGAGGTTCTCTTCCTGTTTGCCTTCATATATACCTTCTTGGTGAGCGGCCATTGCGGGGGATTTTTGAGTATTTCCAGCAGTGATAACATCACCGCAGCATCATCCTACCATTGAAGCTTCTAATTTGGAGACTGTATGCAGGCTTGTTTGATCTCTGGAATCAAGATCTGCACTATCTGGTAAGAGGCTGCTTTTTATCTAAGGAGCACGTTTTAAAGTGGAGGTTTGTCCTAAGCACGGAGCACTTTGACACATTTGCATTGGACTTATATCACATACATATATATATATGTCGATCCTATGGACTTTGAGTTTAATGATTTATTAATATTTTTTGATTCAATATTATATGTTTGTTATTCATCGATGCACTTGCACTTTATTCTTGTATACCCACTTGTTTCGGTGATTCGCATATTAATTTTCACATGTTAATTATCACATGTTATATCAACATTTAAGGGAACAACGCACCATTTTTTTACACAAAAAAGCTAGGTAAATACTGGCCTAAAATCGACTAAAAACGGTCAGTTCGGCAGTTATGGACTGACTTTCGACCCACGTGTACAGCTCCTCCAGCAGCCAATTTGGCATCGGATCAGCACTTGCAGCCAATGGCTGCGAGCGCTGACTGGTGTGTTTTGGCTGGGGGGGGCGGTTTCCTTGTCAGAACAATAGCACAGCAGGGAGATTGCTGTACTAACATTGCATAGTTAGTACAATAACATCCTCAGTTGTTTTTTTTACCCAGTGGGTTTAACAAAAAAAAAAAACTTACTGTGTGTAGTCTTATTTCAGATGTTTAGCTTAACGGAAAGAAGTCCACTGTTTACAGAACTTTATAGTGCAATCTGAAATGTACGCACTCACCAAAATGACTCACTGCAGTAATGTATTCTCTAGGCCTTAGGGCCTATTCACACTTGTCCATTTGATGAATCAAAACCCATGCGTTTTAATGCACTGAAAGCAGAATCTCCATTCATTTCTATGTGTCTGGAAAGACGTTTCTTGCAGTTGGTTACCAGGTTTGCACACATCTGAGGAGGGATTTTGGTCCACTCTTTACAGATCTTCTCTAACTCATTAAGGTTTCTTGGCTGTCACCTACAATTCAAAGTTTCAGCTCGCTCCAAGTTTTTTATAGGATTAAGGTCTCGAGACTGGTTAGGCCACTCCATGACCTTAATGTGCTTCTTTTTGAGCCACACCTTTGTTGCCTTGCCTGTTATGGGTCATTGTCATGCTGAAAGACCCATCCACGACCCATCTTCAGTGTTCTGTGGAAGAAGGTTCTCATACAAGATTTTACAGTACATGGTCCAGTCTATTTGCCCCTCAATGTGGCAAAGTCGGCCTGTACCTTTAGCAGAGCAACAGCCCCAAAGCATAACATTTCCACCTCCGTGCTCGACTGTAGGGATGGTGTTTTTAGGGTCATAGTCAACATTTTTCTTCTTCCTCCAAACATGGCGAGTCCCCCTCCTCAAGAACGCACATGTACAGTCATTAATATTGGTATGAAAAAAAGAGGTAGGAAAAAGTTCCTTCCAAAAGAAATTCTTCAGTGAGGAATTGTGAAAAAATATATATATTTTCTTTATTATATAAACCGCAATATAATATAATAGTTTAACAAACACTTGATATAAACACCCTTCACCTATAAATTTAAAATTAGACTAGTCTAAAAACCTGTGAACATGGGTGGCCACCCGACCCGCCATACACACCACAATCAGCCTTTTAACCAACTCATCCACCAATTCACCTAAATTAATCCGGATTTTTTGGATGTCTGAAAAGGGACCTCACCCAGTTCAGACAAACAGTCTAGCTTGAAATGGAAATTATTTCAAAAAGTATATTTCAGTTGTTTTTTGAAGACTCAATGGAGAAACGGAAAGTCAATGCTGTAATTAGGATTAACTGGATGAGAGCTCGCGTTAATTCAGCGCTGATTATCCAGCACTCTCCCCGTCGGTTTATGAGTGGATGTAGTCCATTCCTCGGAGGTGAAAAGAGGGTAGGATGAAGAGTTTCTAGGGGTTGCACACCCATGTTCCTTTTAGGAACATGGGTGTGCGATCCATGGAGCCCACTACCTGATCGCCTCTAGAAACTCTTCATCCTACCCTCTTTTCACCTCCGAGGAATGGACTACATCCACTCATAAACCGACGGGGAGAGTGCTGGATAATCAGCGCTGAATGTGTGGAACCCGCACTGCATGACCTACTGGAACCTATTTATTCACAATTGCAAAGAGACTGAATGAATATCGCTACTAGGAAATACCTGGAAGACAGCGGCTATACGAATAAGGAAAAATCCACCTGTGGAATACTTCTAACGGTGAGATCCAACCAACTTATTCATGTTCATATATGCCATGTCAGTAAATCAGCGATTATAAATACCAGATCTCTTATATGGCCACACAAGCCAATGAATATGTGAATACTATCCACTATACAGACATTCAAGAACGCGGGCTCCCATCCAGTTAAGCCTAATTACAGCATTGACTTTCCGTTTCTCCATTGCGTTTTCAAAAAACGACTGAAATATACTTTTTGAAATAATTTCCATTCCAAGCTAGACTGTTTGTCTGAACTGGGTGAGGTCCCTTTTCAGACATCCAAAAAATCCAGATTAATTTAGGTGAATTGATGGATGAGTTGGTTAAAAGGCTGATTGTGGTGTGTATGGGGGGTTGGGTGGCCACCCATGTTCACAGGTTTTTAGACTAGTCTAATTTTACATTTATAGGTGAAGGGTGTTTATATCAAGTGTTTGTTAAACTATTATATTGCGGTTTATATAATAAAGAAAATATACCGTATATACTCGAGTATAAGCCGACTCGAGTATAAGCCGAGGTACCTAATGTTGCCAAAAAAACTGGGAAACCTTACTGACTCGAGTATAAGCCGATGCCTCACTGTCCACTGTTCCCTAGCTCGCTGTTCCCTATTTTACATTGTAAATATTACCTGTAAAGAAGTTGCGGCTGCGGCGTCCATCGTTCAAATTCCGCGGCGTCCATCGTTCAAATTCCGCGGTCTCTTCCTGTTCCTTCCGTGATAGGCGATTCTCAGCAGACACTCTCCGCCTATCACGATCATTCTCTCATCCTCAGTTTTCCCAGCAGACACTGTGTTGGGTGTTCCGCCAATCACAGACGTCTGCTGGAAAACTGAGGATGAGAGAACGTTCGTGATAGGCGGAGAGTGTCTGATGAGATTCGCCTATCACGGAAGGAACAGGAAGAGACCGCGGAATTTGAACGATGGACGCCGCGGAATTTGAACGATGGACGCTGCAGCCGCAACTTCTTTACAGGTAATATTTACAATGTAAAAATTTCAATGACTCGAGTATAAGCCGAGGGGGGGACTTTCAGCCCCAAAAAAAGGGCTGAAAATCTCAGCTTATACTCGAGTATATACGGTATACAGATTTTTTCACAATTCCTCACTGAAGAATTTCTTTTGGAAGGAACTTTTTCCTACCTCCTCTTTTTTTCATATGTTAAAAATAATTCAGAGGAAAATACAGGATAATAACCCCTAGACCATTAATATCATCACTCATATCGTTGGACAGCCTCCAAGAGGGATATAACTGGTGATTTAAGAGGTTTTTCTAAATAATATTCCTGTGTGATTACAGGGGATGGATGAGCTTTCCCCCTTTTTTTGTGTACCTACCTCCCCCCTTTTTTTCTCATTAATATTGGTATACTTATGCGCTGCTATGTGTAAAACTCAAATAATGTGCCAACAATAAAACAAGTAAAAAGTTAAATAAAAACAAAGTGTAATAAAAAAAAAAAATGAACAGCTGCAACCATTGGTAAGTGCACTCCAACACCAATGTGAATAATGATATATGTGAAAATGGAGCGCTTGCTCAATTAATTATACGAATATAATCTTATGAGTTAAAAACAAAACATGAATTTCCAAAAAGTGTATAATAAGTCCACAAAAAAATTAAAATATAAAGTCCAAGTGCAAAGGATGATATATAAACAACTGCTCAATCCATATCTTGATTAAAAGGTGAAACACATCCAGTGAAACAAAGGGTGAAAATCAGCAACCACTGCCACCTATAGATAAAATGGCCGATCACCTCAAGGAATGACCATGAGGTCGAACAAAGCTTTAACTCCAAAAAAGATAGCTGCTAGGATCCACTCTGCACATCTCCAAAAAGCTTGTTTAAACACTCTGGTTCCTCACCATTCCATCGACAATCACTCAGAGCAAAAATAACCATAGCGTAACCGTAGTACAAATAAACCGATGAGTAAACCATCATGTAGACCTACCTCAAGAAGGCACATGTACAGTCATGCCAATGAACATCTAAAATGATTCAGAGAAGGATTGGGAGAAAGTGCTGTGGTCAGACTAAATATTAGCTCTTTGGTTTTAACTCCACCTGCCGTGTTTAGAGGAAGAAAAATGCTGAGACTATGACCCTAACAACACCATCCCTACAGTCAAGCACAGAAATGGAAACATGATACTTTTGGGCTCTTTCTCTGCTACAGGCCGACTTTGCTGCGTTGAGGGGCCAATGGACGGGGGCCATGTATTGTATCTTGGATGAGAACCTTCTTCCCTCAGCCAGAACACTGAAGATGGGTCTTTCAGCATGACAATGACCCAAAACATACCGCCAAGGCAATAAAGGAGTGGCTCAAAAAGAACCACATTAACCACTTGCCTTTGGGGGAAAAAAAGTTTCATACGTTAAAAAGAAACAAAAAAAAAAACCAGTAAAGTTAGCCCAAGTTTTTTGCATGATGTGAAAGATAATGTTACGCCGAGTAAATAGATACCTAACATGTCACGCTTCAAAATTGCACACGCTCATGCATTGGGGCCAAACGTTGGTACTTAAAAATCCCCATAGGTGACGCTTTCAAATTTTTTACTGGTTACATGTTTTAAGTTACAGAGGAGGTCTAGGGCTAGAATTATTGCTCTCGCTCCCACGTTCCCTATATATGTGGTTTGAACTACATTTACACACGTGGGCGCGACTTACGTATGCGTTCGCTTCTGCGTGTGAGCACACAGGGACAGGGGCGGTTTTAAATAAAACATTTGTTAATTTTAATTTTATTTTTCTAGTTTGACACTTTAAAAAAAAAAAATGATCACTTTTATTCCTATTACAAGGAATGTAAACATACTTTGTAATAGAAATAAGCATGACAGGTCCTCTTTACAGTGAGACATGATGTCAATAAGTCCCCACATCTCACCTCTAGGCTGGGAAGCCTAAAATAAAAAAATAAAAATATATAGATTTTCGCTTACCAGCTGAGGTGGCACCACTTTTTCGAATGCAGAGGCCGGGCGTGATGTCATAACATCGCGTCTGGCCTCTGAACGATCATAGAGACTCCGGGGCACCATCTGGTACACCGGAAAGCTCCATCGTCAGCATCCGGCGCCAGCGGTTCCCTTCCCTGACTCACCGATGGCAGGGACGAGTCAATAGAAGCACCGGAGGGTGGTGAGAGGGGGGGGGGGAAGACGTTCCCTCTCGCCGCCTGTAAGAACGATCAAGCGGCTGAACACTATGACCATTCTTATGGTGCAGGGAGTCGCCGGCTGAAAAAGAAGATATCTGAATGATGTCTGTAGCTGCAGGCATCTTCAGATATCACTGCTCAAACCCAAAGACGTCATATAACGTGTAGCGGGTGGGAAGCGGTTAAGGCCATGAAGAGGCCTAGTCAGTCTCCAGACCTTAATCCTATAGAAAATATATGGAAGGAGCTGAAATTTCGAGTTGCCAAGAGACAGCCAAGAAACCTTAAGGATTTAAAGAAGATCTGTAAAAAAGAGTGGACCAAAATTCCTCCTGAGATGTGTGCAAACCTGTTAAGCAGCTACAAGGAACGTCTTACCTCTGTGCTTGCCAACAAGGGTTTCTCCACCAAGTACTAAGTCATGTTTTGCTTGGGGATCACATACTTATTTTACTCACTGAGCTGCAACTTAATTTATAGCATTTGTTTTGTGTGTTTTTTTTCTGGATTTTTGGTTGATATTCTGTCTCTATCATTTAAAATACACCCATGATAAAAATTATAGACCCTTCATTTCTTTGTAAGTTGGCAAACTTACAAAATATGCAGGAGATCAAATAATTATTTTTCCCACTGTATGTGTACTGCAATGCACATGGCACACAGCTTTAATGTCCTCCTCAGTTTCAATGAGAAGCAGTCGAGTTTCAGGTTTCAGCTAGCCTGCCAGAAAGGAGATGGTTGTGCCTGTGCAGTACTCTTTAGCTAGCTAAAATGTTTATTTGTAAAGCAATGATTGCATACAAGTAGCAAAACATACATATACAATAGTTTGAAATTGTATCCTGTTCAGGGCACTATCTGCATGGAGTTTGCATGTTCTCCCTCTGCTTGTATGGGTTCCCTTTGGAGACTCTGGTTTCCTCCCACATTCCAAAGACATGCTGGTTAGTTATCTGGTCAACATCTATAATTGGCCCTAGTATGTGTTTGTGAGATAAGGACCTTAGATTGTAAGCTCCTTGAGGGCAGGGACTGATGTAAATGTTCAGTATGTAAAGTGCTGTGTAGATTAAACACCTGTAATAAAAAAAAAAAAACTAAGGCACATATTACAAAGCATCAAATGTGATATTCATCAAACATTCAATGGAGATGTATCCTTCTGGGTAATAGGTTTTAAATTGCAGTAACTGATTCACCTGCAGTGAATGTTTGGTGAATTCCCCTGTCCTTTAGGCCTGGTTCACACTGGGGCAACAAACACTCCGACATTGGGAGCTCATGTCGCATGACGTGTGAAAATCAATGTTTCCCTATGGGAGCCGTCTTAACTGGTCCGACACATGTCGGTCCGACTTTGAGAATGCTCCCTGTACTACTTTGGTCCGACTTCAGCCCATTGACTATCATTGAAGTCGGATCAAAGTCGGACCGCAGTCTTGCATGGTCCGACTTTGGCATGCGACTTGTGCTGTACTGCTCGAGGGGGAACTCCAGGCCAAATTTTAAATAAAAAACAGGCGTGGGTTCTCCCTCCAGGAGCATACCAGGCCCTTGGGTCTGGTCTGGATTTGAACGGGCACCCCTACGCCGAAAAAACGGCGTGGGGGTCCCCCCAAAATCCAAACCAGACCCTTATCCGAGCACACAACCTGGCAGGCCGCAGGGGAAGAGGGGGGGACGAGAGAGCGCCCCCCTCCCTCCTGAACCGTACCAGGCCGCATGCCCTCAACATGGGGGGTTTGGTGCTCTGGGGCAGGGGGGCGACCTGCGGCCCCCCCCACCCCAGAGCACCCTGCCCCCATGTTGATGAGGACAGGGCCTCTTCCCGACAACCCTGGCCGTTGGTTGTCGGGGTCTGCGGGCGGGGGGCTTATCAGAATCCGGGAACCCCCTTCAATAAGGGGGCCCCAGATCCCGGCCCCCCCACCCTATGTGAATGAGTATGGGGTACATCGTACGCCTACCCATTCACCTGGTGGAAAAAAATTGCAATAAAAAAACACTACACAGGTTTTTAAAGTAATTTATTACACAGCTCCGGGGGTCTTCTTCCGACTACGGCGCTCTTCTTCCGACTTCCGGGGGTCTTTTCCAACTTCGGGGGTCTCCGGTGTCGTCTCCGCGCTCTCCGGTTCTTTCTTCCGCCGGGCCTCCGCTAACTTCTTTTTAGCTCTCTTGCTAACGGAGGCCCGGTCTTCCCGTTGTCTCGTCCGGCTCTCCGTTGTCCTTCTGCCGGCCCCTCCACTAACTTCTTGGTAGCTCTTTCGCTAGTGGAGGGGTCGGTCTTCCCGTCGTCGCCGTCGGCTTCTTCTTCCCTCTTCTTCTCCTCGATGTTGACGCGTCGCTTCCTCCCGCTGTAATACTGGCTCTCCGCTCCGCATTAATATAGGCTTCTCATGACGTCACAGTCACATGTTCCCATGACGTCACAGTCACATGCTCCGGGGCCATGTGCCCCGGAACATGTGACTGTGACGTCATGAGAAGCCTATATTAATGCGGAGCGGAGAGCCAGTATTACAGCAATAAGTTATTGGAGGGGCCGGCAGAAGGACAACGGAGAGCCGGACGAGACAACGGGAAGACCGGGCCTCCGTTAGCAAGAGAGCTAAAAAGAAGTTAGCGGAGGCCCGGCGGAAGAAAGAACCGGAGAGCGCGGAGACGACACCGGAGACCCCGAAGTCGGAAAAGACCCCCGGAAGTCGGAAGAAGAGCGCCGTAGTCGGAAGAAGACCCCCGGAGCTGTGTAATAAATTACTTTAAAAACCTGTGTAGTGTTTTTTTATTGCAATTTTTTTCCACCAGGTGAATGGGTAGGGGTACGATGTACCCCATACTCATTCACATAGGGTGGGGGGGCCAGGATCCGGGGGCCCCCTTATTGAAGGGGGCTCCCGGATTCCGATAAGCCCCCCGCAGACCCCGACAACCAACGGCCAGGGTTGTCGGGAAGAGGCCCTGTCCTCATCAACATGGGGGCAGGGTGCTCTGGGGTGGGGGGGCCACAGGTCGCCCCCCTGCCCCAGAGCACCAAACCCCCCATGTTGAGGGCATGCGGCCTGGTATGGTTCAGGAGGGAGGGGGGCCGCTCTCTCGTCCCCCCCTCTTCCCCTGCGGCCTGCCAGGTTGTGTGCTCGGATAAGGGTCTGGTTCGGATTTTGGGGGGACCCCTACGCCGTTTTTTCGGCGTAGGGGCGCCCGTTCAAATCCAGACCAGACCCAAGGGCCTGGTATGCCTCTGGAGGGGGAACCTACGCCGGTTTTTTTAATTTAAAATTTGGCCTGGAGTTCCCCCTCAAGATTCATACCAAACACAGTGCCTGATATTGGCGGGGATCCAAGTCGGATCCCCGTTCATTGAAAGTCGGACATATGTCGGCTTCATGTCGCAGGGCAAAGTCGGATCCAAAGTAGGACGGATGTCGTGTCGCACTAGTGTGAACCCAGCCTTAGGCCTGGTTCACACTGGTCCGACAAACGCTCCGACATTAGGAGCTCATGTCGCATGACGTGTGAAAATCAATGTTTCCCTATGAGAGCTGTCTTAACTTGTCCGACACAAGTCGGTCCGACTTTGAAAATGCTCCCTGTACTACTTTGGTCCGACTTTGATCCTACTTCAGCCCATTGAATATCATTGAAGTCGGATCAAAGTAGGATCCTTGTCCTAACCATCCGACATTTGACATCCGACATGGTGATTACAGCAGCAGTAAAAGGAATTTATCTCACCCTGGGATTGTTTTGATTGGTCAAAGGACAAGTCAGACTATCACAAAGTCGGATCAAAGTAGTATCCTGTTCATGAATGTCGGATGGATGTCGGACCAATATAGGATCAATGTAGGACTGATGTCGCAGAGCAAAGTAGGATGAAAGTCGGATGAATGTCGTGTCGTATCAGTGTGAACCCAGCCTCAAAATTAAGTTTCAAATTGATGATTAACATAGAAAGAACTTTACCAGAGATGGATTTTGTGCTGTCTATGGCTGGGACCCGAGGTAAAGCTGATGCTGTTCTGCTGCCAGCAGTAGTTCTTAACAAATGATCTGCAAAAAAAATAAAAAAGGAGATCATTAGTGCAGACTTCTATTACAATGCACCCAGAGACCAAAATTGCATGATGCAACACAGTGCTCAAACTTTCCTGTGCTACATACCTTGTACGGGTATTTCTGCATAACTTGGTCTCTTTTCTGATAACCCTGCCAATGATTTAGTAGAAGATATAGGTCCACTAATGGAATGTCTCTACAAGGATAGAGAATATGTACCGTCAGAGCTATGTTTTAAATATGTCTGTATAGATAACGTAATATAAAAGCATAATACAGGCGGTCATATATGAAGGTTTTGTGATATTTTTCCCTACAGGGAGTGCTAGTGACACAAACAAACTAAGGGGTCTATTTTTTTATGTTTTCACACCAGATTCCTATAACTTACACCCAGGATTTCCACATCTTCCAAGTGAACAATCAGAAAATGTGAGAATGTTGGGTAAAAAAATATTAAAAACCAGCAGCTGCAGACTTTTAATATATGGACACTTACCTGTCCAGGGTGCCCGCGATGTCGGCAGCCGAAGCCGATCTGTCGCTCGAGGATCGGCTGCTGCACGTCCTCACTGGTCCCTGCTGTCTTCTGGGACCTGTGTGTCTCCCAGAAGACAGCGGGGGGGGGGCAGAATAGGCATCGGAAGTGGCGTAGATCACCCAAGTGATCTATGCCAGGAAGTGGGAGCAAATACCTGTATTAGACAGGTATCTGATCCCTCCTCCCCCCTGACAGGTGCCAAATGTAACACCGGAGGGGGGGGAGGATTCCAAAAAGTGGAAGTTACATTTTTGGGTGGAACTCCACTTTAAGTGAAAACATAAATAGACAACTAAATGTCAAAAAAGTCTCAGAGAATATTTGAACAGAACTTTACATGTCACCCAGAACAAGTGCTAATAAAATATCTAAAGCTATAACTTTTCTCTTTTTTTATATGGAATTGCCAAAACTCCTGTCATGTTTTCACTGTTGTCGGTGTCCACTGGGAAGACTCACCATCTCCAGGACACAAATTGATGGGAAAACTCAAAACTTTATGTTAGTCATTGGAACAGGAGGTGAGGGGTAATATTTGGAGGCATCTATACAAGAGTGGCTTTCCTCTTACTTTACAGAGATTTCCATTAACTTCCTGCTGAGACTCAGAGACCGGTAGAGAGGGGAAAAGGGAAAATTTTATACTTACCTGACGGTAATTTTCCTTTCCTGATGCAAGCATGACAGCATATACGTATGGGAAGGCTCCGCCTCCCTGCCCAATTCAGGACCGGTTATATTATAAAAGTAGGTCTCCTCCCTTCCTGCAGTATTCTCGTAACTTAGTATCACTGCGAAGGCCTTTATTATATTTTCGTGATATTTTTATTTTATTTTTTTGGGAGAGGACCTATATGCTGTCATGCTTGCATCAGGAAAGGAAAATTACCGTCAGGTAAGTATAAAATTTTCCCTTTTCCTGACACAGCATGACAGCATATACGTATGGGATGTACCAAATCACCAGACAACAAGGGTGGGTACTGCTCAAGTGTTTAAGAGGATTAGATCTATCCCCACTAACGACAGATGTATTGTAGTTAAGACTGCTGGGTCCACAAGAATGGATCCCCAAAACGTGTTGAATGTAGACCAGGTCGTAGTTTATATATTAACTCTGGAGGAACTATTTTGGAGTTCTGTCAATGCATGCGCAATCAGACTGGAAGAGCGGTCTCTGCCCTCATCTGATGGGTTTGTCCTAGTCATCTAAGCTTTGACTAACTTAATCCGCACAACTGCGATTGTCTTCGTTAGACAGTGATTGTCTTTTTCCGAAGCCGTTAGGCCTGATGAGTCTATCGTTTTTCTCCTAGAAGAAGGGCCAATTCTATGTCTCTCTTAACCACTTAACGACCGCCCACTGTAAATATACGTCGGCAGAATGGCACCGACAGGCAGAATCACGTATATGTACGTGATTGCCTTTGTATAGTTGGGGGGTCCGATCGGACCCCCCTTCTTTACAGTGAGCGGTCGTTTTACCTTCGGGAGCGATCCGGCATGAGGGGACGGCCGTTCGATTCCGGCCACCCCCTCTCGATCGCTCCCGGCGAATGAGAGCTTCCCCTGCCTGTGTACTTGTTTACACAGGCTGGAGGAAGTGATGTCATCTCTCCTGCCGCGCTCACATATACCGAGCGCCGTACAGGAGAAGATGCAGGTTAGTGCACACAACACTACACTGACACCAGGACACATAGGTACATAAATCGCCCCCCCCCCAGATCACCCCCCAGTCACAGTGTCACTGATTGCAGTGACCATTTATTTAGTGATCACTGCAATCAGTGACATTTGTGACTGTAAAAGTGTCAGTACATTTAGTTTTAGGTCCAGTGTAGCCCCCTAACCCCTCCTAATAAAGGTTTAACCCCCTGATCACCCCCCAGATAACCCTTTCACCCCCTAGTACCGCCGTCGCTAAGCGATCATTTTTCTGATCGATGTCTTAGCGTCGGTGATGCTGATCGGTAGCCAGTAATTTTTTTTAGGTTCGCCGCAGGTTTTTATAGCGTCGGGTACCCCCATATATTACCTAATAAAGGTTTAACCCCCTTGATCACCCCCCAGGTAACCCTTTCACCCCCTATCACCACGGTCACTAAGCGATAATTTTTCTGATCGATGTTTTAGCGTCGGCGATGCTGATCGGTAGCTAGTAATTTTTTTTAGGTTCGCCGCAGGTTTTTATAGCGTCGGGTACCCCCATATATTACCTAATAAAGGTTTAACCCCCTTGATCGCCCCCCAGGTAACCCTTTCACCCCCTATTACCACTGTCACTAAGCGATAATTTTTCTGATCGCTGTCTTAGCGTCGGTGATTCAGATCGGTAGCCAGTAATTTTTTAGGTTCGCCGCAGGTTTATATAGCGTCAGGTACCCCAATATATTACCTAATAAAGGTTTAACCCCCTTGATCGCCCCCCAGGTAACCCTTTCACCCCCTATCAACACTGTCGCTAAGCGATCGTTTTTATGATCGTTGTCTTAGTGTCGGTGATGCAGATCGGTAGCCAGTAATTTTTTTTTAGGTTCGCCGTCAGGTTTTTATATAGCGTCAGGTACCCCCATATATTACCTAATAAAGGTTTTAACCCCCTAAT
This sequence comes from Rana muscosa, assembly GCA_029206835.1. Lineage (NCBI taxonomy): Eukaryota > Metazoa > Chordata > Amphibia > Anura > Ranidae > Rana > Rana muscosa. Next base: position 889,175,308 of record CM055116.1, on the reverse strand, counting down.
TGCCCCTAGTTAACCCTTCCACCAGTAATCACCATATAAGTGTTACGGGTGACGCTGGTTAGTTAGTTTGCTTTTTATAGTGTCAGGGCACCCGCCGTATATAACCCAATAAAGGTTTAACCCCCTGATCGCCCGGCGGGTGATATCAATTAGGTTTTAGCGTCAGAGAGGGTCTGCGTCACACCCCAGGCAGCGTCAGGTTAGTGACAGTAACGCTAACACCCACGCGTGAAGCATACACCTCCCTTAGTGGTATAGTATCTGAACAGATCAATATCTGATCAGATCTATACTAGCGTCCCCAGCAGTTTAGGGTTCCCAAAAACGCAGTGTTAGCGGAATCAGCCCAGATACCTGCTAGCACATGCGTTTTGCCCCTCCGTCCAGCCCAGGCCACCCAAGTGCAGTATCGATCGATCACTGTCACTTGCAAAACACAACACACATAACTGCAGCGTTCGCAGAGACAGGCCTGATCCCTGCGACTCCAGTGCTGTAGGAGGTGATTTCGCCACCACAGTTAAAAAAAAAAAAAAGCATATATGCCGAAGCATTGGGGCAGAGGAGCGGAGGAGCGATTTTGCTCCTAATGCCGCGTACATATAGTCGAAATTCCGACGGAGGCTTGCCCGTGGAAAAGTCTGACCATGTGTACACGGCATAACTTTTGCGGGAAGATGCCCCCATGCTTCGGCATATATAAATGGTGCATGTATGCCCATCATTAGAAGTGGGTGGATGAAGGGCGGTATTCTAATGGTGGGCATACCCACCGATCAATCTTTTTTTTTCGTTCAACCAACAGGCTGCATGAAAAAAAAGATAACAATACATGTCCAACAAGGACCAGCAACGTACTGGTATGTTGCTGGACTTTGAATGTTTATACCAGAATGATGCCTGTGGGTTTAGGTATCATCTTGGTATCATTCTTTTCAGCCAGCGGCCGGCTTTCATGTAAAAGCAATCCTAGTGGCTAATTAGCCTCTGGACTGCTTTTACAAGCAGTGGGAGGGAATGACCCCCCCCCCCCGGATATAAAAAGCGCCATTGGGAAATTGGGAAAGCATTTTATCACACCGATCTTGGTGTGGTCAGATGCTTTGAGGGCAGAGGAAAGATCTAGGGTCTAGAAGACCCCAGTTTTTTCAAAAAAGAGTACCTGTCACTACCTATTGCTATCATAGGGGATATTTACATTCCCTGAGATAACAATAAAAATGATAAAAAAATAAATAAATATGGAAGCAACAGTTTAAAAATAAAATAAAAAAGCAAAATTAATAATAAAAAAAAAAAAAAAAAAAAGCACCCCTGTCCTGCCCAATGGTGAACGCAAGCGTCGGTCTGGCATCATATGTAAACAGCAATTGCACCATGCATGTGAGGTATCACCGCGAAGGTCAGATCGAGGGCAGTAATTTTAGCAGTAGACCTCCTCTGTAAATCTAACGGGGTAACCTGTAAAGGCTTTTAAAAATGTATGTAGTTTGTCGCCAATGCGCGTTTGTGCGAAATTTTAAAGCATGTCGTGTTTGGTATCTATGTACTCGACCTAAGATCATCTTTTTTATTTCATCAAACATTTGGGCAATATAGTGTGTTTTAGTGCATTAAAATTAAAAAAAGTGTATTTTTTCCCCAAAAAATGTGTTTGAAAAATCGCTGCGCAAATACTGTGTAGAAAAAAAAAATGCAACACCCACCATTTTATTCTGTAGGGCCTTTGCTTTAAAAATATATATAATGTTTGGGGGTTCAACATAATTTTCTTGCAAAAAGAAATATATGTTTTCATGTAAACAAAAAGTGTCAAAAAGGGCTTTGTCTTCAAGTGGTTAGAAGAGTGGATGTAAGCTTCCTAATGTTGTGTATAAAATGCCAGAACAGTTCAAAACCCCCCCAAATGACCCCATTTTGGAAAGTAGACACCCCAAGCTATATACTGAGAGGCATGTCGAGTCCATAGAATATTTTATATGTTGACACAAGTTGCGGAAAAAAGACAATTTTTTTTATTTTTATTTTTTTTGCACAAAGTTGTCACTAAATGATATATTGCTCAAACATGCCATGGGCATATGTGGAATTACACCCCAAAATACATTATGTTGCTTCTCCTGAGTGCGGGGATACCACATGTGTGAGACTTTTTGGGAGCCTAGCCGCGTACGGGACCCCAAAAACCAATCACCGCCTTCAGGCTTTCTAAGGGTGTAAATTTTTGATTTCACTTCTCACTGCCTATCACAGTTTCGGAGGCCATGGAATGCCCAGATGGCACAAAACCCCCCCAAATGACCCCATTTTGGAAAGTAGACACCCCAAGCTATTTGCTGAGAGGTATGGTGAGTATTTTGCAGATCTCGCTTTTTGTCATAAAGTTTTGAAAATTGAAAAAAAAAAGAAAAAAAAAAAAATGTTCTTTCTTCATTTTCAAAAACAAATGAGAGCTGTAAAATACTCACCATGCCTCTCAGCAAAGAGCTTGGGGTGTCTACTTTCCAAAATGGGGTCATTTGGGGGGGTTTTGTGCTATTTTGGCATTTTATGGCCTTCGAAACTGTGATAGGTAGTGAGGAGTGAAATCAAAAATTTGCGCCCTTAGAAATCCTGAAGGCGGCGATTGGTTTTCGGGGTCCCGTACGCGGCTAGGCTCCTAAAAAGTCCCACACATGTGGTATCCCCGTACTCAGGAGAAGCAGCAGAATGTATTTTGGGGTGCAATTCCACATATAACCATGGCATGTGTGAGCAATATATCATTTAGTGACAACTTTTTGTAATTTTTTTTTTTTTTTTTGTCATTATTCAATCACTTGGGACAAAAAAAAAAAATATTCAATGGGCTCAACATGACTCTCAGCAATTTCCTTGGGGTGTCTACTTTCTAAAATGGGGTCATTTGGGGGGGTTTGTACTGCCCTGCCATTTTAGCACCTCAAGAAATGAGATAGGCAGTCATAAATTTAAAGCTGTGTAAATTCCAGAAAATGTACCCTAGTTTGTAAACGCTATAACTTTTGCGCAAACCGATAAATATACGCTTATTGACATTTTTTTTACTAAAGACATGTGGCTGAATACATTTTGGCCTAAATGTATGACTAAAATTGAGTTTATTCGATTTTTCTTATAACAAAAAGTAGAAAATATAATTTTTTTTAAAATTTTCGGATTTTTTCCGTTTATATCGCAAAAAATAAAAATCGCAGAGGCAATCAAATGCCATTAAAAGAAAGCTCTATTTGTGGGAAGAAAAGGACGCAAATTTCGTTTGGGCACAATTTACAGTTAAAGCAGCGCAGTGCAAAATTCTGAATTCACCTCTGGTCCTTTAGCTACCAAATGGTCCGGGGCTTAAGTGGTTAAACCTTGACTATGTTCAATGTTCGTGGTACTTCAAACACTTTAGTTTGGATATGCCAGAAGGCTGATGTTCTTTCCCAGATTGCAAAGATACCAACCTTTGTATAGTGTTGAGGAAGAGACTAGAGCCATTTTGCCTGATAATTTCAGCAACAAGGTAGTTTATAGCTTGACACTTGGATGTCTGATATCTTTCTAGACCTATTCGTCAAAAGGAATACTTATTCCATGTTACTGGCCATATTTAGGATGTCCTATCCCTCTAAATGGAGAGTGAGATAATGTGTCTCATACTATTTGGAAGACTAAATGGGGAAAAGAATAACTTGCCCAGGTCTTTCGGAATTGGTTGCTAAGATATGCAACCGTTGCTGGATCCCACCGTTGCCGGATCCCATAGAGTGAGGACACGACAGTTTCATGTATCCTTTAATGCCGTATCTAGGCTTACTTGTATACAATGCAATCCTTACAGTAAGGAGTAGAGAATTCCATCCTTTAAATTCTGTAGGTTTTTCTCGTATCTAATGTACTTGAAGTTTGGAGTAGGCGCTCTGACCTCCATAGGATTTCAAACACTAAACGGTGAGACAACTACTTCTTGGTCTCCAGCCTCTAGATATAACTTGTATGAAATTTGGAAGATACCGTTGGCTACGCTGTATGAGGTGTTGGATCTCAGGAAGGAGAATAGGAGGAGGTTCTCGGATCTGAGACTGTACCCGCGGATATTATGGCCTGCAAGCCACAGGGCAATTATTGTTATCACCACCGAATGACTGTGAATCCGGATAAGGATCCTGGAGAATATTAGGTTTGTTGAATATACATATTGGCTAATTTGCCGACCCAGTTGGCTGTCATTAGTTTCTCTGCTTCCACCTCTGGGAAGCCACCCAGGTTACAGTCAGACCAATATCTTGATAGCCTGATTTGTTGCCGATCTCTTGACCAGCTTTTTGTTTTGGAGACCGCCCCTTGTCATCCGACGGCTTTTGTATCTTACGCCATCTGGCCGTAAGTTCTAGAAAACCCTACTTAACGTGCTGGGAGATACATCTGACAGAAGTTGGACTAGTTTTGCATTCCTTCTTGACAGCGAAGATAGGACTTCCCCATTTTGCTGAGTCTTTTCAGCATAGTTGAGGCTTATTTGTTGCGTTTCGGAAAGACTCCAGTCTGCGACCGCTATAACTCTGACTTTTGGACACCTTGTCCTCCATTGGCATGAATACCCGACGAGTAACCACTTGGGATGATTGGTATGCCCAATAGCTGAAAAGCTGACAGATTAGTTTGTTTAGCTACCTCCCCAAGAGGGGACTTTTCTCCTCTGTGGAGTTACTGTTTCTAGTGCAGGCAGTAAGTCTTTCCTTACTACAAAACCAGTTAACACAGTTGTCAACCTTCCCTTGGGCACCTCAGACCTCATGGTTTACTACCGACTACTTTATTGCTCTTGCGACCGTGGGATGCAACCCATGGGAAAGAGCCATTTGTTCAAGTGAGATACTTATACTGTTGCTCTCTCTGAGTGTAACTTTATTGTATTTATTTTCAGAGATTCAGAATTGCTTCCCGGTAGGTCATTGTTGTGATGAGACTAGTTGGTCTCTCGATGATGGTTCCTCCCAACTCGATCAGAGTCTGTACTGGGACTCTTTTCCCAGAATCTGGAAGTCATTGCGCCAGTCTGTTGTCCAGACAAGGCTCACCAGAAGTCCTTGGTCCCGCAAGTCGGCCCTTACTGGACCCAATATCCCAGGAAATGTCCGGAGTTTGTGGAAAGGTCACAGTCTGCCAGATGAACTCGTAGTGAACTCGAATTGCCAAGCGAATGTACTTGCTGCAACATGGGTATTTTGAAGTGTGTATACAGTATACACACACACCCACACTTGTGGATGACCACAACATACAGGATATATAAGGTAATATTGACATATAATCACACATAGGTTGGATTTGATGGACCTGTGTCCATCCTCAACCTCACCCCCTATGCAACCATGCAAATATACAACTTGCTAGGTCTAAAGGCCATCGACAGTCTTAGCCTAGGTTTCCACTATTGCGACCTAAAATCGTGCGATTTACTGCGATTTCTATGTGTCTTGAATCAATGCCTGTGTATTCTTGATGTCTATGGCCCCAAGTTAGATCACAGTGGGATTAAAAGTAGTGTAGGGACTACTTTACCGTTGCAGCGACTTGGGGGGGGGGGGGGGGGGTTGCACCGCTATGAACGATACTCCTTGGAAATCATGGGGTATGATTTGTGGAGGTCAAGCCTTACTGACGGCTGGAGAGATTAATTGCAATGATGGCCTGTGCAATTTTTTGGATCCTTAACCTTCCGCCTGTTATTCATGTCTTACTTTTGACTAACGACCATGTAATCACAACCCTTGTGCTCTGATGCATCATGAAGGGAATGCAATGAATTGGTAGAGAAATGAAAAAATTCCATTGGCTTCCTTAATGCACAGGACCCACGGATCCTAAGCTCAAATTTACATATAACTGTCAGCTGACCCCATTGGGCGGCTTGGGTTTAGGCAAATAAAGATCATTCTTGATTCTTTATTCTCCGCTATAGTTCTCCCAGGTCTAACCTGTCATTCACTCTGTTACTTTGCCTTTTGGCCATCCTCTGGTCATTGGTGATTAACATAAGGAATTAATCCTCCTTCTAAATATCACCAGATCCGACTTGAACAGTCACCACTCTGACTTAAAGCGGCATGTGTTTACTTGTGGGATGGGACATAAGGGTTCACTGACCACAATGATTACTGGAGAAACCGCATATAGTTTTGTATTCACAGTGTCTGAACTGCATCATTGGCTACTCCATTTTCAATCTAGGATCCACCATCATAGAGATTTTATCACAGACCAGAGCTCTGCTTTCATCCTGTCTGGGGTCCTGACAGTCTGGCTACCGAAGTGAGCACAATCGCAGGAAACAAAACACTACTTAACAGCAGTATGAACCTTCTTCATCTCTGGCTCCATTTGCTGTCCCAGGGTCTCTGCAAAGGATATTGCCTCTTCTGTTGGAAGAATGGCACCCTTGGTTAATCTGATGCAGCCTGTTTGGCCGGCTGCTTTTGAGGCAGAGGTACCCTTTAGATGCCTTTGCTTGAATAGCTTAGTCCCCGAGCTCCACACAGTCAGCTTGGATGGGGTTAAAGTATCCACCTTTTGCTTCTGATATGCCAACTTGTCATAGCAATTTCCCAGAAGCAAGCGCTGAGGTAGAGGTTGCCTTTAAACAAGCACAATTGTTTGATTAGGCTTGGTATGGAACCTGTAGGCCTTTTCAGTCTCTGCACCTTTGTCACTGTCTTTGGCCTGCAACCTTGTTTTGCATTTTGGCTGACACACCAGTTACCACCAGACCACTATGATTACTGTAGAGACTTCTTGATCTGCCTCCACTGGCAGTTAACTACATAGTGGTTCTTTCAGGGCTGAAGAGGATCTGTCCTCTGTTGCAGAAGTAGGTTGACTGGTGTTGGTGTTGAGGGCTGGAGAGATTTACGCTCATTATGCCCATAATGTGCACTCTTTTAGGATATATCATATACCTACCTGCCCTCACCTTAGTTAAAGTTGCTGGTCTCTAGGAAGGCTGATTGCTACTGGTTCACAGATGAGCTGAAGCCTGGAGCCATGCCTGGGGTATTTGCCATAAGTAGTAACCACTACAAACCACATATCTTTCTGTGGTGTACCCCAAATAATACAAGCAATTACATATTGCTAACAGTTAAGTACTAAGGAATGTGACTAAACAGATCCTGACTTTTATTTTAGAACCAAGGTCAGCATGTAAATGCATAGAAATAAACACATCACAGTCATTCACACTTTAGAGTTAATGTAATCATAGACAAGCAGCGCAAGTTAATAGTCATCTGACAATTAGCACTAGCAGGTTAAACCTACCTTAGACACATGTACCACCAAGGATCATACCACAACCAAGCATCAATACACAGTGAGCCCAGCCTGCAGGGCCAGGGCCTGCATTAAAAGGACAGGGCTCAATATCACCTGTTATCAGTTCAAGCATTAGCAAAACTGCAGACACAGACTCCAATCTGTGAAACATTAGTAAACAAAGTGGCACTATGGATAGCCAGTTAGATTCACATGTGTGATATATGCTTTTCAGAAATGCAAACCAACAGCATACCTGCAGAAAATAAGTCAAGACTATAGGGCCAGGCTTGTTCAGTTAGTAGGAAGGCTTCAGCACAGCACAGCACACCTGCTATCATCATTAGCAGTATTGCAGACACAACCACAACCCTTCAGAAATGCAAGCTTAACCACATACTTGCAGCAGTAACTGAATGGAATTTTGCACCATGTGGCACCTTACCACCTGCATGCTTCATGTCCAAACAGACAGTCCAATGAATGTCCATCCATGGCGTCATGATAAAGGAGCACTCCCTAGAGACCAGATGCCCTCACCCCCATATCTTCCTGGATCTTGAGAGGGGGGGTGTGGGGTCTCCCCCATATAGGCGTTCATGTCTGCCTTTACAGCGGGGAGCTTCGTCACAGGAGAGGCTTGAACCTGTGCGGCTTGGCCAGAAGCGTCCGGCAAGGTGAAGGAAAAATAAAAATTCAGCTTTTTAGCAGTAGCATAACTGGCTGTAGCAGTGAGGAGAAAAAAAAGAGAATACTGCAGGAAGGGAGGAGACCTACTTTTATAATATAACCGGTCCTGAATTGGGCAGGGAGGTGGAGCCTTCCCATACGTATATGCTGTCATGCTGTGTCAGGAAATGTCTATAAGACAAACTGCTGTTTAAGTGCTTACCCCTCCAAGCTTTACAGGAATAAATATGCAAAAGGATCCTTTGCAAAAATGGCCATTAAGAGCAGTTTAATTTTGATATCAAATTTTTATTTAGTTTTAGTCATAGTCCTTTTGACTAAAATGCAGTTTTATTCGTATTTTTGTCATCTAAATTGTTTTAGCTTTAGCCATATTTTAGTAGACTAAAATCTCCAATACCACCCCACCTAACTTCCGCTTTTCTTGGAGCTCCGCCTCTCAGTTAAAGCCCCGACCCCTGACTATCAGCAAGCTGTATTGGCTAAGAGATGCAAGCTCCCTCTGTCTGTCTGCTGCCTGGGAGTTCTGAAAAAATGCGCTGCAAACCACAGAAGAGGAACCCCTCTGTCAGATTCGTGTCTGCTGGATGTGATGTGGTGAATGTTTCCCCTCCCAGCAAGGTAGCATTGCTTAGCACTGTGTAAAATACAGCCATCCCAGACCAGTTCTCTGCCCTGTGCACTCCATCACTCCCATTTACTTCCCCATCACCAAAGTATAATTCAACCTGCCCTGTGCACTCCCTCATTCCCATTTACCTCCCCATCCTCACTTGCAAGGTCATCTCCCCATCCCCAAAGTAGAACGCACCCTGCCGTGTGCACTCCCTCACTGCCATTTACTTTCCACCCCAAAAGTATAATGCAACCTGCCCTGTGCACTCCCTCACTCCCATTTACTATCCATCCCCAAAGTATAATGCACCCTGCCCCGTGCACTCCTTCACTCCCATTTACTATCCATCCCCAAAGTATAATGCACCCTGCCGTGTGCACTCCCTCACTCCTATTTACTTCCCCATCCCCACTTGCAGCTCACCTTCCCATCCCCAAAGTATAATGCACCCTGCCGTGTGCAGTCCCTCACTCCCATTTACGTTCCATCCCCAAAGTATAAAGCACCGTGCCCTGTGCACTCCCTCACTCCCATTTGCTGCCCCATCCCCACTTGCAGGTCACCTTCCCATCCCCAAAGTATAATGCACCCTGCCCCGTGCACTCCCTCACAGCCATTTACTTTATACCCCAAAAGTATAAAGCACCCTGCCCTGTGCACTCCCTCACTCCCATTTACGTTCCATCGCCAAAGTATAAAGCACCCTGCCCTGTGCACTCCCTCACTCCCATTTACGTTCCATCGCCAAAGTATAAAGCACCCTGCCCTGTGCACTCCCTCACTCCCATTTGCTTCCCATCCCCACTTGCAGGTCACCTACCCATCCCCAAAGTATAATGCACCCTGCCCCGTGCACTCCCTCACTGCCATTTACTTTCCACCCCAAAAGTATAATGCACCCTGCCCTGTGCACTCCCTCACTCCCATTTACATTCCATCCCCAAAGTATAAAGCACCCTGCCCTGTGCACTCCCTCACTCCCATTTGCAGGTCACCTTCCCATCCCCAAAGTATAATGCACCCTGCCCCGTGCACTCCCTCACTCCCATTTACTTCCCTATCCTCACTTGCAGGTCACCTTCCCATTCCCAAAGTATAATGCACCCTTCCCTGTGCACTCCCTCACTCCTATTTACTTTCCCATCCTCACTTGCAGCTTGGCATTACAGCCAATAGAGTTTTTTGTTTTTTTGTTTTTAAAGTTGCACCAGTGTTTGTCATAATGCAATATTTTTGTTTGTTTATGAAACTTGGTTTTATTTATAAAGACGTTAAATATCACAACAGATAAAGGTGTGTCTAAAGTGCATGTTCAAACCTTAATACCATAAATAATACCATGTTATTCGATTTTTACTCCAGGAGTATATAAGGAGTTTGGAAATGTTTAAATGATGAATTACAATTCAACTGAACCCATTAGATTTTAGTTGACTAAATGAAAATTGGAATTGATTTTTGTCAATTTTTTTTTTTTTCGTTTAGTTTTCATTACTGAAAACATGCAGCTGACGAAAATATTTTAGACAACGAAATTAACGAAATAATTCAGAGGCAAGATTGCAAATGCATAGCCAAGTACAAATGAAAATGTTTAAATCAATGAAATCAAGAAAATCTTTAAATCCCCAAATTGTTTGGGGGGAAAAAAACAAGAGGAGAGGTATCAAGCAGTACAGAGGACACCATGCAGAACACAACAGTTCTTATATAAACGGCAAACCTTCAGTTCTCACTGCTGTCATGTTCAAATGAAGATGAGAGAATATGTTTGAGGAAGACCCTGCATGATGCTAAAGGAAACGTTTGTACAGCAGGTTTGGTAAAGAAGGAAGACTTTAATATCCTTATCCATGCTAAAGCCCTAGACTGTGCACTTCCTGTGTCCGATTTCTCAAATATGACTATTCTCCATAACCAGAGAGCCTAGAAAATAGCAACATCAAGGCACATGCTGCCATTTTCCTTTTACATTTACTTTGCATAGCCTAGTCCCTTATTGAAACTTTATTGTTTTAACCACTTCCTGTCCGAGCCAATTCTGACATTCCTCTCCTACATGTAAAAAAAAAAATTTTTTTGCTAGAAAAATATAAATACATAACATTAAAATAAACATACAAACCAAATGTCAGTTTGGTAAATACCTGCATGGGAGAGACAGCGGCGGCAGGCGGTGTCTTCATAGGGCTGGGGCTCAGAGGTGTGCGGGGAATGGTGGTTGTTGCTGCAGCTGTTGCCACTGCTGCTGGGGAAGCGGGAGCTATAAAAAAAAAAAAAGAACAAAATTTTTCTGTAGTGTTTTGAGAGAGTTATGACCTAAATTGTCTTAAAGCGGAGTTTCACTCATTTTTTTTTTACATTTAGCCTTATTTTGATGCCCCCCCCCCCCCATAGTGTTGATATCTTTGGATATTTAAACTGTGTAAACGTCAGAAAGTACCCTTTTTTTATTATAGCTTTCATCTCCACTTCCAGTCACGGCCACCTAGGTGACCTATGTCAGTCACGGCTGCCTTGTTGACTCCTGGGATATCTAAGCTATCAATACCAGGAGTCTTCGAGCATCTACTATTGCGTTATTTCTTGCCTAGAGATGACAAGATCGGGAGAGGTTAGGCGCCATTTTTGAAGAAGAGCATTGTGGGAGCATCTACTGGAATAATGTGTGGACACGCTCATCAGGAGAATGGCTACAAAGTATTGCGGGGCTTTATCCTTTCCCCAACCGCACTTGCCTCTCTTACTTCCTTCCATGTTCCCTGCTGTTATAAGGTTGCCAAAACAGGGCGGGAACATCTGTTGATGCTGCCATTGAATAGCAACCTTATAACAACAAAGTGCACCTTGCAGTGGCATTACTACCCTGGAGTGAGACCAGGAGGTGCATGCTGGGTAGACAGCTGCACAAAAACCTGGAAATGAATGCAAGCCGGCTTCAGTTGCCCACATCTTTCATGGCTGCAGCCAGAATCCAGGGAGAAAATGAACAAGTACTGATTTAGTAAGCAAATTGTATGTGGACATGTACAGTCCAAAGTGGATGAGGCAAATCAGAACCCATCACAATAATATTTTTATTATAATTTTGCTTATAAGGCTGTAGCTCCTCTTTAACCCCTTCCTTACCGGGCCATAGTCATATGACGCCGGCAGGAACCCTCCCTCTCTCCGGGCGGACGTCTTAGGACGTCTTTTCTTCCTGGCCATCTAGGGGGCGCGCACAAGCGCCCGCGGCACCGCTCGTGACCCGGTGCGCGTGCCCGCGATGTCCTATGGGCACCCGCGATCACAGCAGGAGTGTGGATCTGTGTGTGTAAACACACAGATCCACCTCCTGTCAGAGGTGAGGAGACCAATGTGTGTTCCCAGTACAGAGGAACACACATCGGTCTCCTCCCCTTGTGAGTCCCCTCCCCTTACAGTTAGAATCACTCAATAGGGAACATATTAACCCATTCAGCGCCCCCTAGTGTTAACCCCTTCCCTGCCAGTCACATTTACACAGTAATCAGTGCAGTTTTATAGCACTAATCGCCGTATAAATGTGAATGGTCCCAAAAACATGTCGAAAGTGTCCGATATGTCCGCCGTAATGTCACGGTCACAATAACAATCGCAGATAGCCACCATTACTAGTAAAAAAAATTAAAAAAAATATAAGAATGCCATAATTCTATCCCCTATTTTGTAGACGCTATAACTTTTGCGCAAACCAATCAATATACGCTTATTGCGATTTTTTTTTACCAAAAATATGTAGAAGAATACATATTGGCCTAAACTGAGGAAAAAAATTGTTTAAAAAAAAATTGTGATATTTATTAAATCAAAAAAGTAAAAAATAGTGTTTTTTTCAAAATTGTTGCTCTTCTTTTGTTTATAGCGCAAAAAATAAAAACCGCAGAGATGATCAAATACCACCAAATAAAGCTCTATTTGTGGGGGGAAATAAAACAAAGATTTAATTTGGGTACAGTGTTGCATGACCGCGCAATTGTCATTCAAAATGCAACAGCGCTGAAAACTAAAAATTGGTCTGGGCAGGAAGGGGGTGAAAATGCCCTGTATGGAAGTGGTTAACCAGTTGTCCACCGCCCACCGTCAATTGACGGCGGGCGGAAGACACTATCGTTCTGATAGGACACGTCCTCCCTTTAAACAGGGATTGCGTGCGATCGCGGGTGCGCATCTCTGTACTGTCGGTGGCGACGTGTCACCGAGACACCGCTCGTCACAGACAGGGGTGAACAGCCGCCGGCAAGTGCGGTTTAACCCATTATTGGCCGTGATAAAGTCACGGCTGATCACAGAGTGTAATGCCCCATTACACGCTGAATGCGCGAGATCGTGAGCGCGCTGCGCGTGTCCGTCGGTGGCAGTGTGTTCCCGGGAACACTGCTCGTCACCGACGATGGTACACAGCCATTGGCCAAGGCTGTGTACCATGTGATCAGGCTGTGATCCATTCACAGCCTGATCACTAAATGTAAACAAAAGATTTGTAACCAACTGTTGCCAGCTCTTCTTCTCCTCACACACCGTTTCCAGTGTGAGGAGAGAACAGCCAGGAGCAGTGAGTTACAGATCTATGTTTAGTAGTGTCTGCACCAACACCACACCTGTCCCATCGCCCCCCCCCCAATTGTCATCTGTCACCCAACAGTCACCCCATAAGTGCACCTTTCACATAAGAGACTGCCATCAGTGACCGTGCCCCGTCACCCATCAGTGACCGTGCCCCGTCACCCATCAGTGACCGTGCCCCGTCACCCATCAGTGACCATCACCGGTGCACCCATCATCCATCAGTGACCGTGGCCTGTCACCCATCTGTGACCATCACCCGTCACCGTCCGTGGCCTGTCACCCATCAGTGACCATCTCCCGTCACACCATCATCACCTATCAGTGAACGTCACCTGCCACCCATCGCACAGCTCATCAGTGATCGTCACCTGCTACCCATCTGTCACCTGTCGCACAGCTACCCGCCACACAGCCATGTCCAAAAGAGTCTATACCAGTGAGGAGGCATTCCAGATCCTCTCCATGACTGATGAGAGCACCGGGGAGTTCTCATCAGATTCCAATTCTGATTCCGAATCAAATTCGGAATTTGAACCGATCGAATACAGTAACGATTCGGATGAAGAATGGGTCCCTCCTAAAAGGGCACGGCACTCTGGAAACCAGGCAGCCGCCAGCAACCAGGATTATATTCCCAGGCCCAGTACCAGCGCTGCCACCACCAATAGGCCCCGGGAACAAAGGCCCAGTACCAGCGCTGCCGCCAGCAATAGGCCCCAGGAACAAAGGCCCAGTACCAGTGCTGCCGCCAGCCAAAGGCCCCGCGAACAAATGCCCAGGGCCAGTACCGGTGCTGCCACATCACACCTGAGTACCAGCACAGGAAATTTAACTCCCCCAACTACTGGAGTGTCACGTCCCCCAAGAGCCAGTGCTACATACATGCCAGATGGTCTTGCCAACCCAACATGGCTGCCTTCTGACTCGGGATCACCAATTATTCCCCCTTTCACAGCACAGCCAGGTGTGCAGGCCAACACCCAAAATTTCAGAGAGGTTGATTATTTTCACCTTTTTTTTCCCCGACACTATTCTGCAGTTCATTGTGGACCAGACAAACTTATATGCCCAGCAGTATATTGCCAACAACCCCCAATCATCTTATGCCCGTCCATTTGAGTGGAGAGATTTGGATGAGTTCAAAATGTTTTTGGGCCTCACCATAAACATGGGGCTTACAAAAAAAAAAAAATCAAGGACATGCCCATTGGTCCACAAAACCCATCTACCACATGCCCATGTATTATTACGTAATGCCCAGGTCCCGATATGAGATGATAATGAGAGTCTTGCATGTTAATGACACCCAGTGTCCTCCCCCCAATAATCCAGATTCCGATAAGCTGTATAAACTTCGCCCACTGATAAATTTCCTTTCCAAACGATTTGCAGAACTCTATGTCCCCGAGAAACATATGTGTGGATGAGTCCCTGGTACCCTTTTCAGGCCGGCTAGGAATAAAACAATATATTCCTAGCAAAAAGGCCAAATACGGTGTAAAATTTTACAAGCTCTGTGAGAGAATTACGGGATATCTTTATGCGTTCCGCATATATGAAGGAAAAGATTCCCAGCTCCAGCCCCCTGAGTGCCCGGCCTACATGGGCACATCTGGGAAAATTGTATGGGACCTGGTTTACCCACTTCTGAAAAAAGGATATAATTTATACCTGGACAACTTTTATACCAGCCTGCCCCTTTTCAGACACTTGTACCTCGAAAAAATCCTGGCCCGCGGAACCTCCAGGAAAAATAGGAAGGGCTTCCCACAATCAATTGTGAACAAAAAGCTGCGAAGGGGGGAAAGAGCAACACTGAGGTGCAAAGAAGTGCTGGCCTTGAGGTGGAAGGATAACAGGGACATGCACATGATGTCCACCATTCATGAGGACACTGCAGTTGTAGTTCAGCGAAGACGACGAGGTCCCATTGAAAAGCCGACATGTGTCCAGGACTATAATCTCTACATGGGGGGGGGGGGTGTGGATTTCAACGACCAAATGATTCAGCCCTATTTGTCCATTAGGAGGTCCCGATTCTGGTACAAGAAGGTAGCAATTTATCTCATCCATTTGGCCATGTATAATTCCTACGTAGTTTACACCAAATCCACAGACAACCCAGCCCCCTTCCTACAATTCTCAGAAGAAGTAGTCACATCCCTCATCTATCAACAAAGACCCCCCCAAGAAAACCTTCGCTCTGATGCTGTTAGCAGACTTCATGGATGGCACTTCCCGTACAGCATCCCACCATCCGAAGCAGGCCGAAGACGGCAAAAAAGATGTGTGCAGCAAAGGAGGACTTCGAAAAGATACCAGCTACCATTGTCCCCGGTGTCCATCCAGGTTGATAAAGGAGCGCGACTTGCCAGGACACCGCAAGTACGCACGCTCACGAAACGCGTCCATTTTTGATGACGTCACCCTCTGCAGCTTAACCACATGTGCGCTCCTAGCCTCGCTCTTAACATACTACAGGATCGTTGTCCCCGGAAGCCGGCCGCTCCATCTTCAGAGACACTCCTGTCATTCTACGCAGAGCTGAGAACCCCCTGTGACCTGCTGCTGATGATCGTCATCCTGACATTTTAAACGCCTATGTTAATTCACCTAAATGTGAGTGTATTTGTATCTACTATTAAAAACTTGTTACACTATTGCACTTAGAGGCGCCTCTCTCCTTGTCTTCCAGTTACCCCTGAACATGGTTTCTGTTCATCTATGATGGCCGCCCTGTGCACAGTGGATCCCATTTATCCCTGCTCCACCCATATACACCGCAGTGTGTAAACACTCCTAAGGACTTCCTTTGAGACTGTCTATATATATATATATATATATATATACACATATGTTGTATGGTATTTTTTCATCTTATTTTTATATTTTATATATTTTATTTTATTTTTATTTATTTTATTTTTTTTATTTTTTTATTTTTATTTATTTATTTTTTTCTTGCTTCATATTGATTACTTTGGATAATACATGTTTCTGTGGATATTGTGCGCCACCACTTGTCTATATACCGGTGTCCATCCAACCTGGCCTTTGCATTGGTGAATGCTTCGAATTTTATCACACATCCATAAAATATTAGCCCATATTTTTAACCATTTCCCCCCCATTTTTATAATCCGTGCTGACCATTTTCCATGCTTCCCCAAATAACCATGCCACTGCCTTCCACGTGAACTGACCCTGGCCTGCTTTTTGACTATGCCTCTGCCTACCGTTTGGACTGCTTCCACGTGTACTGACCCTGGCCTGTTTTATGGACTATGCTTTTGCCTACCGCTTGGACTGATCTGTTGCCCTGCTACTGTAGTACACAGGGGTCTCACATATGTGAGGGGCTCCAGAATAGTTTTTCCGGATGGAGAAAACTATTTTTTTGTTTTCTCCGGGTTTAATTTCCGGATTAGGGTCTGGAGGCTTCATAGAGATTTGGGTGGGTTGAAGCCTCTACCCCTGTGCCCCTGTGCACAGGTCTTACGCGATTGCCGCCCTCAGCCTGCTGCTGACTTACTGCCATCATGCCTTTGCCTGCCGCATGAATGGACCCCACACCACTGCCTGCTACCTGGACTATGCAAATAATTAGCTGTAGCAAGAGGCAGTATGTTTATGAAGGGCTGGAGAGTGGTACAATAATGAGTGTCTGCAGGTAACGGTGAACCAGGACCAATAAATGGCTGTGCTGGCTGTCTCTGCCTGGACAATTTCTATGGACAAATGCTTTGGCTGTGCTTACAATATCCTTGTGCTGACCATAGACAATATTCCTGCCTGCTGCCTGGATAATTACTATTGCTGTCGCTAAGCACATCCCGACTGCTGCCTGGACCAGTGCTCTCTTCTGTGGACACTACTAAAAGCAGAGGTAATACTTTTTTTTTACCCTTTCCGCAATAGAATTTATTTTGGATTGTAATTCTTGGTATGTACATGCTATGTGTTAGAAATATGAAGGGCCTTCAAAAATGATAGGTTGCCAGGAAATTATATATGTAATGTATGCTCTTAGAACGCCTGATGGTGCTACTTGAATGTTGGGCCTCTGTATGTGGCCAGGCTGTATAAAAGTCCCACACATGTGGTATTCCCATACTCAGGAGGAGTAGCAGAATGTATTTTGGGGTGTAATTTTTGCTATGTATTTGCTATGTGTTGGAAATATCTTATAAATGGACAACTTTGTGTAAATTAAATGTGTTTTCATTTTTTTCCCACATTTTCCAAAAACTTCTGGAAAAAAATAACCGTTCAAAAGACTCATTATGCCTCATAGATTATACGTTGGGGTGTTAGCTTTCCAGAATGGGGTCATTTTGTGGGCAATTCCATTGTCCTGGTGCTCCAGGGCCTTCAAAAGTGTAATAGGTGGTTGAGAAATGAGATGTGCAATTTATGCTTGTAGATCGCCTACTTCAATGTTGGGCCTTTGTATGTGGCCAGGCTGTGTAAAAGTACCACACATGTGGTAACCCCATACTCAGGAGTAGTAGTAGAATGTATTTTGGGGTGTAATTTGTTGTATGCATATGCTCTGTGAGAGAAATAACCAGTTAATATGACAATTTTGTAAAAAAAAAAAAAAAAAAAAAAAAATTGAAAAATAAATGTATTCTTCATTTTGCAAAGAATTGTGTGAAAAAAATACAACTTAAAAACACTCACCATGCTACTTACTTAATACCTTGGAATGTCTACTTTCTAAAAAGGGGTCATTTGGGGGGTATTTGTACTTTTATGACTTGTTAGTATCTCAAGAAATGAGATAGGCCGTCAGTACTTCAGGTGTGATCAGATTGATAAATTTTCAGGGATTGGTACCATAGTTAGTAGACTCTATAACTTTCACAAAGACCAAATAATATACACTAATTTGGGTTACTTTTACCAAAGATATGTAGCAGTATAAATTTGGACCAAAATTTATGAAGAAAAATTACAAATTTGCTAGCTTTTATGACAGAAACAAAGAAAAAGACAAATTTTCACAAAATTTACGTTCTTTCTTTATTTATAGCACAAAAAATAAAAAACCCACTAGTGATTAAATACCACCAAAAGACAGCTCTATTTGTGTGGAAAAAAAGGACGGAAATTTTATTTGGGTACAGTGTTGCATGACTGAGTAATTGTCATTCAAAGTGTGAGAGCACCGAAAACTGAAAATTGGTCTGGGTAAGAAGGGGGTTTAAGTGCACAGTATTGAAGTGGTTAAAGAGTAACTGAATGCAATTTTTTTTCAGATAGACTGGAGAGGGATAAGAATACCCAACAGGTTTTATTGCTGTCTGTGTCCCCCTATTTATCCTGATGACCATTATCACTGAAAGAAAAATCACAAATTTTGAGTGGTCAGCAGAATAGGACAGAGTGAAAATCAAGTGGTGAGACAATTCTAGTGGATTTCCTCTCACTTCCTCCCTTGCAGGTATAAGTTGAGAACTGAATGAAAATCGCCCCACTGGGACACAGATGGAAAATGGAACCTGACAGTTCTATTTTAATTTCATCAGTAATATTACCTGGAGAGGATGCATTATCAAAGGATTTGATAAGAGTCTTGACAGTGGGTGTGGGCTCAGAAGAGGTGGAAGACCTTCGACTAAGACCCATTCCTTGTCTCAAGGCAGCAAGATCTCTCTCCACGGCATTCATGTAATTATAGACACGACCACGCTCCTCCTCTTGTCTAAAAGGGGCATAAAATAGAAAAAAAAAAATTAAAATAGAAAGCAGATATACACGAGGAATTTTCTTAGAAGTTACTATACTATAAGATTATTATGATCATATGCTACTAGTGTTTCTTACTTGCGAGATGCAGCATTCTCCTGTTCCTTGGAAAGCTTTTCATTTTTTTCCAGTGCTTCGTGCAGTCGCCGTTTAAGTTCTCCAATTTCTTCCTGCGCTTCAGACTTTATGTCATTAGCAATTACAACAGCAGTTTGCAAATCAGCCTGGAACTGTCGCCATTCAGCAGATTCCTCCTGTGATAATCATCAAAAAACAAAAACAAATTAGGAGTCCAGCGTAAAACACATGTCCAATAGAAAACACTTAGCAAAGATGGCAGCATCACATTTGTAACCAACCCATTTCTACTCTGAAATGATTTAAAGACAATGCCAGAAAAAAAAAATCTTATTTACAAAGTTTCATTTTAAAATGGCATCCAAGACCCCTTTCTGCTATGGCATTGCTCCCTCATATAACCAAATGATCTGGGTGTCACTTGGCAGCCCTGAAAAAAGCATCATCTGGATTCAATGAGAATAGCTGCTGCTACTTAGTGACCTATTCATTGGTGACCATGTTAGGCTACAAAAAGGAGTTACTGGTGCTGGAGAAATGCCTAGATCGGAAATGGTTGTTTTCTTAAAGCTTTACATTTTCATGATTTTTTTTCCTTTATAACAAATGCAATTATGCTCATAGATGATCACATATTCAACCAGAAGATAAGTCTACTGAGCAGAAAAGAATGCCAAAGTTCACACCGATATCTGGAGCAGTAGAAACGATATCAAAGTACAATCTGACATTGATAAAACAGGGAATTGCTCTGACCATTAAAGTGATCCTAAACACACACGGTTTAATTTACACTGTCCCTTCTAATTCTGTATATGGATGATGCCATTGTAATTATTTTATTTAAAAGAACATTAGTTGCTTTTTCCTAATCGATATACAGCTGTCATATGACCCACCTCTGTCCCAGCCTGTCTGCAGGGAAACATAAGTAGGAGGAGCTTCAACATGGTGCAGGCGGATTTCTGCCAGTCACAGACTGTGTCATGCCCCTCCAGCCTGTCTCTTAAAAATAAGTACCAAGTCATGTTTTGCTTGGGGATCAAATACTTATTTCTCTTACCGTCCATGGACTGACACAGCATCTTCATTCTTGACAAAGTGAGTTATGTTCCTGCTCAAAGGATAAGACTAGGCAGAATGTTAGATGTTTCAACATGCATTCCCTTACCAGAGCCGAACAGCCCCGCCCAGGGGGCGGTCCCTCCAGACATAACCCTCCTACCTGCGGCCTCAGTTTTTTTCTGCCTAGCAGAGGAGAGGACGTAGCTCTCTTCAGAGCCAGTTTCTTGAAGAAATGTTTTGTCTTTTTTTTTGGACTTTTAATATTTTATTTTTGAGATTCTTCTATCAACTGTTGGCTGGGCAACAGGTTGGGTAGCTTGCTATCCTCGTAGTCTTCCCAGTCCGACCATCAAACGCGCTGATCCTTGTTCTGCGTGAGATCAGTCCACAACATACCCCATGGCTCCAGGGGTGGCCGGTGAGCTTTTGCTCCAGGGTCCACATACGATTGAACAGTTTTGCTGTATCTTTCACGGTGGACTGGCCGACAGCTACTCAGTACTGCACTGTGATATGCTTGTCAGGAACACACCAGTGGGTCCTAGCATGGATGGGTATGTACCGTTTCCCTGCCTCAGCAGGTGAGTACATGCTGTGTGTTCCTATGGTAGGGGGGTTTTCCCTGTCTCCCCCTTGTTTTTATTGCTCTCTGTCACTTGCAGTATGGTGCGCTGACTGGGGGGTGCCTGGGGGTCTCTGCCCTGGTGGGTCCACAGGGGTCTGCATGAGGTGTGGGGGTTTTAGCTGTGTCAGCGGGGGCCTTGCGCACCGTTCGGCACCATGTTTTCACTGTATTTTATTTCACATTGAAAACCGCATTGGTGGCCATCTTGCCGTACTTCTTATTGCGGCGGCCATTTTCTTGTAGCCGCGTGCGCTTTTTGTGCTGGTTTGGCCTCTATCGCTCATTGGACGGCGCAATTCTCCTCGCAATTCTCCTCACAGTCTCCTCACTGTGCACTCGCGGTAGCCGCACTGTAAAGGAACAGACAGGCAGCGGAACTGAGCGGTCCTAGCCGGGTGGTGAGTCCCCTGGGTAACCCCCCCAGTCAATGCAGCTGGAGGGTGGACTTTGTACCTCACATGGACATAGTCTCAGAGGGTGGCATCATGGAGTCTGTGTCAACTGCTTCCCCTGTCTTGTCAGAAGCAACTGGCAATGCTGCTGCACCGGCGGTCCCTATGGAACAGTTGTCGGCAGTCCTGGAATCATTTGTTGCCAGGATGGAAGCGGCATGCGAGCACAAGGGGGCTATTAAGCGCCCTCTCCCCCCACAATCTCCAGGGGAGTTCTCTCATTCAGATATGGGCATTGCTGCGGCACAGGACTCCAACTCTGAATATTTTGATAATTATGACCAGGACATTCCTTGTGAGGAAGACTCCTTATCTGGGTCAGTACATGACAGGACACTTGTGAGTGAACTCATTGATGCTGTGAGGGACACTCTCAAGCTGGATGCTGCGGCTGAGGAGCCCGTGGTGGAGTCAGTTTCCTGTGGTTCTTTTCAAGCTAAGCCTTTTAAAAAGGTTTTTCTCTATACACCTTTTTTTGACAGATTCATAGACCAGGTTTGGGACAAACCACAGAAGGCCTTTGCGGTCTCGCAGCGTCTGGCGGTTAGGTACCCCTTTGAGGACGGCCTGATTAAAAAGTGGGCCTCTCCCCCGGTGGTCGACCCCCCGGTCACCCGGTTGAATAAAGCCACAACTCTGCCGGTTGCGGGAACCCCTGCTTCTAAGGACCCTACTGATAGGAAGTCAGAAATGGTGAGCCGTGCCATGTTCAGAATGCTGGGGTCCGCGCTGCGTCCTCTTGTAGCAGTGACCCTGGTGACTCAGATGCTCACGGAATGGGCAAAGATTATGCAACAGTATGTGCAGGAGCATAATCTTCCTCCTGGAATGCATTACATTGGCTGACCAAATGGTACAGGGCCTGGTGTATGTGTGCGATGCCACTATGAACGTTGCCCCCCTAATTTCTAGGGCCTCGGTGTCTGCGGTGGTTTTGCACCGCCTAATCTGGTTGAAATGCTGGTCTGCTGACCTGGCCTCTAAGAAGCTCCTGACGGATTAGCCTTTCAAGGGCGGGAGGCTATTCGGTGCTTCCCTGGATGACATTATTAAAAATGCCACGGGGGGTAAAAGCACCCTTCTTCCTCAGCCTCCTAAGGCTAAAAAGCCGGGTCCTTCTTTTCCCACTCAGAAGAGGTTTTTTCGTCAGTCAAATCCCGCGGAAAAATTCTCCCGGACTGACAAGACGCCTGGGGGACAGAAGCGTCCCTGGGTGTGTAAGCCAACCAAGCAGGCTACCAAGCCCACCACCGCATGAAGTCTTGCCCCCGACAGACTCTGGGGTGGGGGGGGATAGCTTCGAAGGTTCGCGGATTGGTGGACTTCCCGGATCTCCGACCGGTGGTTATGCAAGGTGGTTCCCTTGGGGTACAGGATAGAGTTCCTTTCCTGGCAACCAGACAGATTCTTTCCCTCAAACCTCTCTCTCCTTCCAGCGTGTCGGGCTGCGCTATTAGGGGCAGTGCAGGACTTGCTGAGGTGCAGAGTAATTGTGCCGGTACCGTCAAAAGGAGAGGTTTCAGGGATTTTATTCTAATCTGTTTGTGGTCCCAAAGAAGGACGGAGTCCGTCCAATTCTGGATCTCAAGGCTCTAAATGCCTTCGTGAGGGTTCGTAAATCCCGCATGGAATCCATTCGCTCTGCGATTGCTGCGCTCCACCCGGGGGATTTTCTGGCATCCTTGGACATCAAGGACGCCTACTTGCATGTCCCAATCTGTGCGGGTCACCAGAAGTTTCTGCGCTTCGCGATAGGCGAAGACCACGATCAGTTTGTGGCTCTTCCCTTCGCTTTTGGCGTCAGCACCGCAGGTTTTCACCAAGGTGCTTGCCCCGATTCTAGCTTTGCTGAGACAGCAAGGCATTGCTATCGTGGGCTATCTAGACGATCTTCTTCTAAGAGCAGACTCTGGCTCAGAATTAGAGGAAAATGTGGTGATAGCCAGTCAGGCCCTCCGAGAATTTGGCTGGCTGCTGAACATTCAGAAGTCGGTCTGGCTCCGACTCAGCGTCTGGGAGTACCTAGGATTGATCCTTGACTCCTCGGAGGCGAGGGTCTTTCTACCCTTAGACAAGTTACAGACTCTTCAATCTGCGGTGCGGGTGCTCACGTCCCGCAAACGGTCGTCACTCCGTTTTTGCATGAGGGTCCTGGGACTCATGGTGGCTTCCTTCGAGGTGGTGCCGTACGCCCAATTCCACACTCGAGTCTTACAAAGGGAGATCCTATCTTGCTGGAACAAGTCTCCATTGTCACTGGATCGTCAGATCCAGGTGAGTCACCTGGTCAGAGCATCCCTGAAGTGGTGGCTGAGATCCCCGGCCCTTCGGTCGGGGAAGTCATTCCTTCCTGTCCAGTGGACTGTCATCACAACGGATGCCAGTCTTTTGGGCTGGGGTGGAGTCTGGGGAGTTCTGTCAGCCCAAGGGCTCTGGACCCCGGACGAGTCCTATCTGCCAATCAATGTCCTGGAACTCCGGGCAATCAGACTGTGCCTCTTTTCGTGGTCGAGGAGACTGCAGGGACGCTCGGTCAGGATCCAATCAGACAACGCCACGGCGGTGGCTTATACAACCATCAGGGGGAAACTCGGAGCTCAGCTGCGGCGTCCGAGGCCACTCACATCCTAAGGTGGGCGGAAAGAAGCGTGCCGGCTCTGCCGGCCATTTACATTCCAGGAGTAGACAACTGGCAGGCGGACTATCTGAGCCGCCAGATGTTGGACCAGGGGGAATGGTCCTTACATCCGGAGGTGTTTCAACTCCTTTGCCGGAGGTGGGGACCTCCTGGCCTCTCGACTCAATCGCAAGGTGTCGAGATTCGTGGCCAGGTTCAGGGATCCCTGGGCAGACGCGTTGGTGGCCCAGTGGGGTCAGAATCGGCTGACTTATACCTATCCTCCACTGAAGCTGCTTCCTCGATTGCTTCGCAGGGTGGAGGCCGAGGGGATTCCGGTAATCCTCATCGCTCCAGATTGGCCTTGATGTCCTTGGTACGCCGATCTTGTGGCGGACGTTCCATGGCAACTGCCGCTGCGGAAGGACCTTCTGTCTCAAGGTCCCATACTTCATCCTGCTTTACAGTCGCTGGCTTTAATGGCATGGCTATTGAAAGCCAGGTGCTGAGAGACCGGGGTCTCTCGGATTCGGTCATCTCAACCATGCTGAGGGCACGGAAATCTTCTTCCAGAAAGATATACCACCGTACCTGCAGGGCCTACATCGCTATGTGCGAGGAGCTGGATTGGCGTCCACGGACATTCTGTTCCTTGAATCTTGCTGTTCTTACAGCGTGCTGTGACCCAAAAGCTTGCTTTAAGCGCCATTAAAAGGTCAGATTTCAGCTTTGCCCATTAACTTTCAGAGGCCGCTTGCGGGCCATTCTTTGATTAGTACCTTCGTACAGGGGATCCACCATGTGCTCCCCCCTGTTAAACCACCTCCTTCTACTTGGGATTTGAATTTGGTGCACTCGGTACTTCAGGAACCTCCTTTTGAAAACCTCAGAGAGATTCCTCTCTTAACCTCATCTCAGAAGGTGGCTTTCCTTGTAGCCATTACTTCTGTCAGAAGGGTTTCTGAATTGGCGGCCTTGTCTTGCAAACCGCCATACTTGGTCCTCCATAAGGACAAGGCGGTGCTACGCCCGCAGCCTTTTCTCCCGAAGGTGGTCTCGGCCTTTCATCTTAACGAGGACATTGTGCTTCCGTCCTTATGTCCTCATCGTGTACCTGTCTGCTACGGCTTCGATTCGGAAGTCTGACTCGCTGTTTGTGTCTGTATCTGGTCCACAACAGGGCCAAGCGGTTTCATCTGCCACCATTTCTCGGTGGATCAGGCAGACCGTCATACAGGCCTATGTCCTTAAGGGGCGGGCGCCTCCCTTTCCGGTTACGGCGCATTCAACCAGGGCAATAGGTGCTTCCTGGGCTTTCCGACATCAAGCATCTGTTGCACAAGTGTGCAAGGCGGCGACTTGGTCGTCCGCACATACCTTTTCAAAGTTCTATAAGGTTGATGTGGCTGCATCTTCTGATGCTTCCTTCGGCCGCAAGGTTTTGCAAGCGGCTGTTTAATGTTGCAACTCCTCCGTTGAGGAGCTCTGCTTGTTTAGGGTGAAGTTTGGTTTTTCCTTGATACTGTTCCCACCCCTTGTTTTTGACACTGCTTTGGGACGTCCCACTTTGTCAAGAATGAAGATGCTGTGTCAGTCCATGGACGGTAAGAGAAAATAGGATTTTTTTTGTACTCACCGTAAAATCCTTTTCTCTGACGTCCATGGACTGACACAGCACCCACCCCTCCTTTTTTGAGTTTGTACGAACTGAGGCTGCTGGCTGCAGGTAGGAGGGTTATGTCCGGAGGGATCGCCCCCTGGGCGGGGCTGTTCAGCTCTGGTAAGGAAATGTATGTTGAAACATCTAACATTCTCTCTAGTCTTCTCCTATGAGCAGGAACATAACCCACTTTGTCAAGAATGAAGATGCTGTGTCAGTCCATGGACATCAGAGAAAAAGATTTTACGTTGAGTACAAAAAAAATAGGATTTTTTACTCACCGTAAAATCCTTTTCTCTGAGTCCATGGACCGACACAGCCTCTCTATTGACAAAGTGGGTATTATCCGTTAATTAGGAGTGACTAGGCAGAAAACTTGTAAAAAGTGTTGCATCACACCCTCTACAGTACCGCCCAGGGGGCGGACCCTCTGGGTATATCACCTCAGTCTGCATCTCGCAGATCAGTTCGTCAAAAGGCAGTACAAACTTAAAAGGAGGGGTGGGTGCTGTGTCGGTCCATGGACTCAGAGAAAAGGATTTTACGGTGAGTAAAAAATCCTATTTACTCTTTCGTCCATGGACCGACACAGCCTCTCTATTGACAAAGTGGGACGTCCCAAAGCAGTGTCAGAGAAAAAACGAGGGGTGGTAACAGCATAAAAATAAACTTCACCCCAAACACAAAACAGCACTCCTCCAACGGAGGAGTTGCAACTCTAAACTGCCGCTTGCAAAACCTTGCGGCCGAAAGAGGCATCCGAAGATGCACCTACATCAACTTTGTAGAATTTCATGAAAGTGTGAGCGGACGGCCAAGTCGCCGCTTTACATAATTGGGAAACAGACGCTTGATGTCGGAAAGCCCAAGAGGCACCTATTGCCCTGGTTGAATGCACCGTGACCGGAAAGGGGGGCGCTTGACCCTTTAAGGCGTAAGCCTGGATTACTATCTGTCGGATCCACCTAGAGATGGTGGCCGACGAGACAGCTTGGCCCTTCTTGGGACCAGCCACCAAAACAAACAGTGAGTCTGACTTCCGGAACAGGGAAGTAGCAGATAGGTATACTCTCAAAGCTCGTCCAAGGAATGCAACACCGACTCCTTAGAATTCGACGGGTGAGGACACAAGGATGGAAGTAAAATGTCTTTGTTGAGATGAAAAGCCGAAACGACCTTCGGAAGAAAGGAAGGCTGCGGCCGCAGCACCACCTTATCCTGGTGGAAAATCAAATAGGGAGCCTTGCAGGACAAGGCTGCCAGCTGAGAGACTCGTCTGACGTAACAGCCACCAGAAAGACCACTTTCTGAGAAAGTGTCAACAGGGGAATATCTCTAATATTCTCAAACGGTGCCTTCTGAAGCACCGAGAGGACCAGGTTCAAGTCCCACGGAGGTAGTGGGGGACGGACCGGAGGGGCCACATGTCGAACCCCCTGCACAAATGTACTTACGTGAGAGTGAGTCGCCAGGGGTCAGCCAGGGCAGATATCTGTCCCTTAAATCGTACTTAAGGCAAGCCTTTGGCCCACCCCATGCTGTAAAAACAGCAGGATTCTGGAAACCAAATAAGTACGCGGATGCCATTTCATTTCCTCACACATGGAGATGTAGGCCTTCCAAGTGCGGTGATAAACCTTCCTAGAGGATGGTTTCCGAGCACTTCTCATAGTAGAGATTACTGAATCTGATAGGCCCCGGTCTCTCAGTACCTGGTTTTCAACAGCCATGCCATTAAAGCCAGTGACTGTAAAGCAGGATGGAGTATGGGACCTTGCGATAGCAGGTCCTTCCGTAGTGGTAAGCGCCAGGGGAGGTCTGCTACCAGACGTACTAGATCGGCGTACCAAGGACGCTGAGGCCAATCTGGAGCGATTAGGATCATTGGAATTCCCTCTGCCTCCACTCTGCGGAGCAGAAGAGGAAGAAGCCTTAAGGGAGGGAAGGCATAGATTAGCCGATACTGACCCCACGATGCCACCAACGCGTCCGTTGCGTCTGCCCATGGGTCTCTTGACCGGGCCACAAACCTCAATACCTTCCGATTGAGTCGGGAAGCCAGAAGATCTACGTCTGGTGTGCCCCATCTTTGGCAGAGGAGTTGGAATACCTCCGGGTGTAAGGACCATTCTCCCTGGTCCAGCATCTGGCGGCTCAGGTAGTCCGCCTGCCAGTTTTCCACACCCGGAATGTACACGGCCAACAGTGTCGGTACGCTCCTCTCTGCCCACTTCAGGATGCGAGCGACCTCCGATGCTGCAGCTGAGCTTCTTGTTTCTCCTTGATGATTGACATATGCCACTGCTGTGGCATTGTCTGACTGGATCCTGACTGGACGCCCTTGCAGCCTCTGAGACCATTTGAAGAGGCACAGCCTGATCGCCCGGATTTCCAGAACATTGATCGGCAGTAGGGCTTCCTCTGGGGTCCAGCGACCTTGCGCCGACTGAACACCCCAGACTCCCCCCCAACCTGTAAGGCTGGCGTCCATCGTGATCACTATCCAGTAAACCGGAAGAAATGACTTCCCAGCCATTAGAGCCGGTACTGTCAGCCACCATACCAGGGATCTCCTGACTAGGTGGCTCACTCAGATTTGATAATCCAGAGATGAAGGGCATCTGTTCCATCTGGACAGAACTTCCTTCTGTAACACTCGAGTGTGGTATTGAGCATATGGGACCGCCTCAAAGGAGGCGACCATGAGGCCCAACACTCGCATGCAAAAACGGAGTGACGACCAATTCCTGGAAGTCAGCTGCCGTACTGCAGCCCGGAGGGTCTGCAACTTCTCCACAGGGAGGAATACCTTTGCCTCTGAGGAATCCAGAATCAACACCAGGTACACTAGGCGTTGAGTGGGCACCAATACTGACTTTTGCGTGTTTAGTATCCAACCACAGTCTCGAAGAGTCTGACAGGTAATAGACACGCTTACCTCTAATACTGAGCTTGAAAGGGCCTTCAGTAGAAGGTCGTCCAAGTAGCCCATGATAGCGATACCCCGCTGTCTTAGAAGTGCCAGAATCGGAGCGAGCACCTTGGTGAACGTCCTGGGTGCTGAGGCAAGGCCAAACGGGAGGGCCACAAACTGGTAGTGGTTCTTCCCGATAGCAAATCGCAGAAACCTCTGGTGTCTGCAGTATATGGGGACATGCAGGTATGCGTCCTTGATGTCCAAGGAGGCCAGAAAGTCCCCCGGATGGAGAGCCGTGACTACAGATCGAACCGACTCCATCCGAAATCTTTGTACTTTCACAAAGCAATTGAGGGCTCTGAGATCCAAGATTGGACGAGCCCCCTCCTTCTTCGGCACAATGAACAGATATGAGTAAAAACCCTGACCTCGTTTATGTTCTGGAACTGGAATAAGTACCCCGCGTTCCAGTAGACCCTGGACCGCCCCATACAGGGCCTCCTGACGGTTCGGTAGTAGGTGGAGATTGGAGGTGATGAATCTGTCTGGTGGACAAGAGAGAAATTCTATCTTGTAGCCTGAGGAGATTACTTTGCAAACCCACCTGTCGGAGACTAGAGCTGTCCACTGAGTCGCGAATTTGTGAAGACGTCCCCCCACCTGAGAGCTGGCTGGGGGCGGACCTTCATGCGGACGCAGATTTGTCCGCAGGCTTGTTGGGTTTGAGGGACCAAGGACGCTTTTGTCCTTGGGCAGGCGCCTTGTCGGCCTGGGGTCTTTTCCCTGTCGCCCTAGGGGGACGAAAAAACCGCCTGCGTGCAGCAAAGGAGGGCCCTTGCCCTTGGCGTGGCCCCCTACCCTTGCTAGTTTGGGGAAGCAAAGTGCTTTTACCTCCTGTGGCATCCTTGATGATGTCATCCAGAGAAGCCCCAAAAAGTCTGTCGCCCTTAAAAGGCAGATCCAACAGGGCTTTCTTGGAAGTCTGGTCCGCAGACCAGCCCTTTGGGCCAGATCAGGCGGCGTATTGCTACTGCATAAACCAAAGATTTTGACAGCAGGGGGAATAGTATCCATGTCTGACTCGCAGACAAACTTAAGGCCCTGGACCAACTGGTCGGCCAAAGTTATCTCATTAGGAGGAGCATCTCGCTCCTTTAACCCCTGGAGTAGCAATTTTGCCCATTCAGTAAGTGTCTGAAACACTAGGGCCCCCGCCAATGCCGGGCATACTGCCGAGCCTACCACTGAATATAGGTAGCAAACGAGTGCTTCAGCCTTCTTATCCACAGAGTCCTTGAAAACAGGAGCCCTTTCTACTGGAATAGTGGTGGCTCTATTAAGTCTGGACACCGGAGGGTCCACTATAGGGGGAAGAGGTCCATTTCTTCAGAAAACTCTCCTCAAAGGGGTACCGTACCACAAAGCTCTTTGGGGCTGTAAAGACCCTCAGTGGGTTCTCCCATTCCTTGTATAAGAGTTTGTCAAAATAAGACACACAAGGGAACACCTTAGCAGTGCGGGCAGGTTTACAAAACCCAAAAGGGGACTGGAGTTTCTGCTGCTTCTGCAGTATTTTCCAACTTTAGCATATCCCGCACTGCAGTAATAAGGTCAGATACCAAAGACGTCTCGCGTACTGACCTGGACTTGGAGTCATCCTCACTGTCCGATCGGTCACGGTCTGCAGTCTCTGATGCGTCCGAATCTGGGCCCTGAGCCGTAGCTGGTACTGGTTCTGCATCAGAATTATCCCCGGAAGATTGCAGGGGACGGGGGCATTTACTACCCCCTGTATTCCCGTGTGCTGCTTCCACCCTGGCAGCAAACGCCTCTAGGATTGCAGACATAGCGTTCATAGACACCTCAGGGGCACCAGCTGCTAAATCTGGTGCTTCAGGGGAGAAGACATCTGGCTCAGATGCCATGCTGACCACACGCTGACACCCACAGGGCTCCAGGCAAGATATCAATAGGCCACCCTCCTGCGCTGCAGAGATGCTGGGTTACCCAGAGGACTCACCACCCTGGACCGGTACTGCTATGCTGCCGTGTGCTGCGCCTGTGATGCTGTCCCACTGCTGCTGTGTCAGTCTGCTTCTTTTATCAGCGCTTCCTGTGTAAATTTTCGCGCCAGTGTAATGCACCCTAGAGGCCGGAGACTCTCGCAAAATGGCCGCCAAAAACGTCTATATGGAAGATAACGTGGGCTCTAAGAAAATGGCCGCCGAGCCGAAGATAGAGGCCAAGCAGCCGTAGCCCACAAAAAAGATGGCCGCCGAATGGCAATATATACATACAGGGTGGACAAACATGGCCGCCGATCAGTTGATAGAGGCCAGTGGGTGTGGACTACAAGAAAATGGCGCCGAAACCACAGGAAGATGGCCGCCGGGCAGTCACTAGAGGCCGAACCCGGCATGAACCACCACAAAATGGCCGCAGACCGCATGGAGGAGGAAGCACATACAGGTAAGCAGAAATGACATTTCTTTTAAATGTTAGTTACAGCCAGCCTCGCTCCAGTGGAACCCCTTAGGTGACCCCCAGCAACCTTTAGCTAGAAGCCCAGGGAGGAGGGAAAAGGCAGGGAGAGAGGGAAGAAAGGGGCCACAACCACTTACTTGGTCTCTCCAGGAATGTCCAGCCAAATCACCCAGCCGAGGCAGGGGAGTTTACTTACCTATCCTGCATGTATTATGCTGGAAGACATTCCAAACAGATCATCGTCCGTGCACGGAAGGTGACTGTTGGCCAGGCATGCTGTGATTGGACCCAAAAGGGACGATCATATGTATGCCCTGAAGCGTGACGCTCACCAGACAGGCTGCTGCAACTCGGCCGTAAGGTCAGCCGAAGCTGAGCGGTCCGATGCAAGCCTTGGAGCGTAAGCTCACTGGCCAGGCTGCTGCGACTCGGCCGTAAGGTCAGCTGAAGCTGAGCGGTCCGATGCAGGCCCTGGAGCGTAGGCTCACCGGCCACCCGTGGAGCAACGGGCATGTCGTGGAAAACCCAGCGCGTAGCTAGGGTCGGCACACGCTCGATTGCCGAACTGGGGAGACTACAAGGATCGAGGATCCAGCCTGTCACCCAGTCGGCAGTTGATCGAAGATCGCAGGAAACAAAAAAATGTAGCAAAAAAATATATCTTTTTCCCCCGGACCAATGGGCCCGAAGGGAGCCATGTCCTACTCCTTGCTAGACAGAAAAAAACTGATCTGCGAGATGCAGACTGGAGGTGATATACCCAGAGGGTCCGCCCCCTGGGCGGTACTGTAGAGGGTGTGATGCAACACTTTTTACAAGTTTTCTGCCTAGTCACTCCTAATTAACGGATAATACCCACTTTGTCAATAGAGAGGCTGTGTCGGTCCATGGACGAAAGAGTAATCCTATTTTTACTCACTGAGCTGCAACTTAATTTATAGCATTTGTTCTATGTGGTTTTTTTTTTCTGGATTTTTTGTTGATATTCTGTCTCTATCATTTAAAATACACCTATTAAAAATTATATACCCTACATTTCTTTGTAAATGGGCAAACTTACAAAATCTGCAGGAGATCAAATAATTATTTTCACCACTGTATTTACACGTTTCACATTGAAAAAAAGCGCAAAGTAAAAAAAAAAAAAAGAAGAAATGTAATTTGTAAATAACTTATCAATGTTTTGTACCATTGTTGACAGCTGAAGTGTAGACAAAACAGTTGCAGTAGGTATCGGCGAGTACTATTAAAAAAAAGTATCGGTACTCCGAAAAAAAATGGTATCGGTACATCCCTAGTTTTTGAGATCAACATACTTCAGCCCCGGAAGATTTGGCTGCCCAATGACTGGGCCATTTTTTGCGATACGGCACTGCGTCACTTTAACTGACAATTGCGCGGCCGTGTGATGTTGTACCCAAAGAAAATTGACGTCCTTTTTTTCCCCCACAAATAGAGCTTTCTTTTGGTGGCATTTGATCACCTCTGCAATTCTTATTTTTTGCGCTATAAACAAGATAAGAGCGACAATTTTGAAAAAAACACACAATATCTTTTACTTTTTGCTTTAGTAAAAATCCCAATTTTTTTCTCAGTTTAGACCGATATGTATTCTTCTACATATTTTTGGTTAAAAAAAAAAAAAAAATAGCAATAAGCGTATATTGATTGGTTTGAGCAAAAGTTATAGCGTCTCCAAACTATGGGAAAGATATATGGCATTTATATGGCGTTATTTATTATTTTTTTTACGGTATTGCGACATTGTGGCGGACACATCGGACACTTTTGACACATTTTTGGGACCATTGACGTTTAGAGTGATCAGTGCTATAAATATGCATTAAATATGCACTGATTACTATGTAAATGTCACTGGCAGGGAATTGTTAACACTAGGGGGCGATCAAGGGGTGTACTAGGTTATTGTGTTATCCAACTGTGGGGGGATGGGGACTGACTATAGGAGATGACAGATCGTGTTTTCTACTTTGTAGAAAGACACGATCTGTCTGGTCTCCTCAGACAGCATGGGGATTTGTGTGTTTACACACACAAACCCCCCTGCTCTCGCTCGTGCACGCGATCGCGCGTGGATGGCGGCGCTCGCGCCCGTCGGTCACGAGCATTGGGTTTCCTGCCGTGCAGAGGGGCGCTCTCGCGCCTTCTGGTGGCTCTCCTGGGCGAAACTGTATATATACGGGATTTCACCCAGGAGAGCCATTCTGCTGCAGTAAATGTATGTGAGGCGGTCGGTTAAACATCTGTCTATTAGCCGATAAGCTGCTTACTCAAGGAACGGGTCTACTGCAGATGGATGTGCCTTAGGCCTCATGCACACTGGTTTATTGTAAACATGGTTTCTTCTGAGAGGAGAAAATCGGAGCTAAAAAAAAAAAAACACACACCTAAGCCGCATTTTTGCAGGCGCGTTTAGCCACATTTGGCGCTTTTTATGCCAAGAAGCTCCTCTCCTGAACAGAATTCTTATGTGTTTAGGAAAGGAGCTTTGACTGCCTCTAAACCAGGAATCTGAAACATCTCTCCCTCTGTTGCAAAACTACATGTTCCCTCATGCCTCTGCCTGTGGGAGTCATGCTTGTAACAGTCTTGCAATGCCTCATGGGACTTGTAGTTTCGCAACAGCTGGAGGGCCACCAGGTTGAGACCCCTGCGCCAAACGCTGCAGCTTCTAAACTCCTCTAAAAGTCTGTGTTCAAGTACACTGATAGTGAAATGACAAATAATCAGGAGTATCCAGCCACATGTAGCCAATATTTATGGACCCTTTAGCAATCAAGTCACAATGCAGTGCCTGGTGTCCTTACCCTCAACTTCCGGTTCAGTATTTTTATTTCACGCTCCATGTCATGTTTCTGATCCTGCAGCTTTTTTACAGTATCTGTATGGTAAAGGGAAAAACAGTAAGTAGGGGATGCAC
The DNA here is from genome assembly GCA_029206835.1 of Rana muscosa. Lineage (NCBI taxonomy): Eukaryota > Metazoa > Chordata > Amphibia > Anura > Ranidae > Rana > Rana muscosa. The sequence continues at coordinate 889,141,505 of CM055116.1, read as the reverse complement.
ATAACAGTAAATTATTTCCAATGGTCCATAATCCACTTATAGTGAGCTAATGTTTTTCCAAAGTTAAAACCCTGGGGATAGATGTATATAGACAAAGGTGTAAAAGGAAATAGAAAATGTTCAGATTTACACTAATAGCCACATGTGGAACATGACTTGACACCTCCTCTGGGTAACATTTCTGACCAGTGACAAGTGTTGTTAAAGCTGCAACCTTATTGTTTCAGTCACGGCGACAGATGAGCTTAAGACAAATGGCACGTACAGGACAGGATGTCACCTAAAGACCGTTCGTAACTATGTCATTATAAGCTGCTGACACTCTGCTTCGGAAACACTGTAATTAGGACAATGGCTTTTTGAAGAGATAAGTGAATATACATTTGGCGTACAGTAAATTAACGCTTCACTCCAGTCATTTTTTTTGTTTAGTGCAAAGAGGAGGACATTTGTCACGTTGATAATTAATACAGTATTTACAGATATATATTTTTGCACGCATTCTACAAATCATGTTCAAGAGACGCTGTCACCCTGCATATTCAGGGCAAAGTTCAGTGTCTGTGCAAAGGATCCCTGCACCCAACCCACTGACACTCGCCTTGCCTGTGTGCTCCCCCACTGCTTGTTCCTCCATCAAAGTTGGCACAAAAATCCTTAGTGTCAGCTGCTAAGTCATGTGACAGTGCTCAGACTTAGTGATTGGCTGCTAGACCCTAGAACTGTCATATGAGAGCAGGTCAGGTGTTTAAACATACATAGCACTACCTATCTTTTCATTAGGAAGCATTTGTGGATCTATCCCCACAGATTTCAATGTGTGTGAACCTGGTATAGCCAATAATCTCTAACAGGCTCTTAGCAGTCAACTGGACTTTCCTCATCAGGAACACTGTGGGATATTGAGATTGTAATTTTCTATAAGAAGTGGTCTTCACGGCTCTTAATGGGCTCATGTTCTGAAGTATGGATAAGATAAAAGGATAATAAAAGAGAAAGTAGAGGTACTGCACCTTTCCCAACCAGTCATGTGTTGAAGTTGGGCTTAAAAAAAAAAGAATACCCAAGGGTTAGAGCTGCAAGTCCACCCAGAGGCATTGTAGTAGTCCAAATGTCATTCTAGGGGGTTGTTGTCTCTAGATTAAATCCCTAAAGATGGTGGTAATAAAGTATTTAAGGGGAATCTATACAAGGGAGTTGGTAAAAAATACAAAAAGGTATAGAAAAGGTTGGTGCAGCCTACCACTGAGAGGGGGAAATATTCCACAGATTTTAAATGGGCTACCCGACAACATACAAGAACATACAAGTAGGGAATGTTCCGCAAAAGGTGTAAATTCTGACTGGGGATAAGCCACAAAGTCTTAAACAGCCAGAAGTCTGTTATTCTATTAGTAGTTTAAATGCAGGGGGGGGGGGGGGGGGTAAAGTGCACTTATTGTTTAATTGTGCAGAAGAGGGTATTAACATAATTAAATATTTTATTACACTGATCACTGCGATATTGCGGCAGACACTTGACACATTTTTGGGACCACTCACATTTATACAGCGATCCGTGCTATAAAAATGCATTGATAACTGTATAAATATGACTGGCAGGGAAGGGGTTAACACTAGTGGGCGATCAAGGGGGTTGAATGTGTATCCTAGGGAGCGATTGCAACTGTGGGGGGAGGGGACTGACTGGGGGAGGTGACAGATCGACGTCCCTATATACAAGGGACACACCATCGGTCTCCTCTCCCTGACAGGGCGTGGATCTGTGCGTTTACACACACAGATCCACAGTCCTGCTCAGTTACTGGGCAATCGCAGGTGCCCGGCGGACATTGTGGCCGCCGGGCATGCGCATCGGGTTCTTAGTGGCTCGGGAAGGTGAAGACGTCATATAACGTCCGCCCAGAACGAGAGCCTCATCGTCCCGCCGTCATATGACGGCGGGCGGTAGGCTAGTGGTTAAAGTGGAAGTAAACCTCAGACATGAAATATGAACAAAGCATATCCCTCAATAGTGTGCCTAAATTAAAAGCTCTAAGGCTACTTTCACACTGAAGCGCTGGCGGTAAAGCGGCGATATTTTTAACGCCGCTATACCGTTGTTTTTTGCCGCGATTTGCGACGCTAGCGGGGTGCAGCGTTTGAGGCGCTACCCCATTGATTTCAATGGGCAGGGGCGCTATAGGAGTGGTATTTTTACCGCTCCTATCGCGCCTCAAAGATGAGGCTTGCAGGAGTTTTTTTTACCCTCCTGCAAGCGCACCGCTCCAGTGTGAAAGCCCTCAGGCTTTCACACTGGATACAAAGTAGCGGCTTTTTCAGGGCGCTTTGCAGGCGCTATTTTTAGCGCAATAGCGCCTGCAAAGCGCCTCAGTGTGAAAGGGGCCTAAGTGTAATTTCTGTCTGCTGCTTTGTTCCTCTGCTATCAGCACGAAACACTTTTGATAATTTTTCCTGACACCAAGAGAAAAATGGTGACAGGGGAGGGAGCTCCAGCAGATTGGCAGACTAAGCTCTGTTCCTGTGTGTTGTTTGAAGGAGGGGGGGGGGGTGTCTTCCCACCAATCAGCTCTCACAGCCTTCCTCGCTGAGCTCTGCAGAGTGTGCCTTCTATATAAATTCAGCACTTTAAATGTTGTATGTAGAGAAGACTGCAGATAGACAGATACAACTTATGTAGCAGGATTGTTTCATCTCTGTGTATCACCTGAGGATAGTCACTTCACTGGGTATATGTAAGGGTTTGCAACCACTTTAAACTAAAAGTATATCTGAAATTTAGGTAAACAGTATGCATTCATACTTTTTGTTCCCTGTAGCATATGGAATAAAAATAACAAAATGTTGTCTGTCTTTTTCTGAAGATAAATCAGACATACTGTAACTGACACCAAGATACTGAGGCAATTACTGGCACAACATCACTGGAAACATCTCTGATTTTTGCTCAACAAGGTTTCAGACAGAGATATATGAATAGCCAGTATTCCAATAGGTGCATCAAAATATGGAAGCAGTTCTACCACTGCTGCTCAAATGATTACCTAAAACATGAGACAGTAAAGTATATGGTGTAGAGCGGGATATTCTATAGTAGGGCACTGACTGCACCCAAATATTACAACACGTTTTCATGTCACATAATGTTGGTGCTTTCATTTTTAAAAAGGCACAGACTGCAGTAGAACACAGATGCTACATGGTTTTTCACTGTTAATTTCCCTTACCAGTTAATTGATACTAAATAACACAAATTACTTTGCAGTTGTTTTTTTTTAGATGTATTTGTAAATCAATTACTTCCAAACTGGGAACTGCATGCTCAACATTCAACCACAGTGCTACCTGGTGGTGAACTTGATCAAGTACAGTGCAAGTCACTTGGGTCTACTTATAAAGCATAGAACGTGACAACTTTCATAGTATCTGATGGAGAACCATCCTTGTGAAAGTGTTTTTAATGGGTGTGATTGATTCTTCGCCAGGGAATGTTTGTGCCCTGCTTCATTAGGGGTTTATTTACAAGAGTGTAAAATCTGGTGCAGCTGTGCATGGTAGCCAATCAGGTTGTACCTTCAGCTTGGTAATTAGGCTTTGATAAATAAAAACCTGGAAATCGATTAGTTTCTATGCAGAGCAGCACCAGATTTTGCACTCTCCAGTTTTAGTTAATCAAATCCTAAGCGTTCTTGTGTCCGTTTTAGTTATTCAGTGCCTGCAAGGCACATCTGAATATTTTGGGCAGACTTGAACTCATGAAAACTCCTTAAAGAAACTTTGCCATGGACGCCATAAAATTGTAAAGATGTAGGCTGAACTCTAGGCAGATAGATACAAGATAATATATAAAATACAGAACTGCATTACATTTTAAGTCACAGTTCACACTATTGCAGTGCGGGAAAACGCATGCGACTTGGACAGGCATCGATTCTTTGCAGTGTAATTTGAGCCCATTCATTTTGTTTGGCTCAAGTCACACCGCACCTGCATGAAAAGTGCAGGCACCTGTTCACACCCACGCAAACTGATTCAGCCAATCGCACTGCTCTTTGCAAACCGATATTGGGGTATACTTAACATGGACACCCACAGCGGTTCGCACAATTGCAGTGAAATTGTGATGCGCTGAGCACAGGAATTGCTGCGAATCCCACACTGCATCAGTGTGAACTAATTATTTTTTGGACAAACCACAAGAAACTTTTCACCCGGTATCAGCCTCTCAAAATCTCCTGTATACCATTTTTTTTCTGCAGTACTAACGTCCCAACAAGAGACTAGCCTGATAGGAAGAAAGCGCAGGGTGAAAAAATAGGATTTTTATAACAGCTTACATGTAAAATCCTTTTCTTGGAGTACACCACGGGACACAGAGCTAGTCATTACATAATGGGTTAAGGGTCACCAGCGGTGATTGGACACTGGCACAACCAATGGAAGACAGTTCCCCTCCATATAACCCCTCCCATCAGGGAAGTACCTCAGTTTTGTAGCAAAGCAGTAAGGTTCCCATAAGAAGGGGGGGACCTCTGTGTCCCGTGGTGTACTCCAAGAAAAGGATTTTACAGGTAAGCTGTTATAAAAATCCTATTTTCTTTATCGTACACCACGGGACACAGAGCTAGTCATTACATAATGGGACGTCCCAGAGCAATGCTCATATGAAGGGGGGGAGACACAGATCAAAACAGGCCGCTTGCGGACCAGAAGCCCTATACTGCTGCCTGCAGCACACTTCGCCCAAAGGCGGAATCCTCATGTCCTTTCACATCTATTTGATAGAATTTGGAAAATGTATGGACTGAAGACCAAGTTGCAGCTTTACAGATCTGAGCCATCGAAGCCTGGTGGTGCACTGCCCATGAAGCACCTATCGCCCTGGTAGAGTGCGCCTTAACAGGAAAAGGAAGAGTCCTGTTCTTTAAACCATAAGCTTGAATAATTACTTGTCTAATCCACCTGGAAATGGTGGATCTTGATACCGCTTGGCCCTTCTTGGGCCCATCTGGTAAAATAAACAAAACATCTGTTTTACGTATCTGAGCGGTTGCTTGCAGATACACCTTTACCGCTCTCCCTAGATCTAGAGAGTGTAATAATTTTTCCCCCGCCGTCCGCGGGTTTGGAAAAAAGGAAGGCAGAACAATGTCTTGATTCAAGTGAAAAGCCGACACCACCTTAGGTAGAAAAGCCGGATGGGTCGTAGTACGATTTTGTCCTTGTGACAAATTAGACCAGGCTCTTTACAAGAAAGAGCTGCTAGCTCTGATACTCTCCTAGCAGAAGCTATAGCAATCAGAAAAGCCAACTTCCTACTTAATATAATTAAAGGAATATGGCGAATAGGTTCAAAAGGTTGCTTTTGCAACACTGACAATACCAAATTCAAATCCCATGGACACAAGGGAGTCCTAACTGGAGGATTTATCCTCAGTACCCCCTTAATGAATGTCCGAACTAGGGAGTGAGATGCCAATGGTCTCTGAAAGAAGACTGATAGAGCCGATATTTGCCCTTTGATGGTGCTAAGGGCTAAATTCATATCCACTCCTAACTGGCAAAAAGCAAGAATCCTGCTTATTTCATATTTCTGAGGATTCCAACTTCTGGATTCACACCAGGAAACGTATGCTCTCCAGACTCTCTGATAGATGAGTCTGGAGGCTGGCTTTCTAGCATTAATGAGCGTAGAAAGAGCCGGACCAGAGACCCCTCTCTTTTTAAAAATGTGGGTCTCAGCAGCCAGGCCGTCAACTTTAGCCTTTGTAAGGAAGGGTGGAATACTGGACCCTGTGACAGCAGGTCGTGTCGGAGTGGAAACTTCCAGGGCCTTCCTATCGCCGTTTTTACAATCTCGGCATACCAAGGCCTCCTGGGCCAGTTTGGGGCCACTAGGATTACTGGTATTCCCTCCTCCTTGATCCTGCGAAGCAGTCTTTGTAGAAGAGGGATCGGAGGGAATGCCTAGATCAGTGAGAACTGATTCCATGGAGTTATTAGAGCGTCTGTATTATTAGAGCGTCTGTCCCGTAGGCTAGAGGATCCCTCGTTCTGGACACAAAGTTGTCCAATTTCTTGTTGAACCTGGCAGCTAGCAGGTCTACATCTGGGTTTCCCCATCTCAGACATATGGCCTAAAAGATCTCGGGGTGAAGAGACCACTCCCTGGTAGCAGCTGCTGACGACTCAGGTAGTCTGCTTGCCAATTTTCCATCCCTGGAATGAAGATTGCAGAAAGGCAAGGTACATGCTCTTCTGCCCATGCCAGGATCCGGTTCACCTCTCTTTGGGCTGCCCGACTGCGGGTGCCTCCTTGGTGATTGATGTAAGCTACTGCAGTAGCATTGTCGGATTGAACCCGAACTGGGTAGCCCTGTAACCTGTATGTCCAGGTTTTGAGGGCTAGATATACCGCCCGGATCTCTAGCACATTGATGGGCAGGATCCCCTGAGTCTTGGCCCAGGTTCCCTGGGTAGAAGCCTCCTCGAATACTGCACCCCAGTCCGATAGGCTGGTATTCCTAAATACCACCTTCCAGGCCAGTGGGAGGAAGGACTTTCCCTTCCGTAAATTCCTGGCTTCTAGCCACCAATCGAAGTTGTGGCGTACTTGTGAGGACAGGCGCATGGGTATATCCAGAGCTTGGCTCTTCCTGTTCCAGGAAGCTAAAATATTGCCTTGAAGTAGTCTCGAATGAAACTGGGCGTAAGGGACCGCCTCGAAGGAGGCTACCATCTTTCCCAATAGTCTCATGCAAAGGCGAATAGACGGCCTCTTGTTTGCTTTGACCTTGTGGATCAGGTCTTTCAGAGACTGTATCTTCGGTTCTGGCAGGTATACCTCGTTTTGGGCTGTATCTATGATCATGCCCAGGTACCCTATCCTTCTTTGGGCCTGGAGAGAGGATTTTTGAAAATTTATAATCCATCCTAAATGCTCCAGGTATCCTACTGTAGTGTGTACAGCGTGACCCAATCCGTCCTTTGACTGATCTATTACTAGTAGATCGTCCAGATAGGCTGTTACCGCAATGCCCCGTGTTCTTAGGTTACTAACAGAGGAGCTAGCACCTTTGTGAACACTATGGGCGCGGTGGCTACACCAAACGGCAGAGCCACAAATTGAAAGTGGCGATCTTCTACCGCAAACCTTAGGAATCTTTGGTGAGCGGGGAGGATGGGTATGTGTAAATGTGCGTCCTTGATATCTATGGACGCCATGAATTTTCCGCCCTTTAAAGTGGCGGCCACGGATCGGATCGTTTCCATTCGAAAATGGCGATCGTTCAGGAACCGATTTAGGGATTTTAGATCCAGGATGGGTCTGACATCTCCATTTGGCTTTGGAATCACAAAGAGGTTTGAGTAAAAACCTGAACCTCGCTCTTTTTGGGGTACGTCTAACTACCCCTTGAGCCATTAAGTGATTCAAACCTTTGAAGAAGGATTCTCTTTTTTGTGGATCCTTGGAGAGTCTTGAACCTCGGAATTGAGAAGATGGGATCTCTCGAAATTCCAGTTTGTACCCTGAGGATATTGTGGATACTACCCAATTGTCCTGGATTTCTGACCACCAAGTTGCTCAGAACTGACAAAGCCTTCCTCCCACTCGGCCGAGCGGGGGCGCCCCTTCACTGAGAGGCTTTGGGGGCTTGCTTATTAGCTCTTGCACCCCACGGCTTCTTGTTCTTCTGAGCTTGCCCCTTGGCTTTTGTGGGCGGCTAAAACAGGCCGCCGCCACTGGTTGGAGTCAGATTTCCCGGGAGCTGGGGAGAGAGCGTTTAAAACAAGATCTCTTGTTTTTCTTTCTCTCAGGTAAAAGTCATTTTACCACTTGATCTTCTGTATATATTTTTCTAAATCTTCCCCAAATAGGCGTTCGCCATGGAACGGGAACTTGCCAACAGCTTTTTGCATGGGGTCTCCGCTGACCAATGCTTAAGCCAAAGTACTCTGCGCATCTGTACCAGCTGGAGTGTAAGGCGTGATGCCTGTATGATAGAATCTCTCATGGCATCCACTGTGAAGCATAAGGCATTTAGGCAAATTTTTCCCAATTTCTAGCCTGCTCTGAAGGCAGTTCCTTCAGCCCCTGCTTTACCTGTTGGCTGATGACCTGACCCATACCGACTGCTGCTACTGCAGGTTGGGTAATTGAGCCGGCCAAAAGGAAGGAGGATTTCAACTTCCTCTCAGAAGGATCTTTTAAACCCTTGTACATTATCCACCGGACATGTCAGGTTTTTATTTACACAAGAAATAGCCGCAACTACCGCAGGCAGGCTCCATTTCTTAAAAAAAAATTTTTTCCCCCATAGGATAAAGAATGTTAAACCTTTTTGGAGGTGAGAAACGCTTATCTGGATGTTGCCAGTTTGCGTATATTAGATCCTCTAGTAACGGATGAACCGGGAAGGAGCATGCACCTTGCAGGGATCTTAATGACCCTAGGGAGGAGACAGGTAATTCCGTTACCTCCGCAGAGGTTAACTTAAATGCACTGCTATAGCATTGTACCTGTGACCTTAAAATCTGGCTCCTCATCCTCTGCTGATGTAGCCTCCTCCTCCTCATCCTCCTCCCTCAGGTACTTCTGAAGGGAGGTCCAATACTGGAAGAGACCTGCTTCGCTTATTGTTCCTTTTTAGAGGACTTAGCGATTAAGGTAGCAATTTTTTCCTCCAGATTATTTAGGGCAGCTGATAAAGTGTCCTCAGTGACATATACAGGCCCAGGCTCCACTGGGGAAGCCGCCATACCTGACAGAGGTAATGGCTCATCCTGAACAGGTGCATTTAGCAACCCAGGAGAGAAAGGTACCGAGTCAGCACAGTTAGAGCCTCCTCTCAGGCGGTGGTGCTTTCTTATCTCTTTTTGTCCGTATTACTTCCCCTGGAAGGCTTACCGTTTAGACAAAATACAAGGTACCTAAATGCATATACTACCGTGTTCAGTTTAGCAAATACATTAAGTATGCAACTTTTAACACATAACTATGCATAACATGGATGTCTTCTAGGAAGTACCCAATCCAACCACATGGAGTCTTACGTCCCTGTATAGCTGCTGTGTTTCTCTGCCAAGAATAAGAGAACTAACGAGCTTGCTTGCTGCTGCAGTGCTTCTCACACTGACAGTCTTTTAAAATTGGCGCCGTTTCTGTGCCTGCGCGCGCCACGTGCCCGCGCACGCCTTCGCCCCCCCCCTCCGATAAAGCGCGCTCCCGCGCGCGCGCGGCCCTTAGCGCTATGGCGGTGGCCATAGTGAGAGAGGACTCTCATCAGCCCTTGTTCCCACTTACCTGCATCTGCAGGTGTCTGGTCGGCCACCGAAAGGAGGATCGGGGTGCCCCAGCAAGCTCAGCAGCGGAGGTGACGAGCAGTGTACTTCGCCGAAGCCGACACTGAACAGAGTGAGGTGAGTATATTCAGCTCTTTACTCCCCCCAGTGGTGGAAAAAAAGAAGACATCCACTTTTTGAAAAAGGTCCCAACCTAGTTATGGACCTTCTAATCTCACCTTATCCACGCCGCAGGTTTTTCTGCTGAAAGATTTCAGACAGATACCAAACTTCACCCTTCACGGTGGGCTATGTGTGCCAACCTTCAGGGATATGGGTTCCTATTTAAAGGATACCTCTCCCCTGGGCCTTGTACAAGACTCTTACCAGGACTTTATAGCGAAAGTGCTGGATCTTAGAGCCCAGTCCTCCGAAGAGAGACATTACAGGCGACGCCTCATGGATGAGGCCCGGATCCCATCCAGATTCAGCTCATTTGTAGGCGTCTTGGATGGATCCGAAAGCATAGCTCTTTTACCCCCAGAGGGTCTCTTTGGTAGAGCTTTCCTTTAGCACCTCCTAACGCGTCCAACACCTTTCGACACTGGCGAAAAAACTGAGGTACTTCCCTGATGGGAGGGGTTATATGGAGGGGAACTGTCTTCCATTGGTTGTGCCAGTGTCCAATCACCGCTGGTGACCCTTAACCCATTATGTAATGACTAGCTCTGTGTCCCGTGGTGTACGATAAAGAAAGAGAAGAGCAGGGTGAAAAAGAGATGAGCCGATGGGGCGAATTTGGACCAGCTCATTTGAACCTGGTTGAAGTTCGTCAATAAATGGCTAGCTTGAGTCTCCTGCCCTGTCAGACAAGTCCATGTTGTATGGAAGAGCTGTGTAAATTTGAAAAAACTAGATTGACAGAAAAAGAAAAAAACTTTGACAGCTCCTATATAGGTTTATATAACATAATTCTTTGTTTGACATCTACAGTAAAAGAAAGCAATCAAGATTTTTTTTTTTTTTTTTTTTACAAAGGTGAAAAGGAGTTGTAAACCCTCACAGTTTTTCACCTTAATACATTCTATGCATTAAGGTGAAAAACCTTTTGTGCTGCAGCACCCCCACAGACCTCCCTTTTTTCTTACCTGAGCCCGATTATTTCACAGACGGGGAAGAGCACAGCATCTCCAGCCACTGTCTCAGGTCCTCATTGGATAGATTGATAGCAGCCGGAGCCATTGGCTCCCATTGCTGTCAATCAAATGCAGTAACATGGGAGAAGGGGGCGGGGCCAAGTCCTGCTGTCTGTATCAATGGATGCAGCAGCAGGACTCGGGAGCGTGCCCGCACGAGTTCCCCCCATGGAAAGCGGCTCTTTTCGAGTGCCCCCACTGAGAGGAGGAGCCAGGTGCGCTGCGGGGGGGACCCCAGAAGAGAATGATCAGGGCCACTCTGTGCAAAACCCTTACACAGAGGAGGTAAGTATGACATGTTTCTTATTTAAAAAACACAAAAACAAAAAGGTTTACAAGCACTTTAAGACTGAATGGCAATGACCATGTGGATGGAAATCATTTCACATTTGCAAGCAAAAACAACTTACTCTCCAGATCTGATATGATGAGGTTGTCATGTAGCTTTACAGCTCTGTGCTGCTCTACTTCATCTTCCAGTTCAAAAATGGTCTCCTTCATGTCACTGCGTTCTGTCTCCTTTTCCTCCAATTCACCCCTCACCTTATCAAGTGCTAGTGTTAGTTCTGACACCTGCTTTTGTGCTTCTTCACGAAATGCTCTATATTCATCTTCCAGCTAAAGAAGTCGATAAGAAAAAGTCAGGAGCAAATGCCAAAGAAATACTACAGCGCATCTTACCAAATAAAACAGTTTACATCGAGAACAGGTAAAGGCACCAATCCATTTCATAGAACATGGTAACATTATAAAACGTTTATACTACCCAGCATCAACATTCTTACCTTGTCAAAGGCATCTTGCATACGTCTGAGATCATTCTGTACATGCAACAACTCCTCCTGCAAGTTCCCTGCCAGAGTTTCTGCTTTTTCTTTATCGGAACGTACACTTTCCAGTAGGTTCTGGATGTGAGATGCATCATCAGAGCTGTGAATAGAGTAAAGCTCTGCAACTCGTTGCTTCTCCTGCTCTAACTGGGACTTAAGACGTGTACATTCAGCCTGTTCAGCATTGAGGGATGCTTTGTACTCCTCTAGAGTGGCTGCCAATGCTTGCTTTGCATGTTGCTCAGCTTCAGCAATGCGCTCCGTGTGGTGGTTTCGCTCCTTAAGTGCACGAATCACATCCTGAGCATCCTTGTTATCTTGCTCTGCCATCTTAAGAGTGTTGCTCAAGTGTTGCTGGACACCCAACAACTGCTCTCGCTCAAAGCGACTGCCGTCTACCAATTCCATATATCTTTGCTCAAGCTCCAAGTAACGGCTACTTTTGAGGTCATCATCCAAGGAGTACTGTACATGGTGCTCATCAAGAAGTGCTCGTGCATACTCCAACTGGCGGCTGAACAGTTCCAACTTGTCACTCTGTTGGCAAAGAGAATCCATCAAGATGACCTTCTCTTCACCCAGCCGTTCATTTTCGCTATTTAGCTCCTGTGTGATCTGCTGCAAGTCAGCCAGCTCCTGAAGAGTAGCTTGCAGCTCCTCAGCTGTGCTATGTTGGTTTTCCTCCATTTGGTGAATCCGCTCTGTTAGACAAGCCACTGACACCTCACTCACATTGCCACTGCTACCTTTTCGTGATCGTTCAGTGCTTGGTAGGCCTTCTGATTCAGATGACGAAGATGGAGCATCCAAAGCATCATCACTAGAGGTGAGGGGCTGGTAAACCTCGCTGCATTCACTATCTAAATTATCCATAGAACTACTCCTCCTCTCACCAGTCAGGGTGCTCTCATCCTGGCTCAAGAGGTCCTCCATAGATCCAGGAGCAGAGCCCTCCACTGATGAGGTCAAAGTGCCTCCTCCACAGTCACTGTGGCTGCCAGCAGCCATATCCATGGATTGGTAACAGTAAAGCTTCTCTGTAACATCAACTTGTTGACCCAATGAAAAGCCCAATGCATTTAGCCGATCCTTAAGCATTCTGTTTTCACTTTTCAACTGTTGCAGTTCTTCCCGCACTACAGCGTTCTGCTCTTGTAACTGCATTACAGGAGGATCCTCAGGACTCTTGTCAGAGATGTCATGACCTAGTTGTGCTTTAATGTCTCTTAATTCAGTACGAAGTAGCAAAATCTCAGAATCTTTGTTTTTGGCCAGACTAAGCAGGTCCTTCACCTTGGCTTCAAGAGCAACACGATCACTGATCTGGTTATCTGATTTGGATTTACTCATACGAAGAACATCTGACTCTGCACGAGCTCGAGATCGCTTAACTGAGGCAGTCACTTCTCCTGTGTTCACACCAGATCCTTGTGGTTTTTTGCTAGCATTTAGACGAGATCTGTCTCTGACCCTTTCTCGAGAAGATCCTGCTTCCTTCGGCCCAGATGAGCCACTTTTTTTACTGATGGAGTTACTACCTGTGTGGAGCAGACAAACATAGCAATACCAAATCAAAAGTGCAAACGACACACACTGAAGTTTAACAAAATTATACAAAATGAATTAGCATATTTTAGTGAAACTGTGCAAAGACTACGTACAGTATTTACATATTCCTAACAGGCAGTATAAGTACCTTAAAACAAACCCCAATTCACCTCTGTAGCTATATGCATTGTGCGTAGATTCATCGTCAGATTTCAACAGAGGCACTGAAATCACAACTCCTCCTATTTTCTATGAAGAGCAGAAACATGACAGCTTGCCAGCCTTCTAAAGTAAACACACCTTTCTTTACAGTCTTTGTTCTGATAATTGAGATTGAATTACATCAGAGTACAAGCAGCTAGAAACGTCAGTAAGGGTTTTTTTTTTTTTTTTTTTTTTTAAAAAGCAGTTTTACTGCCAACTGAGGATATGTAAATAATTTAAGGTCCATAGTCTGGGCACAGGTTTACTTTAAAGTCTGCAAACATAAAGCGTGCACTCACCCTGCACTTACATTTTGTCCTAAATAAACTCATACTACTAGTCCACCGGTATTGCTGCTTTATGCCTAATCTGCACATAATCAAGCAGACCTTGGTGCAGAGATGGTTGTTCTGGTGGAAAGAAAAATAAATGGCTGTGTAAAACTTGTGACTTTTCACTGCACCTGATTTGCATGCTTGGCAGGGATGTTGATTATCCAAACAGATTTAGCTATGTGTCATGTGCCCAAATAAGGATTGTAACACAATTTACAAGTATGGTTTGTTTTACCATGACAAATTTCTAACAGGACCATGACAACCATTTAATATGGTAATAGGAGTATGGCTGTTTGGCTGATCTGTAACAACTTGCAATAATTTATCAACATGAGAAAACAGTACCCAATAAACAACATTACAGGGTCTAATGCTCTACTGCTCTGAATGCTGTAAATTGCCTGTTAAATCTGAAGTGAATTCATAGGTAATCAGGGTCTGAGCAATTTCAGCATGTATATATTTTTACCTGTACTGCTTTTGGCCCTTCCATCTGTTCCACTCATTGTTGCCCCAGAACTCGGGTTCGTTGCAGCACTGCTTTTCTTCACTTTTACACTGTTGCTTGTGGGTGGTACACCAGCCATTCCAGATAGGAGATCATCATTACTTTTAGCCTAAAAACAGATTATAAACTGGTAAGCATTACTGAATTACTATAAAGAATGCCCGATTTCTAAACCTTACTCTGGTAAGGACTTGTCCAATTCTACTCCTCAGGGATTAATATTATTCAGGATTTCAGCACACACAATCCCACTTTCTCAGTGTATCTAAACCCTAACGAGTAGGGCCCTCCGATTCCTCCTGTATTGAATTGTATTTTAAACTATACAGTCTGTCCTCACGTTGTAAAGCACTGCGCAAACTGTTGTGCTATATAAATCGTGTAGAATAAACTAAAACTCCAACATACTGCAGCTCATAAGTAGTTAGATGTAATAGTTGCATTATTTTTTTCAAGCTCTTTCCCTTTTCTTTTCACCTGGTGATCCTGCCAATATAGTGAGGGAAAAAAGTATTTGATCCCCTCCTGATTTTGTACGTTTGCCCAAGAGGATCTGCAAAGAGGAGTGGGACAAAATCCCTCCTGAGATGTGTGCAAACCTGGTGGCCAGCAAGGGTTTTGCCACCAAGTACCAAGTTATGTTTTGCGAAGAAGAAAATGTGTTTTCTTGGATATTTTTGTTATTCTGTCTCTCACTGGTAAAATAAACCTACCATTAAAATGATAGACTAATCATTTCTTTGTCAGTGGGCAAACGTAAAAAAACAGCAGGGGATCAAATACTTTTTTTCCCCTCACTGTAACATGTTTCCTGTCCTAGGATGACAACACTCACTCACTGTATCCATGAAGGAGCAGCACTGTCACCCTAGACTACGCCTCTTATTTGGCCTACAAACACCTTCCCCTCTCCTCAACCTTTACATAGGTGGAGGTGGTTTGCAGTTCACAGAGTAACACTGATCACGCTGTTTGGGATTTCAGTTCAGTGCACAGCTACAAGGACCCTCGATTTCCATCAGGCTCAACAGGCATTTTTCCAAAAAATGTATGTAGCCTGAAAAATGAAAAATCAATGCAACCACCTCATCTAAGAACTGGTAAGCTGCAATATGTTACATTTTTGCTGTTAGGTTTGGATATTAATTTATTTCTCTGCTACTGCAGATGCAAAACCCAAGTGGATTATGTTAGGTTCACTAAAGACAGCCATAGATGGTTGGAATCTCGGCCGGTTCAGCAGGGACTGGCCGAGATTCAAACCCTCTATGGGCAGGCTGATTGTACCCAAGACGATCCATTGATTGACTTGGGTAAAACCAGCATGCCGTATTTTTACATGTGATTATTGGCAGTGGCTATAGCTGCCAGCAATAGTCAGTGTTCTCTTGGCACGGACAGCTCACCGTGCCATCGCCCCCCTCCCCCTCGCCAGGAGAACACAATAGATTCACACTAGAGATTTGAACAATTTTCTTTTCAGCGACC
The DNA here is from genome assembly GCA_029206835.1 of Rana muscosa. Taxonomy (NCBI): domain Eukaryota; kingdom Metazoa; phylum Chordata; class Amphibia; order Anura; family Ranidae; genus Rana; species Rana muscosa. The sequence goes on along the minus strand of CM055116.1, from coordinate 889,126,111 downwards.
CATGTCTGCAGGAAAAAAAAAATGCATCATCTATGCCAAACTTAAAGCACAGTGAATCACATACAACTGCTGTGTTTTTTTCTTTTAAGAAATAGTGCTTTTTAAACTTTTTTTCTATCTCAATGATGCTGATCTTCTCTAGCCTCCTGATGGTGCTAAGAGTGGCACAGCTGATTTTGGTCTCCAACCAAAGTGTATGTGAGGGTGACAATGCAGAACTGCAAATGAGAGACATGACACAGCACTGTCACCCTTTACCAGAAAGTGCCTGAACAAGGACATTTATTGGCAGGATCATTTTACTGAAAGCTGGAGATGTAAAAAAAAGATTGAAAGTTAATTTTGAAATTGCATTAACATATAGAAGATCATATGAAAGTTTAGTGATTGGTTTTTGTATTTAAATTAGGTGTAAACTCAATCAACTGGAATCTTGAAAAAGAACCAGTCATTTGGAAAAAACTTTGTAGGCTTATGTATGAAATCGTTTCATTTGCCTGCTTATTTAGCTTTAGTTACTTTGCCTAAGGCCCCTTTCACACTGAGGCGTTGAAAAAACGCAAAAAAAAGAGTTTTTTTTACCGCGTTCGCAGTAAAAATAGCGCTGCCGCATATGCGTTTTTGCGGTAAAAAGGATTATTTGGTATCCCACAATCCTCCACTCTACTCCGGTCATGTGACCTTCCCACAGCTTCTGGGTGTTTTTATCGCGTTTTTACAGCGGTACTCATTCATTTCAATGGGGATAGGCGTTTTTACGCGCCCCAAAGATGCTCCAAAAAAGCTGTTTGCAGGATTTTTTCCAATGCACAGCCAGCAAAACGCCTCAGTGTGAAAGCCCTCAGGGCTTTCACATTGAGAATGATGGGGCAGGATTATTTCAGGCATTTTTACAGCGCTGTTTTTACCGCGAAAACGCGGTAAAAACGCCTCAGTGCGAAAGGGGCCTAAATTGTCCAGGTCTGACTCCTCAAGGCAACTGGCAGACTTCAGGTGATTGCAAGCCAAGAGTCTAAAGTTCTAAAGGACAAAATACAATATATTTTATCTAGGAAATTTAAGAAAATTTTGCACAGTTTTAAAATTTAGACAAATTTAGTTTCTTGACCGTGTTGGACAGAACTGCATTAATACTAATAAAGAGGAATACTTCCTCTTTAACTCCATTTACCACAAACCACTAACCCAGTACAAAATCCCTTTACCGTACAGATAATTTACTACCAAAGATCATCCCACTTTTTCCAAAATAGGGAACTTTTCTTACTCTGTCATGCTTAAAAATCTAGCATAAAGCACCTTAATGCATTGTTACAGTGGATGTCAATGCACACATGCTCATGCGATTTACAACAGATTGCGGGAGTGCAGTGTAAGGCAACTTACTGAGGATGCCTTTTGTTGGCTTCTACCAAGACACATGCAGACTGCTTAATTGGTTATACTTTCTGTCACAATGGTGCAGGGTGAATGGTGCACACTGATGTGAACAGGGTCTTAGTGGCAAGCCATGCAATACTTAAGTAAAGGAAGGTAGTGGGGCTGTCAACTTAGCAGCTCAGAAACCAAAGAAAGAACCACAACTGACAATGAGCATTTTCATAGGCAAATCAATTAAGGAAATAAAAAGAAAGAATACGAATAAAAAAAAAAATATATATATCTGCAAAACCTATACAGTGTTTACGTAAAGCTTAAGGCCTCATGCCCACGGACGATTTTACAGCCACTTTTATGAGCGTTTTTTGCAGCTTAAAAACGGCTCTCCATGTTAGCCTATGGCCTCATGCCCACCATGACGTTTTTGAGCTGTAAATGGCATAGCCGTTTTTAAGCTGCAAAAAAAACAAAAAAACAAAAACAAAACAACAACAACAGGACCAGTGCGTTCTGAAGCTCCAGCTATAGAGCTGTAAAGACGTCAGACGCCAGCAAAGGGTGTTAAAAGCGATTTAACGAGGCTTAACGCTGTGTTAAGCCTCGTCCGCCGTTTCTTTCTCTATTCAAAATCAATGGTTCCCCACCATGATCCGACTTACGGGGCGACTTGTGTGCAGAGAATCTTGAAAGGGAACCCCGCGAAAATGAAAAAAAATAAAAAATTTGCGTGAGGTTCCCCCCAGGATGATACTAAACCGTTCGGTCTGGTATGGATCTTGAGGGGAACACCCACACCAAAAAAAAATGGCGTGGGGGTTCCCCCAGGATCCATACCAGACCCCTATCCGAGCAGGCAGGTCAGGAAAGGGGGGCGAGCGAGCGCCCCCCCCTCCTAGACCATACCAAGACACATGTCCTCAACATGGGGGGGTTGGTGCTTTGGGGCAGGAGGGCACTGCGCCCCCCACCCCAAAGCACCTTGTCCCCCATGTTGATGAGGACAAAGGCCTCTTCCCGACAACCATGGCCATTGGTTGTCGGGGTCTGCGGAAGAGGGGCTTATCGGAATCTGGGAGCCCCCTTTAATAAGGGGGCCCCCAGATCCCGCCCCCCCCACCCTATGTGAATGAGTATGGGGTACATCGTACCCCTACCCATTCACCTGGGGGGAAAAAAGTGTCAAAAAACAAAAAAAAAACAAACACACTAGACAGGTTTTTAAAGTAATTTGTTAGGCAGCTCCGGGGGTCTTCTTCCAACTTCGGGGGTCTCCGGGGGAGAGCGTTGTGTCAACATCGAAGAAGAGGAGAGGGAAGAAGACGGCGGAGAAGACCGGGCCAACGCTAGCAAAAGAGCGGCAGAAGATAGGGGAGGAGCCCTGCAGAAGAACCGGAGAGCAGGAGAAGAGACCCCCGAAGTCGGAAGACGACGACCCCCGAAGTCGGAAGAAGACGACCCCCGAAGTCGGAAGAAGACCCCCGGAGCTGCCTAATAAATTACTTTAAAAACCTGTCTAGTGTGTTTTTTTATTGACACTTTTTTCCCCCAGGTGAATAGGTAGGGGTACGATGTACCCCATACTCATTCACATAGGGTGAGGGGCCGGGATCTGGGGGCCCCCTTATTAAAGGGAAGAGGCCCTTTCCTCATAAACATGGGGGACAAGGTGCTTTGGGGGGGGCGCAGTGCCCCTCCTGCCCCAAAGCACCAACCCCCCCATGTTGAGGACATGTGGCTTGGTATGGTCTAGGAGGGGTCGCTCGCCCCCCTTTCCTGACCTGCCGGGCTGCGTGCTCGGATAACGGTCTGGTATGGATCCTGGGGGAACCCCTACGCCATTTTTTTTTGGTGTGGGGGTTCTCCTCAAGATCTATACCAGACCGAAGGGTCTGGTATCGTCCTAGGGGGAACCTCACGCAATTTTTTTTAAAAATTTTCGCGGGGTTCCCCATCAAGATTATCCGCACACGAGTCGCCGCGCAAGTCGGATCATCTTGATCCGACTTCTGGTGCGACCTCTATTCAAATCAATGGGCTCCCATAGGGAACCATTGATTTTTAAATAGAGAAAGAAAAATGCGTCTGAAAGATAGCGCGGGGAAACGTGCATTGAATTCAATACGCAGAAAAAATTGCGTTAAAAACGCCACTTTTTTTCCTGGGGTCTGTACTAGCTTTACAGCCCGTTTTTTAAAACGTCCGTGGGCATGAGGCCTAAATGTGAAAATGTACTGAAGGAGGAACCACTTTAAATAAAAGAAAATAGCATATTGACTTACCAGTAAAATCAGTTCTCGGAGTACAGCACACAGGCTTTTTACAATGATTATTAGGTTACATGAAGCTACCTTCAAGTGATTAGACACTGGCAAAAAAAAAAAAAAAAGGCTGCAGAGACATCACCCTATAAAACCCCATCACTTTCAGTTTACTCGGTTTTGTAGCAATCAATAGGGAGATCAAAAGTACAGAGGGGAGGGTCCTGTGTCCTTTACTACACTATAGCAAATACATTTTTACTGATAAGTAAAAAAAAAAAAAATTCTCATGATTGTACAGTAGAGGACACAGGCTTCTTTAAGACTACGTCTGGGATATCCAACTGAGGGGTGGGCAACACAGCAAAAAAGGGCTTACATAACAGATTAAAAAAAGGGATCAACAGACTCAGTGAGCACCTTACACCTGAAAGTTGCATCAGAGGAGGCTTGAACAGCCACCCAGTAAAACTTAAACGTGTGAACAAAAGCCCAGGTGGCAGCCTTGCACATCTCAGAAACAGGTGTCTGATGCTTAAAACGCTCACGAAGCACCAAAAGATCTAGAAAAATGTGTTTTGAACAGGAAAGTTAGGTACTCAGTCCTCCAGACTATAGGTCATAAATGATAATGTGTCTGATTCAGCTAGCAATGGTGGAATGAGAGAAAGGGAGAACCTCAGGAAGAACAAAATGTCAATCCAAATTCCTAAAAGAGGCAGTAGCTGAAAACTTAAATCTCTCTGAACACACCACATTAAGACAGACACCTTCAGGAGAAAGGAGGCTTTAGGCCTCAAGACAACCTTGTCCAACACTAAGAATAACTCCTTACAGGATAAGGCCGATAACTCACAGACCCCTATTGCTGAGGTAGGGGTAAGGTCAGACAAAGGAATATCCCTGAGATGCTAGAAGGGCCGATTCTGAAGAGTCGAGAGAACCAGACTGGGGAACCAAAGATATACAAAGGGAACAAATAGGGGAGAGATGTGAGACACCCCAGAACTAAGGCCTTAACTAAAAAGTGAGAGGCCAACGATCTCAAAACAGAACAGACGAGGCTGATATTTTTCCCATAATTGCACTCAGGGACAATTTTTGGTCCAGAACCAACTAGCGAAACTAGTACATCCCACTGAGTATTTTCTAGGTTGAAAGTCCCTAACAAACAAATAGGCCCATAGGTGTGATATACTTTATGAGAAGTCGACTTCTTAGCCTTCAAAAGGGTATGGACAACAAAATCTGTAAGGCTCCCTTAGGACTGTGGCTTCAACATGCATGCTGTAAAACCAGCAACTGAGATGTAGGATGGAACGCTGGCCCTTGGGACAGAGTTTGAACAGGTCCAAAAACCATCAGCGGAGCACCCAATGTGAAAATCAGAAGCTTGTGGACCTGGTGAAAATTATGGCTAATTTGTTGTTGAATCTAGATGCCAGGAGATCCAATCCTGATGTTCCTCACCTGTGGTAAAGGGTTTAAAAGATCTCCTGTTGGAGAACCTATTTCCCCAGGTCCAGACCCTGACAAGTGAGAATATCTGCCGGCCAATTTTCCAAACCTGGATTGTCGACTGCAATCAGAATAATTTATTATCTTTTCACAATGAAAATCATAAAAATTAAAATGCAGGTGAAGCCTCCTTACATAAAAGACATCACATACCTCTAATGGACATCATCATAAAAACAACATACATCACATGAAAATGTGATACACACTGTATATTTAATTTAACACTTAAAAGCCTTTAGCATTCAAAAAATGCAGAGACTGCAGAAAGAAGCCGTTTTGCAGCCTGGTAGTACGAGAGGAAATACTCCTCAAACCTCCTCTACCCTAGTTCAATGCTTGGTAAATAGGCCCCTTTAATAATCTTCTGCGCCTGTTTTTATCACCTTCTGTAAGGCATGTTTGTCGTGGACTGTGCACATCCCTTTCTACAGAGAGATGTAGAAAGGGATGCTCCATGGCAGCCTTATAGAAGCGGAGGAGGACCCGCTTAGAAAACCCTGCCCTCCACAGCTTCCTCAATAAGTACAATCTCTAAAGAGCTTTGCCCAACAGATGGGATATGTGCCTTGTCCACGACAGATCCTCCCTAATTTTTATTCCCAAGAAACTGAACTCCTGTACCATCTCACCCCCACCCCATCAATCACAACTGGCTCTTAGCTTGTCTCTCTACATCTCCTAAAATCTACAATAATTTCCTTTGTCTTAACCACATTTAGCTCTAAATTATGAACTCTGCTCCAATCCACTAGATTCCTTATATCCTGACGATATGCAGCCTTATCACCATCCCTGCGCATCATCCCATGACCATGCCTGCACCACCATATTGGATAAACAGGGCCAGAATGTGCAGTTCTGCCCAAGAGCGCATCAAATCTTAAAAAAATTATAATAAAATAAAAAAATCTGCTTGTTTCAAAGTGTCACAACTTCTGGTGCCTGCCTGATGTAGGCCATGGCATTGTTGGATGGAATATCATTGGGTGAACTCACAATAGAGGATTCCAGTGTTCTAGGAACAACCCAGTCTTTCTGAGTTCCAAAATACTGATCAGAAGTTGAGTTTCCTCAGATGACCAAGTTCCCTGTACCAGGCTGTTGCACATGAGATTATCCTTCACAGAGGCCATGAGGGACTTGTTAAGGTAAGAGCTGGTTAAAGAATTGCCCATTTTCTAAGGAAACATTCCTCAATGGGATATTGTTGAGTGAAATGTTTTTGAGGGAGAGAAAAATAAAATCTCTGGATGAGGTCAAACTCCACATAGGACAGGCTCAACCAGCACATGCACAAGAAAGGTCTTAGCTGGTGTAGGGAACCTTAAGAAACCCATACCAGAAATTATCCAGTAACAGAGAAAAAAAACTTCCATAAAAAAATAGGGTAGGCTTCTTCCAATAGAGAAAAGAGGTCCATCAGCTGCATATAAACCAGTAATGATTTGAAGTCTGTGTCCTATACTGTACAATTAGGAAATGTAGTGTGTATACACACACACACACACACAATTTATTTATATATATATATATATATACACACACACACACACACACACACACACACACACACACACACACACATATACACATATACACACACACACATATACACACACTGTGTCGGATCTCGGATACCCCAGGTGGGCACATCCGCCAGACCTGTGTCTCCTGTCCTCCAAACGCACCTGCAGATACGCCATAACCAGCCCTTAACCCCTCAATCCCGAGACAATCCACACAGGTGTTGAGGGTTAAACATGCAGAGCATTAACAGTTTATTAAAGCCAAAACATACACTTTTACACACAGTTAGGGACACTCCCCTTAGCCTTGTCATAGAGGGGGGGTAGGGGACAAGGAAGAACCAATGGGAACTGAACATTGAAACAGAGACTACAGTTAAACAAAGGGATTATGGTAAGCAGGCAGTCCTTCAATACACATCCCCTGCGGAGAGATGTCTGCAGTCCAGACCATTGTCTATGTGCCATGAACCGACACAATTAAACACAGCAACAAGAGGGGGGGCGGATGGGGGAGAAGGGATGTAGCATTACATTACATTATCTCAATGCCAGCTTTCCCCCAGTCTCTAAGTCTGGGCCATAATCTGTGGGTAAGCGGCCAGCCCACAGTCCCTTCCAAAACACACCGTGACAGTGGGTTCTGTCACATTTCTCCCCTTTTAAAAACAGACTAACCAGGTTCCTGACCCCCAACTGGTCTGGACCTGTGTTAGTCACAAACTTTCACCCCAGGCAACCAGGAAAAGGAAAAGTACGTCTCTGGCGCTGGGGAGCAAAATCGCACATACGGTCTCCCGTGAATAAAAACAGCCGCTGCAGAGTGGGAACAGCTGTCCGCACTCCCGTGATCCGGGGCTGGGTTGCAGATATTGAGGGGAGATGAATTATCTTTTGCCCCGATGCCAGCGCTTCCGCTGGTAGGGAACGTAGGCTGGTAGTGCTATGCATTTGGGGAGGAAAAGGTACTTGCTTTTCTCCTGGAGTAGCTACCAGCCGCTGAGGAGGTATCTTGCAGGGACTATCTCCCGGACTCTCCATCTCTTTTTCTGATGCTGGGCAGAGGCCAACAGCGCTCTGCCCCGTAGCCAGTGCTTCTGCTAGGGGGACATATACAACGGTAGAGTTCAGCCGCTGGAGAGGGGGGAAGGGTTTTCTCCCCTCCTGGTTCTGTGACCAGCTGCTGAGGCGACTTCTGACAGGGGCCGTCTCCCAAACCCTCCAAAAACCTACTGAGGGTGGGCAGAGGCCAGTGGCACTCTGCCCCGTAGCCAGCGCTTCTGCTGGGGGGATGAACACTGGGGTAGTGTCCAAGTGCTGGGGAAACAGCTCACTGAGGTCATCCCTCGGACTCTCTGGATCCAACTCTGAGGGTGGGTAGAGGCCAGCGGCACTCTGCCCTGCAACCAGCGCTTCTGCTGGGTGGATGAACATTGGGGTAGTGTCCAATTGCTGGGGAGGGAGAATTGCTTCCTCCACTCCCTTTGGGGATATCTGCTGTTGGGGAAACGGCTCACGAAAATCATCTCTCAGACTCTCCGGATCCAACTCTTTTTCTGATGCTGGGCAGAGGCTAGTGGCACTCTGCCCTGTAGCCAGCGCTTCTGCTGGGGCACCGGATGCGATACTCTCGACTTGCTGCTGATCACCATTTACCAGCCTTCCAGCGCCCGTCTCAACTTCCCCTTCTGAGACCTTTATGCTATTATCTTGTCTCTCTGCTTGGGGAACCTCCGGTGCGTTCCGGCATTCTAGCACTCGCAGTGCCCTCTGTATCATCGCCGCTTCTTCCATTGCGGTTAGGACGGGAAAACGTAGGGGCACCCCTAGCCCCATTTGTTCCGCATCTTCGTGACTGTCCGCTATTTTTCCAGGACAGTCCCAGGCAACGGGAGCCATGCCAGGCTGCTGATCACCGTCAAACAGCCGCTTGTAGGCAATCTCGAGCTCCCATTCCTGCTCAACCAGGAACTCCAATTCCTCCAGGTCACATGCCTCTTCGGGGAGGTCCAGCACCTCATCTCGGCAGTCAAGGATGTTTTCCAGCCGCCACTCCTCATCGCTCCCAAAGTCTGGGTCTCCGTGCATTTTTTGATGGAGCAGCCCCACGCCGCCGTAGCCAACACCTTCTGTCGGGCTGCCATCTGCTGTACTTGTCCACAGTTGAGCCGCGAACCACCGGAGGGCTCTGTAGCTGGCGTCCAGCCTCATCTCCTCCTGGACCAATCTTCCGAGCTCCGTCTTCCACTCATCTCGCGGTCGTTCCCTCAGGAACACCTCTCGCGCATGGTACTGCGTCCAGTACATCTCTGTGGAGGAGGGAAGGATCTTCCCCTGATGGTGCTGCTCATGGCTTAGCGTTTCATGCCAGAGTTGCCAGCGGATCACATCCCCCCAGCCGAGCATGGTGCGCCCTGTCGCTGGTCCCCGATGTTGTTTCCGCATGCCTTGCAGCCTCCTCCCGAACTCCGCTCTCATGCTGGCTGGTCCCCGTATTGCTCCTCGGCGGCTGCCCAGATTTTGAATCCTGGTGGTGGTTTGGATGGCCCGGACTGCAGGAGACATCCCATCGCTGCCACCACTGTGACTTGACCGGATATTGGTGGATGGGACTGCGGTCTCCACTCACAGCAACCCAGCACAAGAGCTGGCAACAGAGCAGAGTGCCGCGGGCCTCTGCTCTCAACTAACAGAAGAGGGAGTTCCGGTGGTACTGGATGGGACTTCGGTCCTCACTGACACAACCCCAGAAAATGGTGTGACACGGACAGGAGGAGGTCAGCCTTGCTTTGCAAGCACTGGGGGATTTTCACCTACCACAAGTGGATGGGACTTCAGTCTCCACTTGTATACCCCAGGGATGCCGGGCAGTCGACCCAGATCCCCAACAGCATGACGGACTGAGCCCAGTCACCCTGTCTTCTCTCCAGCGGCTGAAAGGACTCCAGGGAGAAGGGCCAGTCCAGGCCTCTCCCCAGCGGCGGGTATGTTCTCTGAGAGAGGCAGAGGTTGGCTGGGTAAGTAATGCTCTGTTTGGAGCAATTTATTTGGGGTACTGTGTGGATACCGGCATTAGAGGAATGGACCTATGGACTAACTTCAGAGTCAACCCATCTGGGGTCTCCTCCTCTGTTAGTCTCCTGCCGAAAGGGGAGATGTGTGACAGGAGGGTCACTTTGGACACAGGGTGAGCCAGGAAATAATGGACATTAAGAAATATATCTTGGGCTACCTAAAATGGGTCTGTAATATTTATCCACCATATCCCCAAGGATATCTATAAAGGACTATTTACTGTTTCTGAACTCAACAGGTTAATTGAGAGATACTGAGGTGTTCAGCCTCAATCACCTGTCTAGTGTAATGTTAATGAATTCCAGCCTCTAGAAGACCTGTTCATTGTTTGTGGTGATGTGGATTGGGGAAATTAAGTCTGTCCTTGTGTGTATTGTAAAGTATCAGACAGTCTGGTGACTATAAAGGTCATGCATAGTCATTCAAACATAAAGGGGATTATTAGAACCTGTTGTCTCCTAGCAGACGTCAAAATAATGTGTGGAGTCTTGTAATGTGTGGGTGGAGCTGGGCCATTGTTCATGTTAAACTACTGTGTATTAGATGTATATAAAAGTTACAATGTTTCTCAATAAAATTTCATTCGTTCCTGGAAGAGACAGAGTACGTCTCGTTTCTTCTGGAGGGATTAATCTTATGGGAAGTGATCGCCTGGCTGTGGAAGATTGGTAGCGAGTGGATGTGTGTCCAGGAGAGGGGAACATCGTAAACGGCGTTAACCCCCCTTTCGTATTTGGGGTGCTGTTACACATACATACATACATACACACACACACTATATATATATATATATATATATATATATTTATTTATTACACACACACACACACACACACACACACACACACACACACACAGCGCATTCATAAAGTATTGAGGCTGCTTCACTTTTTTTCAATTTTGTTATGTTGAAGCCCAATGCTACAGTTGTTTACATTTCCCCCCCCCCCCCCCCAATAATCTACACTCAGTACTCCATAAGGACAAAGTGAAAACAGGATTTTAGAAATGTTTACACATGTATGAAAAAGGAAAAAAACTGCAATATCACATTGGCATAAGTATTCAGACCCTTTGCAAAAACACTTGAAATTTAGCTCAGGTGCCTCCCATTTCTCTTGATCGTTGCTGAGAGGTTTCTACATATTGATTTGAGTCATCCTCTGTTAAAGACTTAAAGAGTAAGTAAACCCCCCTATCGTTTTCATCCAAAGAAGCTGCCATCTTTGCCTCCGTTTAATCTACAACTGCCATGATGCTCCACATGTAGTCAGTTATGACTCCAGCCATTGGATGGTTTGGCAGTTTGGTTAAGAGCACAACCAATAGGAGTGTTACATTTCCGGCACGTGCCGGAAATGAAACCATTTTACGGATGGGTTTACTTTCACTTTAAGGACCGCCCACCGCATATATACTGCCACCCGCGATCACTCCTCAGAGAGGCAGAACGGGGATCTGCCAATGTAAACAAACCAGATCCCTGTTCTGACAGGAGAGTATAGCGAGATTGTCTGTTGCTAGTAATCAGGAACAGCGATATATCTTTACTCCCAGTCAGTCCACTCCCCCCACAGTTAAAAACACCTCCCTACAACACACTTAACCCCTTGGTCTCCCCCTAGTGTTAACCCCTTTCCTGTCAGTGTCATTTATACAGTGATCAGTGGATATTTTTAGCTCTAATCACTGTAATAATGTCACTGGTCCCAAAAAAGCGTCAAATCTGTTCGCCGCAATGTTGAAGTCCCACAAAAAATAAAATAAAAAAAAATCACTGATCACCGCCATTACTAGTAAAAAATAATAAAAATTCCATAAATCTATCCCCTATTTTGTAGACGCTATAACTTTTGCGCAAACCAATCAATATACACTTATTGCGATTTTTTTACCAAAAATATGTAGCAGAATACATATTGGCCTAAACTGATGAATACATTTGATTTTGTTCTTTTTTATATATACCGTATATACTCGAGTATAAGCCGAGTTTTTCAGCACATTTTTTTGTGCTGAAAATGCCCCCCTCGGCTTATACTCGGGTCACCTTTTCGCGCCTGATCTCTTGAACTTTGAGGACCCGGTACCGGCCGGTCATAGGTCCCCTGGATCCCAAACTTGGCACACATGTAGCCCCACTCTTCCTCTACAAGTGTGCAAAGTTTTTTGACCGAAGGACCTACGGCCTGGGAGCACCTATTTTTCAAATCCGGGCACCCCTTCTATAGACTTCCATGTTAAACGGTAATTTCTCTGGTGACTTTGAGGACCCGGAACCGGCCGGCCATAGGTTCCCTGGATCCCAAACTTGGCACACACTTCCATAGACTCCCATGTTAAACGTCAGTCTAGTCATGAGCACAGTGAGGCATGCAGATGGACACCCTAGGCTTATACTCGAGTCAATAAGTTCTCCCAGTTTTTTCTGGTAAAATTAGGTGCCTCGGCTTATATTCGGGTCAGCTTATACTCGAGTATATACGGTACTAGCGCAGAAAGTAAAAAACATTATTTTTTTTTTTTTAATTGTCAGTCTTTTTTTGTTTATAACGCAAAAAAAAAAAAAAATGCAGAGGTGATCAAATGCCACCAAAAGAAATCTCTATTTGTGTGGGGGGGGGGGGGGGACATCTATTTTATTTGGGTACATTGTCGCACAATGGGTGCAATTGTCGGTTAAAGTAATGCAGTGCTATATCGCAAAAATGGCCTCGTAATGAAGGGGGTAAAACTTTCCAGTCCTTAAATGGTTAAATTAAATTGATTGGACATGATTTGGAAAGGCACACATCTCTCTATAAATGGCCATACAGCTGGTCGCCCAGCCAAACTGAGCAATCAGGGGAGAAGGGCCTTAGTAAGAGGTGACCAAAAACCCGATGGTCACCCTCACTGAGCTCCAGAGATCCTGTGTGGGGATAGAACAAAAGTTCCTAAGGACAACCATCACTGCAGCGCTCCAGCAATCTGGGCTTTATGGCAGAGTGGCTAGATGAAAGCCTATCCTCCATGCAAAACATGAAAGCCCGCTTGGAGTTTAAAAAAAAAACACCTAAAAGGACTCTTCAGACTGCGAGGAACAAGATTCTCTGGTCCGATGAAACCAAGAACTATTTGACCTCAATTCAAATCGTTATTTCTGGAGGAAACCAGGCACCGCTCATCACCTGCCCAATATCATCCCAACAGTAAAGCATGGTGGTGGCAGCATCATGCTGTGGGGTGTTTTTCAGCAGCAGAGACTGGTCAGGGTTGAGAGAAAGCAGAATGGAGCAAAGTACAGAGATGTCTCTGGAGAGACCTATAAATGGCTGTCCCCAGGCAACCTGACCAAGCTTGAGGATTTGCAAAGAATGGCAGAAAAGCCCCCAATCCCGGTGTGCAAAGCTTTGAGTCACACCCAAAAACACTCAAGGCTGCAATTGTTGCTAAAAGTGCTTCAAGAGTCAGCCAGCCAATGGCTGCGCTGCTTTCAATCCATCCAGTGTAGCCAATCGACGGCAAGGCTGAGAACTGAGGAGGATGACGGTGACGAGCGTGGGACTTTCGAGGGGTAAGGTAAGTAAAACGGAGGCGGAGGGGGGGGCGGTACTGTAGGATGTTTTTTCACCTTAATGCATAGGATGCATTAAGGTGAAAAAACATTTACCTTTATAACCCCTTTAAGCTTTGTAGTGGCCATCTCACGTTTTTTTTAAATGTTTCACAAGGCACTTTGCAGCCCTCAGTGTCTTGCTGATCTGGGGATCCCTCAGGGCATGGTTGACAACCAACTGCAATCTGACCAGCACACCTGAGAGAAGAGATGCCATGCTTTTCCTCCAAAATACGCAGAGCAGCGACAACATTTGCACTGCAGCATTATGCAGCTACAACATTGCCCATGGATATCTCAAACTTTTTCTACTAGATGAAATACAATTAATATTGTAATCATAATTAAACATAGTTATTAATCACATTCCGTTCATAATAGTATGCAGATTTACTACCCTACCTGTACCCTCTTTGAAATACAGTACATTATTAGCATTGAGCATTCATAGATTTCATGTTTAAATTGGTTCCTACTTCCTAATGTTATTAATTATTGTGTTGTTTTTTCTCAGGAAGAGGCAAAGCTGTGTACAGGATTTCTTCTTTCATAAAAAGGATGTCACTGTTTGTACACCCTAAATGGCCGTTACACTTACCAATAGCATACTCAACATGATTGTAAAAGATATGAGACCTCTTTCTATTGTAGACGGTCAAGGATTTCGTGAGATGATCAACGCGCTTTACCCAGGATACACACGTCCCTCCAGGTCCCATTTCACTAAGCTGATGGAGAAGAAATATGAGAATTTTAAAAGATTGAAAGCGTCACTCAAAGATGTGAAATCAAAAATAGCTCTCGCCACAGACGCATGGACCAGTATTGCCACAGGGCATACTTGGGTGTCACATGCCACTTCATTAATGAAGACTGGATTCTTACATCGTACAATCTGACCACTATGCCACTTGAAGATCATCACACAGCTAAAAACATTGCTAACTGGGTGGAAAAAGCAGCTGAAAAGTTTGAGATATCCATGGCCAATGTAAATGTAGTTGTCCATGATGACGCTGCTAAGCGTATTTTGGAAGAAAAGCATCATGGCATCTCTTCTCTGAGGTGTGCTGGTCATACATTGCAGTTAGTTGTCAACCATGCCCTGAGGGATCCCCAGATCAGCAAGACATTGGAGGGCTGCAAAGTGCCTTGTGGAACATTTTAAAAAAAGTGAGCTGGCCACTACAAAGCTTAAAGCAAAGCAGCAACAAATGGGTACCCCTGAGCATGCACTAATAAATGATGTATCCAAAAGATGGAACAGTACTTTACACATGATCAGCCACCTGCTTGAACAGAGGTGGCCTGTGACTGCGACTCTTTCCGATCCTGATGTCACACCACGAGTGAGGCGCTTCCTGGATTTAAAACATGATCAGTGGAGCTTACTTGAGGAAGTGGAACAAGTCCTGAGGCTTTTTGAGTGTGCTACTGTTCTCTTGAGTGGAGAGTCCTATGTGACTGCTTCCGCTCTACCTCCTCTGGTAAAGGGCCTCCAGATACAGAGCACAATTTTCGAGACAGCAGCAGTCAAGGCTTTTTAAAGTGTTGCTGCACAGGAGATGACATCAAGATGGGAGGAGCGGGAAACTAAATTCAGAGATGATGGTGGAGAAAATATATATGTCTTATTGCAGCAGCCCTGGACCCCAGATTCTGCAAACTAAAATTCCTGCCAGCAGAGGACAGTTTAAAAGTTCACCTCAAGGTCCAAGCTCTTGCTCTTGGAGAAAAGAAGATATGAGGAAGAGCAAACACATCAACATCAATGTGAGGAACAACAGGTTCAGTCAGCCAGTGCAGACATGAAATTTTCAGAGAAAAGGCAAGTGTCTCTGTTGGACAGTTTGCTCGGTTCAGATTCAGATGACCACAGTAATGGTGAGGATGACACTGGTCACACCCAAGATCAAGAAACTCACAGTGAAGCTGTGAGGAATGAGATACACATGTATTTTAGTGAGCAGGCTATTCCAAAGGAAGAAAATCCGCTGAAATGGTGGAAAGAAAATGAAGAGGTTTCCCATCTTGGCCATGCTGGCAAAGAGTTACTTGTCTGTGCCTGCAACACCAACCCCATCTGAAAGGCTTTTCTCAGTTGCTGGCAACATTGTGACTAAAAAAAGAGCAAGCCTCACCTCAGAGCATGTCGATATGCTAACCTTCCTCCATTGCAATGCTATATATTAGTAACACAGGCCCCCAAACTTTTGCACTGTTCATGTCGGGCTGTATTTATGTTGAGATGGCTGCCTTCAGGTAATCTTTGCACTGTATTGGACATTATTTTTGCAGTGTTGAGCGGTGCTTTTGTTGGACTTGGCTCCTTTAAAACTGTTACCTTTCAGGTATGTTTTACATTACATCGTGTTATTGAAGGTTGACCAGTATTTTTGTGGTGTGTTACTTGTATAAACAACACTTTAGGGCATCAGGCATGAAAATGCCATATAAATTCTGCCTAACACTTTGCAAAAGATGCATTCTGAAGGCATTATGTGGTTTAAAGTAACCTTACTACTTTAAACTACATAATGCCTTCAGAATGCATCTTTTGCAAAGTGTTAGGCAGAATTTATATGGCATTTTCATGCCTGATGCCCTAAAGTGTTACATTTTATTTTTTGGCACTTTATTTTTGTATATGTCTTTCATGTGTTTTTTCACACACAGTGTTGAGCAGCAGTGCTTTTGTTGAATTTATATGGCATTTTTGAATGCTTCTGGTTCTGAATTAATGGCATTATTCGTGCCTGATGCTAAAGTGTTGTTTACATTTTATTTTTGGCACTTTATTTTGTATACTGTAAAATCTTCAACCACATTGAAGTATTTTTTGGAAAAAATTTAATAAAAGTTGAAATATTATATTATAAGTTGTACTTATTTGTAGTAAAGTTATCCAAAGGATTAATTAGCTAATCAAAAAAAGAACACTAGATTAAGTAAAAAAAATGAATAAAAATAATCGTTAGAGTAGTCGACAGAAAAAATAATCGTTAGTTGCAGCTCTACAGGACTCTGTCACGTTCCTCTACCCCAAACATGCTCATCCATGTTTTTATGGACCTTGCTTTGTGCACTGGTCTAAATCATTTGGTGGAGGGGAGATTATGGAGTGGGGTTGTTTTTCAGGGGTTGGGCTTGGCCCCTTAATTCCAGTGAAGGGAACTCTTAAGGTGTCACCATACCAAGACATTTTAGACAATTTCATGCTCCCAACCTTATGGGAACAGTTTGGGGATGGCCCATTCATGTTCCAACATGACTGCACACCAGTGCTAAAAGCAAGGTCCATAAAGACATGGATGAGCGAGCTAGGGGTGGAGTAACTTGACTGGCCTGCACAGAATCCTGATCTCAACCTGATAGAACACCTTTGGGATGAATTAGAGTAGAGACTGCGAACCAGGCCTTCTCTCCAACATCAGTTCCTAACCTCACAAATGCGCTTCTAGAAGAATAGTCAAACATTCCCATAGACACTCCTAAACCTTGTGGACAGCTTTCCCAGAAGAGTTGAAGCTGTTATAGCTGGAAAGGGTGGGCCAACTCAAAATTTAAAACCCTGTGGACTAAGACTGGCTTGCCACTAAATTTCATGTGTGTGTAAAGGCAGGTGTCCCAATACTTTTGAATATATATATATATATACACACACACACACACACACATACATATATACACACACACATACATACACATAGATAGATCTATATATCCATCCATCCATCTATCTATACACACACACACACGATATCAAAGAAAGGCAGGCATACAGCACTCAAACTAATACAATACAAAGAAGACGTTTATTGCAACCATACAAAATCAGCAGCCAACATAGCAAAGCTAAAGAAAATGTGGTTCCATTTACAAAAGTCTCAAGTGCATTAGCTATCTGTTCCAGGAATTTGTATACAATGTATGTATGCACAAATATTCAGCCATAAAAAAATTCTGACAAAATTTACAACAGCCAGAAAAAAAAATACAAGGCAGGAGCACCATCTAGTGGCTTGTCTACCGTGCAGGAACACAAAAGAAATTGTAAAAACGTGCATTAGGTATACAATTGTACAAAACAGTGCCCATAAAAGGTTTGGAGCAAATAAGAACATTTCTTAAAAATGCTAACAATGCAAGTTTTTCTATGTTACCAAGAAACGTCATGCGTTGTGAATTATTTGAAATAAAAAAAAAAAAAAAAAAAAAAAAAAAAAAAAAACCTTGCTGGAAAACAAAAACAAAAAAATATATATATATATATATCTCTCTCATGGGAAGGGGGTGTGCAGGTGGAAGTTTATAGAATACATACCAGAGAAGTGGGGGAAAGTTAACAAGGTTGACGTGAGCCAAAAAGCTGTTAAGGAGGACCATAAAAATAGCATGAGAGAATGTAATCTAACAATAATTAGAAACTGCAGCGCTACAATAGCCTATACTATAATAAATATATATATAAAAAAATATTGTTTAAACCACAATAATTACCGTATTTATCGGCATATAACACGCACAGGCGTATAACACGCACCCTAACTTTAAGAGGGAAGTTTCAGGCACAGTTTACCCTCTATTTTCAGGGTAAAAAAGTGAGTGTTATACGCCAATAAATACAGTAAATGGTGTAAAAACAATAAGTGGAAAAAGTCCAAGAAGTGAACGAGGGGGTTGATTTAATAAAAGGCAAATAGTCTGTGCACTGCAAGTGCACTTGCTCGAGATGAGGGGAACATGCAAGGAAAATAAAAAAAATGCATTTTTGCTTGCACATGATTGGATAATAGAAATCAGCAGCGCTTTCCCTCAGATCTAGCGAGATGCACTTGTAGATCACTTAACCACTTAACGACCGCCCACCGCCGATTTACGTTGGCAGAATGGCACCGACAGGCAGAATCACGTAGATCTACGTGATCGCCTTTGTGCAGTTGGGGGGTCCATCCGGACCCCCCTTCACTGCAGTGAGCGTCCGTTAAGTGTTCGGGAGCGATCAGGCATGAGGGGGCGGCCGCTCGATTCCGCCTCCCCCCCCTCGCGATCGCTCCCGGCCAATGAAAATGCTTCCTCCGCCATGTGATGTAAACACAGGCAGGAGGAAGTGATGTCATCTCCCTCGCCGCTGACTTTTCGTTCCCGGCGCCGAGCAGAGAAGAAGCAGGTTAGTGCACCAACAGTCCACTGACACGTAGGTACACATAGGCACACAAATCACCCCCCAGTCACCCCCAGATCACCCCCCAGGTCACCCCAAAGCCCCCAATCACAGTGTCACTGATTGCAGTGATCATTTATTTTACTGATCACTGCATTTAGTGTCATCTGTGATTGTAAAAAGTTGCAGGGCAGTTAGGATTAGGCCCCTTTAGGTCCAGGGTAGCCCCCTAACCCCCCCTAATAAAGGTTTAACCCCTTGATCACCCCCCAGGTAACCCTTTCACCCCCTAACTTCAGCGCCACTAAGCGATTGTTTTTCCGATCGCTGTATTCGTGTCGCTGGTGTTTTAGATAGGCAGTTATTTTTTTTTAGGTTCGCCGCAGGTTTTTATTAGTGTCAGGTACCCCCATATATTATTTTAACCCCCTGACTGCCCCTAGAGTTAACCCTTTCACCAGTGATCGCCGTATAAGCGTCACTGGTGTCACTGGTTAGCCAGTAAGTTATTTAGTTATTTAGGTTACCCGTCAGGTTTTTATATAGTGTCAGGTACCCCCATATTTAACCTAATAAAGGTTTTAACCCCCTGATTGCCCCTAGTTAACCCTTTCACCAGTGATCACCATATAAAGGTTACGGGTGACGCTGGTTGATTAGTTTGCTTTTTATAGCATCAGGGCACCCGCCGTATATAACCCAATAAAGGTTTAACCCCCCTGATCGCCCGGCGGGTGAGATCAATTAGGTTTTAGCGCCAGAGAGGGTCTGCGTCGCCCCAGGCAGTGTTAGGTTAGTGACAGTAACGCTAACACCCACGCGCAAAGCATACACCCCCCTTAGTGGTATAGTATCTGATCAGATCTATACTAGCATCCCCAGCGGTTTAGGGTTCCCAAAAACGCAGTGTTAGCGGGATCAGCCCAGATACCTGCTAGCGCCTGCGTTTAGCCCCTCCGCCCAGCCCAGCCCACCCAAGTGCAGTATCGATCGATCACTGTCACTTACCAAACACAACACACATAACTGCAGCGTTCGCAGTGCTTGGTTTTTGGGGCCCTGTACGCGGCTAGGCTCCCAAAAAGTCCCACACATGTGGTATCCCCGTACTCAGGAAAAGCAGCAGAATGTATTTTGGGGTGCAATTCCACATATAACCATGGCATGTGTGAGCAATATATCATTTAGTGACAACTTTTTGTACATTTTTTTTTTCTTTTTGTCATTATTCAATCATTTGGGACAAAAAAAAAAAATATTCAATGGGGTCAACATGCCTCTCAGCAAATAGCTTGGGGTGTCTACTTTCCAAAATGGGGTCATTTGGGGGGGTTTTGTGCCATCTTGGCATTTTATGGCCTTCAAAACTGTGATAGGTAGTGAGGAGTGAAATCAAAAATTTATGCCCTTAGAAACCCTGAAGGCGGTGATTGGTTTTTGGGGTCCCGTACGCGGCTAGGCTCCCAAAAAGTCCCACACATGTGGTATCCCCGTACTCAGGAGAAGCAGCAGAATGTATTTTGGGGTGTAATTTCACATATGCCCATGGCATGTGTGAGCAATATATCATTTAGTGACAACTTTGTGCAAAAAAAAAAAAAAGTTTGTCATATTCCCGCAACTTGTGGCAAAATATAAAATATTCCATGGACTGAACATGCCTCTCAGTAAATAGCTTGGGGTGTCTACTTTCCAAAATGGGGTCATTTGGGGGGGTTTTGTGCTATTTTGGCATTTTATGGCCTTCGAAACTGTGATAGGTAGTGAGGAGTGAAATCAAAAATTTGCGCCCTTAGAAATCCTGAAGGCGGTGCTTGGTTTCCGGGGTCCCGTACGTGGCTAGGCTCCTAAAAAGTCCCACACATGTGGTATCCCCGTACTCAGGAGAAGCAGCAGAATGTATTTTGGGGTGCAATTCCACATATAACCATGGCATGTGTGAGCAATATATAATTTAGTGACAACTTTTTGTAATTTTTTATTTTTTTTTTGTCATTATTCAATCACTTGGGACAAAAAAAAAAAATATTCAATGGGCTCAACATGCCTCTCAGCAATTTCCTTGGGGTGTCTACTTTCCAAAATGGGGTCATTTGGGGGGGTTTTGTACTGCCCTGCCATTTTAGCACCTCAAGAAATGAGATAGGCAGTCATAAATTTAAAGCTGTGTAAATTTCAGAAAATGTACCCTAGTTTGTAAACGCTATAACTTTTGCGCAAACCAATAAATATACGCTTATTGACATTTTTTTTACTAAAGACATGTGGCTGAATACATTTTGGCCTAAATGTATGACTAAAATTGAGTTTATTCGATTTTTCTTATAACAAAAAGTAGAAAATATCATTTTTTTTCAACATTTTCGGTCTTTTTCTGTTTATATCGCAAAAAATAAAAATCGCAGAGGCAATCAAATACCATTAAAAGAAAGCTCTATTTGTGGGAAGAAAAGGACGCAAATTTCATTTGGGTACAACATTGCATGTCCGCACAATTTACAGTTAAAGCAGCGCAGTGCCGATTCCCAAAAACAGGCCTGGTCCTAATGGCCCGAAATGGTCCGGGGCTTAAGTGGTTAAAGTGGACAGACTGTTTGCCTAAGTAAATCAACCCCAAGGTGTCTTTGGCAAAGTCTTGACTGACAGAATGTGTCCGGCTGAGCTATGGTGTGTACCACACAATGGAGTGCGACAGACCTGGCTTTTGCGAAGCAAGAAAGTTAAGCTGTTAAAGCCCCCGGAGGAAGTGGTAAAAGTGTATTTTTTCCCCAAAAAAATAACTACAGTTATTTCCAGTATTCAGAAGGATCAGCCAGGCATGGCACATACATACTTACATTAGTCCAAGCTGGACATAAGCCATACCTAAACTTCAGCTTTAATGCCAGTATTACAACCAAAGGGAGCTAGGTTGCCTAATTAATCACCATAACCTTTTCATAAAAGAAAGGATGTAACTTTTCTCCAATTAGTTGGGAACCTTTTTGTTAAGGGAGCTCACTTTATAATTGAGGATCACAAAGATTTCTGAGGCCTTCACTGGTTGACAATTATTGGGAAGAAATTGAATAGACTTGTTCACTTTATGGACTTTTATTGTTTAGCACTCTTTAAATGTGTTTAGTTTGAACAATATTCTTATTATGTTTTACTGTAAAAAGGAGATTTTATTGTAGTGCTGCAGTTTAAAATTTTTGTCATATGTTTCATTTTACACCAATTCACTGCAAATGCTTACTTAGAATTATTTTGTTTGGATAGGCAGTGCAGAAACATACGTTTTTACCATACAGAATGTCAGCTACAATAAAAACGACAAAGCTGGGATATTTTGCCTGCTGCTTCACAAACTAGCAAACAACTTTTCAAATACAGAAGCAGCATTTTCTTAACTTACTTTCTGTATTTTCCTCCCTCCGAGTGTGCATACAGGGTCACTTACCACATGGTGTTGGCTCCAACTTAGTATGATGGTTAAAGTGGAGTTCCACCCAAAAATGGAACTTCCACTTTAAAGAAAGGTGACCCCCTGACAATGCCACATTTGGCATGTAATTTTTTTTGGGGGGGGGGGGAGCGGAAACCTTCTTTTTAGAGGGTTCCAGCTCCCACTTCCTCCCGGGCCGCCGCGGCGGAAGTAAGCTCACCTCTCCCCCACCCTCTCCGCAATCATCTGTGACACGTCACAGGTGATCGCGCCGCCAGTCACGGTGCGCAGTGCGGCTCGCGCATGCGCAGTGCGTGCCCGGCTGTGAAGCCACAGCCGTGCGCACCCACGGTGACAATGCCGGCGCCGCGGAGATCAGGGGGAGACGAGCAGGGCTTCGTTCCCCTACATCGCTGGACCCTGGGACAGGTGAGTGTCCGATTATTAAAAGTCAGCAGCTGCAGTATTTGTAGCTGCTGACTTAATATTTTTTTTTAGGCGGAACTCTGCTTTAATATGTGCTTCTGTGGTTTATGCAGACTTTATCCATCTACGAGGCAACAGTCATTTTCCAGCAGCATACCAGCTCTCAGTCATACAGATGCATTTCCAATGTTATATAGAAAAAACAGAAAGGGCTCCCATAGCACTGCATTAGCAAAGTGAAATTGAAAGGATTCAATGCATTAGTGGAGCCGCCTGTGTGCCCATTCTCTATTTTCTATGCAACACTGGAAATCCAGCTGTGCAACTCGGGCACCAGCGCAGATATCCAAGCTGATTAGAGCTACAGGGGAGAAGCCGGGACCATACTGGGGAACAGAGATCGCTTTGTGGAAGGGAAAAATCCACGTAAACAACTATCTGAAGTACATAGTGATCATATACCAACATGAGGTCATCATCATCTGGAAAGTGAGGGTAGGTGAGAAAAGCACTGCTTGAAGAGGACTCTCTATTGGTTGTCTTTGATAATATGATTGCTGTGAATAAATTCAGAGGTAGGGGGATTGAATAAACACATTACCACCTAATACCAATCAAGAGCTAACGTAGACAAACTGGTACTTTATCCATTATAGATTTTACACGCTTACTAGACTGTGAATTCTACCAGCTGCTGAAATGTCTACGAGTGGTCCCCAGGCAGCTGGGGTATGAATTAGATTTCAGTCGCAGATACTTTTGATGTTGCTTGCAGCATCCTAGCTAGTAGTCGGCATCAGTTTACACACCTTCTTAGAATACATTTCTCAAAAAACATGAATCCAAACAGAGGTGAACTGATCTTCCGGCTATTCAGTGTTCACCATTGTTACTAACTAAAGGCTACAGGTATGTAAGGCCATATGACATAAAATGTGAGCATATTTCCCCACACAGGAACCACAGCTGCTTGTGTACATACACCTATAGACAAAAGTGTCAGGATGGAGATAGTCTACGTCCAGGGGGCGTAAGATCACATACATACTTTTGGAGGTACAGGAGTATACCTGCATACAGATGCATTAACATGTGCAGCTGTACACAGCAGCCGAGGCTCCAAGGTGGAAAAATAAACCCAAATTATACGTTCTACTGTAGCCTTAGAAACAGCTCGATTGTGCTGTATCTGTGTGCAAGAGGCTTAAAGTTATTTTACATGTTATTGATTACCAATGCTGTTTTACCAAAGTGCCGAAAACAAGGTGAATATTAAGAAGACACCATTTTCTTCGTATTCATTGTTTTGCATAACTAAAGTAAAGGTAAAGACTTACAGTTTTCAGTGCGTAATCTTTATGTTAGTTCTGGAATATTTTCCTTTGGAGTGAAGGAATCAGAATGCTGTATGTTATTAATGGTCCCATTGTGAATAAGACAGGACCACTATGTGGTAAAACAGCAGTTTTCCATCTCCCCAGTTGCAGCATTGGATCTCTACTGTAGCCAAGGGAAGAACAGAGATATGACAAACACAACCACTGATGGCCACTGCCTGACTTAGGCTTCAAGTACACATAGCCTATTTTGTCCCATGGCGCGATTTTGCCCGGCGCGATATTGCCTGGCGCTTTGCAGGCGCTTCTAACCCTTTATTCAGCCTCTAGCGGGGGTTAAAAGCGCCCTGCTAGCGACCGAAAAGCGCCTCTAAAATGACGGTAAAGCGCCGTTAAAACTTGTGGCGCTTTACTGCCGACGCCTCTGCGCCTCAGTGGGAAAGTGCCCCAACTCATATACAGAAAGGATTAAATAAACCATCAGTACAAAGAAATTCCTTACATTCACCAATCAGAATCATACCTGCCTAGCAAATGTGTATCTGATTGCTTACATAACAAGCTAAGAAGAGTAATCTGAAAGGCCATAATGGGTCACAGTTAAAGTTCCCAAACAGTGATGGAGGTTGTCCAATTCATGGTGCAAGGGCAGAGCACGCTTCAGAAGCATCAAGCATAGTCATACACCTGCCCTAGAATTAGCACTGGTTTCTAGAGTTAGAGAATAGGAGCCCTGTCAGTGATAGGCAACAGTCATTGCAGGATCCATCTAAAACTAATGGTAGCTTCACTAAACATTCTAATCTGTGCCCATTATGGTACATAGGCATTCTCATAGCACGAGCAAAGCTTGTTCTTTTACCTTTGATAAAGAAGATCCTGGGCGAGTTATCTTGGATGAAGTAGGTGCGTTGCTCTCGGATTTTGCCCTTTCGGTGCCTTGTGGTTTATTTGTGACAGGTACTTTGGGGACGGAGCCTGCACTCCTGTTTGCTTTCCTCATCCTGGGAGCCCTGTTTGTGATGCATTTACAGCTGGATCTGTGTAGAAGAAAGAATATTATGAAATTCAACAAAATAAATATTTTCAACGAACCTAATCTACCCTTACTTAGAACACTAATTACTGCAGGTTCTTAAGTATGTCAATTTTACTACTGGAATATTCATGGAGATCAGCCTGCATAGCATGTAGACTTATGAGGAGTCAGGAAAACCAATAAGATCTGGTAGATCTTCAAACCTGTGAACTCTCTGAGTTGGATGCAGAGTCTACTTTTAAAACCTCTATGTTGAATGCTTTCACATTTTTTACATCTGCCTAATGCTCTAGTTAAAGGTCACAAAGACATTAAAGTGGTTGTAAAGGTAAAAGGTAATACATTCTCTGCATGTAATCCTACAGGTATGGCATATGCATACTTACACGGTCCAAGCTGGACCAAAGTAACTAAGCTATAAATTCCATATTTGGAGTTCAGCTTTATTGAGCCAAGTTGCAAAAACAATATAATGCTAGATGACTAGAATACTAGATTAATATTTTATTAAAAGTACCATAATTATTAGTATATTGGATTATAAAGACTATGAAAAATGATTAAGAGACATAACGAAGAGGACCTATAATGAAACGTTAAAGTGGTTGTAAACCCCGTTACACAACTTGCACCTACAGGTAAGCCAATAACAAGGCTTACCTGTAGGTACTGTAAATATCTCCTAAAACGTGCATGGTTTAGGCAATATTTACCATATACGCTCGCACAGACGTCATCTGCGCATGCGCACTTAAGCAGCTCGATCGTGCCGTATCTAAAGGGCCTATGCCGTGACCGGTGGCTCCTGCGTGCATGTGCAGGAGTGACATCATTGCGGCTCCGGCCAATCACAGGGCCGGAAATAACTCCAGGAGACATGTCGGTGGGCACAGCGGTGTACAGGAACCGCTGCAACAGCTTTGATCTAAGGTAAGTATTTCATAATGAGCTAGTATGTGATGAATACTAGCTCATTATGCCTTTGTCTTGCATGTCGTTTTTTTTAGGGGTTACAACTACTTTAATAGTCGTGTTGTGATTAACAAGAGTGAAACACTTTTCCTGGAAAAACTGCACTTCAGGCTCCCTGATGTCTGATCATGATGAAAAAAAACAGGCATTTGGGAAGAGGATCTTCAAAAGGAAGCATCAGACATGCAAAGAACATTAAGCATTCAATAGAGCACCATTTTGCCCAGAAAAGGGAGAAATACTGAAACCATTTATCCATACCAGCAATATTATTAACAGTGTAAAGTTATTATTTCAGTAGAAGTGCAATTAGGAAACTATTTTTCTACAAAGCTTTACATGTAAAAGCCATGCCTAAGAGTGGATACAGAAATAGTATTTTTCATCAGCCGGAAAATTCTGTGACTTTCTGATTTGACTTTACTTCTTTACGGACTTTAGGTTAGACACCTCCTCCTTCCCAACTTCCAACCCCCCCCCCCAGTCCCATTGCCATTTAGGATGAACAGCAAATGGACATTTACTTGGTTTACAAAAGTAAACGGATCATTTAGAAATGCACACAGTGTATTCTCCCTTATAAAGGGTAAGGCAAGTATAAACCTAACTAAGCTTAAGGCCTCATGCCCACTGGCGTTTTTACAGCTGCGTTTTTTGCAGCTTAAAAACGCCTGTCCATGTTATTGTAAATATTTTTATTTATTTTTTTTGAAAAAAAAAAAAAAAAAAAAACGTCGGAGCTAAAAACGCGACCGCGCGTTAGTGCGCGTTTTTGCGCGTTTGACGCTCGCGTTTTTTTCTGCCTAATTCTGACGCTGAGGAACGCACTGGTCCTGGGTTTCTTTTACAGCTTAAAAACGTCTATGCTATTTGCAGCTCAAAAACGTCTAGGTGGGCATGAAGCTATAGACTAACATGAACAGGCGTTTTTAAGCTGTAAAAAACGCTCAAAAACGCGGCTGTAAAAACGTCCGTGGGCATGAGGCCTAAAGAGGAAGAAAACCCCGGCCCACTTTTTCTAGTTTTTAGTTATTCTATTACCCAAGGTTATTGCAATGCTTATTACATCTTTTATTTATTTTTTTAAACGAGGCCCGCAAATACCTTTTCTCTAGCGTTCTTTTTTTCTATGTTTCCGGGTATACAAATCGCCATTCTTGCACCTGTTCATTGCTTCCCTTTCTGACGTCACTTCCGCCCTTACTGGGTCCCTGTTAGAAATCTTGCGCATGCACCGTAACCAAGCCTCGATCTGGATTTCCGTTACCGCGCCAACTAATATACAAGAAAATATGTCTGCGGCTTGTGTTTTGTTTCACTCCCCTTTTGTTACGTATCAGGAAGAGATGGAAGGAGGTAAACAGCGCAAGACTTCTCCTCTGTGTCAGACAGAGGGGAAGTTCTCACACACTGCGTTCTGGAAATACTAATAATGACAAACCGGCAAGCATTACTTGCCGGTTTTGACGGTGTAATGTGCGCATGCGCGGTGACGTCATTAAAACTAAATATACGATTTTTAAAGGAAATACAGCGGTAAGTACACTTACACAGGCAGCGATCAGCTTCCTGTGTTATGGGGAATTTTTTAAGACAATGTTGTGACAGAGGGTTTACAGCCACTTTAAATCTACTCTCACCCTCATTCAAAGCCTATTCTGTCTACCCAGAAAATCACATGATGGGAGTCCCAGACCCAGAGCCGACTTCCGTGTAGAGGAGGGACAGCTGACAGTGGCAATCTCTCCTCTACACTGAAGCCGGTGCTGGAGAGATCATGTGATTGTGATTTTTATATATATATATATATATATATATATATATATATATATATATATATATATATATATATATACACACACACACAGTATATCTCTCTCACACACACTGTATATATAGTATTAGATTAGGTATATTTAAAGCAGACTACAAGATACTAATCAATGTGTTTCACTGGGACCCAAACTTTATGGGCAGCACAGTGGTTAGCACTTCTGCCTAGCAGCAGGAGGGTCATCGGTTTGAATCCCAACTATGACACTACCTGCCTAGAGTTTGCATGTTCTCCCCTGTGCTGTGCGGGTTTCCTCCCACCCTACAAAAGACATGATGGTAGGTTAATTGGGTCATGTGTAAACTGGCCCTATTATGTGTATGAATGTGAGTTAGATTGTAAGCTCCTTGAGGGCAGGGACTTAAGTGAATGTACAATATACATGTAAAGCGCTGTATTCATTTACACAGCGCTTTACAAGTACCTGTAAAAAAACAGCTGACAGAATGCAGTGAAACAATTTTAAACACAGGCCTGTACCATGGCTGCAGAAATATATACACGTTACAATTCAGATATAGTTTGATCTTTCTGTGCATTCAGATACATTGACTGCCATTACTAACAAAGATATTATTGATCTGATAAGCTGTTAAAGGAGGCAGTTTATAAAATATATATATGCAGGTCCATCATCAACTACTCTTTATAAAAAACACATCTAGAGCACTGTTGTGGCCTGGCAGATTACAAAACATTTACAAGGCTCCCTGTTGTCTACATGCAGCTAATTAGAGCTGTACAGTATTCATGGATCTATGCCAAACTACAGATAAAAGGGATATCAACATTACACAGATTGATGTTTCTACCCAGAACACGAAAACATTCTCAATGTAACCAACATAGAAAACAAACATGCCCAAGTCATCTTGTGTATTTATATGGAAAGTGTTAAAATCTACAACAACCAGGCAGTTTGAGCTTCTTATGCAAATCGCCAATTCTCTTGGGTTTGAATTTCGAATTTTCCAAATATGATTAGTAGAGACAAATAGTTAATAATACTAGTTATAAAGATATTTCATAAAGCCACTGTTCCTGGAGGCAACCTTATGTTGATGGTACTGCTAAGCTCAATGCGCTAGGGCCACCTTCCACCGCTGCAGAAGCCCATCCAGCACCTACAGAACTTTGAGGCAGCGATCCTCGGACGGCTGTTGTCAGTGGAAGCTGTGTACTGCAAATGGTAATGGCGTGATCTACTATGGAAGCTGCATTAAACCTTTAAGATCAATTCAATATGATGCCAAGGCAGCAGACAATTTGGCTCAGGACCCACTTTTTAGATTTTAGGATAAGTACGGTACTTGAGGGTGAGGTGGAGAATGAGTGCCCCTTTTCAAACACTTGCCTGAATAGGGAATAAGTATGGCTATAGACAGGATGATATTTGCTTGAGAATGACAAAGAGAGAGATAATGTAACTGGAGAAAGGATAAAACCCACATGTACAAACAACAACTCTAGGTGCTTGTTATTGCCCCCTAGGAGATTAGAAGAGGTCCAGTAGTCATAATCAAAATTTCTAATAAAAAACTTGCAATGTTTAGTTATGGCCACCCTAACAATGGACCTGGGTTGTATGAGCTATATTGTACATGCTAAAAATGATGGAGTTTAGCTTTAAGGAGAGCCATCTAGAAAATTGCATGAGGTTCTTTTTGTAAGCAGCAACCGGTAGATGAAGGTCTGATAAAAATTAAAAATAGTTTTATCTCTGTTACATAGTTGGTGAGGTTGAAAAAAGACACAAGTCCAACCTACTGTATATGTGTGTGCTTATGTCAATATTACAATGTATATTCCTCTGTGTTTCGTTCGTTTAGATGCCTAATAGGTTTTTGAAATTCTCTATGCTCCCTGCTGAAACCACTGCTTGTGGAAGAGAATTCCACATCCTTACCACTCTTACCGCAAGGAACCCTCTACGCAGTTTAAAGTGGAGCTCCACCCTAATTTTACACTTGTGCTGATCGGATTCCTCCCCCCCTCCGGTGTCACAATTGACACCTTTCAGGGGGGAGGGGGGTGAAGATACCTGTCTAAGACAGGTATTTTCACCCACATCCAGGAGTCCTCTCTGCGGGAGTGACGTCACTTCCCCCAGACTTCCTGTAGTGTTCTGGGAGACACTCGGCTCCCAGAACACAGGAGCACCAATCAGAACGGCGCAGCGCGACTCGCGCATGCGCCGTAGGGAACCGGGCATGAAGCCGCAGGGCTTCACTTCCTGGTTCCCTCAGCGAGGATGGCGGAGGGAGCAGCAGAGTGACGAGCGATCGCTCGTCCTCTGCTGCGGACGTCGCTGGACTCCAGGACAGGTAAGTGTCCAAATATTAAAAGCCAGCAGCTGCTATAGCTGCTGGCTTTTAATATTTTTTTTTCCGGCGGAGCTCCACTTTAAGGTTCAACCACTTTTCCTCCAATTTTAGTGAATGGCCGTGTGTCTTTATGTTCCCTTTTGCAAAAAAGTTTTATCCCTATTGTGGGGTCACCAGTACGGTATTTGTACATTAAAATTGTATCCCCTCTCTTCAGAGAGAATAAGTTCAGTGCCCATAACCTTTCCCCATAACGGAGGTCCTCCAGGCCCTTTTATTAGCTTTGTTGCCCTTTTATGGACCCTCTCCAGTTACAGCACATCCTTCCTGAGGACTGGTTCACAGAGCTGGACGGCATACTCCAGGTGCGGCCGGACCAGAGTCTTGTAGAGTGGAAGAATTATTGTTTTATCTCTGGAGTTAATCCCCTTTTTAATGCATGCCAATATTCTGTTTGCTTTGTTAGCAGCAGCTTGGCATTGCATGCCATTGCTGAGCCTATCGCCTACTAAGACCTCCAGGTCCTTTTCCATCCTAGATTCCCCCAGAGGTTCTCCCCCTAGTGAGTAGATTGCATTCATATTTTGGCACCCAAATGCTCAATTTAAAATGTTTCTACATTAAACCTCATTTGCCATGTGGTTGTCCACCCCATTAAATTGTTTGGATCTTCTTGCAAGGTTTCCACATCTGCGGAGAAATTATTACTCTGCTTAGCTTAGTATCGTCTGCAAATACTGAGATTGAGCCGTTTAGCCCAGGGCTCGACAATCCCCGGGCGCCAGGTCGCAAATGCGACTAAAATTAGCGACCTGGCGCCTGGGGCAGCACAGTTGAGGTTACCTGCATCTCCGTGTGCCCCTCCCCCCCGCGATCGCGTGATCTCATCGGGCCGCGCCGGCTGGTAATTTAGGCCTTGGCTTTGCGGCCTTCTGAAGGCCTAGGCTTCATTCTGTAATCTGGTGCCATCTTGTGGTGGCCGTTGGTATGACAAGACAACCAGCAATGCTTGCCTGTTTCACTGCCCGCCCATCTCCTTCCCTTAGAAGTTAACCCATAAACATTATACAGGTCCTTCTCAAAAAATTAGCATATTGTGATAAAGTTCATTATTTTCTGTAATGTACTGATAAACATTAGACTTTCATATATTTTAGATTCATTACACACAACTGAAGTAGTTCAAGTCTTTTCTTGTTTTAATATTGATGATTTTGGCATACAGCTCATGAAAACCCAAAATCCTATCTCAAAAAATTAGCATATCATGAAAAGGTTCTCTAAACGAGCTATTAACCTAATCATCTGAATCAACTAATTAACTCTAAACACCTGCAAAAGATTCCTGAGGCTTTTAAAAACTCCCAGCCTGGTTCATTACTCAAAACTGCAATCATGGGTAAGACTGCCGACCTGACTGCTGTCCAGAAGGCCATCATTGACACCCTCAAGCAAGAGGGTAAGACACAGAAAGAAATTTCTGAACGAATAGACTGTTCCCAGAGTGCTGTATCAAGGCACCTCAGTGGGAAGTCTGTGGGAAGGAAAAAGTGTGGCAGAAAACGCTGCACAACGAGAAGAGGTGACCGGACCCTGAAGAAGATTGTGGAGAAGGACCGATTCCAGACCTTGGAGGACCTGCGGAAGCAGTGGACTGAGTCTGGAGTAGAAACATCCAGGTCCACCGTGAACAGGCGTGTGCAGGAAATGGGCTACAGGTGCCGCATTCCCCAGGTCAAGCCACTTTTGAACCAAAAACAGCGGCAGAAGCGCCTGACCTGGGCTACAGAGAAGCAGCACTGGACTGTTGCTCAGTGGTCCAAAGTACTTTTTTCTGATGAAAGCAAATTTTGCATGCCATTCAGAAATCAAGGTGCCAGAGTCTGGAGGAAGACTGGGGAGAGGGAAATGCCAAAATGCCTGAAGTCCAGTGTCAAGTACCCACAGTCAGTGATGGTCTGGGGTGCCATGTCAGCTGCTGGTGTTGGTCCACTGTGTTTTATTAAGGGCAGGGTCAATGCAGCTAGCTATCAGGAGATTTTGGAGCACTTCATGCTTCCATCTGCTGAAAAGCTTTATGGAGATGAAGATTTCATTTTTCAGCACGACCTGGCACCTGCTCACAGTGCCAAAACCACTGGTAAATGGTTTACTGACCATGGTATTACTGTGCTCAATTGGCCTGCCAACTCTCCTGACCTGAACCCCATAGAGAATCTGTGGGATATTGGGAAGAGAAAGTTGAGAGACGCAAGACCCAACACTCTGGATGAGCTTAAGGCCGCTATCGAAGCATCCTGGGCCTCCATAACACCTCAGCAGTGCCACAGGCTGGTTGCCTCCATGCCACGCCGCATTGAAGCAGTCATTTCTGCAAAAGGATTCCCGACCAAGTATTGAGTGCATAACTGAACATAATTATTTGAAGGTTGACTTTTTTTGTATTAAAAACACTTTTCTTTTATTGGTCGGATGAAATATGCTAATTTTTTGAGATAGGATTTTTGGGTTTTCATGAGCTGTATGCCAAAATCATCAATATTAAAACAAGAAAAGGCTTGAACTACTTCAGTTGTGTGTAATGAATCTAAAATATATGAAAGTCTAATGTTTATCAGTACATTACAGAAAATAATGAACTTTATCACAATATGCAAATTTTTTGAGAAGGACCTGTATATATTTTTTATTCTAACACCCTAGAGAATATAATGGCGGTCGTTGCAATACTTTCTGTCACACCGTATTTGTGCAGCGGTCTTACAAGCGCACTTTTTTAAATTAAAAAATACAACAGTAAAGTTTGCCGAATTTTTTTTTTTATATTGTGAAAGATAATGTTACGCTGAGTAAATTTGATACCCAACATGTCACGCTTCAAAATTGCGTCAGCTCGTGGAATGGCGACAAACTTTTACCTTTTAAATCTCCATAGGCGACATTTAAAAAAATTCTACAGGTTGCATGTTTTGAGTTACAGAGGATGTCTAGAGCTAGAATTATTATTATTATTGCTCTCACTCTACCGATCGTGGCGATACCTCACATGTGTGGTTTAAACACTGCTTTCATATGCGGGCGCTACTCACGTATGCGTTCGCTTCTGCACGCATTGGTCGTTAAAAAAAAAAAAAAAAAACTGGCTCCTAACTTTTTTAGCTGGCTCCTAGATTCCAAGCAAATTTGTCAAGCCCTGGTTTAGCCCATCCTCTAGATCGTTTATGAATAAATTAAATAGGACTGGTCCCAGGACAGAACCCTGGGGGACCCCACTTTCCACACCAGACCATTCCAAGTACTCCCCATTTATCACCATCCTCTGAACTCATCCCCTATAGCCAGTTTCCAATCCATGTAGTCACCCTTTGGTCCGTGCTGACAGACCTTAGTTTGTACAGTAAACGTTTATTGTTAACTTTATCGAATGCCTTTGCAAAATCAAGATACACCACGTCTATTGGCCTTCCTTTATCTAGATGGCAACTCACCTCCTCATAGAAGGTTAATAGATTGGTTTGGCCAGAACGATTCTTCATGAATCCATGCTGATTACTGCTAATGATACCGTTTTCATTACTATAATCCCCTCCAAGAGCTTGCATACTATTGATGTTAGGCTAATTGGCCTGTAGTTCCCAGGGATATATCTTGGTCTGATCAGGTCTGTATTGTTATTTTTTTAACAATCAAAGGTGCTTTATTGTTGGCAAAAACGGGCAAGACAAAGTATAGAGATTGACTTTGAATAAAGCGCTTGAATTACATACAAGGAATAGGGAAGGAGACACAACCGTAGTTTAGCAGTGTAATTCAAACTAGACAGTAGACGCAAACATCAACAGGTTTCAAGAGGAGAAAAAAAGACTTTGATTTATAGATAATTCACATCACCCCTCCCTCCAAGGCTACTAGGTGCTGGTCCATGGGGCCCACACTTTGTCATACTTCCATTGACATCCCCTGTTTATATAAGTTATCCTGTAGGTGGGCAGGGCAGCATCTATCAAGGCTTCCCAGGTGGAAATAGAAGGGGGGGGGGGAGGGAGATCCATTTCAGAAGAATCTCCTTTTTGGCATAGAACAGGAGGCGCTGTGCATCATCATGAATCCCCAATAATGCCAACTGCAGCCGAAGGTTTATTTCGCCGAAGACTTCTGTCCAAAGCCGCATTATAATCGGGAATTTCCAGAAAATATGGAGGAACGTCCCCCCTGTCCAGTGATAGTATGTCACCCTGCCACACCCCGTCCATCTTGGGGGAGTGCAGCATATAAGATCGACAAGGGCTTCTTTAAGTCTCCAGGGGATACAAGTTCCTCAAAAGGATCAGCCAGAAGGAGTAGCGGCCGGGGAAACTGTGCTCTAGCAGCATGTCGGAGCTGTAGGTAATGAAATCACATCCATAGTGGTAGCTGAAATTTGTAAAGTAGGTCATTCATCGGAAGACACCCTGAGACATAACATCTCCCAGGGTGACAACACCCCTTTTGGCCCAAACCTTGGGATCAGGCAGGGTGCGAAACTGTGGCAGACTGGGATTCCCCCAGAGTGGGTGGGCCCGGAGACCACTGGTCGGGATGCATGAACCTCCTTCTGGCAGCCACCCACACCCTCC
Source organism: Rana muscosa (assembly GCA_029206835.1). Taxonomy (NCBI): domain Eukaryota; kingdom Metazoa; phylum Chordata; class Amphibia; order Anura; family Ranidae; genus Rana; species Rana muscosa. The sequence continues at coordinate 889,091,614 of CM055116.1, read as the reverse complement.
AGGTGGCCCGGGTCGGGCCAGGGACCTGTGCATATGCCTTTGGCCCCCTATATACATAATTCCATAGATCCGCCAGAGCCCAAGTTAACTGCCTCCAAACAGGTGGCTGCATTTGACTTAGAGCCAAAGACTCACCACTGGACCATCACACCAGCATTGCAGCCCAGTAGTAGACCCTGAAGTTGGGCAAAGCCAATCCACAGGGTAGAACGTGTCAGTCGAGAGACCCCACCCCACCAGAGATAGGATCCCACACATTGTTCGATCTCTTTAAAACAGTGAGACCGCGATCCATACCAGACATTTCCGTAAAAAGTAGTTACATTTTAGATAGCAATAGCAACACCATTTTAATACGGCCCAGTAGATTAATGGGAAGGCTAGTCCAGGAGGCGCATTTGGCTTTCAAGGTCGCCAGAGGGAGAAGGTTCTTCTCCATATAGTTAGCAGGATTTTTGGTCCAGGTCTGTAATGTTAGTAATCAGTAGGTCTAGTAAAGCTTTGTTTCTTGTTGGTGCATTTACCATCTGACCCATGAAATTGTCCTGTTAAGTTGACAAAGCTGTCAATATGACAGCATGTCATTCACTATACATCATTGGCTACTTAGATAGGATACAGGCAATGACGTACATTAAACGTCCTTAGCAGACAAACAGGTACAGCCTGCCGATACATAGTCACTGATATGTTCAGGTAGTCAAACAGGTCTGATTTAAGGAAAACCTGACTGTGTGGCCAAACTAATCTTGGTGACTGATCTCCCCCCAAATGTCCTCTGTTTTTAGGCCTGTGCCTCTATTTGTGGCACTCAGTGCCCGATTTGTCTGATAAGCGGGAGGGTACTGCCTTTTTTTGTACATTTCACTGCGATTGACACTGTTACGGCTGACGGCTTGGTAACAATGTTTTGTCTCCAGCGTGCAAGTTTTTGGTTAAAGAATAAAAAAAAAAGGGATCCAATCTGAGATTGTTTATTTTACAAACATTCCCACTGTCAAGCTTCATTTTAAAGATTGCCGATCTTGCTTAAAAGAAAAAAAAACTAGTTGCCTGGATGTCATGCTGACCCTCTTGCTTCAGTCATTTACAGGGATGAGGTTTGCAGATAAGAAATTATTTAAGGTACTTGCACACAGTGCTAACCTCAGATTCCTGGCACAAAATTCCTGCGTAAAAACACAAGGATGAACTGTATAGTTAATGCACGTATTCACGCGCATAAACATTCTTTTACGTTTTCCTAAGGTGTACCCGTATGTGCAAAAAATACTGCTCAGCAATGGCGATCTTTGTAATTTTTTTTTTTATTACTGATCTAAGTTTACGTCCCTATGTGTATAGACCCATTAGAAAGAAGGGGCTACGTTTACATCAGTATAATAAAAACGCCTGAATGTCTAAAAATGTGGCTTTTTCAGGCGTCAGTGTGAAAAAGCCCTTACTGATGTGCACATTTAGTTCAGGTCAGGGACTTAAAAGTAACTGAAGGTAAACAATCAGCCAGCTACTATTTTCAGGAGGAGGTCAGCAATGGCAGCCCCTTTTAGTTACTTCAGGACAATTTACATTCATGTACTATAAATGACAGCTACGTCTGAAAAAAGACTACGTATACTCCACTATCTGTACCACTAGTCTTGACCTCTATATGAAATCGGCATATACTATATCCAGACATAAAACACAAGGAAAATGCATTGAGTACCTGCTGTTAGGCTGGTTGCTCTTCGGAGAACACATGTAGACAGGCTGTTCTGGACTATGTCTGATACCACTCCACTAGAAGACTACAGGATAAATTCAGCATCTACTCCCCTCCCTCTCACCTTTCAAATAATCACCGCGATCCAATGGAACTCCACAACACTCGCATCAGTAAACGCTTTCAATATGGCACGTCATCAGCCGTGTAACCACATCGGAAGGGTCAAAAAGGTAAAAGGATTGAAGTTTAAACCACGCACATGATGCCGAGGCTCCTGCTCACATCGCGTGGTCATATCTTCCTTATTTGGAATCTCGCATAAGACTGCAGGGATCCTGACAGACATTAAACGTCCCTAATATTTGGAATTCCTTGGAAATGACAGACAAAAGAAGGATCCTGGTCTCCCTCCCCCATCTACAGCAGCCATCCAATAGTAAATATATTTATGAACATCTGGGCAGCATAGACAGACCGTTATGTATGATGGCTGTGAAAAAAAAAACACAAGCATAAAAACCTCACATCAGTGTTCCTAGAGCTCTTTTACTTCCATTCCTAGACCACACATTTACTGATCGTTTCCAACCAGGGAAAACTGGAAACAGCCTGTTTTGATGTCTAGTATCAGTAGTTTTTATCAGCCAACAAAAAAGAAAATGCTGTACAACCAAAAAAAAAAAAAAATAGGATTTTTGTAATCACCGTAAAATCAGTTTCTCTGACGTCCATGGACTGACGCAGCTGTCATACTGATTACGTGTGGGTATATGTCCCTGCTTGCAGGAGAAGACCTAGGCAGAATGTTAGATGTTAAAACATTCTAGAACAAACCAGAGCTGAACAGCCCCGCCCAGGGGGGCGGTCCCTCCGGACATTACCCTCCCACCTGCAGCTAGCAGCCTCAGTTCGTAACAAAGCAGTACAAACTTTAAAAAGGAAGGGTGGGTGCTGTGTCAGTCCATGGACGTCAGAGAAACTGATTTTACGGTGAGTACAAAAATCCTATTTTCTCTTATCGTCCATGGGCTGACACCGCTCGTATACTGTTTACGTGTGGGACGTCCCAAAGCAGTATAAGAAAAGGGTGGGAGCAAAAAAATAGTAAAGGAACAACCAAAACTTCACTCCAAACCAGCAGAGCTCAATGGAGGAGTTGCAACATTAAACAGCGGCCTGCAACACTTTGCGGCCGAAGGAAGCATCCGAAGATGCAGCCACATTAACCTTATAGAATTTTGAAAAGGCATGAACGGACGACCAGGTCGCCGCCTTGCACACTTGTGCAACCGACGCTTGATGACAGAAAGCCCAGGAAGCACCAATTGCCCTGGTGGCATGCGCCGTAATCGGAAAGGGAGGGGCCACCCCCTTAATGGCATAAGCCTGTATAACAGTCTGTCTGATCCATCTAGAAAAGGTGGCAGACGACACCGCTCGGCCCTATTCGGACCAGAGACAGACACAACTAGTGAGTCATATCACGTACCACATAAAATGTGTGAAGCGCAAACCCCCTGGAATGCGATGTGTGAGGACACAAGGACAGGAGGACAATGTTCACATGTAGGTGAAAAGCCGAGACCACCTTTTGCAAAAGGAAGGTCGCGGACGCAACACCGCCTTATCCTTATGGGTGACCAAATAGGGCGACTTGCAGGACAAGGCCGCCAACTCAGACACCCGTCTGACAGAAGTAATGGCCACTAAGAAGGCCACCTCCTGAGACAAGGTCAAGAGGGGAATATCTCTGATATTTTCAAAGTGAGGTTCCTGGAGAACCGAGAGCACCAAATTCAAATCCCAAGGAGGGATAGTAGGTTTCAACAGGAGGGAGCACATGGCGAACCCCCTGCACAAAAGGTGCTACCAAGGAATGACCCACTAGCGGTTGCTGAAGGAAGACGGCCAAGGCCGAAAACTGACCCCTAATGGTACTCAAAGCAAGCATTTGGGTCACACCACGCTGCAAGGACCGCAGGATACTGGGGACGGAATACGTCCGTGGACGCTAGTCCAGCTCATTGCACATAGCGATGTAAGCTTCCCGAGTACGGTGATATATCTTTCAAGCGGAAGACTTCCGTGCCCTGAACATGGTCGAAATGACCGAATCCGAGAGACCTCGGACTCTCAGCACCTGGCTTCCAATAGCTATGCCGTTAAGTCAGAGACTGTAAAGAACAGGATGAAAATTAGGACCTTGAAACAGAAGGTCCTCCCTTATTGGCAACCACGAAGGAACGTCCGCGATGAGACGTACCAGATCAGTGTTACCAAAGACGCCGAGACCCACCCTGCGCAAGAGGGTCACCAGAATCCCTTCGGCCACAACCCTGCGCAGCAGGCGAGGAAGCAGCTGCAGCGGAGGATAACAGATATCAGGTAATAATGACCCCATGGGGCCCACCAACGGAACCGAGGCATCCGCCCAAGGATCCCTGGACCTGGCCACAAACCTTGACACCTTACGATTGAGTCGAGAGGCCCTCAGGTCCACAACCAGCATGTCCAGGTGTAAGGACCACTCTCCTGGTCCAGCGTCTGGCGACTGATAATCCGCCTGTCAATTGTCTACGCTTGAACGTAGACAGCCGATAGAGACCACGTGGGGAGGCATATTCTGATTGCCCATATTTCCAGAACATTGATCGGTAAACGGCTTCGTCCGGAGTCCAAGCCCTGGGGCTGACAGGACTCCCCAGACTCCACCCCAGCCCGTCAGGCTGGCATCCATCATGAACACCGTCCACTGGATGGGGAGGGACGACTTCCTGGACCGAAGAGTCAGGGACCCCAACCACCACGCCAGGGACGCCCTGAGTGGGTGACTCACCTGGATCTGAAGACCCAAGGACAACAGGGATTTGTCCCAAGTGGACAGGATCTCTTACTGTAATGCCCGTGTGTGTGATTGGGCATACGGAACAGCCTCGAACGAGGCCCTCATGAGTCCCAGGAATCTCATGCAAAAAACGGGTTGACGACCATTTCCGAGACGTCAGGACCCGCACTACAGACTGAAAAGTCAGTAACTTCTCCAGGGTTAGGAATACCTACGCCTCCATGGAGTCCAGGATCAGACCGAGATACTCCAAATGCTGAGCCGGGACCAGGACCGACTTCTGAATGTTCGGGAGCCACCCGAAGTCCCTAAGGGTCTGACTGACAATAGTCACACTTCTTCTAATTCTGAGCCATTGTCTGCTCTTAGAAGAAGATCGTCCAGATAGCCCATAATAGCAAGGCCTCGCTGTCTCAGCAAGGCTAGAACTGGAGCAAGCACCTTGGTAAAAAACCTTTGGTGCCGAGGCTAGGCCGAAGGGAAGAGCCACAATTGATGGTGGTCTTCGCCGATCGCAAGCGCAGAAACTACCGTTGACGTGCGCAGATCGGAACATGCAAGTAGGCGGCCTTGATGTCCAAGGATGCCAGAAAATCCCCTTGATGGAGTGCGAATGGATTCCATGCGGAACTTTTGCACCATCACAAAGGCAGTCAGGCCTTGAGGCCCAGGATTGGCCGAACTCCCGTCCACCTTTTGGGACTACAAACAGATTTGAGTAGAAACCCTGAACAACCTCTCCTGTGACGGAACCGGCACAATCACTGCGGACCTGATCAATCCTGTACGCCCCTTAATAGGGCAGGAAGGAGAGGGAGAATTGAGAGAAAGAATCTGTCTGGGGGCCAGGAACGGAATTCTATCCTGTATCCTGAGGTGACCACCTCGCACACCCACTGGTCGGAGATCCGGGAGGTCCACCGAACCGTGAACCTGCAAGGACGTCCCCCCACCCCAGAGTCGGGCAGGGGCAAGACTCCATGCGGCGGTGGGCTTGGGAGCTTGCTTGGTAGGCTTACGCACCCAGGGATGCTTATGTCCCCCAGCCGCACTTTTTCCAGTCTGGGAGGGCTTACCCGTGGATTCTGACGAGAAGAAACTCATTCTTCTTTGCCGGAAAGGAAGGGCCCGGCCTATGGTGGGGGTCCTTTTTCCATACCAGACTGAGGAAGGAAGGTGCTCTTACCCCTTGTGACATCCATAATAATGGCATCCAGGGTGGCGCCAAACAGTCTACCGCCCTTAAAGGGCAAGTCAGCCAGGAGCTATTTGGAAGCTAGGTCAGCCGACCAGCATTTCAACCAGATAAGGCGACGCAGCACCACAGCAGATAGAGGCCCCAGAAATTAAAGGGGCCGCATCCAAAGTGGCATCGCACACAGAGACTAAACCCTGCGCCAGTTGGTGAGCCAGGGTAATGGTCTCAGGAGGGAGATTATGCTCCTGAACCGTCTGGTGCAAAATCTTTGCCCATCCTGTGAGTGTCTTGAGACACAAGTGTCGCCGCCCCTATAGGGCGTAAGGCAGACCCCAATAAGGTAAACATAGTTCTACTCACCACTTCTGACCTCCTGTCAGTGGGATCCTTAAATGCAGGAGTCCCTTCCATTGGGAGCGTGGTAGCCTTATTCAAACGGGCGACCGGGGGGGGGGGTCGACCACTGGGGGGAGAGCCCCTTCTTAACCAGGTCCTCCTTAAAGGGGTACCTCATGGCTAGGCGCCGCGGGACCGTCAAAGTCTTCTGCGGCTTATCCCAGACATAGTCAATGAATGTATCAAAAAAAGGCACATATGGAAAAAACCTTTTTGAATAAACAGCTTTAAAAAGAAACCAAAGGAGACTACCTGAGGTTCCTCAGCCTCAACATTCAGCTTGAGAGTGTTCCTCACAGCATCAATGAGTTCACTTACAAGCACCCTGTCAGTTTTTCAGAACTGGAGTCTTCCTCACAGGGAATATCCTGTTTAAAAACCTGAAAATCCTCAGAGCTAGGGTCCTGAGCAGCAATAGCTAGGCCCATATCTGAGACAGAGCACTCCCCTACAGGAGGATGTGTGGGGAGGGGGCGCTTTACAGCTCTCTTGCGCTCGCACACCGCTTCCATCCTGACAAGGATGATTCCAGGACTGCCGACAACTAGTCGCTAGGGACCGCAACTGCCAGTTGCCTCAGACAAGTGTGGAGAAGCAGGTGAACTAGACTCCATACTGCCACCCTCCGAGACTTTTAAACACTCATAGTGAGTAACACAGTCCACCCACTGGCTATGCTGAAGCTGAGGAGGGGATACCCAGAGTACTCACCAACCCCTGTAAGGACCACTCATTCCGCTGTATGAAACCGCGCTGCCGCGCGGGTGAAGCCTGGGGACAGCGAGGAGACTGAAATGTGAGGAGATTTGAGAATCGCGTCGCAGCAGCGGCCAATAGAGGCCAAAACCGAAAGCAAAACCGCTGCGGCTTTGAGAAAATGGCCGCCGGCCGCATACATTACTGCGCCATCGATCCGCGGCAAAATGGCTGCCTATCGCGGTTTTTTTTTTTAAATACCTCACAGCGCTAATGGCGCACATGTTTAGTGGCACGGCAAGCGCTGGGGCGGCTGTTTGAACACAAACAGCCCCACTCAGGAACTGAACCTGTGAAGCTTAGCTTTGCTAAGCATGCATGTAAACCACTACTCCACAACAGTACTCACACCAGAACACTGCACCTCTCCCAGGGCCATTAAAACAGACATGAGCGCCCCCAGTCAGGCCAGAGTGACCCCCATCACCCCCACACAGCACAGCACCAGTACAGGGTGCAGAGAGCAGCATAACAGGGGGGGGGGGGAGACAGGGAGAAACCCCACATATAAAGAAACACCGCCAGCATGTACCCACCTGCAGTAGGAGAGACTACTTACCCGTCCCTTTCAGGGACCCACTGGCTTGTTTCAGACAGACCTATCACAGAGTAGTACTGCGCAGCTGTCGGCCCGGTCCACCGTGAGAGATTATTATTATACAGGATTTATATAGCGCCAACAGTTTGCGCAGCGCTTTACCTTACAACATCAGGGAAGACAGTACAATCACAATACAATTCAATACAGAGGGATCAGAGGGCCCTGCTCGATAGAGCTACAGTCAGTCAGGTACTGTTCAATCTTGAGAGGACCACGGGAGCATGAAAGCAACCCGGCCACCCCTGGAGTCATGGGGTATGTCGTGAACTGAGTCTCACGCACACAAGGCGAGGATCAGCATGCTCGATGGTCGGACAGGGAAGACTACGAGGATACCAGTGTACCCAACCTGTTGCCAAGCCGACAGTTGATTGAAGGTCTCAAAAATAAAATTTTAAAGTAAAATCTTCCAGGAGACTGGCTCCTGAGAGAGCCACGTCTTCTCCTTCTGCTAGGCAGAAAAAAAACTGAGGCTGCTAGCTGCAGGTGGGAGGGTAATGTCCGGAGGGACCATCCCCCTGGGCGGGGCTGTTCAGCTCTGGTTTGTTCTAGAATGTTTTAACATCCAACATTCTGCCTAGGTCTTCTCCTGCAAGCAGGGACATATACCCACACGTAATCAGTATGACAGCTGTGTCAGTCCATGGACGATAAGAGAAAAAAGGAATGCTGCCTTTTATCAGAATCACAGATTGCCCAATGCTCAAGAATTTCACTTCCAAGGTATACAACCAATTAACATATCTACAATAAGTATCCGGTTACATCGGTGCAACTTCTCATGCGATTTGTTTTAAATCGCATGACAAGTCGTACCCTATTGTCCGTAATGGAAATGGTCAAATCGGCGTGACTCCATCGGATTTGCACTGATTTTGAAAGTAGTTCCTGCAACCTTTTGCAACTTCAAGTGCAACTTGCATAGATATCTGTGCACGAGGTCACATAGATGTCACAAGGTCACACCTGTATCGCATTGACATGTGACTTTGAAGTCGCACGATTTTAACGTAGGATTCAGTGTGACCAAAGACTAAATAATGTTTTCCCTTTCTCACTCAAAACGTGGTGTTCCTAAAGGAGCAGGAGGGGACATCTCCCTCCCGCCACAGCTCTTCCGGGGCCTCCCGTCCCACCGGGAGACCCGAGCCACCAGCCGGTGCGTCTGCCACCTAGGCTGAGACCCGAACAAAGCCGGATCACGACATCAATGCCGGTTTACTCAGCTGCCAATGGTGCCGATTTATAAAAAATGACAGTATTCAGAATCGCCGATTTTGGTGATCTGAATACTTTTAAAGTGCAAAGGAGGTAATTGGAGGTAAAAGTGCAAAGGAGGTAATTGGAGGTAAAAGTGCAAAGGAGGTAATTGGAGGTAAAAGTGCAAAGGAGGTAATTGGAGGTAAAAGTGCAAAGGAGGTAATTGGAGGTAAAAGCGCAAAGGAGGTAATTGGAGGTAAAAGCGCAAAGGAGGTAAAAGTGCAAAGGAGGTAATTGGAGGTAAAAGTGCAAAGGAGGTAATTGGAGGTAAAAGCGCAAAGGAGGTAATTGGAGGTAAAAGCGCAAAGGAGGTAATTGGAGGTAAAAGCGCAAAGGAGGTAATTGGAGGTAAAAGCGCAAAGGAGGTAATTGGAGGTAAAAGCGCAAAGGAGGTAATTGGAGGTAAAAGCGCAAAGGAGGTAATTGGAGGTAAAGTGCAAAGGAGGTAATTGGAGGTAAAGTGCAAAGGAGGTAATTGGAGGTAAAGTGCAAAGGAGGTAATTGGAGGTAAGGCTCCATGCACACTGGAGCTGATAAACTGCAGTTTGAGTTTGGGCGTTTTTTTTAAAAGCCCATAAACTCCACTCTGTTAGCCTATGCACACATGGACGTTTTTCAGATTTAATGAGCAGTGGAGTTTATGGACCTTGTTCTGAACGCCTGAAAATTGCGTTCAAAGTGCCGTTTGACCTAAAAAATGCCAAACGCGATAAACGCTAATAAACGCTCAAAAACGTGTCTCACTAGCATTTCTTAGCGTTTTTGATCCATGAAAAAAAAAAAAAAAAAAAAAAAAAAAAAAAGGAAAAAAAAATCCGCCAACGCTGAAAAACGCGAATAAACGCTATTGCAAAACCGTTGAAAGACTCCCTGCAAAGCTACTGGCATTTTTTATAACATTATTTTAGCGTCCAGTGTGCATGGAGCCCAACTCTAATCTGGTAACCGTTAATTTTTTTTTAAAGCGTCTATGGCGATTTTTAGGTACCGTAGTTAGTCGCCATTCCACGAGTCTGCTCAATTTCAAAGCATGACATGTTAGGTATCTATTTACTTGGCGCAATATCATCTTTCACATTATACAAAAAAATTGGGCTAACTTTACAGTTTAGTTTTTTTTTTTTATTAATGAAAGTGTTTTTCCCCCCCCAAAAAATTGCGCTTGAAAGACTGCTGCGCAAATACCGTGTTACATAAAATATTGCAATCGCCATTTTATTCTCTAGGGTCTTTGCTAAAAAATATATATATAATGTTTGGGGGTTCCAATTAATTTTGTAGCAAAAAATACAGATTTTAACGTGTAAGCAACAAATGTCAGTAATAGGCTTAGGCATGAAAGGGTTAATCAGTACAGTTTTTGTCCGAAAGATGTTTAGTAACCTATACATTTTAGATATGGAGAGTAGCATCCAAAAAATAAAATAGATGATCATTCGTCCGATAATCTCATCATGTGTACTAGGTTTTAGGGACTCTTATGCCTTGTACACGACCGTTTTTCCCGGCAGGAAAAAAAAAAAAAAAAAGTTTTTCCTGATGGGATTCCTGTCAAACCTGCCTTGCATACACACGTCACACAAAAGACCGCTGAACTTTTGAATGTCAAGAACACGGTGACATCAAAGACTACGACGAGCCGACAAAATTACGTTCTATGCTTCCGCGCATGCGTCAAATTGTTCACGAGCATGCGCGGTTTTTTTTCCCCCCCCTCGGGAAACCATACAGACGACCGGTTTTCTCTGCAGGATTTTTTCCTGACGGGAAAATAGAGAACAAGTTGAGCATACACACGGCTGTTTTTCCTGGTGAAAAACGGTCATGCCAGTTTTCCTGCCGTGAAAACCGGTCGTGTGTATGAGGCATTATACTAGCTGGCCAGCAAAAATCACTTTAGGATGATAAGTCAATAAGACAGCCCCATTCATTCTGAATCCCACCAACGGCGCTACCTGTGTGGAGTTTGCATGTTCTCCTGTGCCTGCATGGGTTTCCTCCCACACCACCCTAGTATGTGGATGTATGGATGTGAGTTAGGAAACTTAGAGTGTAAGCTCCTTGAGGGCGGGACTGATGTGATTGTACAATATAGATGTAAAGCACTGCGTAAAATGACAGCGCTATATACACTCACCGGCCACTTTATTATTAGGTACACCTTGCTAGTACCAGGTTGGACCCCCTTTTGCCTTCAGAACTGCCTTCTTTGGTGCATAGATTCAACAAGGTGTTGGAAACATTCCTCAGATTTTGCTCCATATTGACATGATAGCATCATGCAGTTGCTGCAGGATTTGTTTGCTGCACATTCATGGTGCAAATCTCCTGTTCCACCACATCCCAACGGTGCTCTATTGGATTGAGATCTGGTGACTGTGGAGGCCATTGGAGTACAGTGACCTCATTGTCATGTTCAAGAAACCAGTGGTGAGATGATTTGAGCTTTGTGACATGGTGCATTATCCTGCTGGAAGCATCCATCAGAAGATTAGTACACTAGTCATAAAGGGATGGTCATGGTCAGCAGCAATACTCAGGTAGGTCGTGGCATTTAAACAATACTCAATAGGTACTAAGGGGCCCAAAGTGTGCCAAGAAAAGAACCCTCACATCATTACACTACCACCACCAGCCTGAACCATTGATACACGGCAGGATGGATCCATGCTTTCATGTTGTTTACACCAAATTCTGACACTACCATCTGAATGTCGCAGCTGAAATCGAGACTCGTCAGACCAGGTAACGTTTTTCCAATCTTCTATTGTCCAATTTTGGTGAACCTGTGCGAATTGTAGCCTCAGCTTCACTTGCCATGTGAACAGACGACTGGGCATATTTGTTTGTCTTCCATCAAGGATGTGTGGCGTATCCTTATCCCTTGCTGGATTCGACATCCATTACCAGGGTTCAGGTTTGTGAGCTAATCACTTTTTCTACACCTCCCGTCCCTTCACAGCTCCTGGGGGAAGAATGGTGGACTTCCTGGCAATTTCTCATATATATATATATATATATATACATATACACACATACATATACATACACACATATACATACATACATACATACATACACACACACACACACACACACATACACACACACACATATATATACCAGCTCCTCATCTACCTTGCAGCCCAGCCACCATGATGGTGTAAGTTGGCCAGTACTTTGCAACTAATTATACTCTCTTGTGCTTCTCCTGAAGAAGCGAGATTTTCCTTGCAAAACGCGTCACGACTAGTAGCAGGAGTGGGAGTGTTGGATATTATTTCTATGGCATATATAGGTTCCATGGAAAGGTTCTTCCTACGCGTTTCAAGTGAAATATTATTCATGTATTGATGTTCATCAACAAAAAAAAATTGCATTGTATGCTGCTTTTAAATGTATGTCAATAAATTGTTCATATTTTATATATATTACGTTTGAGATGTGACTCTTTAAAAATCCTGCAGGCTAAATATTTTTTGCTGTGTGTAGATTCAGTTACCTGTTCTTAGCTGACAGGAGTGGCACCCGGTGTGTTCTTCTGCTGCTGTAGCCCATCTGTTTCAAGGTTCAATGTGTTGTGCATTCAGAGATGGTATTCAGCATACCTTGGTTGTAACGAGTGGTTATTGGAGTTACTGTTGCCTTTCTGTCATCTTGAATCAGTCTGCTTATTGACCTCTGACATCAACAAGGCAATTTCCTCCATACAATTGCAGCTCACTCATTCCCATTTCTTCCCCATTATAATGCTCGGTTTGAACTTTAGCAAGTCGTCTTCACCACGTCTAGATGCCCAAATGCATTGAGTTGCTGCCATGTGATTGGCCGGTTAGCAATTTGTGTTGCCAAGCATTTGAACAGGTGTACCCAATAACGTGACCGGTGAGTGCAAGTACCTGCAATAAATAATTAATATCCAAATGGACCACAATTGGCCTTTTAAGCGTACCTAGGTGCAGAAAATGCAGGCACTGTTTGGGAATTCTGACACCCACAGGTGTCCCTTTTAATGCAATCGTGAATGTTACAGCTGTAGAAGCAAGTAAGGAAAATGGCTTGCATTCGAGATCAGTCTGAAACAGCATGGGGACGCATTTACAATGAGTAATAAGGAGCAATACAAAACACAAGGGTACATAGCTCTAGCACTGTGTTTCTCAACTCCAGTCCTCAAGGTGCCCCAACAGGTCATGTTTTCAGACTTTCCATTATTTTGCACAGGTGATTTGATCAGTGTCACTGCCTTTAGTAATTACAACTGGCGTTTCATCTAAGGGAAATCCTGAAAACATGACCTGTTGGGGCACCTTGAGGACTGGAGTTGAGAAACACTGCACTAAAAGATCCTAACCAAAAATTCAAACAAACAATGAGTTTCAGATCCATTAGAAAGTTCTTCTGAAACAAGTGCCCAAAGCAAACTATAAATGCCCGTGTACACAGGTCCTGAGCTGAACACAGCTCTGGCAACGAAACGATGAAAGGCGAAACATACATCCAATACACAACATACATCCAAAAAGCAGTGCCAGAAATCTTTTAGGCAAAGTCTTGTAGAGTGCTGGACTTTTGCTTTTAATTTGTGGCAGTGCCACCACTGTTACATGGCTTTTTGCTTTTCATTTGTGGCAGTGCCACCACCGTTGCATGGCCTTTTGCTTTTCATTTGTGGCAGTGCCACCACCGTTGCATGGCTTTTTGCTTTTCATTTGTGGCAGTGCCACCACCGTTGCATGGCCTTTTGCTTTTCATTTGTGGCAGTGCCACCACCGTTGCATGGCTTTTTGCTTTTCATTTGTGGCAGTGCCACCACCGTTACATGGCCTTTTGCTTTTCATTTGTGGCAGTGCCACCACCGTTGCATGGCTTTTTGCTTTTCATTTGTGGCAGTGCCACCACCGTTGCATGGCCTTTTGCTTTTCATTTGTGGCAGTGCCACCACCGTTACATGGCCTTTTGCTTTTCATTTGTGGCAGTGCCACCACCGTTACATGGCTTTTTGCTTTTCATTTGTGGCAGTGCCACCACCGTTACATGGCCTTTTGCTTTTCATTTGTGGCAGTGCCACCACCGTTACATGGCTTTTTGCTTTTCATTTGTGGCAGTGCCACCACCGTTACATGGCCTTTTGCTTTTCATTTGTGGCAGTGCCACCACCGTTACATGGCTTTTTGAGCCATGTGTGCTGGATGGTGAAATGTACATTACATAACTGCAGTCAGATGAATCAATGAAAAAGGAACAGCCACTTTAAATGAAAGCCGTACTAACAGAAATAAAGGGGCTGCCATTGCTGAGATGCTACTAGGAATACTAGTTTTTTGGATGTCTCTGAGCCTGATGTTTTCTGAGTGAAGGTCCCAATACCAGCATGAAGATTAGAAAGTCAGAGAGAAGCAAAATGTTGTGAAGAACATACTTGTTCCAGGTCAGCGATTCAGAAACTGGGTCAGCAAGACAGCCAGGTAACTAGTAACAGCCATATCCTAACAATATAAGTTCCCTTATTATAGGAATGGAACTTTGTTGTTTCTTATAAGCAAACTAGTAAGCCAATGTGATTTGGAGAAAAGCAAGAGTAAAAGCCTGCACAAGGCTCCAAGTAGTCTGTGTATCTAAGAGGCGTTTTCTTTTTACATCTGTAGTCTTAGGCAGGCCATATATTAGGGCTGGGAAAAAAAATCGATTTTAATCTTGAATCGAGTTTTGAGTTCAAATCGATTCAGATTTGAAGAAAATCGATTTTTTTAGATTTTATTTTTATTTTTTCCTTCAAAGTTTCCGTAGCAGGGCTGCAGGGGGCGTATCCGGAATGGCACTGGGTGGCGTTACCCCAATTACATCTACTCGCCGCCGCGAGTAGATGTAATGTAACACTAAAACCGCAAGCTGCCGTCTGCCTACCTGATCAGCGTGTCATGCAGACAGACGGCGGCCATTGCAGTGTTCAAAATCCGCGCCTCCCGAGTCCTCGTCGTCTGTGATAGGCGGAACACTCAATTTCACAGCAGGCAGTATTCAGCCTATCACGGACATCCTCTCATCCTCGTCTGTGTTATGAGGATGAGCGGATGTCCATGATAGGCGGAACACTGAATGCTGGGAAATTGAGTGTTCCCAGACGAGGAGGAGGCGCGGCTTTTGAATACTGGAATGGCCGCCGGTGTAGCAGTAAAATTCGTATCCCATGAAAATCTGCATCAGGTACGGGCACAGTGATTGAAGCATGGGCACAGTGAGGCACGGTCACAGTGAGGCACGGTCACAGTGAGGCACGGTCACAGTGAGGCACGGTCACAGTGAGGCACGGTCACAGTGAGGCACGGTCACAGTTCAATTCAACTAAGAGTAACCTCAAGATTTTTTGTTTTATTAGCTAAATCCAAATACAGTATTAATAATTTGGATGTTTAACAATCTTTGTTGCACATTGACTTTGCAGTTAGAGAAAGGCTTTGCCTTTACAATTTTGTTTGTTGATGCACTTTAATATAATAAAAGTTTTTAAAAAAATAAAAAATAAATCGCAGATTTTTTTGGGGGGGAAAATCGCCCAGCCCTACCATATATTATACATTTTCTTTTTCAACCAGGGGGTTAAATGAAAAAAAAAGAAAAAAAAAAAGTGCCAATTCCCCCCATCAACACACTATTCTGTTCTAAGGCTCAATACAATTCGATGATCAGTGTTGCTGGCTATAGCCGGCAGCACAGATCGTTGGGGGGAAAAAACCTGAATGATCCAAACTAGCCCATACATGGCTCAAAATTAGGTAAGTCCGGCTGAGTTTTGATCCATGTATGGTCGGCTTTAGGTAAACATTAAAAACTGTGGCTGCATTTCGGTGTCCCCTCCAATATTACTAAATGTGTGGAATGTAAAAGGGAAAAAATTAGAAAATGTTGTCTTGTATTTGTCTTTAATAAAAAAAAAAAAACAAAAAAAAAACTGTGGCTGCATTTACACGAGTGTGAGAACAAGCTATTTTGGAGTGTTTTACTCAGGTGCTTTTGGCGCGTTTTTCGGATGTATTTAGGCTTCAGCGCTTTTGTTTGGTTGCCAATAGAAAGCTGGTTACTAAGAGGTGGAGGAAGTGGTTTAGTCTTTTAGAATGCCAAGTTTCATTTTTGCGTGTGCTCCCACCTTTCTGAACTTCAAAGGTGAATGAAGCTTTGGGCACCTGAGCACTCGGATGAGGCACAATTTATAATCATGGGATTTTGGTTGCTGAGTATTTTGGACATTTAAGCTCCAATCTACAAAAACACTTAAGTGAATTAGATATACAAAGCAACTAGATTTCTTTTAATGTCAAGATATTCATTCTCAAAGTCCTTCAAAGATCAAGACAAACACTGGAGTTGAACTCACTGGACTTAAGAGTGACAGACAATGTAAGGCCTTTCTGGCCAGCTCTTCAATTAATAGAAGCCGGCACTACAGCTTCTATGATTGAAGCATGATCTATGAATGGAGGGAGCAATCATCAGCCCATCCTCTATACATAGATCACAATTCATTCATAGAAGCAGTAGCTACAGATTATATGAATGGAGGAGCTGAGTGGAATGAGAGGCATACTTTGGGTAAATTTAGGCTTTACAATAAAAATACTGTTGTTCTTTTTTCCCCCCTTTTCCCCCAGCTCACTGATCCCATCCTCCCCCTCCACGGATGTGTACCTATCGAGATCGAAGGTTGCAGCCTCTGGGGACTGTTTACATCCAGAGCCATCATTTTCCTCTCTCCTAGCCGAACCGGAGCATTACAGCCCCATAGATTTCTATGTGGTGTCTCGAGGCCAGAGGCAAAGTTTGACGAGTCCCATGAAGGTCTATTGAAAAGAAATTCACACAAACAGGTCTTTCTGGTCATCACTGCTTTTCCCTTTCCTATAAAATCTTTTCAGCCAGGATTACACCCCAACAACTACCAGTAATGGAAAAATGTAGGCAATACACAGGCACGTCAATTCTTAAAAGCTGATAGATGGGAATTTCTATTGAGGTTTACATAACTATATCAGGGTCCCACATCAAATGTCCAGAGTCTTCAAACTGTATGTTTCTTAAATGACTTTTTGTAAATCTGTTGCCAAGTTTCTCACCTGGACATACACCATACAATTTTCCTATTCAATTTCCTTCAGATTTACTTTCAACTGTGTAGTACAAGGGCCTGCCTGATTGCATACAAATTAAAAGTGTTTAGAGTTGACCTCATATTATATGGCTTTGGTAAATCTATAGACAAAAATTGTATAATGTATGGCCAGCCTTACAGCAACAGTACTTCTTCTTGAAAGCAGAGTTGTGAGTTTGCCATGTGGCCTTCTTTAGTTGTCATACGCAGACCTGATATTGGACTCAATGGCCAAGTGGCTTGCCTGGCAGACTCCCAATTCTGCCACTTCCTGTAAGGTAGTGGCTTATGCCATGTATACACAGGAAGTTTTTTTTAACCCAGCCATTGGCTGCAAGCACTGATTGGATGCTGGTTTTGCAGTATGCCCATTCGATAAAAGCCGACCAGGCTGCTGTACACACGGGCTGAATGTTGGCCGGTTTCTGTTGAAGTGGCCGATATTCAGCCATTGTGTACCAGCCTTTAGAGTTGTCAGCCTGCAACAGGAAGTGTTGGAACTGACAGAATTTCCAGGTAAGAAACTGCAACAGATTAACAAAAAAAAATTGTATTGGGACAGTGATGCCAAACATACCAAAACACAGATTTTGGGCTCTTTCACACGGGACGGATCCGTGAAGCTCCGCTTGCTCAGCGGGGATCGCTCCGTTGATCCCCGCTGAGCCGGCGGATGACTGGGCGGTCCCCGAACACTGTGCAGGGACCGCCCTGTCAGAGCGCCGCTCTCCCCTATGGGGGGATCGGATGACGACGGACCGTAGAGTCCATTGTCATCCGATCTGCCAACGGATGGAAAAATATTGTTTTCCTCCGTCACACTTTGGCGGAGCGGGTCGGGTTTGGATGTCAGCGGACATGTCACCGCTGACATCCGTGGCTCCATAGGGCTACATGGAGCATCCGTTCAGGTCCGCCTAAAAAACTGACAGGCGGACCTGAACGGACCGTCCGTGTGAAAGGCGCCTAAGTGTTTACAAATACAAACTGAAACAAAATTAAATAATTACGGATGCCTATTATCCCAAATATACGAGAACTTAGTAACTAGGCGCCACTAAAAGATCCAGCCCTTTTCTTATTAAATTTAAATTAATTATAAAAAATAAACAATCTCTACTTATACACATAATCAATGCTGAAATTTCTAGCACAAACTGTTTTTCCCAATCAGTCAGAGAACTAAACCCCACCTGTGAAATGGAAGATAGGACAGTGTCCCTGCAAGACAGACCATGAAATCCAAGCTACCTGGCTTCCATGGCTAACGTATAAAACAACCGAGAGAAATAATATATAAAACATCCACTCAAAGCTTGCAGAACACCCTAATGTGATCGTATAACACATTGCCCTACAAACCAAACACCGCTAACCATCTGAACTTTTCTCCCAAGGACATTGGAGAAGAAGGAGCATGCTGTGGGTGGTGGTGACCAAAGAATAAGTGGAAAGGCAACCTTCCTCCCCCCCCCCCATTTTACTTACCTTTCTTGCAGCTATTTTTCCTGATGTAGTGCAGTGCAGAGCAGAAATTCTAACTGGCCAAACAATACCCACGCAAAGCCATTAAAACAAATACACAAAGCAAACTTTATTTTAAGCAAACCATTATTACTCACATAGAGTACACAAGATGTTTTCTTTGATAACAGAAGGCGTACACTATATGTTGAAAGACATCATCCAATTACCAGCCTAATATGCTTGCTATTTAATTACTGCCGTTCTCAACTGCAAGAAGTTTTTTTTTTGTTTTAGATAGAGTAGAGAGGGAACCCCCTGTCATGTTCCTATTGCTGTCTGTGTCCCTGTCCAAGAAATTCACCCTATTTGTCCTGTTTACCGTCATCATCGAAAGTAAAAAAAAAAAAATCCTATGTTTTGCGTTGTCCCCAGAACAGTAAAAGATGGGAAATTTTCCAATGGGGACACTAGTTCTAGTTACCCGGGTAACAACCAGGGATTCCCTCGCTTTGGCAGGATTTCCTTTCACTTCCTGTTTAGGCGAAGGGACAAGAAGTGAAGGGAAATCTCCCCAACGAGACACAACTGGAAACAAAAAACCTGAAAGGGGTTATAACCCTCCCTTACTCTATCCAAAATTAACTAAAAACTTTTCACTTTAGTTCTACTTTAACTTTAGTACAAAATAAAGCAGTATTAAACCCAAAACAAAAATGTAATATTTTGCAGCTTACCAATCGTTCAATGTAGTGGCTGCATTCGTTTTTTTCTAAAGCCTCACACACGATCAAATTTTCCGCGGACCAAGCCTCAGACTTTTGTTCGAAGGGCGTTGGCCGTGAACTTGTATTGCATACAAAACAGCAAAGAATTGTCGTCCAACAAACACGAAACTACGTGTTTTTTTCAGCTCTTTAGTGCCACCCTTTGGGCAACTTCTGCTAATGTTGTGTTATGGTGAGCATTTCTTCTGAGAATGCGTGTTTGTACTTTGGAGTTTTGTCCGATGGACTTGTGTACACACGATCAGAAAATCCAACATCACACATTTGTTGTCGGAAAATTTTAAAGCATGCTATCCAACATTTGTTGTTGGAAAATCCGACAATTGTCCGATGGAGCGTACAAGCGGTCGGATTTTCCGACAACTGTCTGCCATTATACAATTCTCGTCAGGACAATCCGATCGTGTGTACGAGGCTTTAGAATTTTTTCCCCTCTGTTTTCACTTTGTGATCTGGCCAGTAACACACCTCCTGTATTAGAGTGCCCCCCCCCCACTCTGGACAAATGAGCACGGGGGGACCTTTGGACAGCAGCATTGTGAGTCTGGGGTGAGGGGAGTATTAGATGTACTAGCAGATTTAGATATACCAACACATTTAATCAAAATTCCAGTTCACACTGCACTTACAGCAATATTTCTCCTATTAGGATAAAGGTGTTAAATTAATAAATACAAAAGGATCATTGTAAGCACCCAAGTATATGGTTTGTCTCAACACTCTAATCACTACATTTTTAGGACAGCTTGTTCAGTTAAAAAACAACAGATTTACTGGCAAGATCACTAGGTGAAAATAGAAAGAAAGCCTAAAAAAGAAAATGAATGAAGCCATCTCATCTAAGAATAGCTAAGCTGGAACAGGGCAAAGTCCACAGAAGTAAAAGGGGCTTGAAGAGAGATTTGATGGGTCAGTTGAATTATCACTCGGCACACTGGCTTTGGTATTGCAGCATTCTGCAAAATGGGGGAAAAGCAGGGAAATGAGAATCCACATATATACAATTCACTGAGAGCACAAACACTAATGTGACCGTATCCAAGCTTTTAAAAAAAATGGTTCATCGAGCAAAAAAGATATATATTTATTTTTAAAAGACACGTTTCAGGGGCCAAACAGACTTCCCCCTTCCTCAGGGCTAGTTTCAGAAGGCAGGTAATGCCAGTGTGCTGCACTTAACACTAGAATAACCTGCCTTCTGAAACTATTCCAAGCAGAAAATTAGGATGCAGATTTTATTTGGCATCGGCTGCATCCATTAAAGGATAATAAGTTCACCTTTTGTAACATGTTACACCCATATTCAGGGTGTAACATATAACATGTTAATAATCCACCGGCCCTGCACCCCATCAGGTCCCTGCTGTGGCAGGCGATTGGGGATCTTCTCCCACCGCTCTGTCACAATCTGCAAAGAACGTGGCTGTGCAGGGTTCCGCCTGCCTGGCCACGTCATTCATTTACAGAGTTCTGTGAATAGAAAACGACAAGGTCCGGCAGCCTTTGCAGCTGTCAGGTTGAAGTTCTCAATGAACTACCACGGCGCTGTTGAGCCCTGTGGTAGTTCATTGATGCTTCCTGTTCATGTGTAACTGCTTTGCTGTATGATGTACGGCCAGATAGCTTACACACAGAGTCTGAAGAGCCCTGCATTGCATCCACTATCTACTGATCATGGGTGCCAAGCTTAACAGGCTCCCTAAAAATAAAAAATAAATAAATAAATGCACATCATTTTGCATTTTTTTATTTATTTTTTAAAGGTGAACTTATTTAAAACTTTGGCTGTTTGTTGCTCTCATTGGACTGCATATACATGTAGGCCATTGTGTCTCTGCAAAGCCCGCAAACTCCACTATACTTACCTTACCTCTCTCTTCCTCCTCTGTGACATCTATGGTGAATCAAGCAATTCACATCTACACAATTCTAAGCATGTTAGGGGAGCTAAACATCACCACTGATCTACACTGTATGTGCAAGGCAGCGGTATTCATTAGAGTATGAAACAACCCTTGTTTACAAAAATAAAGGCAGGTTTTGCTCTCTGGCCTTGTCCCCCGCAAAAAAGTCCAATAGCTGCTGCCCCACTTCTGAACCAAATGATGCCTAGCATGCTCAGCCAAACTGCCAGCACTGCATACAAGTCACTGCTGTGTGATGTGTGTGCTGCCTTAGTCCACCCATAGGATGCCACTAAGTGCATGAAGAGTTTGAGACAAGCAGAGGGAAATTCTGAGAATTAAAAAAAAAAAAAAACTAGCAATAGGAGTTCTACGCATTTTCTTCAATGTGCTGGCCAGCATTTATATAGTGACAAAAGTTTGAGCAGGTGTTTTAGACAAAATCTCAAACCTGACAGAATGTCAAACCCACGTTACTTCCTGTGATGTGGCATCAGCTGTTTAGCAAATCTGTGTGCATTGCGCATGCGCAACGTGTCATCGATTAGGTCAGCGCTGACATCGGTGTACTCTCCTCGACCGACGATACACGCAAATACACCAGCGCTTTCCAAATTTACGGTGTTTAAGGGCTACTCTGCCAGCCACTGTAACTTTGCATGTGCGCAATCAGTGTTTAACTACTGTAAGTGTTGTAATGTAAGCAGACGTTAGCGTATTCCGCAAGTGTTAGTGTATTTGTGTGCTCATGCGCTGTATCGTCTGTCGAGGAATTTGACATGTAAATTTCTCAGTGTCCAGACATCAGCGATGGGGTCATTGATGATGTGCTGCGCATGCGCAGTTTAGTGAAACAGGTGATGCCCCATCACAGGAAGTGACGCGTGTTCGATAATTTGTCCAAACAGCACTTTACAAAATGAAGGCAGACATTATAATTATAATACAATTTGGTACAAAAGGAATCAGAGAGCCCTGCTCACAATCTAAGACCCCTTTCACACTGCGGGCGTTTTGCAGGTGCTATAGTGGCACATTGCGGGCGGTTTTAACTCTTTCTCGGCTGCTAGCAGGGGTTAAAAGCGCCCCGCTATTTGCCGAAATGCACCGCAAATCAGACGGTAAAATGGCGGCGTTTTACCCCTATTTTACCGCCGACTCTATGGGCAGTACCAGTGTGAAAGGGGTCTAAGAGGGAGGGTCAAGTAATACAAAAAGGTAATAACTGCGATGATCTGATAAAGAAAGTAAAGACACAGCATGGAAAAACAACGGGATTTGGAACAGAAAGTGAGAGGATATCTTGCCAACCTGAATACAGACAAATAAAATAGTTGTAGAAAAATGGGGTGACAGATTGTGTGTATTACTTACTGGAGAGATTTCCCCTTATTCCCTGTACAGGTGAAAGGTGTCAGAGAGAACAGGAAGTGAAGGAAATACAATCAACAGGGGCATGGACAGCAAGAAAACCTGTCTAACCAAAACCTCCCCCACGCTATGTCGAGAAAACAGTTTTGGTTGGACAGTGCCTATAAAAAGTGACATGGTGTATAGATGTGAATGGCTCAAACAAGCGATCCTTTTACACGCACACAATAAAGGAACAGATACGCATGAAAAAATCCCAATAGACAAAAGCACACCAGAACACAAAACAAGGGATGGAATCACAGCCAACTATTTGCTGTATTGTGTTAAATAAAAAAGCAGAAGAATAGAGACAAAGCAGTAAAATACATAAAAAATATAAAAAAAAGATGATCAGGAGTAGTGGAGTCACCTGCTGGGTGAAGAGGTAACGTCCTTGTGATCGTACAACACAGCTGTCCATATGGGTTTCTGTGCTGGAAGTCAACATGACACACATCTGTCTGCTGATCTTTACACTGTGGGGGAAGGAGAGCCTGATTTTTCTAAGTACAAGTAGGTGTCCACAGGGGATTGAGCCGATAGGAAATGTGCCTGCCGCCATAAGACTGCGAGGGGGAGGTTTGTTCTCCACAAGCCACTTCAAAAGAGCTAGAAAAACATTGGCAGTAATAAATGACAAAGACACAACAGAGGGATTATTGTGTGCAGCAAGTCACAGACCTTGCACACAACATGTTACCTTACGGCCTTATACAATAATAGGCACACCTCAATAAAAATAAACCCCAGCATCCGCAATGCCTTTACACACACAACTGGCCATTAACATGTACAAATGGCTCACATACAGCCATTAAAAAATATTTAAGCCTTTGATGACTGTTTTTTTTCCTCTAAAACCTGCAATTTATACCTCTGCACTATAAGCATTTATATAATAAACCAGAAAAAAGAAGAAAAAAAAAAAACAGGACTTCTACAAAAACCTTAAACTGGCCATAAATTTTGGCCGGTTCCCAATGAACCAGAGAAAATGTGCCTCTTGCGTGGCCCAGACGGCCTCCTTCCTCCTAGCCATATTCAGGTACAGCTGCTCTTCAGATATTCCAACAGTAACCACCGGCGGCTCAGTAGGGGATTTGTCCCTCTGCACTTGTGGATGGAGACATTCATTAGATTTTGTTCATTCAGTCACCAGTCTGAATGGAAAAAAAAAGAAATACCAGCCTGGCCAAACACATGTAGATTTTCTCTGTTCAGCTTGCATCTAACCAATTCCTCCATCCCCAATACACAGCATGGACAGACAAATCTCCTGCTGTGTCTATGGTATTTTGACATTTCCCCCCACCAGCTGTCAAATACCCAAAAAGTGGCTGCATCAGATGCAGGCACTGTTTGGCTGACCAGCTCCTTTGATTTTTCTATCAAGGGATGTCAGGTATGAGGTTAAAGCGAAACTTCACTTTCAATTAACATTGATTACTTTTAATCCTTTTGTTGTTAGCATTAGTAAATAAATAGGAAGGTATGTTATATTTAGTAGGGGTCGACCGATACCGTTTTTTTTTAGCTGCCTTTCAGGCCGATAGCTAATATCAGGTGCCGATATTCTGTAGATTTAAAACTTTTTATTTTTACACTGTCCCTTTAAAATTTTTATTTATTTTTAATCACTGTTATGTAAACATCCCTTGTGACAGTAATAGGCAGTGACAGGTACTCTTTATGGAGGGATCGGGGGTCTATAAGACCCCAAACCCCTCCTCTGCACTTGAAAGTATTCAAAAACTTCAAGATCTGCATTTTTGAATACTTTCTATTTTTTAAAACTGGCGCCTTTAGGATGCCAGTAATCCGGAAGGGATGTCACGACATGCCTTCCGGGTTACTAGATCCGAGACCGAACAAAGCCAATTTGCTTTGTTCGGGTCTTTGGTCAGTCGGCAGACATGCCAGCTGGTCGCTCAGGCCTCCTAGTGGGACGGGAGACCCGGGCGGAGCCGCGGGAGGGGGGGGTGTATCCCCACCCACTCCTTGTAATAACAGCCAAGCTGCTGAGCTGCATCAGTTGTTATTACAAGAAAGGCGACCGTCCGCTTTGAAGAACTGTACCGAGGTGATGCCTGCAACTGCAGGCATCACCCCAGTACAAACCCTTGAAGCAATATCGGCATACAGATGCTTAAAAAAAGTGAATACCGGCCGTCCCGATAATCGGTCGACCCCTAATATTTACTTGTTTAAAACCTTTTTCTTTTACATTTCTTCAGTTACTTTTTGGTTTCCAGGCCTAGGTAAATGATGTCATACATCCCAGGAGTCTTCAGGAGGGGTTTTCTCAGCTAAGTATACCCTTTTGCCTGAGCTAAGGGCAGATGGATTCCTGGTAATAAATGCTACATGAATCATCTGCCCTTACTCAAGCTGGCCAGGGCTAGAAATGCTAGGGGGTGTTTTCAAAGTGATTTATCAGCAAAATAAAGCATAGAGACATGGATGGATGGGGGAGTTTGCTTTAAATGTTAAAAATGATTTAAATATATATTAAATAGTGTTTTGGTTTGTGGTGCTTAGATGCAGTGTAGTTCCACTTTAGGCTGGGGTCACACTGCTGCGATCACAGACATTCGCTGTGCACATATCATGCGATGTCTGTGCAATGCAAATTTAGCCATACAAACTGTATGTCTGAAATCGCATCGCATTTGCACCAAAATGGTATAGGACCCTTTTTTTGGTCACTACTGGAATCGGATCCCATGGGCGTGAACACCCATGCAATCCGATTCCTATACCATAGACATTTCGTACCGTTATCGGCAAACTGATCTGGGGGTGTCATTAACTTTACATTGACACCCGCAGCGGTTTGCAGAGGGCAGTGTGAACTGCCTGCGAGTGAGATGCGATGTGGGAAGCCGCACTGGAATCGTGCTGGTTCCCGCATGTCTCAAGTGTGAACCAAGCCTTAATCAGGAACCACATGAAATTTACTCCGTGTATGGGCAGCTTTATTTTATAATAGCAGATCTAAACGTATACTGTAGCTCTACATCAGCAGCTCCAAGGAATTAATCTGAATGGAGTTCATAAGCTTTTCTGGTGTTTGTGGTGGTGACCTCTGGGTACTCTCCTAGGTCTAAAAAAAAAAAAAAAAGAAAGACAGTAAATGGGCTTTACCCAAATTGGTCCCAATGTGTGTACAAATGTGGTAGGCAAATTAGAGCAGGTTACCCCAATGGAAATGCCTCTCTCTGAAGTACTCTTTAGTGCACTGCACAATATGTCACCACTATACAAACACACAATTGTTATTACTACTACTACCACCAATATTTATATAGCACCAACAATTAACACAGCACTTTACATAATGTACATTACATCAGTCCCTGCCCTCAGGGGATGCAAATAAATCAATACAATTTCTCAATCTGGACTTTACATATACATCAACTGAAAAGTGTTAAAGTGGTTGTAAAGCTGGAAGGTTTTTTTTTTTTACCTTAAGGCATTCTCTACACTAACCACTTCCCATCCGGGCCAATTCTGACACTTCGCTCCTGTAAAAATCCTCATTTTTTTGCTAGAAAATTACATAGAACCCCCCCCCCAAAACACTATATATGTTTTTTTAGCAAAGACCCTAGAGAATACAATGGCAGTCATTGCAACTTTTTATTTCGCATGGTATTTGCGCAGAATTTTTTTTTAAAAAAAAAGCAAAAAGACAAACAGTTTCATGCTTAAAAAAAAAAACAAAAAAAAAAAAACAGTAGAGTTAGCCCAATTTTTTTGCATAATGTGAAAGATGAAGTTACGCCAAGTAAATAGATACCTAACATGTCACGCTTCTAAATTGCACACGCTTGTGGAATGGCGCCAAACTTCGGTACTTAAAAATCCCCATAGGCGACACTTTAATTTTTTTTTACTGGTTACATGTTTTGAGTTACAGAGGAGGTTCTAGGGTTAGAATGATTGCTTTCGCTCTAATGTTTGCAGCGATACCTCACATGTGTGGTTTGAACACCGTTTTCATATGTGGGCAGGACTTACGTATGCGTTCGCTTCTGCGTGCGAGCACACAGGGACGTTAACTTTACTTCAAATTTTTTATTTTGACACTTTAAAAAAAAACGAAAAAGATTTTATCACTTTTATTCCTATTACAAGGAATGTAAATATCCCTTGTAATAGGAATATGTCATGATCAATAAGACCCCACATCTCACCTCTAGGCTGGGAAGCCTAAAATAATAATAATAAAAAAAAAAAAAAAAAAAAAAATAAAAAAAAAAGGGGAAGATCACCGCTTCCTAGTCGAACTTTTTTTTTTAATGCAGAGGCCGGGCGTGACGTCATAACATCGCACCCAGCCTCTGACGATCATAGAGACTCCGGCGACCATCTGGTCCGCCTGAAATCTCTATGATCAGCATCCGGGGCTGGCGGATCCCTTCACCGATCGCACAGGTGAGTCGGTAGAAGCACCGGAGGGCGGCGGGGACGTCCCCTTTCGCCGCCCGTAAGAACGATCAAGCGGCGGAACAGCCGCTATGATCATTCTTATGGTGTAAGGAATCGCCGGCTGAAAATGCCGATATCTGAAGGATGCCAGTAGCTGCAGGCATCATTCAGATATACCACCACAAAGCCCAGGACGTCATATGACAGCCTGCAGATGCGAAGTGGTTAAAGTGGAAGTAAACCCATTGATTTAACAGTTTAAAAAAAACAGTTAAATTCCCGGCATGCCGGAAATGCTAACTGCCACATTGGTTGTGCTCTCAACCAAACTGTCAAACCATCCAATGGCTGGTGTCATAACTGGTCACATGTGCAGCATCGTGGCAGTTGAAGATTAAACAGAGGTCAAAACGGCAGCTTCCTTGGCTGAAAACGATAGGAGGGTTTACTTCCACTTTAAGATAAGAAACCTTCTGTGGTCTGCGCATGTGACACAAGTCTACATGTATATGGGCTCTAGTACGTGGCAACGTACTGTCTTCCTGTTGGAAAATCATCATCCCCCTTGTAGTTCCTCAAGTAGTGGAGGAAATCATTAATCTGTGTTGAACAAACCAGATCCCCCTCCCCCCTTTTATGAAGATTGTGATCACCATGAGCCTGTGCTTCTCAGTCAATCTTTATCTGTATGAGAAATCATACATGCCAAGGTTTTACATCTTAGGTGAATCTGGGCCACCCACCAAGCTACCCGTGACCAAGGTGTCGTCTACACCTAGATGACTGAATAACCACCTACTCCCTAATTCCATCAGTCATAGTCTACAAGAGAAGACCAACAGCATTTCAACCTTCCACTGTGTACAGAGCTTCAGGAACAGGTACTAAAATGAAAAAGGTCCTCAGGTCCATAGACGTGAAATCGTTCCCACAAAAGAGTCATATCCGTTTCACTTGAGAGCTGTGGGACAAATTATTTGAAATGGGATCTATTTGTTAGCTGAGCTCCCTCCTCCCCCAATTAACTGTCTGAGGTTAGAATTGTGGCTCCATGCTGGAATGTAGTTAAGTCATTTCACAGACAAAACACCATTACACTAAACTCAGACAGCTTCTACAGCTACACTACAGGCCTAAAGCAGGTCATTTGGGTTTCCCTCTTGGTGAGATGAAGGCGTGAAAATACCTTGATGTGACAAAACAAAAAAAATCAATGCTGAATGCCTGGTACACACAGTTTTTTTTTCCGTTCAACCCAGTGGGCTGAACGAAAAAAAAAAAAAATACAAGAAGCTCACTGTACTAACTATGCGATGTTAGTACAGTGATCTCCCCACTGTGCTATTGTGTTCTGACAGGGGGGCCACCCCCTGCCAGAACACACCGGTCAGTGCTCGCAGCCAATGGCTGTCAGCGCAGAATGGATGCTGATCAGCTACTGGTTTTCCAGGCTGCTGTACACACTGGTGAGTACCAGCCTTAAAATTAAAGTGGAAGTTTACGCAAAAACAAACAAACTCTTATCCTACTCTTTGGCACGTTCTATAGCCTCGTACACACGGTCGGACTTCAAACAAACTTTTCCGTGGATTTTTGTCCGAAGGGAGTTGGCCGGGCACACCCATAGCATACACACAGCAGGACTTTTCTGCAAGCTTTCCCAACATCACATGGTTTTTCTGCTCTTTACCGCCACCCTTTGGTCAACTTCTGCTATTGTTGGTCTATTTTAAAGCAGAAGTAAAGCCATACATAAAACGGTTTCATTTCCGGCACGGGCCGGAAATGTAACACTCCCATTGGTTGTGCTCTCATAACTGAACACATGTGCAGCATCATGGCAGTTGTAGATTAAACAGAGGCAAAGATGGCAGCTTCCTTGGCTGAAAACGATAGGGGGGGGGGGGTTTACTTACACTTTAATATTGGTTCTGGGCATGCGTATTTGTACTTCGGACAAAAGTCTGATGGATTTCCGTACACGCGGTCGGACTTTGCACCATCAGACTTTTGTTGCCGAAAAGTTTGTCCGTTTGCAGAGCGAACTTTTGTCCGATGAAAACCGAAAAAGTTTGTCCGATGGAGCGTACACACGGTCTGATTTTTTGGAAAACTTGCTCATTTTGACGTTTGTTGCCAAAAAGTCTGAACGTGTGTACGGGCCTTAAGACTAATCTATCTAGTCCTGTAAAGCCAAAAAATGAATAATCCCCGTACTTACCTGTTCTGCAACCGATTCAGTCCAGTCCCACGCTGAGCTGGCGTGTGCAGGAGAGGCAGCCGACAACAGAAGCACCATAGTAAGTCTATGGGTGACGTCACTTGCCAGGCATTTCAGAGCCATTGTCTGTTCTCTCCTGCACACAGCATCCGCCGCTGGAGACTGGACCGATCGCTGCAGAACAGGCAAGTAAAGCGATTATTTTGCTTTACAGGGCTGGTCTAAAGCCCCGTACACACGATCAGACTTTTTGACAACAAACTTCAAAATGAGCAGGTTTTTAAAAAAATCCGACCGTGTGTACGCTCCATCGGACAAACTTTTTCGGTTTTCATCAAACAAAAGTTTGCTCTGCAAAACGGACAAACTTTTTGGCAACAAAAGTCCTACGGTGCAAAGTCCTATTGTGTGTACAGAAATCCATCGGACTTTAGTCCGAAGAACAAATACGCATGCTCAGAACCACTGTTAAAATCAACCAACAATAGCAGAAGTTGACCAAAGGGTGGCGGTAAAGAGCAGAAAAACCACATAGTACGTCAATTACGTCACTACGTTCATGTTTGTTGGCTGAAAAAGTCAGAGCGTGTGTATGCTATGGGCGTTCACGGCCAACTCCCTTCGGACAAAAATCCACGGAAAAGTTTGTTTCAAGTCCGATCGTGTGTATGAGGCTTTAGATTGTGGCAAAGAGTAGGATTAGAGTTAGTTTTTGCCTAACCTTCCACTTTAAGGCTGCCTTAAGATGAGTCAGGTTTATTCGTTAAACTAGCGAGTTAAACAAATAAAAAAATAAAAAAAACTCCCCCCCCCACTGAGCAATGGTATTCTGACAGCGGGGTGGCCAGCTAAAGATCCATTTTCAAGAGAGCTCTGATTTTAAGGATTACAAAGAAGAAAAAAAAAACACACCCCTGATAGAGGGGTCCCTGTATACATCTAAAGTGGCTGTAAAGGCTGTGTGCAGCATCCACCCCCCCCCCCCCATTTAAACCCGAGCCCCATCTTGATCCAGTGATGTGCACAAGAGCGGTAGCTCTCTTGGGTCTCTCCCTCCCTATTGGCTGAGACACAGAAGTGGCTCGTGTTGCTGTCAATCAGTCAGTGAGGAGGGAGTGGGAGTAGGGCCAAGCTGTGCTCTTTGCGTCCTATGGACACACAGAGGAAGCCCGGGAGCGAGCACACGCAAGTGCCCCCAGAGCTGCTATGGGGGTACTGGGCAAGGGGGGAGGGACCCGGAGCACCAGTAAATGACACAAGAAGTGGATCGGGGCTGCTCTGTGCAAAACCATTGCACAGAATAGGTAAGTATAACATGTTTCTTATTAAAAAAAAATATATATGAGCCTATAAAGAGGAAGTAAACTTCCTCTGCAGAATTTTACCTATAGGTAAGCCTATAATAAGGCTTACCTATAGGTAGTGAAAATATCTCCTAAACCTGTATAGTTTAGGAGATATTTCCAGTGCATGGAGCCAGTGACATCACAGGTGCCGTTCCTTCCAAGCTGGTTCCGTGAACGGTGGCTCCCGCGGGAGTGACGTCATTGCGGCTCCAGCCAATCAGAGCCTGCGAACCCGGAAGAAGCACTGGGAAAGATGTAGGCCGTGACGAGGGTGTGCGGGGACCTCTGCAACAGCTTCGTTCTAAGGCAAGTATTTTATAATGAGCTAGTATGTGATGCATACTAGCTCATTATGCCTTTTAAGGCTGCAACTAATGATTATTTTCATAATCGATTAGTTGGCTGATTATTGTTTAGATTAATCGGTTAATAACCTTTATAAAAAAAAAAAAAAAAAAAAAAGAGAAGGGTAATATTTACAGTAGCGATTTGCTTTTTTTTGTACTATAAAGGGCTAATTTTAGTTTTTTTTTAACCCCATTATGTTACTGGCCGATTAATCAATTATGAGAATAGTAATCGATTAATTTCATAATCGATTAATCGATTAGTTGTTTCGGCCCTAATGCCTTTGTCTTGCAGGGTCTTTTTTTGCAGAGGTTTCTAACCTCTTTAATATCACTTAATTGTGTGACAATACAGGTCTCATTCACCTCGTACGATACCAGATCGTATCATTTTCTTTTAATCAGTACAGTATTTGTCTTAAAAAAAAAAAAATCGTAAAAGCAAGACCATGTATGCTTGGAAACGAATACATTACATCACATTACAACACTTCCGAAGTTGTAATCTGTCGTGAGTTAAGTAACCTCTTCATTTTCAATATGAGACCAGCATGCACAAAAAACGGACAATCGTTTGTCCGATTATCTCATTGTGTATATGAGGCTTCAATGAAGTTTCCTGTGAACAGCTTTTTATAAAGCAACAAGAGGCTGATAACCATTCATGGCCATCCACATGTAATCAGATATTCAGCAATTACCTGTGGATCAGACTTTTTACATCCACAGGTAATCAGTGAAAATCTGATTACATGCAAAGAGCCTTCGCTGTCAGTCTCTCATTGCTTTTGCTGTTCACAAGAAACCACATAGAGTCTGGCGCAGGAAATCCTAGCCAGTCCCAAACACATATGTGATCGGCTCCACCATCTCCAGAACCACAGAAATGATATGGAAAGAGGTTGCAGTGTTTTCTAGAAGAGATGCTCAGCACATATTTCTGACACCTCCGAGTACCCCCTGACTTTGGGGGTGAAATGGTATACAGAATTGCTGAGTATAATACCAACACTCAATCATACATTAGCTCTGTGTGCCCCTAATGTTGCTGACTGCAGGCATCAAATGTTACAAGCTCCACCTGATATCCCGCCCCAACCCTAACAAAGCATTTGAGACCTTCCAGCCCCCATCTCAACAAAGCTTTCCAAAATCAAACTGCGTCTGCATTCAAGACCTGTATAATGCCGCCATGTCTCTGGAGTCTGACACTCCACACACCGATCACTGGGATAATGATACATAAAATACTGTACAGTGTATTTACATCTTAGCTTTCTTACTACTTCAGGTCATTATTTATCACAATACAAAGGGAAACACATAGTAGGTAGCAAAGCCAAAAAAATTTTTTTTTAGAAACCTATGAAAATGACGCTCTGAAATTCCTGGTATATGATAGTATAGTATTCGTTATAATGAACTGGCACTGGAGATTTGTTTCCAGGATCTTAAAGGCATAGTCAATCTTTCCAAGGAATGTAACAAAATGCACCCACGGTAATACAATACAAAAAGTGCATTTATTACATTTTGGATGCCTGCAGAACATCACAGCTGTGACCAGTGCATCAAGGGTACAATGCACAGACTCCTGGCCACAAGTCTGTATGGAGGATCTAACCTCCTGGATATTAAGACAGCTGAGGGAGCCAGATGGCAAGAGGAGATTCTTCTGTCCAGGCTGTTTAGTGTGGATGAGGGAAACTAAACAGCGATATCAGAACCGATTCAATCATACAGTTTGTAGTGTACATAGATTTTCAAAACAATGGGATAAAGGAATATTCCTGAACTTTGTTTGCTCTCATGGTTACTGCAAAATTGTGTGAATGCATCAATGCAGTGCATGTTATCTCAGTTTGCAGAGCTTGGATTCATTGAATGAGTTTACCAAAAATGTAAATATTGCAGAATATACAGCCTCATGCTAAATAACTAAGTTCCATTTCATGCTGAATAAACTAAATAATTAATGTATCTTAAATAGAAAGCGATCTTTTCTTCACAAGAAATAAATAGAAAGCGATCTTTAGATAGATTTTTACTCCAAAAACCTTTTATTAAAATAAAGTTGATAAAAATAAAAAAATAAATATTTAAATCAAAAAAATCCGATTTTTTTATTTTTTAAAAACCATTGATTTATATCCACCCCGTTCCTGGGTTTAGATACACTTACACCAAAGTCTTCCTTCTTTCATACCTCCTTTTTGTAATATATACTATTTCACTGCTGTTAAATTAAAGCAATATTAAAAAAAAAAAAAAAAGGAGGAGTTCCGTCCCCCAGCAGAAAATTAAAAGTCAGCAGCTTCACATAATGTAGCTGCTGACTTTTAATATTAGGACACTTACTTGTCCTGGAATCCAGCGATGTCGGCACCCCATCCGATGTTTCCATCGGCTCTCAGGTGCTGCCACTGCCATTCGTAGTAAGGGAACCCGGCAGTGAAGCCTTTCAGCTTTACAGCCGGTTCCCTACTCCATGTGTTCTGCTCAGCCCCTGTCAAATACTTAAGCCCGATCTCGATCCACCATTGTGCCCGAGAGCTAGGGGCTCTCTCCTCGCAGGCCATGAAGGCCATTGGCTTCTGCTGCTGTCAATCACAGCATGTAAGGAGAGAGCGGAGCTAAGCCATACTGTGTGTCAACGGACTCCAGAGGGAGCACACCTGAGTGCCCCCACAGCATGCTATGGGGGCACTCAGAAGGGGGGGGAAGTAGCCAAGAGTGCCACTTGGGGACCCCAGAAGAGGATAGGGGCTGCTTTGTGCAAAACATTACACAGAGCAGGGAAGTATGACATTTGTTATTTTTAAAAAGATTCTCTTTACAATCACTTGAAACCAAAAAATGGTGGTTGCATTACTTTTTTTTTCTTAATAGTCACCTGGTAATCCAGCCAGTAACGCACTTCCTGTCTTAGGTTGTCTCCACTTTGGATGGAGGCACAATGGAGAGACCTTTGGACAGGAACACTGTCAGTCTGGGGAGAGGGTAGTGTTAGATATACTAGAAGATTTAGATGGACTTGACTAAAACAAATTGAAGATAAACTCCAGCTCACGCTTTAAAAGTTGTTACAGTAAAAAAAAAAAATGTTTTCCTTTTGGGATAAAGGTTTTACATAAACTATTAAATACTGACCATTGTAAGCACCCCTCTCTATGTTAAATGATTTGTCTCAACACCCCAACTGCCATTTTTATTGGACAGCTTGGTCTGCTAAAGAAGGTTGAAAAATAACAGATTTAGTGGCCAGATCACCAGGTGAAAAAAACAAAACAAAAATAATGCAGCCATCACATTTAAAGTGGAACTAAAACACTCACCCCCCACTTTCCAGCGAGGTGATTCGTTACACCCCTCACCAGCCGCTGTCATCTTCTCCTCGGTCTATTTGTAGCTGCTGGGTTTTAGGAACCTTGACTGGAAAAGGATGACGTCACCCTGCACATGTGCCCGGGAGTCAGCCATACTGGCACAGGCGGAGTGTTCCATGATTGCACACTGAGCTGTGCATGCTAAGCTCAGTGTACATTGATCAGACGGATAAGTGTGTGTGTGTGTGTGTTATTGCAGAAGAACCAAAGTACGTGTGTGAGCCACTCAGGCTTTATGGGAATTAAGTCCTGTGCCCGCTGCTGTGAGTGCTGACTGGAAAGGGAGTTTGTCTATGCTCCAGGGCCCAGGCAATGGTAGAGAAGGATAAAAAAACGATTTTGCATTCCGGCACAAAGCGTTAGAGAGACAGGAATATATTTTTGTTTCCCATATCAACCAGTTAGATCTAAGGTGTCAAACTCAATTTCATCGCGAGCCGCATCAGCATTATGATTGCCCTCAAAAGGGCCAGTTGTATCTGTAAGATTAGATGTCCAGCGCATTCCCTCCCCTAACATTAGATGTTAAAGCGGAGCTCCGCCGAAAAAAAAATATTAAAAGCCAGCAGCTACAAATACTGCAGCTGCTGACTTTTAATATTAGGACACTTACCTGTCCTGGAGTCCAGCGACATCCGCAGCAGAGGACGAGCAAACGCTCGTCACTCTGCTGCCCCCACCGGCCATCCTCGGTGAGGGAACCAGGAAGTGAAGCCTTGCAGCTTCACTGCCCAGTTCCCTACGGCGCATGCGCGAGTTGCGCTGCGCCAATTTGACTGGTCCCCGTGTGTTCTGGGAGCCGTGTGTCTCCCAGAACACAACGGGTATTCTGCGGGAAGTGACGTACTTCCCGCAGAGAGGACGCCCGGAAGTGGGTGCAAATACCTGTCTTAGACAGGTATCTGCACCCCCCTGAAAGGTGTCAATTGTGACACCGGAGGGGGGGGAGGGTTCCGATCAGCGGAAGTTCCGCTTTAGGTTGGAGCTCCGCTTTAAGAGCCAACCCACCATCTGAAGTTGAGTCCCCCACTCTCCCTTACATCACAGTGCACCCCCCCCCTTATCTTATGCTGCTGCTGGGAAGAAGCTGGATGCATTGCTTAAAAGCAGAAAGTAAGGGTCTTGAGGAGGACGAGGGCCACATGAAATGGCCTGGAGGGCCGGATTCGGCCCGCGGTCCTTGTGTTTGACACCTGTGAGTTACATGATATGATGAGATATAAAGAAGGGCAAATTATATAACAGTGGGATGAAATCAATTAGAAATCGCACAGATAACAAGTTGATATGATCATGTCAATGAAATAGAAAATACACAAAAGGACAAAACAAAAAGCAAACTCTTATTAAAAAAATATGAGCTGCGTTCTTATAACATGGAACAGAACTCCTATGAGATGACAGCAGATCTGAGCCTGGCATGCTAATGGGTGCTGCCATCGCAACAACATCCAACGGTACATGAAGAGGAGCCACTGCCAAGGAATGTGCTGCCTCCTACCACAGACAACATATACTGTATACAGCTAAGTGACAACAAGCACACTCATTCCTCTGAGAACAAACACCCCACTAACTACACACAGCATACCCACATTGTACATCTCTTCTATTCCCGAGGCGCCAGCTGCACTCCAGGTCGGGAAGATCCCGGGAAAACTTCCGGTTCCGGAGCTCACGGGCTCCGAGCAGAAAGAACGGCGAGACCCACACAACGCATGCGCGTCAGGCTCCAGCGACCGTACATTGTCTCCGCCCACGGAGTAGCCGTGATGCGTTCATTGCGCATGCGCTTCTGTCCAGTCACTTTCCACAGTTGTGTGCGTGTGAAGGGTTCACCGTGTTCAGTTTGAGGGGAACACTCGGGTCTTCGAAGACTATGATTTTGTCCATTGTAGAAAGAACAAATTGATTTCTGACATACTATATATTACCAGCACATTAGAAAAAGTGCTATGCGTTTTCTTGGAAACGTGTCGTGTTTTTATAGCACTTATTTATTGCATTCAAATTAACGCATACCCTGGAATTCAGAAAGAATTGGTGCAGACAGATTTGGCAAACATTTTACATGTGCATTCTAATGGTGCCATACACTGAAAAATCTGCCACTTCTACAGTTTGTTCGTTTTTTTCGTACAGTTATAGGGTTGTCATCCTTTCTTCAAGTCAAACCCGAACCAGTGTTGCCAACCCCCTGAAGTGAAATTTACTGGCAAGGATGCCAAAATTTCTGTACGGCACCAATTTCTTACTGGCAAAAATAATGAAGATTACTGGCAGAGCCACATTTTTTACTGACGCTGAAAAAAGTACCTAAAATTACGGTTTTTAGTACTAAACAGTGCAAATATCAATATTTGAACTAAAAACACATAGCTAATGCTAATATCAATGTGTTTAAGTTAAACAAAAGTAAAAAAACATATTTCTCAATTCACATGAAGGTCAGGATACTATAACCCAGCCAGCACAGAGTTCCCACTTACATCAGAGTCTGCAGGATTCCCCTTACAGTGCAAGGGAACTCTTATGTAAAGGGGAACGCTGCAGATCATGATGTAAGGGGGAACTCTGATGTGGGGGGAGGGGCTCTGGTGAATAGAGACCACCTTCCACAGAGTGAATACACTAAGGTAAAGGGGGGGTACTAATATAAGGGGGAAACCTTTATATCAGTGCCCCCTTACATTATTGTATTCATTCACCTCCTTACATCAGACAGTGACCCCCCCCTCAGACTGGCCTGGCGGCACTGTCACTTACCTCCTCTCGGGTGCACAGTGTGGGGCTCAGTCAGACGGCTCCAGCTTGGTGGCTCTGATCTCCTCTTCCCAGTCCACACGTCTGTTTCTTCCTGGGCCGTAACCCCCATCCCGGCGGCACACCCACTCTTGACTCCTTTCTAGGATCCCCTCAGAGACTGTAGACATGACAAGAGATGGTCAGAGGCTGCGGACACACGATACAGGAGGGGGACAGAGGCTGCGGACATACTACAGGAGGGGGACAGAGACTGCGGACACACTACAGGAGGTGGACAGAGGCTGCGGACACACTACAGGAGAGGGACAGAGGCTGCGGACACACTACAGGAGAGGGACAGAGGCTGCGGACACACTACAGGAGGGGGACAGAGGCTGCGGACATACTACAGGAGGTGGACAGAGGCTGCGGACATACAACAGGAGGGGGACAGAGGCTGCGGACACACTACAGGAGGTGGACAGAGGCTGCGGACATACTACAGGAGGGGGACAGAGGCTGCGGACATACTACAGGGGGGGGACAGAGGCTGCGGACATACTACAGGAGGGGGACAGAGGCTGCGGACACACTACAGGAGGGGGACAGAGGCTGCGGACACACTACAGGAGGGGGACAGAGGCTGCGGACACACTACAGGAGGGGGACAGAGGCTGCGGACACCACCATATTACTTCTGCACATCATCAGTGTGCTGTGTCCTCCTCCTGTGCCCCTTTCACCACTCCACAGGTCAGGGCAGCACTGTGCTGCCCTGACCTGTGAAGAGGTGAAAGGGACACAGAAACCAGAGGAGGATACAGCACACTGATGACGCTGTCCCCTTGTATCCCCCCCTGTTTCACTGACCTTGAGTCCGTCCTCCTCACTCCTGGCTGGGCCCTGTCAGTGCTCCGAGTCCTCCACAGACCACCTATGATGAGTGCATGGCATGCACTCACTGCAGGTGTCCCGCCACTGCCGCCAGCCACTGTGGCCTTTTCAAAAATGGCGCCAGCGGCGCCATCACGTTACTGCGTGTGCGCCGCCGCCGCTCGGCCGAGTTCCGAATGCGCTCGGCCGGCGCATTCGGAACGGCGCATGCGCAGTTGTATGACCGGCTCGCGGCCATCTTTTTTATGGGCGCCGGTGCCCATAAACGGACTTTTACGTACAGCCCGAAAAAGGGGTTAAATCGCGGGCTGTACGTAAATCTACGTACGGTTGGCAACACTGACCCGAACACTTTAGTGGCGCACAAGAATTTTTTTTAATAGTATAAACAATACATATATTTTGGAAGTAAATAACATTTCTAATCATATGAAGTTAATCACAAGAGTCCCCCTTTACATCAGAGTCCACAGAGTTCCCCTTTTACATCTGAACTCACAGAGTTTTCTTACACTGTAAGGGGGGACTCTGCAGGCTCTGATAAGGGAGAACTCTGGGGACTCTGACATAAGGGATGCTCTGGGAACCTTGATTTAAGGGGGAACACTGAGAACTCCGATGTACGGAGAGGACTCTGATGTAAGGGGGAACACTGTGGTCTTTGGTGTAAAGGGGAACTCTGACATAAGGGATGCTCTGGGAACCCTGATCTAAGGGGGAACACTGAGAACTCTGATGTACGGAGAGGACTCTGATGTAAGGGGGAACACTGTGGTCTTTGGTGTAAAGGGGAACTCTGACATAAGGGATGCTCTGGGAACCCTGATTTAAGGGGGAACACTGAGAACTCTGATGTACGGAGAGGACTCTGATGTAAGGGGGAACACTGTGACCACTGGTGTAAAGGGGAACTCTGATGTAAGGGATGCTCTGAGAACCCTAGTTTACCTTAGTGTACTCATTCAGAGTCAGGAGAGAGAAGGGGGGAGACTTCAGTCACAGACAGGGATGGATGGTGAGCTCACTCACCCCTTGGCAGTCAGCACCTCTCATCCAGATGTATCTGAGCCTGCTGGACTTCAAGTTTCCCCCACTTTCCTTTTCTGAGGCACAGTGCCAGGGGTTGGAGTGTTGGCAGACACAGAGGGGTAGGGGTGGGAGGAAGAGGAGCAGATCGAGCCCTCTCTCCTCTCCTGTCTGTATGTGTATGTGTGTGTGTGGGGGGGGAGGGTTGATAGTGCTGGCTTTGGGCAGTGTGAAAGAGGGTGTAACAGAGACTCTTGGCTTAGACTGCTGCATCCAGCAACCCTGCTGGGAAGCCATAGTCCAGTCTGAATAATGTGTCCGGGTTTCAGGCAGTTGAAAACCCGGACACATGATTCCAAACTCGAACTGTTCGGGTGAATCCTGGACAGGTGGCAACCCTATACAGTTAATGGGCACACATCGAAAATCCGTTGTGATGTTTCTGAGCCCAAAAATCGAAGGAAAAGTCTGGAAAACGTCTGCCGAACGAACGATAAAATGAAAGAGTAATATGTTTCTCGACTGTTAAAAAATGAACTGTTGGCTCTCGCGTATGTGACCTAGAAGCAAAAAAATCTAACGAGAAATTGATTCATTTATGTCCATTGAACGATTTATCCTTTGGCTACTTTCACACTGGGGCAGGGGTGCGTTAGCAGTAAAGCACCTTACCGTCATTTTAGCAGCGCTTTTCAGGTGCTTTTAATTCCCACTAGCGGCCGAAGAAAGGGTTAAACGCGCCCGTGTTGCGCCGCTGCTAAAGCGATTTGCAGACACTTCAGGAATCCTGCCCATTCATTAAACGGGCAGGGTGTTTATACACCACTCCCAAACTGCCCCAGACATGCTGCTTGCAGGACATTTTTTCCCGTCCCGCAAACGCACCGCCCCAGAGTGAAAGCACTCGGGCTTTCACAATGGGGAGGCATTAAGGTGCTTTATAGGCGCTATTTTTAGCTCTAAAGCGCCTCAGTGTGTAAGGGGTCTTTGAAATTCGGTCATTACATGATGGCAATATCATTTGCTCCCGCGACCGTGGGTTTGTTTATCGAAAACGCATTTAAACCATTTTTTGACTGGTGTATGGCTAGCATAAAGCTAGATACACACTATACAATTTTCTGTCGATTTTTTTCCCCCAGATTTACCAAAACCATATAATATGAGGTCTAACCTTAAAGTGTAAGTTCATCTTTACAGAAAATCTGTAAGGTGAACTTACACTGGACCCCCTTTTTATTGCACCCAGTTCCACTAACCTGGAGTCCAGCGTTCCCCCGCACTGACAGATCGCATCGCCGCTGTACCAGTCTTCGGGGGTTTGAAATCCCTGCGGCTTTCTCCTCTTCGCTTGCGGTGACAGGACAGGCTATGCGGGTTCTGATTGGTTGGTGCCAACCAATTAAAATACTCCTAAACGTACAGGTCCTTCTCAAAAAATTAGCATATTGTGATAAAGTTCATTATTTTCTGTAATGTACTGATAAACATTAGACTTTCATATATTTTAGATTCATTACACACAACTGAAGTAGTTCAAGCCTTTTCTTGTTTTAATATTGATGATTTTGGCATACAGCTCATGACAACCCAAAAATCCTATCTCAAAAAATTAGCATATTTCATCCGACCAATAAAAGAAAAGTGTTTTTAATACAAAAAAAGTCAACCTTCAAATAATTATGTTCAGTTATGCACTCAATACTTGGTCGGGAATCCTTTTGCAGAAATGACTGCTTCAATGCGGCGTGGCATGGAGGCAACCAGCCTGTGGCACTGCTGAGGTGTTATGGAGGCCCAGGATGCTTCGATAGCGGCCTTAAGCTCATCCAGAGTGTTGGGTCTTGCGTCTCTCAACTTTCTCTTCCCAATATCCCACAGATTCTCTATGGGGTTCAGGTCAGGAGAGTTGGCAGGCCAATTGAGCACAGTAATACCATGGTCAGTAAACCATTTACCAGTGGTTTTGGCACTGTGAGCAGGTGCCAGGTCGTGCTGAAAAATGAAATCTTCATCTCCATAAAGCTTTTCAGCAGATGGAAGCATGAAGTGCTCCAAAATCTCCTGATAGCTAGCTGCATTGACCCTACCCTTAATAAAACACAGTGGACCAACACCAGCAGCTGACATGGCACCCCAGACCATCACTGACTGTGGGTACTTGACACTGGACTTCAGGCATTTTGGCATTTCCCTCTCCCCAGTCTTTCTCCAGACTCTGGCACCTTGATTTCCGAATGTACTTTGGACCACTGAGCAACAGTCCAGTGCTGCTTCTCTGTAGCCCAGGTCAGGCGCTTCTGCCGCTGTTTCTGGTTCAAAAGTGGCTTGACCTGGGGAATGCGGCACCTGTAGCCCATTTCCTGCACACGCCTGTTCACGGTGGCTCTGGATGTTTCTACTCCAGACTCAGTCCACTGCTTCCGCAGGTCCTCCAAGGTCTGGAATCGGTCCTTCTCCACAATCTTCTTCAGGGTCCGGTCACCTCTTCTCGTTGTGCAGCGTTTTCTGCCACACTTTTTCCTTCCTACAGACTTCCCACTGAGGTGCCTTGATACAGCACTCTGGGAACAGCCTATTCGTTCAGAAATTTCTTTCTGTGTCTTACCCTCTTGCTTGAGGGTGTCAATGATGGCCTTCTGGACAGCAGTCAGGTCGGCAGTCTTACCCATGATTGCGGTTTTGAGTAATGAACCAGGCTGGGAGTTTTTAAAAGCCTCAGGAATCTTTTGCAGGTGTTTAGAGTTAATTAGTTGATTCAGATGATTAGGTTAATAGCTCGTTTAGAGAACCTTTTCATGATATGCTAATTTTTTGAGATAGGATTTTTGGGTTTTCATGAGCTGTATGCCAAAATCATCAATATTAAAACAAGAAAAGGCTTGAACTACTTCAGTTGTGTGTAATGAATCTAAAATATATGAAAGTCTAATGTTTATCAGTACATTACAGAAAATAATGAACTTTATCACAATATGCTAATTTTTTGAGAAGGACCTATACCTCATGACGTTTTGGAGATTAAGCTGTGGGGGATTTCTAAGCCCCGGACCGGTGAGGCGGCGACCCGATGTCTCCTAGCGGGTGATCGCTGCGCTCCTAGTCAGCGGGACTGGGGGGGGGAGGGATCCTGTGTAAGTTCACCTTACAGATTTTTCTGTAAATGTGAACTTACCCTTTAAGAGTTTACATTTGTGTAGCACTACCCCCATAGGAGCTGCTGGTTTAAAGTTTTGGGCCTACCGAACCAGCTCTCAAGTTTTTGTTGTCGGAAATTCCGACAGGAAATGTCCGATAGAGCCTACGCACGGTCGGAATTTCCGAAAAAAAGCTCACATCGAACATTTGTTTCGGAATTTCCGATCGTGTGTACGCGCAGGGCCAATCCGCCCTATACACTTGCTACGCAAGCTGCGTAGGGCCCCGAGTAATTACTAGGGGCCCCCGAATAACTCCGCCGCCGCCGCTAGAGGTCCGCGGGCCGGGCAGAGACAATGTCTCCGCCGGCCGCCATTTTCTTGTAGACCAAGAGGAGGGTCAGGGTGGCAGCCAATAGGAATTGAGCTGCGGCACCGCCC
Source organism: Rana muscosa (assembly GCA_029206835.1). Classification (NCBI taxonomy): domain Eukaryota; kingdom Metazoa; phylum Chordata; class Amphibia; order Anura; family Ranidae; genus Rana; species Rana muscosa. The sequence goes on along the minus strand of CM055116.1, from coordinate 889,049,158 downwards.
AACTCCCGCCCCGCTGATGTCTGTCTGTGAGTGAAATGTGGGAAGGGGCGGGGGTGGGTGGCGCTGCAGCTTAATTCCTATTGGCAGCCACCCGGCCGGCTCCTCCACTGTCCCCTCTGCTCTGCGTAATGGCGGCGGAGAGAGTCTCGGGGCATCACACCTGATGTAAGGGGGGCCTCCGCTGGGAATGCCTGATGTAAGGGGGGCCTCCGCTGGGAATGCCTGATGTAAGGGGGGCCTCCGCTGGGAATGCCTGGTGTAAGGGGGGCCTCCGCTGGGAATGCCTGATGTAAGGGGGGCCCCGCTGGGAATGCCTGGTGTAAGGGGGGCCTCCACTGGGAATGCCTTGGTGTAAGGGGGGCCTCTGCTGGGAAGGCCTGGTGTAAGGGGGGCCTCCGCTGGAAATGCCTGGTGTAAGGGGGACTCCGCTGGGAAGGCCTGGTGTAAGGGGGGCCTCCGCTGGGAATGCCTGGTGTAAGGGGGGACTCTGCTGGGAAGGCCTGGTGTAAGGGGGGACTCCGCTGGGAAGGCCTGGTGTAAGGGGGGACTCCGCTGGGAAGGCCTGGTGTAAGGGGGGACTCCGCTGGGAAGGCCTGGTGTAAGGGGGGCCTCCGCTGGGAAGGCCTGGTGTAAGGGGGGACTCCGCTGGGAATGCCTGGTGTAAGGGGGGCCTCCGCTGGGAATGCCTGGTGTAAGGGGGACTCCGCTGGTAAGGCCTGGTGTAAGGGGGGACTCTGCTGGGAAGGCCTGATGTAAGGGGGGACTCCGCTGGGAATGCCTGGTGTAAGGGGGGCCTCCGTTGGGAATGCCTGGTGTAAGGGGGACTCCGCTGGTAAGGCCTGGTGTAAGGGGGGACTCCGCTGGGAAGGCCTGATGTAAAAGGGGACTCCGCTGGGAATGCCTGGTGTAAGGGGGCCTCCGCTGGGAATGCCTGGTGTAAGGAGGGACTCCGCTTGGAATGCCTGGTGTAAGGGGGGACTCCGCTGGGAATGCCTGGTGTAAGGAGGAACTCTACTGGGAATGCCTGGTGTAAGGAGGGACTCTACTGGGAATGCCTGGTGTAAGGAGGAACTCTACTGGGAATGCCTGGTGTAAGGAGGGACTCCACTGGGAATGCCTGGTGTAAGGGGGGACTCCGCTAGGAATGCCTGGTGTAAGGGGGGACTCCGCTGGGAATGCCTGGTGTAAGGAGGGACTCTACTGGGAATGCCTGATATAAGGAGGGACTCCGCTGTAAATGCCTGGTGTAAGGGGGGACTCCGCTGGGAATGCCTGGTGTAAGGGGGGACTCCGCTGGGAATGCCTGGTGTAGGGAGGGACTCTACTGGGAATGCCTGGTGTAAGGAGGGACTCTACTGAGAATGCCTGATATAAGGAGGAACTCTACTGGGAATGCCTGGTGTAAGGAGGGACTCCACTGGGAATGCCTGGTGTAAGGGGGGACTCCGCTAGGAATGCCTGGTGTAAGGGGGGACTCCGCTGGGAATGCCTGGTGTAAGGAGGGACTCTACTGGGAATGCCTGATATAAGGAGGAACTCTACTGGGAATGCCTGATATAAGGAGGAACTCTACTGGGAATGCCTGGTGTAAGGGGGACTCCGCTGGGAATGTCTGGTGTAAGGAGGGACTCAGGGCTTCCACTGATTCTGCATTATGGTGAGTTGAATAATTTCATTCTATATTACAATGTAATAATAGAAATAATGCGCTTCAGTCATCCTGACACCATAACAACCATGGTGCCGGGATGATTGAAGCGCTAACACCAGGTGTTTGGAGTATCTTTATCTGCTGATTTGTTAAACTTTCTGGAATACACACATTTCTATTGTGGTGTAGGATCTGAGCCTGCTGTCCCTCCATCCCTCTTTCTTCCTTTCACTCTCTTTCTTTCTCTCCCTCTTTCTTTCTCTTTTTCTCCCTCCATCCCTCATTCATCTCAGACTCTAACCACACCCCCTCCGAGCCACGCCCATGTAAGCCACACCCACTTTTCAGTGTAAACCACACCCATTTTTTGCCACCGTAGAGGGCCCCTTAGCAGAATTTTGCTTAGGGCCCCAGGGAGGTCAGGATCGGCACTGTGTACGCGACATAAGGGTGCTGGTACTTGAGGGTGTTTACCATAGACCACATAAAATGGAGATTCTCAGGAACATGAATTTACGAGAATAATATGGGCAAACCCAGCCCAAGGCAGAAGAGAGACTCAATTGTTATGGTGGATGGAAATGAGAGAGCTGAGAAATGGTTTTCCAGGGTTTGGTTTGTTCTCCCTGTTTGCCCATTAGTTTGAAGATGATAAGCATGTGAAAAGTGAGGAAACATGTTTAAAAATTTGAAGAACACCTTCCAAAACCAGGATGTGAACTGGACTCCACTGAGATATGAGATGACAAGCCATGCAGTGTGAAAATTTCATGCGCAAAGATTGGTGCTACAGCTGCGATAGAGGGAAAAGCTGTGAAAATAACAAAATGTGCTATTTTCGAGAACATGCCAACCACAACCCAAATGACAAGAAACCCTCAGGGAGGAAGGTCTGTGGTAAAGTCCATGAACAAGTAGTCCCAATCCTTGATTGATTTTCTTCAGTTGCTTGCTGTAATTTTAATGTTATTCATTTCTTTGACCTTCCTTTTTAACAGTGATTTCTTGCTTACATACTTTTCTACTAAAAGCTGTCCCTCTTTCTCAACTCTTTCTCAACTCAAAAAGTTGAGAGTTATGGCAAAAGGAGAGTTTAGTATACTGTAGCCTAATGCCGCATACACACAACCGTTTTTAATGTCATCGAAAAAAAAAGAAGTTTTTCTCGACGTGATTTTTCGTGTTTCCTCTCAAGCCTGCCTTGCCTACACACTATCGTGAAAAAAAATGCTTGAGCAAAGCGCGGTGACGTACAACACGTACGACGGCACTATAAAGGGGAAGTTCCATTCAGATGGCGCCACCCTTTGGGCTGCTTTTGCTGATCCTCATATTAGTAAAGTTTGATGAGAGCCGATTTGCGCTTTTCAGCCTCATGCTCTTCAGTCCGTTACAGCGTGACGAATGTGCTATCTCCATTACGAACGTTAGTTTTACCAGAAGGAGCACTCCTGTCTCATACTTGATTCTGAGCATGCGCATTTTTTTTCCCCTCGTAAAAGCATACACACTACCGTTTTTCACGACGTTAAAAAGAACGACGTGAATTTTTCTATATTTGTAATAATTGGACAAATATCAACAACATGTATTACATATGATCTGTATGTGACTAATATATATGTCCAATAAAATACTTTGACAAGGAGAAAGAACGACGTGAAAAACGATGTGAAAAAATAGAGCAGGTTCTAATTTTTTTTAGGCCATTTTTCACGTCGTTAAAAATGCTCTGGAGCCTACACACGATCGTTTTTAATGACCAATTTAAAAAATTGCATTTTTCACGCCATGAAAAACAGTCGTGTGTACGCGGCATAAAACATTAGCCCAGTTTGCCTAAAAGTCAGAACCTCCAGCTGTTAGAGCCAGATTCTATTCGATAAGTTGCACTATCACTACCTCCACTAAATGACAGCATCCTGCCTGCTGGCTTGTTTGACATTTAAAAACAAGCCAGCCTGGTGCTTCCCTTACACCTCCTGTCCCATTCTCCCTGGAGTTGATGATAGGGCAGTGTTGCCAACCGTCCGTATTTTTACGGACAGTCCGTAAAAACGGGCACTTTGTCCCCCATCCGTAAATCTCAGTGGTTGCGAGAATGTGCCAGTAAAAATAGCCGAGATGCATGCGCAGTTCTGGAGCTTGCCGAGCCGAGCATATGCTGTATTCGGCCGGCGGGGGGGCGGATTTCACAGAGGCTGTGGCGCGCGGTGCCGGCGAGTGATGTACTAGGACATCCCGCCAAACGCACCAGAATTTTAAATCTGTAACTAACCAGGAGGTCGGAGGAGCACAGCACTGGAGCAGGAGTCAGGACTCAGAGGCTGAGCAGCAGGAGGCAGTGGCGGAATGGAGGAGCCTGCTGTATCCAGGCAATACAAAGTTCACAGGGGAGTCAGGGACAGACAGAGTGACAGACAGCCCAGCCGACAGTGACATCAGGTGATGGTGGCACCACAGAGGGGGATGGAGGCAGGGGGCAATGGAGGCAGGGGGAGATTGGAGGCAGGGGGTGTTAGTGGCAGGGGGTGAATGGAGGCAGGGGGTGTTGGTGGCTCCGCAGAGGGGGATGGTGGCAGCGCAGAGGGTGGGGGATGGAGACAGGGGATGTTGGTGGCACCGCAGAGGGGGATGGAGCCAGGGGACGATGGAGGCAGGGGGCCTGGGGGAGATTGGAGGCAGGGGGTGATTGGAGGCAGGGGGAGATTGAAGGCAGGGGGAGATTGTGGCACCGCAGAGGGGGGTGAAGGCAGGGGTTGTTGGTGGCAGAGGGGGATGGAGGCAGGGGGTGATGTGACTAAATAATTTGCCCTTATTATATGGCAAATAACAAAAATATGTTTTTTTACCTTAATATCTACCTTAAATAACATTGCTATTTTCCTAGCGTACTTGTTTGTAGTCTAAATACTGAAATTTGCACCTAAAAATGTAATTTAGTAACTTTTGTGAAATGCTAGTAAAAACGTGGCTGTGCCAGTAAATTTTGGGTGTTGTGCCAGTAAATTTCAATGTGGTAGGTTGGCAACACTGTGATAGGGTATAACAGGGCACAGAGTGGCACGGATGCTTGTAGAAGATCCTGGCCAGAAGACGCTCTGGGTAGTGCAGGAGAAGTAGTGAGCATAGGGCTGGAATCCATGCAAAAGGCAATCAAGAAGCATGCAGACGCAGGATCTTGAAGCGTCATCAGGCAGACAGGAGTCAGCGACAACCAGGCAGCAGAAGCAGAGTCGAAACTAGGTCAGTATCACATGAGCAGAAAAGATAACAAATGGGCTGTCAGAAGTCAAGATCGGGTCACAAGCCGGGGTCAACAATGGCAAACCGGGATCATGCAAAGTCAATACGAAGCCGGGTCAGAACACAAATGCCATCACAGGTTCTGGTCACAGGTCAGAGAAGCTGACTACCACTCTGCGATCTTCTAAACTCCTGTACAGCTTTAAATAGGCCATTAGGTGCCAAAACTTCAGTGCCCAACATGCACGCTCAGCCACACTAATGTACGTGCACACATTACAAGTGTTGACTTGTGTAAAGCTCTTACTGTGTGCAGGTACACCAACTATATCTTTTTACATGGATGTGCATGCAATTCTCTGGGACCCCAGGTGACATCATTAACCAAATATGGTCCATAAATGATATAACCCCGGTTCCCTGGCACGGTGGCTACCTTTCAGCACCACAGAGAAGCTGTCATTTTTGACGGGAGAGGACGTTGGGTGCTGTTCATTGTGATTGACAATATATTTACATTGAGGGGGGGGGGGGAATTAATGTTTATTATATATATGTAGCGCACTAACCCCAGACTTTACCTGCTTTTCTTCTGCCTGGCTCCTCCGCAGGAAAAGAATGAGGCACACCGCACCACAAGCCCGTACCCTCCTGCATGGGGAGGTTGAGCGGTGTTAGTTTCTCGGGCCTGCTTGCAGCCAGTGTTTAAAAACCTCCAGTGCTGACCTCGTTTCTGTGGTATTCAGAAACAAGCCTTTCGTTCTCCCCAGTAAGCAACTGTCCACACCAACTGAAAGGTCCAACTCTTATTTATTATTTTTAGCACAATAAACAGTCTCTTTGAGAGCAGACAGGTTGGGACAAGACACAGGTCAGATAAGGTGGGAGGAGGTCCAGGCACAAACTTGAATTTGGGTTTTCTCCTGTTCCGATCAGCACGAACAGGCTTGGCGCACGGTCCCTGCCACAGACCATGAGGTTGGTCACTGACACTGACCGGGTGAAAAATATGAAAGTCCCTGCCACTGACCTTGGGTGAGTAGTGTCACTGTCACTTCCTTCCGTTAGTAAACTGGCCCTTTATAGAACAAGAACATCCCTCCGGAGAGTTACCAGAGGCCCCATCTGTCACCATGACTCTGAGCTGGGTCTTCAGAAAGGTTCACCTCCCTGGCCTCCTCGTCCTGGATACGGGTCCCCTCGCAAGGCAGATCCCTGGGAGTCTCGGTCCCCGGCGGATCCCAGCCGAAGCCTGCTTGGCTCCGGGCCTTTCTCCAAAGTACCTCACCCCAGACTGAAGGTGTCTGAGATGGAACAGCAGCTCCGTCTCCGGGCCTAGGGCACCCAGAGACAACCCGACCAGGCCTCCGGGCCTAGGGCAACCGGAGGCGACACACACGCACCCAGGCCTAAGGTGCCTGAGCGCAGAACCAACGACCCCGCTGAAGGATGGCCGCCCCCTTTTATATCCTCTCCCGACAGGCACAGCAGAATCCCCGCCCCGCCGTACTGCTGTCAAGAGGGGACAAAAAAGGCACAACCTTGTACTGCGGTTCAACCCATGGCAACAGCGCCACCTATAGGCCCCAGGGAACTACACACCAGTACCATCTCCCAGGGACAGAAATGGTCCATGAAACCTAACAATTAGTGCATCTGAGCCTAGTTAACACTCAGATGCTTCCCCCTAAATGTAACCACCCGCTACATATACATTTTTTTTTATTTATTTTTTATAATGAAGGACTATTTCATGGTGTCTTTGCTTTTATTTATTATTCGCCCTTTTTGTGAATAGGTAACAAGAGAGATTATGTTACTCATTCACACAGAGGAGAGGACAAGACCCACTGCACCTTGGGTATTTGCCAGGGTGTTAGCCCCTGTGCTTTCTTTGCTCCAGTCATGGGGAGTACGCATTCTGCGCTATCTGGACAGTTTCTTCTGAGAGAACAGTTGGCACAAGCTCTAGCCGCTAATGTCCAATGGACTGTAGTGGACTGTACTGCAGAGGTTTACAGTGCCTTGAAAAAGTATTCATACCCCTTGAAATTATCCACATTTTGTCATGTTACAACCAAAAGCGTAAATTTATTTTACTGGGATTTTATGTGACAGACCAACACAAAGTGTCACATAATTGTGAAATGAAGGGAAAATGATAAATGGTTTTCAATTTTTTTTTACAAATAAATATGTGAAAAGTATGGCATACATTTGTATTCAGCCCCCCCTAAGGCTTGATTCACACCTATGCATTTTTAGTGCTTTTTGCATTTTGCAGATTTGCACTACAGTCCATTTAACATGGTTTCCTATGGAACACGTTCTGTAGTGCAAATCTGCAAAATGCAAAAAGCAAAAAAATGCATAGGTGTGAATCCAGCCTTATGCCTCGTACACACGACCGGTTTTCCCATCTGGAAAACTGCCATGAGAGCTGTCTGTATGCTATATCGCAGTTTTCCCGACAGGAAAAAAATGAGAACATGTTTTCTTTTTTCCTGGCGGTTTTTAACCCAGCAGTTTTCCTATGGGAGACACTGCGATGGAGCATACACACGGCCAGGATTCCCGACCAAAGCTCTCATGGCAGTTTTCCATTTCGGGAAACCCAGTCGTGTGTAGGGGGAAGAAGTTACCGAGCAGGTTCTCGGTTTTCCCCTCAGGTTTCCCGGCGGACTTTTTACCGCCGGGAAACACGGTCGTGTGTACGAGACATCAGTCAATACTTTGTAGAGCCAACTTTCACTGCAAAAGGTGAAAAAAAAGCATCCCCACAACATGATGCTGCCACCACCATGTTTCATGGTGTGTTCAGGTTGATGTGCAGTGTTAGTTTTCCGCCAGACATAGCGTTTTGCTTTTAGGCCAAAAAGTATATTTTTGGTCTCATCTGACCAGAGCACCTTCTTCCACATGTTTGCTGTGCCCCCCACATGGCTTCCCGCAAACTGCAAATGGGACTTCTTATGGCTTTCTTTCCACAATAGCTTTCTTTTGGCCACTCTTCCATAAAGGCCAGATTTGTGGAGTGCATAACTAATAGTTGTACTATGGACAGCTTCTCCCACCTGAGCTGTGGATCTCTGCAGCTGCTCCAGAGTTACCATGAGCCTCTTGGCTGCTTCTCTGATTAATGCTCTCCTTGCCAGGCCTGTCAGTTTAGGTGGACGGCCATGTCTTGGTAGGTTTGCAGTTGTGCCATACTCTTTCCATTTTCGGATGATGGATTGAACAGTGCTCCTTGAGATGTTCAAAGCTTGGGATATTTTTTATAACCTAACCCTGCTTTAAACTTCTCCACAACTTTATCCCTGACCTGTTTGATGTGTTCCTTGGCCTTCATGATGCTGTTTGTTCACTAAGGTTCTCTAATACCTAAAAAGACTTGCAGCTGTAATTGCAGCAAAAGGTGTGTAGCGACCTCACCCCTTTCACCCCTTCTCATTCACGGCTTGTCTGTCTCATCTAGGGGTTAACACTGGGGGGAGGGATGAGATACACCATGGCCCATGTCCCCCAAGGTGTAGAGGTGAAGGCCAGAACTATCAGGTTTGTGTAGGTGTCCCAGAGTCCAATCCTCTCCTCGGCTTGACTCCCCTTTGCTCCTAGTAACCAAAGTTCCACACACTGAATAGGTCCAACTCGTATTTATTCTTCTCAATAAATAGTCATACAGCACAGACAGGTTGAGACCCATGTAACACTTCAGTATTTGTGGGGAGTTGGCCAAGGCACAATTCTTCTAGATAGAGCTAACCACTGTAGTATCACCAGTGGCGAATAGTCACTGCCGCTGACTATATTGATCAAAACGTGAATTACCTTCGCTAGCACAGCCCCTGTCAGGGGAAGGTAACCCGTCCAAGGGAGATACCGGAGGCCTCTCTGTCACCAGCAATGCTGCGCCGGACTCTCCAGAGAAGTTCCGCTCACCAGTCTTCTCGACCTCAGACACGGGCACCCAAGGAGTTAGGGCCCCCTCGGATTCCTCCACCCTCGCGGAACTCAGTCGAAGGTACTGAGCTCCAGGCTTCCGCCATAGTACCTCACCCAAGGCTGAAGGTGCCTGAGATGGACTCCATCTCTCGCTCCGGCCAGGTCAAGGGCACCTGGGCCCGGAACTCCGGAACGCCAGCACCCAAACTGAAGGTGCCTGGGTGCGGCTGCGTCCTCCGACTCTGAACCCCAAGGTCAGGGCGTCCGCCCCTTTTATCCCCTCGCCCTTTGCGTCACAGCAGGTTCCCCGCCCTGCTGTACCAGCGCCAGGAAAGGACAAAAAGGAAACAGTCTTGTGGTGAGTGTTCAGCTCCGGTCCAGGGCGACAGCGCCACCTGCAGGCCGCAGGGAACCTCACACCACCAGAGTCCTCCAAGAACCACAAAAGGGTCTCAGATTCCCTGACAATCAATGCATCTGGGTTACACTACCACCCAGATGCCTCCCCTAAAATCAAACACCTGCTACAGGTGGTTTTACAAAATATTGACTCAGGGTGGCTGAATGCAAATGCACGCCACACTTTTCACATATTTATTTGTAAAAATAAAATTTAAAACAATTTATCATTTTCCTTCCACTTCACAATTATGTATTGGTCTATCACTTAAAATCCCAATAAAACACATTTACGTTTTTGGTTGTAACATGACAAAATGTGGAAAATTTCAAGAGGTATGAATACTTTTTTAAGGCGCTGTAATTACATTAGTCCAGCTTGGATCAATGTAATTGCCTGTGTACAATACCTGGCTGATTGCCCTGGAAGCTGTAAATCTCTGTAGACAAATAAGCACCACTAATTCAGTGATCTCCACTTGTTTCTGTGTGCCGTGTTGAGCATTTATTCTTCATTGTGAACACAGGAGGTTAGACACTTGGCATGGGCACCATTCAAAGAATGCTTTGCATTTTCTGAATGAATGCAAAGTGTTCTCTGATTGAATGAGTTGGAGAGGCGGGGCGATGACATCACAATCTCCACCTCGAGAATGCTTTGCATTTATTCAGAGGATGCAAAGCATTCTCTAAATGGTGCCCGTGATTTCTAGCTTCCAGGAGTGCCGGCCAGGTATGTCATATACATATACATTGGCTCATGCCGGACCAATGCAACTATATATAAACTATTCATTACTAGAGTTATTCTTTAACCATTGAATGGGGCTGTCACCTTTGAAAAGCTATTGAAATCCTGCATACAGCTTCTGCTAGCGGGGTGGAGCATATTCATAGAATTGGCTGATGAGGAGAGATTCTTGTGGTCACATGTATTGAAACTATTGAGTGGATTATGAGCATATGCCAGACAGAAGAAGCTTTTGTGTCCTTTTTTTGCCTCCCAGCAAACGCAATCAGTGTGTTTTGAAAGTGACATCAAACTCTTTAAAAAAAAAAGAAAAAAAAAAAGGATTCTATTCAAGTATATATTCATATCTCAAAAAAAGTACCTTCTTTTGCGCTCCCCCTGTGATAGACTTCCTGTTAGAAAGTGGCTACGTTCATTCTCCATGGTCCCACTGTATGTGGGAACATATATGCCCTCTTACTCACTCCCAAGATGGACTAGGGACTATTGACTATGAGATGTGTAACATGCAACGAGCAGTGCACATGACTGCAACTAACATGCACTGCTCATTCCAAATAGAAATGAAAGGGAAAAGGAGAGGTTCAGGAGCTCACGTAGTTACAAGCAGGCTGTAAAACACAATTTTATGAACAATAGATTACAAGACTATTATGTAGCGATAGTGTATGGGTTATTTGTGGAGAATAATGATTACTTTAAAGTGATTGTAAACTCCTTTTTTTTTTAATAACAAACAGGTTTAGAATTATCTGCTCTGTGCAATGGAATTGCACACAGCACCCCCGATCCTCCTCTTCTCGGGTCCCCTGCTGGCGCTCCTGGCTCCCTCTCTTTACAGTGTACCACCATAGGAAGCCGTTTCCTAAGGTGACACACCTGCAGATTCGATCCTGAGCCACACTGCCTGCGTCCATAGACACAGTCATCGCTGCTCGGCCCCGCTCCCTCGTCACAGGATTTGACAGACAGCAGTGGTAGCCAATGGATCCTGCTGCCTCAGCAAAGTCTGAAGAAAGAGAAGAATAGAGAGCCACTACAGACGGGCACATCACTGGATCGAGTGAGGAGTGCATTAAGGTAATAAATGTTAGGCTTTAGAACCACTTTAAAGATTAATTGTTGTGAGTTGTCAATTCCTATTTCTTATCTTATTTTCTGTTTGATTTTCCTGTATATTATTATATAGGATGTATTATATCATTTATGGTAATACATATTATATTTTTTAGACTGACTCGGGCTGTGGGATCTCACGGGGAGAGATGCACATCATGCCACTCCACACTGACAGCCTCACGATCCAACAGCTCCCACACTGATGATGTATGCTGACAGCTTTGCGGTGCATATCCAGGTCCAATTCTGAATGTCAAGAGTGTGCTTAATTTTTTTTATGTAGCGCCAGCCCAAAATGGTCCACGCTATGTTTAAATTTAGGGAATAGTCTGAGCCTATAGTTGGACTCAGACTTGCTGATTTATTTCAATTTTGCTTCTGCTCTGGTTGTGATACTGCCTGGTAGTTATTCTCCCTGTTCACCCGTAGGTGGCACTGCCACCGCTGACCCATGTTGGAATACAGGTGTATCACAGCAGTATTGGGTGTCCCTTCTCGGCAGCCGTGCAGTGGGCGTGGTTAGCCCGCTGTGCATGCTGGGGAGGGGTACATTAGGGGCAGACGCCATTGAAGTCGGGGTTCTTCCTGATGCGCCTCGTGGCCCTCATGGCACGGGGTGCGTGTGTGTGTTCTAGCCCCGGGCACCTTCAGCCCGAGGCTACATCTCTACTCGCTAGGCCCAGCTCTGCCGGTTTGGGCCTACATTTCTGAAAGGTGTCCCAAGCTGTCCATCCATGGGAAGGAAGCTCTTGAGGAGGGGAGCCGGGGGAGGACCTGTCCCGGATGAGACTGGCAAGGCGCCGATGTCTCGGGAGAGGCCTGGCAACCCATTCAAGGAGGGATCCACTGTACTAAAGCCCTGTAATACGCCAGCCTGGCTTAAAGGCTCTATTATTGCTCGGCTGGAGGTTTGGGACATTTAAAATCCTGTGGAAGAGGATTCCCGGACGCATCCTAAAGTTCATCAGGTCTGTGGCAGAGACCTTCGTTCACCGATAGCAGTTTGTGGCAGAAACTGTCTAAAGTTTGAACATTGCATCATTCCGGCTGCTAGGACCGTGAGTGGGGACTATCCGGGTGAGCAATACCCACTCAGGCTTGAGTGGCGAATATACTGACTGTTTGCATCCTTTGTACCGCGTGCCTGTACCTTCCCCTACTTCTCTCGTTTCCCACTTTCTCTCAAGTTCTACAGCAAAAGAAATTAAAGCCTTACTGTTGAGGTTTTACATCTGTGTGGACATTGACTTTTCTTAAAACTCTTTACCCTGACAACGGAAGCCATGGAGGTAGTTTGCATGACCCAAAATTAATCAGCAGCTCCTTTGGGGGTCAGTGCTACATTTATATTGAATAAACTGTTACTATTTTACGAACGAGGATCCCATGGTGATATTTGTGTTTTGTTTGAGCTCCTGTGATCTTCCTGGATCGTTTTTTTGCTGAGCTACAGGACCTCCGGTACATTAAATTGATTGTGATCCACTGTTCTTATATTTTTAAATGTTTCTGGAAAGCTGGAGTTTGTAGTGCGCCAAATTGGTTTGTTTTATTACTGCCGAGGACTGGTTCTTGGCCTCTTTGCCCACTTCTACACTGTGCTGTAAGCCACCATTGCCAGGGAAACCCAAGCACCAGTTTACCTGTACAGGGCCAGAAATGGCTCCAGCAAAGGCTAAGAAACTGGTCTTGATCCCACATGAACTGCTGGCAGTGTAGCGAGTCAGATCACTTCACTTCCTCCTGTCAAACCCTGGAGGAACCAACCTATAGATTGCAGCCTGACCTGAAGTCTTCTTTGGTGTTATTGGACCCTGGCAGTGTAGTCACTTTGGTCAAGGTAGGCCTGGTAAACCTAGACACAAAGCCATAGCATCAGGGTTGTCTGTATTCATGGCAACAGTTAAAGGGGTTGTAAAGGTTTGTTTTTTATTTTCTAAATAGGTTCCTTTAAGCTAGTGCAATGTTGGTACACTTACCTTTTCCTTTGATTTACCTTCTAAATGTTTTTTTTCTTTGTCTGAATTTCTCACTTCCTGTTTCTCCTCAGTAAACTTCACACCATCATCCGAGTGGTGTTGAGTCAGCCAGAACAGCTTACTGAACAGCTTACTGAGGAGGAACAGGAAGTGAGAAATTCAGACAAAGAAAAAAAATTTTTAGAAGGTAAATAGAAGGAAAAGGTAAGTGAACCAACAATGCACTAGCTTAAAGGAACCTATTTAGAAAATAAAAAACAAACCTTTACAACCCCTTTAAAGCTAATCCACCACCCTATTGACTCTGAAAATGGCTGTTGGGGAAGTGATCCATAATGTGATCCATGGCCTGCTACAAAAAGTAATAATTGGAACAAATTCCATTTGTTTAGAAGATTGTGGGAGGGTGCCCCCTTTGTGTTTCCCAGAGAAACTGAGCGCTTGGAGGGATCACTTTCTCAAGATAACAAGTACGGAACATGGTCTGATGCTGACCCAGGTGGGGAATCCACCAAACTGCCAAGAGTGTAATGTGTCAGAAAGGTGGTATCCCCTGCCAGGGTGAACAGCAGTAATGCGAATGGTATGTCTGCTATGCTTACTCTTGAGCCTTTCATACATAGTTCAAAAGTACAGATGTCAGGAGTAAACTTTCCTAATACTGACAAGTTTCTTCTAGATGTGTTACTGGAATTAACTGAACAGTAGTGATGAGCCGAACACCCCCGGGTTCGGTTCGCACCAGAACCCGCGAACGGACCGAAAGTTCGTACGAACATTAGAACCCTATTAAATACAATAGATGCGAACGTTCGAATTCTAAAGTGCTAATTATAAAAACTATTATGCATGTTATTGTCCTAAAAAGGGTTTGGGAACCCGGGTTCTGCACCAGGGGACATGTATCAATCCAAAAAGAAGTTTTAAAAACGGTCGTTTTTCGGGAGCAGTCATTTTAATGATGCATAAAGTGAAAAAAAAAAAGTCAAATATTCCTTTAAATATCGTACCTGGGGGGTGTCTAAAGTATGCCTGTGAAGTGCCACGTGTTTCCCGTGTTTAGAACTGTCCCTGCACAAAATGACACTTCTAAAGGAAAAAAAAGCCATTTAAAACTGCTTGCGGCTTTAATGTAATGTCTGGTCCCGGTAATATGGATGGAAATCTTTAAGAAAAATGGCATAGCTACCCCAATTACCCCCCCCCACCCCCACCCCAGCCCATTACCAGCCCCTTTGGGTCTTGTATGGATATTAAGGGGAACACCGCACACAAAATAAAAAAGGCCCTATATACTCTGAACAGCCGTATACAGGCGGTGCATACAAGACAGGGACTGTAGGTTTGTTCTTATGTAGAATGTGTTTGTAATTTTGAACAGGTACATTGTTTAAGTGTAGCTCCAGCCCAAAAATCTATTTTTAAACTTTTTGGAAAACATAGGTAAGGGTTATCACCCCTGTAACATTTGTTTTGCTGTCTGTGCCCCTGTTCAGAACATTTCACCTCACTTTCCGTCCCAATGACAACTGTTTTTGAAATGTGGTGTTTTTCTTGAAACAAGGATTGGTGATAAAGCATCAGTACAGAGGAGACACCTTTCTCCCATATTAATTCTTACAGGAGAGAATTTTCCTTCCTAGGGGTAGATTTCCTCTCACTTCCTGTTGTCTTCTTGCGTTTGCAAGTAGGAGTCGTTTGTAAGTTGGATGTTTGAAAGTAGGGACCTGCCGTATATACTCTGCAGAAATAGGCCCCTTAGTTGTTGGTGTTGGCACAACACTGTAAGCACTCACAGTTACTCTTGGTTGGTGCTGGAACGCCCTGCTGTCAACTATTATATCAGGAATTGTAATTACATATAATTGTTGAACAGTGGTAGTAAAAATTGGGCCTTTGATGGTGGTGCTGGTGCCACAACACTGTAAGCCCTGACAGTTACTCTTGGTGGGTGCAGCAATGGGCCCTGCTGTGAATTATTAGATCAAGAATTGTAATTGCATGCCCCTGTTGAACAGAGGCTGAAAAATTGGGCCTTTCGTGGTGGTGGTGGTGGTGGTGGTGTTGCCACAACACTGTAAGCCCTCAGAGTTACTCTTGGTGGGTGCAGGAATGGGCCCTGCTGTGAATTATTAGATCAAGAATTGTAATTACATGCCCCTTTTGAACAGGGGCTGAAAAATTGGGCCTTTTGTGGTGGTGGTGGTGGTGGCGTTGCCACAACACTGTAAGCCCTCAGAGTTACTCTTGGTGGGTGCAGCAATGGGCCCTGCTGTGAATTATTAGATCAAGAATTGTAATTACATGCCCCTGTTGAACAGGGGCTGAAAAATTGGGCCTTAGGCACTGGTGGCACAACACTGCAACCCCTCACAGATACTGTACTTGGAGCACAGCAATGAGCCCTGTAGCAAAGTATTGCTTCAAAAATTGTAATTACACGCCCCTGTTAAACAGGGGCTGAAAAATTGGGCCTTAGCCACTGGTGGCGGCACCCATAAACAAAAATGATCTTCCAAGCTATCATCATCAATCGTATCATTGAGGACTCGGAGGAGGAGGATAGCCAGTCAACATAACAGCACAGGCACTCAGCATCAGCATCAGTCTTGAAGGGATGTGACATGTTAAAATCAATTAGTCTGTTATATCAGCATCAGGTGTGTGGTAGCTGGTGGTGATCCAAGACTGGTTCATCTTGATGAAAGTCAGTCGATCAACCGAGTCGGTGGACAGGCGCACCCTGTGATCCGTGACAAATCCTCCAGCAGCACTGAATGTGCGTTCCGAAAGAACGCTGGATGCAGGACAGGCCAGTAGCTCAATTGCATACTGTGCAAGCTCTGGCCAGTGATCCATCCTCAAGACCCAGTAAGCCAGAGGATTTTCGGTGGGGAAGGTGTCCAAGTCTGACCTTGCCCCTAGATATTCCTGCACCATGTTTATCAGACGCTGGCGATGGTTGCTGGAACCGATCATACTTTGGGGCTGCGGACTAAAGAATTGTCTGAACGCATCGGTCAGACGGCCACCTTCCCCACCGCTCCTTCTTTGACTGGCCGAAGCCTCAGCAACTCGTTGTCCAGGACCAGGAGTTTGTAACCTCCCAGTCTCTGGGAACGCATTGCACAGACCTTTCTGCAAGGCCTCCTGGAGTTGTCTCATCCTCTGCTCCCTCTGCGACGGTAACATAAGGTCCGCAACCTTACCCTTGTACCGTGGATCAAGGAGAGTGGCCAGCCAGTAATGGTCCCTCTCCTTGATCCGAAGAATACGAGGATCCTTCCGCAGACTTTGCAGGATCAGGGAGGCCATGCAGCGTAGGTTAGCTGAGGCATTCGGTCCGGAGTCCTCTGGGTCACTAAGGACGACATGATCCGCAGCCACCTCCTCCCAGCCACGTACAAGTCCACTGGTTTCTTGGGACTGTAAATCATCCCTAAAAGACTGCTGCTGATGATGCTGAGTGCCAGCCTCCACCTCCATGCTGACACAATCCTCCTCCTCCTCCTCCTCTTCCTGTGCGATGGGTGGGACAGAAGGAACACTGTCTGGGTAAAGGGGGCCTTGAGAGGCAAGGAAGTCCTCCTCTTCCTGCCTCTGTTCTGCCTCAAGTGCCCTGTCCATTATTCCACGCAGCGTGTGCTCCAACAGGTGGACAAGAGGTACAGTGTCACTGATGCATGCACTGTCACTGCTCACCATCCTCGTGGCCTCCTCAAATGGTGCCAGGACAGTGCATGCATCCCTGATCATGCCCCACTGGCGTGGAGAAAAAAAACCAAGCTCCCCTGACCCTGTCCTGGTGCCGTAGTCGCACAGGTACTCATTGATGGCCCTCTGCTGCGTGTGCAGCCGCTGCAGCATGGCCAACGTTGAGTTCCACCTGGTGGGCATGTCACATATAAGGCGGTTCTTGGGCAGGTTCAACTCCTTTTGCAGCTCAGCCAGGCGAGCACTGGCATTATAAGATCTGCGGAAATGCACACAGACTTTCCTGGCCTGCCTCAGGACATCCTGTAAGCCCGGGTACCTGCCCAAGAACCGCTGCACCACCAGGTTAAGGACGTGAGCCACACAGGGCACATGGGTCAGTTGTCCCTGTCGGAGGGCGGAGAGGAGGTTGGTGCCATTGTCGCAAACCACCATTCCTGGCTTAAGCTGGCGTGGCGTCAACCACCTCTCGGCCTGGCCCTGCAGAGCAGACAGGACCTCTGCCCCAGTGTGGCTTCTGTCCCCCAAACACACCAGCGCAAGCACGGCATGGCATCTTTTTGCCTGCGTACTTGCGTAGCCCCTTGAACGGCTACGGAGCACCGCTGGTTCAGAGGACAAAGCACAGGAAGAGGCCATGGAGGAAGAAGAAGAGGAGGGGGTGGAGGAGAGAGGTGTGTCACAACCAGTAGTAGCATTTTGGAGGCGTGGCGGTGGAACAACCTCCAACACTACTGCACCTTGTCCTGCATCCTTCCCAGCTGCCAAAAGAGTGAACCAATGGGCCGTGAAAGAAAGGTAACGTCCCTGTCCATGCCTGCTGGACCATGAGTCAGCGGTAATATGCACCTTACCGCAGACCGCCCTGTCCAGCGAGGCCAAGACATTGCCTTCCACATGCCGGTAGAGAGCCGGAATAGCCTTCCGTGAGAAAAAGTGGCGTTTGGGAACCTGCCACTGAGGAACCGCACATTGCACAAACTCACGGAAGGGGGCCGAGTCTACCAACTGAAAAGGCAGCAGTTGAAGCGCTAGCAATTTAGCCAAGCTAGCATTCAACCGCTGGGCATGTGGATGGCTGGGAGTGAACTTCTTTCGACGGTCCAGCAGCTGGGGCAGGGAAATTTGCCTGCTAGAATCGGACGTCGGTGTACTGCTAGCAGAGTGGCCGCAAGTACTTGGCTGTGACACACCTAATTCTACACCTTCATTCCTCTCAGTGCATGTTTCAGAGAGGACTGAAGTTATAGTGGGGTTGGAGATCCCAGCTGATGCGGTGCAAGGAGAGGTCCGCTTTGTTCTTTGGTGTGGGTCTTTGAGGTAGGCTTGCCAACGAGCTGCATGGCAGGTCAACATATGTCTGGTCAGGCATGTGGTACCCAAGCGGCTGATGTTTTGGCCACGCGATATACGCTTGAGACATATGTTGCAAACAGCAGCTGTGCGATCTGATGCACTAGCCTCAAAAAAGGCCCACACCAAAGAACTTTTTGAATGACGGGCAGAGGCAGCGCCCTGCACAGGCGGAGCTCTGCGGTGTGATTCCGTCGGTGTACTGCCCTTACGCTGGCCACCAAAGGGCATCCTGCCTCGTTGGAGATGTGCCTCCTCCTCATCCTCCTCCTCCTCTCTCCTATTAGGCACCCATGTGGAGTCAGTGACCTAATCATCCCCTCCCTCCTCATCACTGGAGCCAATCTGGCAGTATGCTGCAGCTGCTGGAACATGACTGCCAGATTGGTGTCCTTCTTGAGCATCCCCTCTGTCTGCTCTCACGCTACTGCCTTCCTGTAGCTGGGTTTCATCATCAGACCCTTCGAAACGCTGGGCATCCTCCTGGAGCATGTACCCAACACTGTGCTCAAACAGTTCGGGGGACTCCTCAGGAGGAGGACATGGTGGGTCTAGGGAAGGAGTGACTGATGATGAGTCTGACATTGATACCAGGGAAGAGGACGTTTTGGCAGCTGCTTTGCCAGTACCCTGAGCCTGGGTGAGAGAGGATGAGGAGGAGGAGGAGGGCTTGGTCATCCACTCTACCAAGTCTTCGGCATGATGTGGCTCAACATGTCCAGCTGCCGAAAAGAAGGACAAGCGTGTCCCATGGCCATGTGCTGATGACAATGCACCGCGTCCACGACCAGCACTGTTGCCCCCAGACACAGAGCCTGCTTGCCCTCTTTTATTGCCTCCTGACTGTCTGCCTCTCCTTATTTGCCTTCCAGACATTCTAATGGATGGCCTGCAGGGAGATGGGAAAAAAGCAATAAGGGCTACCTTCAGGTGTCCTTCTCTGTCCCTTTACTTAAGGATTTCTAAATATGGTTGAGGATGATTGCTTTCGCACAGAATAGCACAATGACAATTTCCCTGACTGTCCAAAAAACAAGGATTTCAAAGATGGTTGATGAGGAATGCTTTAGCACAGTATAGCACAATGAGAATTTCCCTCACTGTCCTTCCCTGTCCCTACAAACAAGGATTAGCACAGTAAAACACACTGACACTCTCCCTACCTATAGTTTTCTGTCCCTATAAAAAATGTTTTTTTAAAGATGGTTGATGATGAATGCTTTAGCACAGTATAGCACAAGGAGAATTTCCCTCACTGTCCTTCCCTGTCCCTACAAACAAGGATTAGCACAGTAAAACACACTGACACTCTCCCTACCTATAGTTTTCTGTCCCTATAAAAAATGTTTTTTTAAAGATGGTTGATGATGAATGCTTTAGCACAGTATAGCACAAGGAGAATTTCCCTCACTGACCTTCCCTGTCCCTACAAACAAGGATTAGCACAGTAAAACACACTGACACTCTCCCTACCTATAGTTTTCTGTCCCTATAAAAAATGTTTTTTTAAAGATGGTTGATGATGAATGCTTTAGCACAGTATAGCACAAGGAGAATTTCCCTCACTGTCCTTCCCTGTCCCTACAAACAAGGATTAGCACAGTAAAACACACTGACACTCTCCCTACCTATAGTTTTCTGTCCCTATAAAAAATGTTTTTTTAAAGATGGTTGATGATTAATGCTTTAGCACAGTATAGCACAAGGAGAATTTCCCTCACTGTCCTTCCCTGTCCCTACAAACAAGGATTAGCACAGTAAAACACACTGACACTCTCCCTACCTATAGTTTTCTGTCCCTATAAAAAATGTTTTTTTAAAGATGGTTGATGATGAATGCTTTAGCACAGTATAGCACAAGGAGAATTTCCCTCACTGTCCTTCCCTGTCCCTACAAACAAGGATTAGCACAGTAAAACACACTGACACTCTCCCTACCTATAGTTTTCTGTCCCTATAAAAAATGTTTTTTTAAAGATGGTTGATGATGAATGCTTTAGCACAGTATAGCACAAGGAGAATTTCCCTCACTGTCCTTCTCTGTCCCTACAAACAAGGATTAGCACAGTAAAACACACTGACACTCTCCCTACCTATAGTTTTCTGTCCCTATAAAAAATGTTTTTTTAAAGATGGTTGATGATGAATGCTTTAGCACAGTATAGCACAAGGAGAATTTCCCTCACTGTCCTTCCCTGTCCCTACAAACAAGGATTAGCACAGTAAAACACACTGACACTCTCCCTACCTATAGTTTTCTGTCCCTATAAAAAATGTTTTTTTAAAGATGGTTGATGATGAATGCTTTAGCACAGTATAGCACAAGGAGAATTTCCCTCACTGTCCTTCCCTGTCCCTACAAACAAGGATTAGCACAGTAAAACACACTGACACTCTCCCTACCTATAGTTTTCTGTCCCTATAAAAAATGTTTTTTTAAAGATGGTTGATGATCAATGCTTTAGCACAGTATAGCACAAGGAGAATTTCCCTCACTGTCCTTCCCTGTCCCTAGAAACAAGGATTAGCACAGTAAAACACACTGACACTCTCGCTACCTAAAGTTTTCTGTCCCTAGAAAAAATGTTTTTTTAAAGATGGTTGATGATCAATGCTTTAGCACAGTATAGCACAAGGAGAATTTCCCTCACTGTCCTTCCCTGTCCCTAGAAACAAGGATTAGCACAGTAAAACACACTGACACTCTACCTACCTATAGTTTTCTGTCCCTAGAAAAAATGTTTTTTTAAAGATGGTTGATGATCAATGCTTTAGCACAGTATAGCACAAGGAGAATTTCCCTCACTGTCCTTCCCTGTCCCTAGAAACAAGGATTAGCACAGTAAAACACACTGACACTCTCCCTACCTATAGTTTTCTGTCCCTAGAAAAAATGTTTTTTTAAAGATGGTTGATGATCAATGCTTTAGCACAGTATAGCACAAGGAGAATTTCCCTCACTGTCCTTCCCTGTCCCTAGAAACAAGGATTAGCACAGTAAAACACACTGACACTCTCCCTACCTATAGTTTTCTGTCCCTAGAAAAAATGTTTTTTTAAAGATGGTTGATGATCAATGCTTTAGCACAGTATAGCACAAGGAGAATTTCCCTCCCTGTCCTTCCCTGTCCCTAGAAACAAGGATTAGCACAGTAAAACACACTGACACTCTCCCTACCTATAGTTTTCTGTCCCTAGAAAAAATGTTTTTTTAAAGATGGTTGATGATCAATGCTTTAGCACAGTATAGCACAAGGAGGATTTCCCTCACTGTCCTTCCCTGTCCCTAGAAACAAGGATTAGCACAGTAAAACACACTGACACTCTCCCTACCTATCCTTCTCTTTCCCTAAACTAAAGGAATCCAGGTTAAGCAAGAAAAAAAAATGTCACTGTCCCTGCCTATGCTTCTCTTTCCCTGCTCCGGAACACACTACACTAGGCCGCCGTGCTGGCGGCCTTTTATAGTGTGGGGCGTGTACTAAACACCCTCAGCAATAATTGGCCACAGGCATCCTGCCTGTGGCCAATCATTGCTCTCCTCGCTGCCGGCGCTGTGATTGGCCAAGCATGCGGGGTCACAGTGCATGCTTGGCCAATCACAGCGCCTGGATGACACTGCGATGGCGTAGTGCATTGTGGGCCGCGAATTAGGCGCGAACGGCCCAAATCGTTCGTTGTTCGGCGAACGATCGAACAGCCGATGTTCGAGTCGAACGTATGTTCGACTCGAACACCGAGCTCATCCCTACTGAACAGCAACAGGTCACCGCTGATGCTCCATTTCTAGGGGATTTGGGGATGTTGGGTGAAAATTGTGGAAACTTACAGTTAAATTATCCAATTAACTAGTGTATATATGGCACACAAAATGGTGGATGGGCGGCACGTCACCCCGAATGTGGATTTTGCTGTAAATTGTGGGCTCAAGGGGAGTCTGGTGAAACTGATCGTAGGATTCCTCTGTTGGACCTAGAGTTTGAGCTGCAGAAGAAAGTTAGGTGGGTCAGCAGCTGGGCTTCCCAGTCAACAAGTCCACGTGCCAGAATACCAGGCTCATTAAAAGAGCTGGGAAGCCTCACAGGAAGTGGGCTGTGCTGTGAGTTTGGATAATGAACTGAAACACTGTTTTGCTGTGCAAGAAGCACTTGGAAAGTTCATTCGCCAGAATTAAAAGCTATACATTAAACAATTTTCTTCTTCAAATTTACTTTAGATGTACCTTCAACTATGTAGTGCAAGGCTCTGCCTGATTGCATACAAATAGAAAGTGTTTTTGTTTGACCTCATATGATATGGATTTAGTAAATCTAAAGGAAAATTGAACAAGAAAATTGTATAATGTATGGCCAGCCTAAGCAAAAGTCAACTGCATTGAACTCTGACATACTTGTTGAAGAAAGCAGACCTTTGTATTTTTGTTTAATAGGCTGAAGTAAAGCTAAACTGGATACCTGGAAAAAATAAAATAATAATCTGGCACCAATAATACCTTAAGCCCAGGTTCACACTGGGCTGCGGGAATGAAGCCATGCGGGTTCAGCTGAACTTGCACGATTTCACTTCTGCTTGTCAGTCCCGATTTCGGACGCGATTTCAAAGACATCTGTGCAGGTTTCTGCACTGATGTCAATGTCAATGTAAATTGCGGTCGAAATCGCAAAAAGTAGTACAGAAACGACTTTTTGAAATCGGTGCAGCGCCGCAGATACAGCGTCGCACCGATTAGGATGTCAAATCGTACCAATGTGAACCAGGGCTTAAGAGCCCATTCACACAGGGGCGTCTTTGGATCCGACTCCAAATCGCCCCAGGTCGCCCCTAGTCGTGCTGGCTGAAGAAATCAATGTAAGTTAATGGAGCCGTCCTTATGCACACTACTGCAGTCGCTCCGACTTCAAAAAAGGTCCCTGTACTACTTCAATCCGACTCCTAGGCGACCTGTAACCATTCATTTCAATGGGAGTCGCCTCTCACTGTCTTAATAGGAGCAACTCTCCAGGAAGATAACATACATTTATCAGGCAAACCTCTCCCTCCCCCCTCCCTCTCACAGAGCTGATTCTTGTTTGATTGGCCACTGGAATGTCTCCTGTCCTGCAGGCAACTTGTAAGTAGCTCCAGGTCGCGCTGTGATTCATTCTCAAGTTGTGTCTGAGTTGCCTCATAAAATCAGGCTGGAAGTCCTGTTGCCCCTGTGTGAATGGGCTCTTAGGCCCCTTTCACACTGGGGCGTTTTTCATGCGGTTTAGCGCTAATAATAGCGCTGTTATACCGCATGAAAAAATCCTGCCCTGTGTCTTCAATGTGAAAGCCCGAAGGCTTTCACACTGAAGCGGTGCGCTAGCAGGACCGCTCCAAAAGTCCTGCTAGTCGCTTCTTTACAGCGGTAAAGGAGCGGTGTGTTCACCGCTCCTTTACCGCGGTCTCCCATTGAAATCAATGGGACAGCGCGGTAATACCGCCCGCAAACCGCGGCAATAGCCGCGGTTTGCGGGCGGTATTAACCCTTTTTCGGCCGCTAGCGGGGGTTAAATTAACCCCCCTAGCGACCGCATACCGCGGTAAGAACGACAGTATAGCAGCGCTGAAAATAGCGCTGCTATACCGCCACCGCACCTGCCCGCCCCAGTGTGAAAGGGGTCTTAGGGAGTATATTGTATGGTGCATTTCTGACAAATAAGTACCATTTGAGCAAATCCCATATCACAGTATATATCACAGTGTATAGCACAGTTCACATTACATATTAATTATATATTTTTTATTATTGTATATTACTACATTATTACATAGTTCTTTCTACTCGTTCATATTTTTAAATACTTATGTTATTGCAGAATATATAGTCATTACATACATTAGACTACATTACATTATTTATATAAGTACAGTATATAATTATGTATCAATTTACCTTTCTAATTATGTGTATACATATAATTAAATGTGATTAAAGTAATAAAACCTGTTTCACTTAATTTCCTTGTCACGTTCTTAGCTTGTGCTACACTGGTAATATAAAAGGTCTTGTAATCTCCAGGTCAACATAAGCTGGTCCATGCACATCCACAAATATAAAAAAGGAAAACGTCACTAGTATTCATGCAGTCTAGTATGATTACAACTGAGAAGAAAAAAATCAGTAGGTGAAACATGAAACATAGTGCAGCAAGTGGTAGAAATCAGAAGACCAAATGAGTAACAAGCCCTCCTCAGCTGCCACCTTTGAATCTACTCAAAAAAACTTGCTGCCAGCAACTTGTATCTTATGCGGCATACACACGATCGATTTTCATGCCATTTTTTAAACCAACGTTTTTCTCGTCGTTTTTTTTCATGTTTCCTCTCAAGCCTGTCTTGCGTACACACGATCATTAAAAAAAACGTTCAAGCAAAGCGCAATGACGTACAACACGTACGACGGCACTATAAAGGGGAAGTTCCGTTCGGATGGCGCCACCCTTCATGTTAGTAAAGTTTGTTGAGCGACGATTCGCGCTTTTCAGCCTTGTGCTTTTCAGTCCGTTACAGCGTGACGAATGTGCTATCTCCATTACAAACGCTAGTTTTACCAGAACGAGCGCTCCCGTCTCATACTTGATTCTGAGCATGCGCGTTTTTTTTCACGTCGTTAAAGCATACACACTATCGTTTTTCACGTCGTTAAAAAAAACAACATGAAAAACGACGTGAAAAAATAGAACATGTTCAAAATTTTTAATGGCCGTTTTTCACACCGTTAAAAATGCTCTGGAGCATACACACGATCGGTTTTAATGACCAAATTTAAAAATTGCATTTTTCTCGTCATGAAAAACGGTTGTGTGTACGCGGCATTAGTATCTAAATAATTAGGCCTCATTCACACAGGGCATATGCATTTGTGCTCCATGTGAGGGTCATGTATACCTGGATGGGGATGCACAGGTGTTCCGTGTATCCTTGTGCAGGCAGTCCCATATCTGTCATTTGGAATGCAGCTCCTGCAGAGCCACAGCTGCTTCTCCCACTGTGACAGCTGTGCAGCTGCAAAGCCACAAATGCACTCGGGGCTGGGAATCTGCACGGATGTCACATTGGGAGCAGCGAAAATGTTCTATCTTTTGGATATGCCCACACGCTGTACTCATGTTTACGACAGAATCAAAAAGACTGGTCTTTGGATTATTGGTTCCTTAGCACACGGCGTTGATAGTACCACACAATAGAAACAGGAAACTAGCCTCAAATCATTTTACTCTAGCCATATCAAACTTTTATTCAACATAATAACACTGATTACCAGTCAGGCATATCATGAAAATGACTTTACTTACCTGGTGTGATTCAATGTACAAATATTACCGACAGCCAGTACTGATAACTGGCAAATGCACGGTCTTGGACTTTGAGGAATTATGAAATTTTAGCACTGTGTGAAATGTTCTCTAACCAATGATGGCACAAAGCAGTACAAAATGGAAGCAACCCAGAAAAAGGAAGAAAAGGGCACTTCCAACAGTCTGTTGGAAAGCCCAGGTAGGCATATACAGTGCCTTGAGAAAAAGTAGTTACCATGGGTGCTTCTCTAAATGAATGCTCTCCTTGCTCAACTTGTCAGTTTGGGTGGACGGCCATGTCTTGGTAGGTTTGCAGTTGTGCCATACTCTTTCCATTTTTGGATTAAGGATTGAACAGTGCTCCCTGAGATGTTCAAAGCTTGGGATATAATTTTATAACTTAACCCTGCTTTTAACTTCTCCACAACTTTATCCCTGACCTGTCTGGTGTGTTCCTTGGCCTTCATAATGCAGTTTGTTCACTAAGGTTCTCTAACAAACCTCTGAGGGCTTCACAGAACAGCTGTATTTATACTGAGACTAAATTACACACAGGTGGACTCTATTTACTAATTAGGTGACTTCTGAAGGCAATTGGTTCCACCAGATTTTAGTTAGGGGCATCAGAGTAAAAGAGGCTGAATACAAATGCATGCCACACTTTTCACATATTTATTTACAGATTCTCCCACCTGAGCTGTGGTTCTCTGCAGCTCCTCCAGAGTTACCATGGGCCTCTTAGCTGCTTCTCTGATTAATGCTCTCCTTGCCCAGCCTGTCAGTTTAGATGAACGGCCACGTCTTGGTAGGAATGCAGTTGTGCCATACACTTTTCATTTTCGGATTGGATTGAACAGTGCTCCGCGAGATGTTCCAAGCTTCGGATTTTTTTTTTTATAACCTAACCCTGCTTTAAAACTTCTCAACAACCTTGTCCCTGACCTGTCTGGTGTGTTCCTTGGCCTTCAAGATATGGTTTGTTCACTAAGATTCTCTAACAAACCACTGAGGTCTTCACAGAACAGCTGTATTTATACTGAGACTAAATTACACACAGGTGGACTCTATTTACTAATTAGGTGACTTCTGAAGGCAATTGGTTCCACCAGATTTTAGTTAGGGGTATCAGAGTAAATGGGGCTGAATACAAATGCACGCCACACTTTTCAAATATTTATTTGTAAAAAAAATCGAAAACCATTTATCATTTTCCTTCCACTTCACAATTATGTGCCACTTTGTGTTGGTCTTTTACATAAAATCCCAATAAAATACATTTATGTTTTTGGTTGTAACATGACAAAATGTTGAAAATTTCAAGGGGTATGAATACTTTTTTGAAGCACTGTATGAAGGATGAAAGGCATCCAGTGGCAGTTAGGCTCCTTTCAAACGTGCTTTGTCGGGACTTAGATCACCTGCTGCTAACTGTGCTTCCCGATGCAGAAGGTTGTAGTTCCAGTGTCCACCAGCGGGTGTCTCCCAGCAGCCGGCAGATCCCAGTAATTAGTTTGCACCTGATGCTGGCTGCTGAGAGGGTACGTAGTTTCTGCTGTACTTTTCCATCTCGCTTTTGCTTTGCTGCCAGATACTGCTAGCCGTTTATCTTTTTTCCTTCTCTTGATCCTGCCCTTTGCCTTGTACCTATACCCTGAACCGTGCTGCCTTGTTCCTACTCCCCTTTGTTCCTGATCCCAGTTTTGGTTCTACCTTCCTATATGTTCCCTGCACCTCCAGTTTTACTCTGCTTGTGCTTCCGATTTGTGTATATTGTATATAGTAGTTCTCTAGTTAGCAGTGGCGGCTGGTGCTCAAAATTTTTGGGGGGGGGGGGTGCAAACAAACTGGAAAAAAAAAATCATCAATTGCCGCCACTGTGCCCATTAAACGCAGCCACTGTGCCCAAACGCCACCAGTTTGCACCCTCAAATGCAGCCAGTTTCCCCCCAAATGCAGCCAGTTTGTCCCCAAATACAGCCAGTTTCCCCCAAATGCAGCCAGTTCCCCCCAAATGCAGCCAGTTCCCCCCCAAATGCAGCCAGTTCCCCCCCAAATGCAGCCAGTTTCCCCCCAAATGCAGCCAGTTTGTCCCCAAATGCAGCCAGTTTGTCCCCAAATGCAGCCAGTTTCCCCCCAAATACAGCCAGTTTGTCCCCAGCCCTGCACTTACATTCCTCGGGTCAGCGCCGTCCTTCTTCCATCCTCAATGTCTTCTCCCGCCCTCAATGTCACTTCAGCCAATCAGGTTACCAGTAACCAGACCCGGTGAACCTGATTGGCTGAGACGCCTGTCAGTGTTAACCAAGGAACGCACCCCCCGTGCGTCCCCTGGTTAACTATTTGGAAGCCGATTACAGCCCTCAGGCTCTGATAGGCACTTCCAAAAACCAACCAGCCGCTGTTATTCAGATGGCCGGCGCTTACCAGGGGGCCGGCCATCTGAATAGTGGGCGGCAGCGGCGGCGACAATACATAGGTTCATCCAATGCATTACCTATGTATTGTTGTTGTGAGTGACGGGCGCAGGAGAGAGAGGGGGCGGCGCTCCTGCGCCCACTATGGATGCACCGCCACTGCTAGTTAGGTATTTTGTCAACGGGTCTTTGGTTCACTTATATCTTTACGTTTACTTTTTGTTGGTGTTTGGATTGATTTTGGTTTCACTGTAAATAAATCTTACTTTAAAAGGAGAAGTCCAGCCTGGGCTTGTTTGGCTGGGGTTCTCCTATGGGTCACAGGAGTGCAATTTGTTTTGCACTCCTGTGACCCGTTTTCAGCAGAGAGCGGTCTGAAGTCCACTCTCTGCTGAAGTCACTGGAATCAGCGTGTTGAGACGGCCACTCCCCGCCCCTCCACAGCTCAGCACTCCAGTGAGCGTGGAGGAGCAGAGAGGAGAGCTGCTGTCTGACAGTCAGCAGCTCTCCTCTTGGGGAGCTGTAAGAACCGAGCCATAAGCGGTGTTCGATGGCTCGGTTCTGACTGTAGAGACGCCGGAGAAAAGCTGCAGCATCCACCTAGGTAAGTATAAAAAGGGGGGGAAAAAAAGCCATACTTCTCTTTTAAATATATATTATATTGTCTGGTCTGTTTCCTAGTGTAGCTATGCAGATTTAGCCATCCCTGCTGCTGATTCCTGACAGGTTTTCCGATCAGGGCTGCCTGTGCAGTGCTACCCCCGCAGGAGCCACTTAAGTATGTGTAGAGCCCACACCAATTTTGGGGCGCTATATGTGCAAGTTTAGGGGTAGTCTGAGCCAGTAGTTGGGCTCAGACCTATTATAGTTCAAATTGTTTGCTCTGCTCTGGGTGTGATACTGCCCGGCAGTGTTATTCTCCTTTGCCTGCAGGTGGCACTGTCACCGCCGGCACAGGTTGGATCACTGGGTATCACAGCACCTTGGGTGTCTTCTCTCGGCAGCCATGCAGTGGGCGTGGTCTACCCGCTGTGCATGCTGGGAGAGGGTACAAAAGGGCCGGACGCCATTTGGCGTGATGCGATTCCAGGGGGAACCCAAGGCGTTCGGGGGACCTCTGGTCCAGCTCTCCTATCGAGGGCCTACGCTTCGGAGAAGGATCCCAGGCTGCCCGGTTGAAGGGGGCCCATCTTTAGGGAAGGAGTTTTAGGGGAAGATCAGTCCCGGCGGAGATAGTGATGGTACTGCTGTCTCGGGGAGAGGCCTGGAGGCCTACCTAAAGGGGGATCCATCATCTTTGACATCCGTGCTCCACTCCTGTTGCTAGGACCGCTCTCAAAGGGACTATCCGGGTGAGAAATACCCACTCAGGCTTAAGTGGCGACGAAAGTGTTCTCTAAGTGTTGCGTGCCTGAACCTTTCCCTACTCTGTCGTTTCTACTCTCTCTCTTCCAAGTTTTACCTCAAGAAAATAATAAAACCTTGTTGCTCAGGTTTTACTCATGTGTGGACATTGGCCTTATTCAAAGAGACTTTCTTCCCCAGACAACGGAGGTCAGGGATCCACGCTGGAGAGGTAACTCGCTGCAAGACCCAAAAAACATTAACACCGCTCACCCCTCTCTCTACACAAAAAAAGGAGGGGGGATACTGGGCAAGTAGCAGGTGTGCCCTGACTGCAGGAATGGCAGAAAAGCAGAAACAGGGTGGTGTGTGCTACACGTGGGGGCTCGAGTCCGGGATTTGTGGCTATCTCTCGCATGATTGGACTATTTTGTATGTGATTGGAAAGTCGGCCATGGAAGAAATTGAACTGTGTTACTGTACTCAGAGAGAAAAAGGGGTTAAGGGGCACAGAAATTTGGTTTTTCCAACTGCGTAGTTCGTGGGCGTGTCCAGAAAAAGAAAAGCCCGGAAGCTACGTGCAGAAAGAAGAAAAGGAGAGGAGTTCCCGCCACCTGTGTTTTGCACGTGAGTACATTGGCGCCAAGAGACAGAGAGAGTTGGATCGAGTGAGCAGCAACAGGTACGCTTTTCCAGGTACCTCAGCTTTGTCGGGACCCTGGATGTTCCCGATGTCTTCCACTATGGACATTGCCCCACTCACAGCCCCACTCACGAATACGGGGATCCGGCTCAAGCCCCGGTGCCGCTTCGCTCTGTACACCTGCCGAGATGCGGAGGCCCTGGGCATGCTCTGTCCCAAATGCCACAGACTGGCTGTGCAACTGCGCCCGTTCGGAAGATGTGCATCCTGTGGAGAGTTCCTATTTGAGGTGAACCATTCCACGAGAAGCCCCGGGTCTAACGGGTCAACTGCATCACAGGCATCGTTACTTTCGAGGAAGATGCCTGCACTCCCACAGCCAGGCCCACGCGCACCGCATCGACTGCCACGGATGTGGCCAACAAGGATGTCTCAGCTGCTGCGGAGCTGTCGGCGGACACCACAGCGGATGCTGCCTCCGCTACTACAGAGGAACATATCCTGCCAGCCAAGCGAAAAGGTGGGATATGTTGAGGCCTCCCGCGGCCGCGGTCGAAGCCTGCCCCATCGCCTACCAGAACCAGACCTCAAGAGCGGGAGGATACCCGAGAAGTCCGCGGCAGGTGATGGTAAGGAAGCTGGGGAAAATGTGTCTGTCTGCCGGCAACTACTCGCCCGCTGAAGAGTATGACACCTCAGACTTGGACTCATCGTCCGATGTTGGAGACGATGTTGAAATTGATGAGATTTTCATAAAGAAGGGATGGGACAATTTGAACACTGTTTCCCCCGGACCACATTGTGAAAGAGGGATCGCCCATGAGTTTGGGGAGTACTACACCCCATGTGGAAGTCCCTACTAAAGTCCTTGCCATAACAGAGGGAGTTGTACCAGGCTCAAGTGAGAGACTCTTACCGGGGACTGATATGGCTTTAGTCCGAAGATCTCCGGATGCTATTGTATTGCCAGGAGCAGGAGACCGTGCAACTATCTCCAAACTTGCTCGCTTGCAGCGGCTCCTCAATAAAAGAGTGGCTGAGGAATATGGCTGGGAATACCCCTATGTACCCAGGGAACTATTGTACGAGATTGAGGCACATTGTGAACGGTGGTACGGAGAGGCCATCTGGAACTACCTCAAAGTGCCCAGGCCCTATAGGTATCTTGCTTGCTCAGCTGCCACTACCCAGCGTTTTAAGTGTTGCCGCCGGGACTGGAACTATGGTCGGCACATTCATGCTGATCGTGTTGTGATCTGTTGTCCAGGGCGGGACAATGTTACTTATTCTGTGGAGACTCTGGATAAAGGAATGGAAGTCACTTACTCTCCCGGATCCAAAGTTTTACTTGTGAGACTTCTTGAGACAGGAACTTGTTTGCTACTGTTATTAATCGTGTCCGTTCATGGGAAACCATGCCCAGATCCCGGTGACTTTGCCCCGCTGCTACGGAGGACGTCTACTGTAAGGAGAACAACTGGAGAGCTTGTTTTATTTTCTCTCTCCAAAAGAAAGTGACTGTTTTCCACTAAATTGAACTTGGGGTAGACAGATAGGAGTTCATGGTGAAAAGACTCTGTGGTCAAAAGTTAAGTGTTCAGAGTGATGTTGCAGTCCCATGCGCAACTTGTACAGAATGTTGGGGCCCCGTCAACACTAGGTGGCGGTGGTCTGATAGATAAATGATTAATATTGGAACTAAACGTACTTAGAATTTCTTCTTATATTTTTTTTATTATGCTAGGCTTAGCGTAATTAACTTTTTGGAAGGAAATTATTCCCTCCCGGGGGTGTAGTCTTCTTCTCCTGTAGAATAGAGTGTGAGTAGTGGATAGGATGTTTATTTTCCCCATGTATGTTGTTTGTGATTATTATTTTTTGCAGGTATGAGAATGGCTATCAACACCACCGGAGAATGGGGTGGGATAGATAGTTAGTGATGGGTGGTATGTGAATTTAAAATGTGACATTTGAGATTGTAATGTCATTTGTTTGTTTTCTCCCTTCTTTCCTTTTCCCTCCTCCCTTCCCAAATTGTTGGTTCAGGCACTTATCCAAAATGTCATTACTATTATTGTACATATTTGTTTGGATAATCAATAGCCTTCAGGATTGAAGGGTTTGATTCCCCCAGCCACTGGGGACAGTGTCTTTTTCAGGAGGGGGTGTGTGTGTAGCGCCCACCCCAATTTTGGGGCGCTATATGTGTAAATTTAGGGGCAGTCTGAGCCAGTAGTTGGGCTTAGACCTATTATAGTTCAAATTGGTTGGTCTGATCTGGGTGTGATACTGCCTGGCAGTGTTATTCTCCTTTTCCTGCAGGTGGCACTGTCACCGCCGGCACAGGTTGGATCACGGGGGTATCACAGCACCTTGGGCGTCTTCTCTCGGCAGCCGTGCAGTGGGCGTGGTCTATCCGCTGTGCATGCTGGGAGAGGGTACAAAAGGGCCAGACGCCATTTGGCATGAGGCGATTCCAGGGGGACCCCAAGGTGTTCGGGGGGACCTCTGGTCCAGTGAGCGCGTCTCGTGGCCCTCATGGCACGGGATGCGTGTGTTTGTTCTCGGGAACCTTTAGCCCGAGGCTCTGCGGCTGCATAGTAGGCCCAGCTCTCCTATCGAGGGCCTATGCTTCGGAGAAGGCCCATCTTTAGGAAATAGTTTCAGGGTAAGATCAGTCCCGGCGGAGATAGTGACGGTACTGCTGTCTCGGGGAGAGGCCTGGAGGCCTACCTAAAGGGGGATCCATCATCTCTGGCATCCGTGATCCACTCGGGTTGCTAGGACCGCTCTCAAAGGGACTATCCGGGTGAGCAATACCCACTCAGGCTTGAGTGGCGACGAAAGTGTTCTCCAAGTGTTGCGTGCCTGAACCTTCCCCTACTCTGTCGTTTCTACTCTCTCTCTCTCTCTTCCAAGTTTTACCTCAAGAAAAGAATAAAACCTTGTTGCTCAGGTTTTACTCATGTGTGGACATTGGCCTTATTCAAAGAGACTTTCTTCCCCAGACAACGGAGGTCAGGGAACCACTCTGGAGAGGTAACTCGCCGCAAGACCCAAAAAACATTAACACCGCTCACCCCTCTCTCTACACAAAAAAAGGAGGGGGGGATACCGGGCAAGAAGCAGGTGTGCCCTGACTGCAGGAACGGCAGAAAAACAGAAATAGGGTGGTGTGTGCTACATGTTTGTTGCGTACTCTGCCTCTCAACCCCAATAACAGTCTCAGCCCCCTCTGGCACACCTGGCAATAGTGTAAGTGCAAGGACCATTCAGAAACACACACGTTAGGATAAAACACACAAATTGTCTTTGTTACTCTTTTCCACAGAAATATTGCAGTAAACAGTAACAATATATATTCAAGTAATGCAATTGGAGAGCAATAACTGAGGTTAAGAGCAATATAGCTCAATACTATATTCAGGCTGCTTTCAGGGGATTCAAAACCTGAAAATATCCCCAAGAGCAGAGGAAAACACTTCAATAACAATAAATCACAATTGGGCAATCTGTACCAAATTGGTAACCTTTACTCAGGTCGGCTCTATGAGTCCAGTCCTGTCCAGTCCTCTCTTCTGTCCCCTGACACCACAGTCCCAACTTCAAACACTGTACTCAAATCACTATTTAATGGCTAAACTTCACAGATAAACTGTCCCGCACACCCACTGCATATATACAGAGCCCTAAGTATAGGCATACCCCACTTTTAAGTACACAATGGGACCAGAGCATGTATGTAAAATGAAAATTTACCGTATTTATCGGCGTATAACACGCACTTTTTTCCCCTTAAAATCAGGGGGAAATCGTGGGTGCGTGTTATACGCCGAACGGCTGCCTCGGAGGGGAAGGAGGGAACGAGTGCCGCTGAAATAGACAGAGCCAAATCTCCTGTGTACTTGGCTCCGCTCGCAGTCAAGCCCAGTCCCACCTCCTAGCATTTACGTCCCCCATTGGACTGGTGTTATGTCCATCATAGGAGCCAGGCCAAGGGGCGGGACTGCGAGACGAGCCAAGTACACAGGACATCCGGCTCTATCTCGGCAGCGCTCGTTCCCTCCTCGGCAGGCAGATTGAAAATAATGGATT
The DNA here is from genome assembly GCA_029206835.1 of Rana muscosa. Lineage (NCBI taxonomy): Eukaryota > Metazoa > Chordata > Amphibia > Anura > Ranidae > Rana > Rana muscosa. The sequence continues at coordinate 889,015,186 of CM055116.1, read as the reverse complement.
GCTAAAGGAATGACATTACCGCATATAGTGACCATGTTTGTCTCCCCCTGATCATAGCTCTGTACACGGCCATATTTTTTTGTGTTCCACTTACCAGCACAGTGACTAATACGTGCCACGCATGCTTGTGTGTATCCTGCGAGGCATGTACTTGTGAGGCATTTTACATACACTTGCGGGTATGTCCGCACTCGTGAGTGTACATAAAGTGAGTGTCCGTAAAGCCTGTATGTGTGTGCGGGCCCATATGGCACTTGTAGCTTCAGTCCTTTTGAAGAAAGATGAGACTTTGTATCTTCAGCTAGACACTCTCGTTAGTGCACTTAAACTTCTGAAAAGCAGGGCCAAACAACACAACTGGCCCAGATTATCAAGTAAAGAATGCAGGATCTTCCTCAGCAAGGTGAAAGAACAATGGTATCTGTAGAGTGTCTCTGTGAATGGATGGCCTTATCCTTTAGCCCTGTGGCACTACAAGTGACAGCAATATGACCAACAGCAATGATGTCTGTATACAGAGTCTATTTAACTCTGTCTGTGTGCAGTTTCCTTCTTTCCTGCAAATGGGCGAAAGTCCTCTCACCCAATCCTGCAGCCAAGGTCCAAACAAACGTCCTGGAACAGGCAGGCTCTTCTAGGGACCCGACTGGTCACCTCACACTGGAGCGCTTCACACCGTCGGTGCAGGTGCATCTGGATATGCACCTGGGATCGCCCTCTCTCAGGCTGGATGTCCCGACTGGCTGTGGATGTCTGAAATCACGCTCTGGTCTGACCTGGGAGGCAGCACATCTCCCCTAGGTCTCTTCTCTTCCTCTGCCTCCTGGAGTCTGAGCAATCTTCTTAGATCAGCAAGATGGCTATGGTAGATCCCTCAGAGCAAGCTGGCTATGGTAGTTCTTTCTCCCATAGAAAGCGATGGGGCTGTTTTAGATGGGGACTATATATCCCAGAATCCTTTGCAGCTGCTGCTTGTTAAAGTCCTTCTGATTTGCTCCTGTCATTGTTTCTCCTCATCCTGCCAATAGGGACACAGGGGAGGATGCAGAGTGAGCAGCCCTGTGTGTCTGTGTGAGGAGAAAAAAAAGGGGGGGGGAATGCCCCACTCAGAATCTGACAGGCACTTTCTCCCTCACAGAAGAATCTTCTGCCAGCTTGGCCAGGCAGCAGGATATGCAGGGCAACCGCTACACATGTACAGGCTGGGGTAAACAGATTTACGCTGTCAAAATTTGGGCATTAAACTAAACAGGCACGATGTCACAAAAGGGACATCCATCCTATTCTGGTTTTGATGCAGCAAGGGGTCTGTTTGTGGATCCCCCGCTGAACAAAGCAGTGCACCCCCATGTGAAAGGGCCATCAGGCAAACATTAAAATAGTACACGCTTTGTTGTAAAACACCAAAAGTTTGCCAGTTTTCACAAAGAGTGAACTGATACATTTAGGGTCAAATCCTAATTTGCTAACCAGTTATGGTTTGCTCATTTTTATCAGTGAAGATATGAAGGCATGCAGGCACATTAGGGAAGACAGGGGTACATGATGAGTTATTACAGGCATCAAATATCAAATCCTATGCTATCCTTTTATCCAGTGTTATACATTAGTTCCATTTTCACTTTGTCATTGGGGATTCTGCCTCCTGACTTGAATGCAAATACTACCTCCAGCACATACATTTTTCCCTAGTGAGATCCCACCTCCAGCACACATTGATCTTTTCTAAGTGAGATCATACTCCTAGCACACATATTGGTCTTTAACCAGTAAGATTCCACCTCCAAGTACCTACAGCCACACCACCCTGAATGCACCCGATTCTTGTCTGATCTCTGAAGCTAAACAGGATCGGGCCTGGTTAGTACTTGGATGGAAGATCCCACCTCCAGCACACAGGAATTTATTGGTTACCAATATACATTTTACTGAAAGTCAGTAAGCAACTATGCCTATTATGCCTATTATGCTTGGGCCTGAGAGTTGACCTTTTGCCATTGTAGGCATTTTAAAGCAATGGTAAATCTAGATATTCAATGCAAGAGATATCAAGTAAAAAATGCAATTGATTCCGTATACAGTAAGCAACCAAATCAGTTTAAGTCAAACTATTCCAATGTAGATAAGAAACAAACAAATACATACACTTACTGAACAATTTATTAGAATACTATAATACTGTATACTTAGAATAATATACAATACTTTTGACTGGATGTTAGTGAACATAGCAGAAGGAATACACAAAAGAAAATGCATGTTGACAAGGGGAGTGTAGAGGTGGGCGGGGAGTCTACTGACATCACGACTCCACCCACCGAGCTCCAGACAACAGATCCACCCACAGAATCTGCAGTTTTTCAGTTCTTATAACAGACAGAGGGGAGACATTTGACAGATAAGGATACATGCAGGAGGCATCTATATACTTATAGATCAGCACTATGGCAGTAGTTTAGAAAGGATGAGAGTGGGTTTACATCCACTTTAATTACCTCTATTACTTTTCTGGGGACAGCCAAAAGTTTGGGATTTTCTTTTAATGATAATCGTAAACAGAACAAATGGAGAAGGTGAATCTCTTTAGCAGGGGCACTGACAGCAATAAAAATGGATAAGCATTCTAAACAATCTCCAATCTAATTTTTTTTTTTTTAAATACTTTTGCCTTTAGTTATACTTTAATAGCAGAAGAAAGAACGGAACGGGGGAGGAGGGGCTTCAAAAGAGGCTCCTCTACTAGTGGCCAAAAATTGTCCGGTACCTCATCCTGAAAATTGACTACACAAACAACCCTACCACACCAAGTTTAACTACTTGCCAACCAGCCGACGCAGATGTACTGCGGCAGGTTGGCACGGCTGCGCGAATCACCGTTATTGTACGTCGGCTCCAGGTGCGCGTGCCCGCAGCGATGCGCGTCGCCGGTGTGATGCCTGCCAGGCACCCGCGATCGCTCCTGACAGAGCCAGAATGGGGATCTGTGTGTGTAAACACACAAATCCCGGTTCTGTCAGGGGAGTAGAGACAGATTGTGTGTTCCTACTAAGTAGGAACAGTGATATGTCTCCTCCCCCAGTCAGTCCCACCCCCCCCCCACAGTTAGAACACACAGTGAGGGAACGCATTTAACCCCTTGATCGCCCCCTAGTGTTAACCCCTTCCCTGCCAGTGACATTTATACAGTAATCAGTGGCTATTTTTACCTCTGATCGCTGTATAAATGTCACTGGTCCCAAAAAAGTGTCAAGTGTGTCCAATCCGTCAGCCGCAATGTCGCAGTCCTGATAAAAATCGCAGATCGCTGCCATTACTAGTAAAAAAAATAATTTAAAATGCCATAAATATATCCCCTATATTGTAGACGCTAAATCTTTTGCACAAACCAATCAATATACACTTATTTAAAAAATATGTAGATTACATATCAGCCTAAACTGATGATTACATTTTGGGGATATTTATAATAGCAAAAAGTACAAAAAAGCAAAAAGTACAAAATATTGTGTTTTTTTCAAAATTTACGCTCTTTTTTTGTTTATAGCGCAAAAATAAAAGCCGCAGAGGTGATCAAATACTACCAAAAGAAAGCTCTATTTGTGGGGAAAAAAAAGGACATAAATTTTGTTGGGTACAACATGGCACGACCATGCAATTGTCAGTTAAAATGACGCAGTGCCGTATTGCTAAAAATGGCCTGGTCATTAAGGGGGCAAATCCTCCTGGGGCTGAAGTGGTTAAGGACTTCAACAGTACCAATAAGTTAAAATATCAATGAAGTTTTATTATACAAAATGTAAAATATAGACATGACATACAAGTATATAAATGTACCACAAATAATGAAAACAAAAAAAGTTATGATGCTCTCAGTGTTTTTCCTCATCCACCCCACTGCAGTTAGGGGATGAGTAGCTCGCTGTAGCTTAGACGCAGGGATGTTTCACAGAACATAGCCCGCTTCTTCAGGAAGAAATATTGCAGCAGAGCTCTAAAAATAGAGAGTATATACATCAATTTCAACCTTAGTTTCATCAATGTGTATGATGGCTCAATAGAGTATTACCACATACCGCAGAGTATGTGAAAACGGAAGTACAAACAGAGTCACACCAAATGGTCATTCTACAGCCAGCGGCTGCCAACCCTCAGGTCACATGGGGTAGTCCACTAAGCCTCTCATGAGGAAAGTTTTGGATAGGTATGCATCTAAAGTCCTTAAAAACTTTGTGTGGTAGGGTTGTTTGTGTAGTATACTTTAAAAGCAGTGAACAGATCCAACCCCTGACAAGCATGGCAGAGGTAGGGTGACCACATTTCCAAACTACCAATCAGCTTGTGCTGTAACGAATCACAGCACAGGACACAATGATTTCTCCAATCACAAGCAGGGGGCGGGATTGTACTCCTCCAGGCATTCCCGGCCAGGACAAGTACTGTCAGTGAGTAAAGCGGTGATGTGGCGGCCTTTTTTTTTGAGGCATCAGAGTGGCCCGGGGGGGTGGCTGTGTCAGTTTCGTTCCGGGACACTGTATTGTCCTGGAATGAATGTGCCCGGGACAGACCTGCAAAATGCGGGACTGTCCCGGGCAATCCGGGACACGTGGTCACCCTAGGCAGAGGACCAGCTCTGTAGCTGTCAATGGCAACTTCCAACAACAATAAAGTGGATCATTATTCTTTTATTTAGGCCCGGTAACACATCTGCTTGTCCAGCAAACAGGAACACACAGGAAAGTGCTGCAGACATTATGTACTGAACAACTCAGACAATGGAACCAATTACAGTATTTATCGGCGTATAAATAGGGGGCAAATCAGGGGTGCGTGTTATACGCTGACAGCGTACTTCGGAGGGGAAGGAGGGGGATGAGCGCCGCCGGAATTCACCGAGCCGTCATCTCCTCTCCACTCGGCTCTCACGTCACACACACAGTCCCGCCTCCGCCACCGGCATTGGACCAGTGTTGGACCAGTGTTCTGTCTATCACAGGAGCTGGTCCAATGCCAATGGCAGAGGCGGGACTGTGTATGTGACTGCCGACTGAGAGACGAGTAAAGCAGGAGATGAAGGCTCAGTGATTTCCTGCATTGAGAGATGGTGAGGCTTAATCAGGCAGCTGCATTGATGGGGGAGATGGGCGCAGATCAGGCTGCATGTGGGCACAGATCAGGCTGCATTGAGGCTGCAGATGGGCACAGATCAGGCTGCATTGAGGCTGCAGATGGGCACAGATCAGGCTGCATTGAGGCTGCAGATGGGCACAGATCAGGCTGCATCGATACTCACTGACCATTATTTTGCTTCAAAGTGGTTTATTTAAAAAGATAGGATTTTTTTGTACTCACCGTAAAATCCTTTTCTCTGACGTCCATGGACTGACACAGCATCTTCAATCTTGACAAAGTGGGTTATGTTCCTGCTCATAGGAGAAGACTAGGCAGAATGTTAGATGTTTTAACATACATTCCTTTACCAGAGCTGAACAGCCCCGCCCAGGGGGCGGTCCCTCCGGACATAACCCTCCTACCTGCAGCCAGCAGCCTCAGTTCGTATTAAAGCAGTGCAAACTCAAAAAAGGAGGGGTGGGTGCTGTGTCAGTCCATGGACGTCAGAGAAAAGGATTTTACGGTGAGTACAAAAAAATCCTATTTTCTCTTACCGTCCATGGACTGACACAGCATCTTCAATCTTGACAAAGTGGGACGTCCCAAAGCAGTGTCAAAGAACGAGGGGTGGGAACAGTATCAAGGAAAAAAAACAAACTTCACCCCAAACAAGCAGAGCTCCTCAACGGTGGAGTTGCAACTTTAAACAGCCACCTGCAAAACCTTGTGGCCGAAGGAAGCATCAGAAGATGCACCCACATCAACCTTATAAAACGTTGAAAAGGTATGTGCGGACGACCAGGTCGCCGCCTTGCACACTTGTGCAACAGACGCTTGATGTCGGAAAGCCCAGGAAGCACCAATTGCCCTGGTTGAATGCGCCGTAACCGGAAAAGGAGGCGCCCGCCCCTTAAGGGCACAGGCCTGTATGACAGTCTGCCTGATCCACCGAGAAATGGTGGCAGACGAAACCGCTTGGCCCTGTTTTGGACCAGACACAGACACAAACAGCGAGTCAGACTTCCGAATCGAAGCCGTAGCAGACAGGTACACCCGCAGGGCACGTACCACGTCTAACGTGTGGAGCGCAAACTCTCTGGGATGCGACGGACGAGGACATAAGGACGGAAGCACGATGTCCTAATTAAGATGGAAGGCCGAGACCATCTTCGGGAGAAAAGGAGGCTGCAGGCGTAGCACCACCTTATCTTTATGGCGGACCAAGTATGGCGGTTTGCAAGACAAGGCCGCCAACTCGGAAACCCTTCTGACAGAAGTAATGGCTACCAGAAAAGAAGCACAAGTCGGACCCCCTGTATGAAGATACTAATCAAAGAATGGCCCGCTAGTGGCCTCTGAAAGAAAATAGCCAAAGCTGAAATCTGACCCTTAATGGTGCTTAAGGCAAGCTTTTGGGTCACAGCACGCTGTAAAAACAACAAGATCCTGGGAACGGAATACGTCCGTGGACGCCAATCCAGCTCCTCGCACATAGCGATGTAGGCCCTTCCAGGTACGGTGGTATATCTTCCTGGAGGAAGATTTCCGTGCCCTCAGCATGGTCGAAATGACCGAATCCGAGAGACCCCGGTCTCTCAGCACCTGGCTCTCAATAGCCAGGCCGTTAAAGCCAGCGACTGTAAAGCAGGATGAAGTATGGGACCTTGAGACAGAAGGTCCTTCCACATCGGCAGTCGCCATGGAACGTCCGCCACTAGGCGCACAAGATCGGCGTACCAAGGACGCCGAGGCCAATCTGGAGCGATGAGGATTACCGGAATCCCCTCTGCCTTCACCCTGCGAAGCAATCGAGGAAGCAGCTTCAGTGGAGGATAGGCATAAATCATCCAATACCGACCCCACGGGGCCACCAACGCGTCTGCCCAGGGATCCCTGGACCTGGCCACGAATCTCGACACCTTGCGATTGAGTCGAGAGGCCAGGAGGTCCACATCCGGCGTGCCCCACCTCCGGCAAAGGAGTTGAAACACCTCCGGATGTAAGGACCATTCCCCCTGGTCCAACATCTGGCGGCTCAAATAGTCCGCCTGCCAGTTGTCTACTCCTGGAATGTAAATGGCCGACAGAGCCAGCACGCTTCTTTCCGCCCACCTTAGGATGTGAGCGGCCTCGGACGCCGCAGCTGAGCTCAGAGTTCCCCCCTGATGGTTGACATAAGCCACCGCCGTGGCGTTGTCTGATTGGATCCTGACCGAGCGTCCCTGCAGTCGCCTCGACCACGAAGAGAGTGTCATGGATATGCATTAATGTCTGTCTGCCATCTTACCTTTCCTCCTCATGTGTTCATCTTAGAGACCAGACCCCCTTCACCTGGCTTCCTTTATAATCTCCTCCCAGCCAGACTCCACCCCAGGCCCTATCACAGAACACTATATTAACCTGTGCACTGCAAGCCTGCTTCGCTGATCAACGTGTTTGTTAGGCATTGTGTGTTTGGGTTCCTGCCTGCCGTGTGCTACGTCTGTCTCTCTGTTACATATTTGGCTTGTCCCCGACTATCCCTGTCTGCTCGTGACCCTTGACCTTCGGCTTGTCCTTCGTTATCCTTGTCTGCTTGTGGCCCTTGACCTTCAGCTTGTTATTCGTTACTCTTATATCTTGTGCTGCTGCTTCCCCTCTTTTCCCCTTATCCTACGGGGCGTGAGCTAGGAGACTCTAGGGGCCGCGACCTGGACCCAGCCTGCAGCATAACATCCTCACCACTAGAGGCTCTGGAGAAGACCTGCTGGGTCTTAGACTCCGCGCCCTGGGGAATCTTGGCTCTAGCTTCCTATAGGATCCCGGTTGTGCTCCTCTGGTCCCGCTTTCCACAACCACCCAGTTTCCTATCCGCAGCAGTCAGCCATAGGGTTCACTACCTTGCGGTGCACTCCTGTCCCCCTACGGTGTGCATCTGTCACCTGGCCATAGGTGACCTGACAGAGAGGCACAGTCTGATTGCCCGGAGTTCCAGGACATTGATCGGCAGACGGGACTCGTTCGGAGACCAGAGCCCTTGGGCTGACAGAACTCCCCAGACTCCGCCCCAGCCCGAAAGACTGGCGTCCGTTGTGATCACAGTCCACTGAACAGGAACGAACGACTTCCCCGACCGAAGGATCTCAGCCACCACGTCAGGGATGGCCTGACCAGGTCACTCACCTGGATCTGACGATCCAGTGATAATTGAGACTTGTTCCAGCAAGATAAGATCTCCTTTTGTAAGACTCGAGTGTGGAATTGGGCATACGGTACCGCCTCGAAGGAAGCCACCATGAGTCCCAGGACCCTCATGCAAAAACGGAGTGACGACCATTTGCGGGACGACAGCACCCGTACCGCAGATTGAAGAGTCTGTAACTTGTCTAAGGGTAGAAATACCCTCGCCTCCGAGGAGTCCAGGATCAATCCTAGGTACTCCAGACGCTGAGTCGGAACCAGGACCGACTTCTGAATGTTCATCAGCCAGCCGAATTCTCGGAGGGCCTGACTGGCTATCACCACATTTTCCTCTAATTCTGAGCCAGAGTCTGCTCTCAGAAGAAGATCGTCCATATAGCCCACGATAGGAATGCCTTGCTGTCTCAGCAAAGCTAGAATCGGGGCAAGCACCTTGGTGAAAACCCGCGGTGCGGGCGCCAAACCGAAGGGAAGAGCCACAAACTGATAGTGGTCTACGCCTATAGCGAAGCGCAGAAACTTCTGGTGACCCGCGCAGATTGGGACATGCAAGTAGGCGTCCTTGATGTCCAAGGATGCCAGAAAATCCCCCGGGTGGAGCGCAGCAATCACCGAGCGAATGGATTCCATGCGGAATTTCCGAACCTTCACAAAGGCATTTAGGGCCTTGAGATCCAGAATTGGATGGACTCCGTCCTTCTTTGGGACCACAAACAGATTTGAATAAAATCCCTGAAACCTCTCCTTTGATGGCACCGGCACAATTACTCCGCACCTAATAGGGCAGCCCGACACGCTGGAAGGAGAGAGAGATTTGAGGGAAATAATCTGTCTGGTGGCCAGGAAAGGAACTCTATCCTGTACCCCGAGGTAACCACCTCGCATACCCACCGGTCGGAGATCCGGGAGGTCCACCGATCCGCGAACCTGCGAAGTCGTCCCCCCACCCCAGAGTCGGGCGGGGGCAAGACTTCATGCGGTGGCGGGCTTGTTTGCCGGCTTGGTTGGCTTACGCACCCAGGGACGCTTCTGTCCCCCAGCTGCACCCTTGTCAGTCCGGGAGATCCGTTAGGAGCTTCTTAGAGGCCAGGTCAGCAGACCAGCATTTCAACTAGATTAGGCGACGCAAAACCACTGCAGACACTGAGGCCCTAGAAATTAGGGGGGCAACGTCTATAGTGGCATCGCACACATACACCAGGCCCTGTACCATTTGGTCTGCCAGTGTAATGCATTCCCGGAGGAAGATTATGCTCCTGCACATACTGGTGCATAAGCTTCACCCATTCCGTGAGCGTCTGAGTCACCAGGGTCGCCACTACAAGAGGACGCAGTGCGGATCCCAGCATGGTGAACATGGCTCTGCTTACCATTTCCGACTTCCTATCAGTAGGGTCCTTAAAAGCAGGGGTCCCCTCAACCGGGAGAGTTGTGGCTTTATTCAACCGGGCGACCGGGGGGGCCGACCACCGGAGGAGAGGCCCATTTTTTAATCAGGCTGTCCTCAAAGGGGTACCTAACCGCCAGACGCTGCGAGACCGCAAAGGTCTTCTGTGGTTTGTCCCAAACCTGGTCTATGAATCTGTCAAAAAAGGTGTATAGGGAAAAACGCTTGGTTACACTGCCTGTGTCTGCCCTCAGCGAGTGAACAGTGAGGAGACTGAGGAGAATCGCGCCATTCCAGTCAGCGATATAGGCCAAACCAGCACAAAAGAGCACGCGGCTACAAGAAAATGGCCGCCGCAGTTACAAGTGCGTCAGGGCGGCTACGGCAAGATGGCCGCCAATGCTTTTTTCATTACAAAGAAAAAACACAGGAAAAACATGGCGCCAAACAGCGCGCAAGGCCCAAGCTGACACAGCTAAACCCCCACACCTCAATGCAGACCCCCGTGGACCCCCAGGCACCCCCAGTCAGCGCACCACCATAGGAACACACAGCATGTACTCACCTGCTGAGGCACGGAAACAGTACTTACCCGTCCAGCTAGGACCCACTGGTGTGTTCCTGACAGGCCTATCACAGTGCAGTACTGAGTAGCTGTCGGCCAGTCCACCGGGAAAGATACAGCAAAACTGTTCAATCTTATGTGGACCCTGGAGCAAAAAGCTCACCGGCCACCCTCGGAGCCATGGGGCATGTCGTGAACTGATCTCACGCAGAGCGAGGATCAGCATGCTCGATGGTCGGACTGGGAAGACTAGGAGGATAGCAAACTACCCAACCTGTTGCCCAGCCGACAGTTGATAGAAGAATCTCAAAAATAAAATAATAAAAGTTCAAAAAAGAACAAAAAACATTTCTTCAAGAGACTGGCTCTGAAGAGAGCCACGTCCTCTCCTCTGCTAGGCAGAAAAAAACTGAGGCTGCTGGCTGCAGTTAGGAGGGTTATGTCCGGAGGGACCGCCCCCTGGGTGGGGCTGTTCAGCTCTGGTAAGGTAATGTATGTTAAAACATCTAACATTCTGCCTAGTCTTCTCCTATGAGCAGGAACATAACCCACTTTGTCAAGATTGAAGATGCTGTGTCAGTCCATGGACGGTAAGAGAAAAAAAACTTTTTCCTGAAACTTCCCTCTTAAATTGGTAATGCCATCTACGCAACAGTATACCTTTTAAAAAATTGGACAACCAGCTCAATTTCCATTCAATGTCAGTTTTATGTAATGATCAGCCTTAAATTCAGTAAGTCTTTCACAGTACTTCAATGGCAGGATTGTACCTTCTTCCCACATGATGGATCCACTGTCGCCTAATTTTTTATGGGCTCAAGCACACTGCAGCTCAAAAAAATAAAAAAATAAAAGCTGCCTTTACAGGCATTTGTGCTTTTATTTCAGCTTGAAGAAGCTTGTGCTTTTTTGTGCTCTTGTGCATGTTTTTATTGAGCTTCTTCAAGCTTCTTTGAGCACAAGTGTTTTTTTTTCCCACAAACCCTCATGGATAGTATTTTTTTTAAAAGAGAAGTATGGTATTTTTTTCCTAATCATCCTTACCTTGGTGGATGCAGCATCAGACTGAAAAAGCCATAGTGTATATGGACACATTGGCCAACATGGAGCTCAAAGCCTGTAGGAGCAGCTTCTTTGAGCTGCAGTGAGCATGAATCGTTGCCATATGGGACATCCTAGGAGGTATAACATGAATATTGTGACAAAACTTAAAGTGGTTGTAAACCCACTTTGTAAACAAACACCTACAGGTAGGCCTAGATTAAGGCTTACCTGTAGGTGCATGAACTATCTCCTTAACCTACACGGTTAAGGAGATATTTGCATTTAAAACCGGCGCCGCTGACGTCACGCGCATGCGCATCGGGTTAATCCCATTCACTAATTCGGCTAGGTCGCAGCATTCGACGACGCACCCGAATTTGACGGCTCCTGCGCGCATGCACGGAGTCACGTCTTTGCCGCTCTGGCCAATCACAGCGCCGAAGCGGCGCTGTGATTGGCTGGTGCGGCGATACCCGGAAGTAACATTCCGGCTATCGCCGCAGTGATGGCAGCGTCTGGAGAGAGGGACGCGGACTGCTTCGGGGGCCCCGATCTAAGGTAAGTGGTACATAATGAGCTAGTATGCTAGTCATACTAGCTCATTATGCCTTTCTCTTGCAGGTTGCCTCAAAAAAAAAAAAAAAAAGGATTAGTGGGTTTACAACCACTTTAAAACCAATTGCCAGGTAGGCTGTGTTACCTGAGATAAATGCAACATTTTCAGTGGGTTTTTGAACACAATAGACAAAATCACAATTTAATTTAAGATTTACTTTTATTGAATAGCTTGTGTATAAACAGAGGCTAAAAATGCTTTTCAATATTTTAACAAATACAATATAATTCCCTTTTTAAATATTATTTATCCATTTTAGAAAAAAAGCAGAAATAAAAAACAGGAATCTGACGCTCTTTCCTACCACTAAAATAGGGGGAAGCGAAAACACATTTGTCTCTGCTGTTGGAGCTGAACTAGTCAATGTGTGTTTGCGGCTCCTGGTAACAACAAGAGATCAGCGAGTGCCTCCCCTAACAAGGTATACAGGACAGAGCACAGTATGTCACAAAACATTAAATATTGCTGGATTGATATAAAAATTTAAACTCATTTTACTGGGTTGTGATCAGCGATCCACCACTCAAGATCTAAAAAGTACCAAAACGATTTAACGATCTGAAGCTTTGCACAGAGTTAAACTGCTATTCAGTGCAAGTCCTCAATAAACTGACTAAAAGCTGCATATACAGTACATTGGAATGAAAATGGTCCCGAAAACAAAAAGGTCCTGAAGCATGAGATTAAAAATTCAGTAGTCACTACACCCTACTAAATAGTGAACAATCATTTTTCTTTATTAGAACATTCAGGTGGATTGTGGCTCTACACAGTACACACAATGCACATTAAAGCCTCAGATGTGCTCAGCAGCTTCCCATATGCAAAACACCAAGGGCAGCCTTACGTCATGGCACATTCTCCACATGAATTACATGCCTCAAACCTCACTATCATCATGTACAGACCATGTCCGACACTGGACCCCAAGGAAATTAAAGACATAGAGGAAATTCCTCCATGTTTCTGGCAGTGAAATCCTGTAGTCCAAAGCGTAAAGCACCTGAACACAGAGACCAGCTCCGCTTTCGAAGTGTGGCATTGTGCAGGACATTGTTCCGGCAAATGCTGGGAAATGGCATTGATCGTTTATAAAAAAAAAGTTTCTTTATGGCTTCAGATCCCAATGTAGACATCTTCCTATGCACCAGCTCATGGTGGCTGCTCTAGAGTCCACTGATAGGCCAAAACTGTGAGCTCAATATCCGAAAAAGGAATTTCTAAGGGCAAAATAGCCTGCTTCTACAGAACAAGAAGTGATTCTGACATTTTTGGCTATATCTCTCTCTCAACACAAACCACTCGGAACAATAAACCACCCGGAAAAACATGCAGCAAACAACACAGACATTAAAAGTGTTCTAAAATCTATGACATATACACCTGAAATAACAGGTACAGAGAAGTCCCAATAGGAAAATCCCAGCACTAAAACGTGGACCTCAGATAAATCCTGCATTTGGAAGGTTCATTCAGCAGCAGGCCTGGCTTGTTGGCCTTTTTTGACATCTAGTGGCTGAAGCTTATCATGACACATACTATTCAGAAACAAATTACTATTGCATTTTATACCTTGTAACACTGTGCAAAGACAAGCTGAAGCTCTGCCCTGTAGCAATGTCAACTCGTTACTCATCATACAAATTAGATCCTATTATTATGTGACAAACAGTCTGCTGATTAAAAGAAAATATAAAACCTACAGTACACATTGAAGGCAGAGCAATAGGCAGTAACTTCATTTTGGTTCCTGATGAGATACAGACATCTTATACATCGTTTTATAGGTTAATGGGGAGCCCATAGCCCACAGCTGCTCTAAAGTTTATCTAAAACCGTATAAATAAATAAATTAAAAATAGCACTTTTGATACTAACAATTGCTATATTGCAAGCCACCTAGGGATTGCCAACTGTTATTTTATAGGAGGTGGGGAATCCACCTGCCCCCCTCCTATACCTCTCACCCTGCACCGATTACAGGCTAGCTAAGTGATCTACAGAGGCTGTGTGTCCTCTCCATAAGCGGCCATAGTGCATCACACTTCAGTCGAGAAGAGAATGCTCTGACGTTTGCTGTCTGGGGTAGGAATAGTGTCAAGCTGTAGAAAGTACAACAGAACCTGCACCTGAAAAAGACAGTTCAAGATGTCATTAGGAAAATGCTTACACAAAAGCAATCAGAATAAAGCCAATAGGACTTTGATTATGTATTTCATAAAAAGAAACATTCCACAGATCTAAGTATGGGAAATCTCCCGCTGGTGATACACATCCTCACCAGGGTTGCCAACTTTCAGTAATTCTATGAACAGTTTGTAAAATCCATACTTTTTGCATCTGTCCTTGAATGTCCATTACAGACATGTAGGCTGCATGTCCGTAACTGACATTCATGGACAAATGCAACAATTATGGATTTTACAAACTGTTTGTAAATTTACTGAAAGTTGGCAACCCTGATCCTCACTTTAGGTGGCACCCTGTGTTGCCAACCTCCAACAGCATTTTTTACTGACAAAACATGAAAGTTTTACTGACGGAGCACTTTTTTTTTACAAACATCCTGAAAAATGACAGAACAATCAATATTTAAACAGTATAAACACGATATGGAAACACTGACAATACCTATAACAAATAATTTGCTTGGTTCACACTTAAAAAGTCAACAAAGCATAACGCCCTGATATTTACACACAGTTGTAAACATCACTGATTTTTTTACAACCTGTCAGTAAATATACTGACAGTTGGCAACCCTGGTGGCACCTGGCAGAACTCAGAATTTATATACAGGACAGCCTTGTAGGAACATGCTCGTTCTAGTGTACACTAGTAGTAGCAAGCACTAGATGAAACCAATTTTTTTTTTTAACTAGCAGACCAGATGTGTCAAATTCTATAGGCTTCGGTACCATTTTGGAGAGAACCAAGGCAGCCGAGTGAAACCGGATTATGGAGCAGTTTTTATCAGGATTCATTATGTTCTACCATAAACTTTACGTTATGTTGGAAATATTGGAAATGTCATTTAATATATTAATAATTCATAAATCCTCAAGTAATTATTAATATACAACTACCGGTAATTACTTCTACAAGAACATGACCTATAATTATACATGAGATAAACTAATGCTTTTCATGTTTTAAATGCAAAGCCGTGATTGCTTCGGAAAGGGCAAAATCAGAGATATTAAAATTTTGGGGATATTGGTCTATGAGGCTAGTGAAGTATCCTCAGCATAAATAGGCAGTTCACAGTGAGTGATGGTGGAGCAAAGTCCAAACACCAACCAGGTTTGCTGGTAATATTGTACATGAAAAACCCCCAAAGAAAAGTCCCAGCTCAACTTACCAACCAGCCTGCAACCAACCAAAAAATCCTAACAGTATGCATTAAAAACAGGGGTTTAGTTTGCACCTGCTCTGCATCTTATGCATGCGTTTGCAAATGCGTGCAAACTAAACCCCTGTTTTTAATGCATGCTGTTAGACAGGATCATTTGATTGGTTGCAGGCTGGTTGGCAAGCTGAGCTGGGAATTCTTTGGTTTTGTGCCCTTCCATGTGCTCCTTGCTGCGAAGGCCAGTTATAGGTGGGAAGAGTGGCCATTTTTTGTAATATTGCACATGAAACAAATCCATATTGTGTAGAATGATCCACTGGGTTTAGTGGCATATTCAAAATTTCACTAGCATATAGGTCTATATATCCAACAGTTCATGGAACATAAAAACAATGCACCTTAACATCCCTTCTTTGGAGTTCTTGGATGACCCATCCTACTACCAGCATGTCTCTTTTTGTAGCAAGCAGTACCAAGAACATGATCATAAACATAGGGGCCTTTGTCCCTCAGTGGTCTTCAAGAAAAGGATTTTATACCGTGTACTAAAACCCTATATTTCTTCCTGTATCAATAAAGGCCTCAGGAAGTCCATCATCTTCGGGATATCCAAAATCAGTCCCACTGAGTGTTGGGTAACAGCAAACCGCTAACAGGCCAAACATAAACAAGGTGCTGTAGACTGAGTGCAGCTCAAAAGTCACCTGAAGGGCCAATGCATAAAGTTGGCACTAGATAAGACCACACCCCCTATCAGATAAGAGAAGAAGAGTAGGATTAGTTGGTAAGTTACCTTAATGCCAGAAAAAAAAAAGAGAATACTCACAAAACTAGTGAGAATAGAAGAATAGACACCACACGTGAGAAAAAACCCTTAATAAAATATTACTGGAATTGGTATCCTGATCCAAAACTATATCCCAACAAGGAAGGACTCGTGGCCTGAATCGTGGGCAAGAACTCTAAGAACTGGGACCAGACATAGGAAACTGAAAATTATGTCCTAGTATAGAGAGACCAGAGCCCAGAGCAGCCCAAGGCTAGAGAAGGCTCTAAGCCTTAGCTCATCTGATCCCATAAAGGTTCAACAGAGAATGCCTGCCTGGAAGGATTGCCAGGCCTGACAATCATTTTGAGGTGAGGACTACCAAGGATGAACCCTGAAGACGACTTGAGTCCAAGGTACTTTCAAGGAGTGTAACAGTGGTTCCTGAACCCACTTAGAGAACCAAGGTTTGATTCCATGAATTCAAAATAGCCTTACAGGGTAAGGTACATAGGAGTTTTCCATATAGAATTAGGCAGGGAAAAGAAGGTATATTCTGACCAAAATTTGCAAGGCAGAATACAGACCTGATAGAGCCGAGGACCAAGTTCGATTCCCACCAACATGCAAGAAGACGACATCCCTGGGGCAATCACAAAAATGGAGTCTTGCTGAAAATCTCCTACCTATCCTGGAGCCTCAAAGAGTAATAGGAATAGAGAGGCTCCTGACTCCCCCAAAATCCATGGAGCAACAGTTGGGAGTATAATCAGGATGGCGAGGAACATGGCTAAATCTGAAACAAAAAATATAGCCAGAAAAGCCTAGAGTCTGTGAAACTACCAAGGAGAAAAGGCTCAGAATTGGGTGGACAGATCCCATGTAGACAATAAATCATTTCCTGCTCTTGCCAGAGTGTTCCTGCATCAAGAAACTAGCTTGGTCAGCTTGCACATGGTTAATTTTACCATAGGGCTCTCCTCACAGATCCTGTGCTGCAGGTGGAGTATCTTGAACGCACTTTGGTGCGTGGATTGCTCATGTCAAGATGCAACCAGTTTAAAAGGACAGAAGATCGCACTCAAGCAGATCAGACAAGAATAGAGCACAAGGTTTTGTCCAAGCCAGGATCCAAACTACCTTTCTTGGCATAAGATCTCCTGTTCCTCCTTGATGGTAGAGGCATGCTAGCACTTTGATGTTGTCCGTATCACAAGACCTGTCCAGGTAATGACCCTGCATCGAAGGAGGAACCACATGTTCTTGAATGCCAGAATGTAGCCCAAAAAAAACAAAAGTTCTCTAAAGACATGATCCTCCAGAAGGTGAGGAGGCAAGCCTATGCCAACCCCAGAACTGGAAGACTGATTGATCATACCAGGAACTACCTGATCTTCAGAGGCAGAAATTTCAGTCTGCTCATAAACTTTATATTCACAGGTATCAGATAGGTCACATAAGGGTGCTTTAATAGAGCATCTTAAAAGGGGTGAAGATAATACCAAAGGTCAACCATGTCAAGGAGTGCAGACACAAAAAAGGTAACAAAAACCGAGGGCTATACTTGTTTTTTTATAACAACTTTACTTGTTTATTTCCATCATGTATAGAGTTATTGAACTTTTTTTTTTCTTGTAGTAGTCTAGTATTTAGCAATTTTATTATTGTGATATCAATTATTTTGTATATACAGTGTGTTTCCTCCTCTCATCTATGACTTTGTTTTTGTGACATTTAAATTTGGTTATTTCTTTGCCGAAAGTTTTGTGAAGAGGGTACTTCATAAAATGCATAGACCAATACACATGCAAGTGTTTATGCAACGGTTAGTACTTATGAAAGCATTCCAAATTTACAGCCTTCCTAAATAGAAGTGCTAATAGTTTATTTTTATCAATTAACAATGGAAAGTAAATGAACAGAAGAGAAATCCTAAACAAATCAATATTTGGTGTGGCCACCCTTTGCCTTCAAAACAGCATCAATTCTCTTTTAGGTACACTTGCACTCAGTTTTTGAAGGAACTCATCAGGTAGGTTGATCCAAACATCTTAGAGAACAAATCACGGATCTTCTGTGGATGTAGGCTGGCTCAAATCCTTCTGCCTCTTTATGTAATCCCAGACAGACTCGATGATATTAAAATCAGGGCTCTGTGGGGGCCGAACTATCACTTCCAGGACTCCTTATTCTTCTTTAAACTGAAGATAGTTCTAAAGGATATTGGCTGCATGTATGGGGTTGTTGTCCAGCTGCAGAATACATTTGGGTCCAATCACACGCCTCCCTGATGGTATGGCATGATGGATAAGTATCTGCCTGTATTTCTGAGCATTGAGGACACCGCTGATTCTGACCAAATCTCCAACTCCATTTGCAGAAATGTAGCCCCAAACTTGCACGGAACCTCCACCATGCTTCACTGTTGCCTGAAAACATATTATTGTACCGCTCTCCAGCCCTTCACGAGCAAAGTGCCTCCTGCTACAGGCAAATCTTTAAAAAAATTTGACTCATCAGTCCAGAGCACTTGTTGCCCATTTTCTGCACCCCAGTTCCTGTGTTTTCATGCATAGTTGAGTCGCTTAGCCTTGTTTCCACGTTGGAGGTATGGCTTTTTTGCCCCACTTATGGCCAGACTTCCCTGGACAGTAGAGGAGTGTACCTGGGTCCTACTGGTTACTGCCAGTTCTGTGATGGCACTGCCAGACATCTTTCAATGTTGAAGGGCGTAAGCATGATGGGTCTTTCATATGCTGCATTAAGTTTCCTTGGCCGACCACTGCGTCTAGAGTCTTTAACCAATTGCCGACCGGCTTACGCCGATATACGTCGACAGAATGGCGCGGCTGGGCAGATCAACGTATATATACGTTGCCCTTTAAGAAGCATTGTGGACGCGTGCCCGCCGGCGAGCTCCGTCACTCCGACCTCGGGTCCCAAGGAATCGATGTCCGTGGGCATACCCGCGATCGTGTCACAGTGAGGAAGAAGGGGGAAATGCTGATGTAAACAAGCATTTCCCCAGTCTTCCTAGTGACAGGACAGTGATCACAGCTTCCTGTAATCAGGAGCGGTGATCACTGTAGTGTCACACATAGCCCACCCCCCTACAGTTAGAAGCACTCCCTAGGGCACACTTAACCCCTTCAACGCCACCTAGTGGTTTAACCCCTTCACTGCCAGTGTAATTTTCACAGTAATCAGTATTTTTTTCTAGCACTGATCGCTGTAAAAATGACAATGGTCCCAAAAATGTGTCAAAAGTGTCCGATGTGTCCGCCATAAAGTCGCAGTCATGATAAAAATCCCAGATCGCCGCCATTACTAGTAAAAAAATAATAATAATAAAAATGCCATAATTCTATCCCCTATTTTGTAGACGCTATAACTTTTGCGCAAACCGATCAATAAACGCTTATTGCGATTTTTTTACCAAAAATATGTAGAAGAATACGTATCAGCCTAAACGGAGGAAAAAAATACTTTTTTTTTAGATATTTTTTGGGGATATTTATTATAGCAAAAAGTAAAAAAATATAGCATTTTTTTCAAAATTGTCGCTCTATTTTTGTTTATAGCGCAAAAAATAGAAACCGCAGAGGTGATCAAATACCACCAAAAGAAAGCTCTATTTGTGGGAAAAAAAGGATGTCAATTTTGTTTGGGAGCCACATCGCACGACTGCGTAATTGTCAGTTAAAGCGACGCAGTGCCGAATCGCAAAAAGTGCTCTGGTCTTTGGCCAGCGAAATGGTCCGGGGCTTAAGTGGTTAACATTGCCCGATCAAAGGTGTCCTCAAAACTGAGAAATACAGGCAGATACTTATCCATCATGCCATATCATCAGGGAGGTGTGTAATTGGCCCCAAATTTGTTCTGCAGCAAGACAACCCCCCAAACATACAGCCAAGGTCATTATCTTCAGTGTAAAGAATAACATGGAGTCCTGGATGTGATTGTTTGGCCCCCACAGAGCCCTGAACTCAACATCGAGTCTGTCTGGGATTACATGAAGAGACAGATACATTTGAGGCAGCCTACATCCACACAAGATCTGTGGTTAGTTCTCCAAGCTATTTGGAACAAGCTACATGCAGAGTTCCTTCAAAAACTGTGTGCACGAGCACTGTGTACCTAGAAGAATTGATGGTGGTTTGAAGCCAAAGGGTAGTCACACCAAATATTGATTTGATTTGGATTTTTCTTCTGTTTGCTCACACTGCATTTTGTAAATTAATAAGAATAAACAATTAAAATATATTTTTTGAAAGCATTCTTACTTTACAGCATTTCTTTACACCTGCCTTAAACTTTTATACACACACACACACACACACACACACACACACACGTAATAAACTGTAAACCAAATACACATACCGTATATACTCGAGTATAAGCCGAGTTTTTCAGCACATTTTTTTGTGCTGAAAATGCCCCCCTCGGCTTATACTCAAGTCATTTTTTGTGCCTGATCTCCCGGACTTTGGGGACCTGGTACCGGCACACATGTAGCCCCACTCTTCCTCTACAAGTGTGCAAAGTTTGTTGTCCAGGGGATCTACAGCCGGGGAGCACCGATTTTTCAAAGCCGAGCACCCCTTCCATAGACTCCCATGTTAAACGGTAATTTCTCTGGTGAATTTGGGGACCCGGTACTGACCGGTCGTAGGTCCCCTGGACCTGGAACTTGGCACACATGTAGCCTCATTTCTCCTCTACAAGTTTGCAAAGTTTTTTGTCTGGGGGACCTACGGCCGGGGAGCACTGATTTTTCGAAGCCGGGCACCCCTTCTATAAACTCCCATGTTAAACATCAGTCTAGTCATGGACACAGTGAGGCATGGACACAGTGAGGCATGGACACAGTGAGGCATGGACACAGTGAGGTATGGACACAGTGAGGCATGCACATGGACACAGTGAGGCATGGACACAGTGAGGCATGGGACACAGTGAGGCATGGGACACAGTGAGGCATGGACACAGTGAGGCATGGACACAGTGAGGTATGGACACAGTGAGGCATGCACATGGACACAGTGAGGCATGGACACAGTGAGGCATGGGACACAGTGAGGCATGGGACACAGTGAGGCATGGGACACAGTGAGGTATGGACACAGTGAGGCATGCACATGGACACAGTGAGACAAAGTGAGGCACAGTGAGGCATGCAGATGGACACCCTAGGCTTATACTCGAGTCAGAACGTTTTCCCAGATTTTTGTGGTAAAATTAGGTGCCTCGGCTTATATTCGGGTCGGCTTATACTCAAGTATATACGGTACTCCAAGTCCTAAGTATTCCAGGTTTCTACAGCACATACTGAAGTTTTCCTGCTGGATGGGATGCAAACTTCCAGAGTTATAAAGTCATAAAAGAAGGAGTAAGGAAAAAGCTAGATTTCTATAGGAAACATGTTACATTTTAAGTGTATCTTTTTATTCCATTAGTATAAAACATATCAAAGTACAAAGGACTAAATGATACCTGTGACATGACTTCCAGACTCCAACTATCGGCCATGCTGATTGGCTGTGTAGGATTGGTAGGGATTTTGCTGTTTTTCTCAGATGGCCGCAGCAAGGTTGGGCCAAACACAGTAGCCAGGTTATGCAGGGACATCTTATTCACACACTCCTTCTCGGCCACCCTGAATCAAATTACAAATGTCAGAAAACAAAATTGTCACCTTCATTCATCCTTTACTGCATCTCACTGCTGCGGATTTCCTGCAAATTCCTTGCAGTCAACTGCGGTCTACATGAACAAGCACCAGTGATGGGTGCATAACATTTTTTAGGGCTGGGTTTCCTGATGGTGAGAACAGTGGACCGTGCTTGCATAATGGGTGTTAAAATGGCTACTTAGAGTTCTCACTGGAAGACCCTGCAACAGTGCACTGTCACCCTTCAGCAGCAAGATAGTATATTCAACAGAGCAGAAGGAAGCAAAGAGAAGCTCTTTGTTAGGGTTTATATACACATTAAGGGGTGTATTTATAAAAAGTACATGCACATTCGTTCTGTGCAAATAGAGAAAAAAAATGTTATATAGGCCATTTACTATCCTGGTTGAATCTTTTCAATTAATTTACCACATTTGGCTACTAGATACTGTATATACTATATATATAATTAGCACGATCTCACAAAAGTGAGTACACCTCTCACATTTTTGTAAATATTTTATTATATCTTTTCATGTCACAACACTGAAGAAATTACACTTTTCTACAATGTAAAGTAGTGAGTGTACAGCTTGTATAACAGTGTAAATTTGCTGTCCCCTCGAAATAACTCAACACACAGCCATTAATGTCTAAGCATCTGGCAACAAAAGTGAGTACACCCCTAAGTGAAAATGTCCAAATTGTGCCCAATTAGCCATTTTCCCTCCCCGATGTCACTCATTAGTGTACAAGGTCTCAGGTGTGAATAGGGAGCAGGTGTGTTAATTTCAGTGTTATCGCTCTCACTCTCTCATACTGGTCACTGGAAGTTCAACATGGCACCCCATGGCAAAGAACTCTAAGGGGATCTGAAAAAAGAATTGATGCTCTACATAAAGATTGCGTAGGCTATAAGAAGATTGCCAAGACCCTGAAACTGAGCTGCAGCACAGTAGCCAAGACCATACAGCGGTTTAACAGGACAGGTTCCACTCAGAACAGGCCTCACCATGGTCGACCAAAGAAGTTGAGTGCGCTTTTGTGAGATACTGTGTGTATGTATGTATGTATACATATATTATTATTTATTTATTTTATTTATTATTATTTGATGATGCTAAACATTTGGCCACTAAATGGTGCAAAGTATCATAAGAAATTCAGATGATATTTGGTGCCATTGAGTCGCCAAAATCAGTATTTTCTATTGTTAAATCACTGTAAAAAATGTGACCAGCACAGGAAATGGCAGATATAACATTAGTTTTTTGCACCATTCGCATGTACATGCTCTTTCACTGGGTGAATTACTGTGCACATTTTCTATAAATACACTCCTAATGCTCTATTCCACCATCTCTTTATGAAACATTTAAAATGTCAGGCAGAATTTCATATATTTTTTTGGTGCTGTGGACAAATAAGCTTCCTTTTCCTAAAGATCTTTTATTTTAATTTTTTAGCCACAATATTTTAGAAATTGCAAATGCCACACCATAACCTGTTATGATATATATGGGGTAGGTTTAGAAACGGTCATTCTGTCAACTAGTTCCAACATTTGCCCATATGTGGCTTTACGGTGATAACATACCAAGTTAAATGCTATGGTTACGTACAGAGCCATCACATTACCTTTTTAGGTGGTCCAGTAGAAACAGGAAAGTGAGTAGGCTGGGCTCTGGTAGAGACAACAGCAAGTTCAACATACAGCTCTCTTTGGCCACAGGATCAGATAATGCTGAAGAAAAATAAATTAATAGAGCTTGATAAAACATGCATTAAATATTTTTTATAAATCTTGAACAATAAAGAACCACTTTTAAAAAGATTACTGAGCCTTACCAACTCCTTCAACAAAGTTGGGATATAGTTCATCTGTGAAAAGTGGTGCTGGGAGTTCCCGAAAATACAACTTAAGGGTTCCAGCAATGGCATTAACATCCATGTCACTCATCATAACAGACACATCTTTGTTATCTAAAAGGGATAAAGATAAAATAACAGTGACTACATACACACTTCATACCACCACAGTGTTATCCATCATCAGTATTTCACGCAGTATTGTAAAATTCAAGACATATTAAAAACAAAGTGATAAAGCCATTCACAGGAGCTCACAATTTAATAATGCGTCTCCTCTGATTCTGTCTCTGAAGGGTTTCAGTGCCAGATGCTGTAGTTCACCCAACTTGTGTGTTACACTGCAATGTTTTTCTTTTGTCGTTATGCTCTGCATTTCTGATCTCTGTTTCCTTTAAAGGAGAAGTATGGGTTTGTACCTTTTTCCTTATTTATACTTACCTAGGTGGATGCAGCATCGGTCAGATGCTGCATCTGTCCCCCGCCGTCTCTGCACTTAGAACCGAGCCATCGAACACAGCCGACGGCTCGGTTCTCTCGGCTCCCCGAGAGGAGAGCTGCTGACTGTCAATCAGCAGCTCTCCTTCTCCACGCTCACTGGAGCGCTGAGCTGTGGAGGGGCGGGGAGCGGCTGTCTCAGCGACTCGCTGAGAGGCTGAGACTGCCATCAGTCCAGGCACCTGGCGGATCCAGACTTCCGAAGTCGGGATGACACAGTGCCTGGACTGAACTTGGTGACGTCAGCAGAGAGCGGACTTCAGCCCGCTCTCTGCTGAAAATGGATACAGGAGTGCAAAACAAATTGCACTCCTGTGAGCCTTAGGAGAAGCCCAGCCAAACGAGCCCAGGCTGGACTTCTCCTTTAACCGTTTTGCTTTTTTACACTCTTTTTCACTTATAAGTCCCCTATGTAATATAATTTTGTTTTGACAAGTTTCTTTGAATGAGACATCAGGGGTTTATTTGACCCCTGATGTCTCACCTGTATTCCACTGAAGCCAATGGTGGCACAAATCACGCTCCATTAACTTCTTCCTTGGCCACAGAGGTTGGTGAACGTGACAGCCAAACCCAGAAGTGATGAAATGTGCGCCACTTATATTGGAGCAGAACTGTCACCAAAATTAACAATATATACCAAGTTCAGCTGGAGGCGGACCTGCTGATGTGTCTGTTGGGGAGTCTCACTAAGGAACTGCACCCCCCTCCGGTGTACATCACCCTCACAAGGCTTTTACACCTAGCTAGGAAACTGATTGCCCAACTTTGGCTTTCAGCACAGGTCCCGACTGGGGCACAGTAGATCCAAACGGTTACTACTATCCTTATCCGATAAAAGAACACCTACTATAATAGGAAATCACCTAAAAAAAAAATTATAAATATCTGGCAGAGCTGGTCAAACTCCCCAGAGGTGGCACCCTCGCAGCTGGCTCTGGACAGATTACTGCTGGGCTAGATGGTTTTCTGCACTAACTCCCTTTAAGTGACCATATGAGACTATTTGTGACTTCTCAGTAGTGATTTGCCTTATGAGATATCGGACAATGGCGCGATAGTAGTGAGATCTCTATAAACACAAAGTAATTGCTGTATATTTCCAGTTGGTCTGTTCTTCCCTTCTCTTTTTTTCTTTAATTGTTTGCATTTTTCTTTTTAATAAATAGTGTTAGGAACTCAAGGTATTATGCAATGCCTCTCCTTTTGTTAGATAAGTTGGCTATGCAGTTACTACAAATCATTTGTTGCTATGAGGATTGCAGCTCCTGATTTCTATGGATTCTATGCCTACGCAATTGTACCATGTAATGCCTTGTGTTCTATTCAATAATAAAAAAAAAAAAAAAAGCGTCACTTCCATGTTCATTTTAGCTGCAATATGAGCCAACAGGCAAAACAAAAGATCAAGTCTTCTGGACAGCAGCACTCCAATAAAAAGCCTTTATTATGTAAAATCTTCAAAAATCCGGGGCGTGGCCTGGACCGGCATGTGAGAGGACATAGCTCTCACAGCTCCTGAGCTTGATCCATTACCGATCCTCCCTCAGCCACATAACCGGTCTCCTGCGACTATATGCAGCAAGCTGCTGATCCCGGGATCACAGGGGAACCTCCACCAGCCCTCTGCACCAGAGGAATGACCCGGAAAAATCTGTCTGACATGGGTCCCGATTTTCAAGATGGCGCCGCCGCGTCCACAGTGAAGGGGACCCCACGAGGAGCTGACAGGGGGAAGGAGCTGGGACCCAAAGGACAGAGGCAGCCCAAGAGTCAGGGTAAGGATGCACCTAAAGATATGGTGTATTACACCCAGAAAATGAATGGGCTGATGGGGACAGAGGAGGCTGGACACTCGCAGCACATAGAGCATGCTTCACATGACACGCAGGCTGGGGCAGCCATCTTGACTGCACACAGTGAGCAAGATGAGAATAATCACTTTGAATCTGGGGCCTCTGAGAATGGTGAACAGGACACTTCTAGGACTGCTCAGCCTACACTGGCAGACATCCTCAGGGCAGTTAACATTGGCAATGCCTCGGTAGCCACAATGAGAGAGGAACTGTCGCTGCTGCGACAAGATATGCAAAAAATGCGGGAACGCACCACTGCAGTGGAAAGTAGGGTGAGTGAAATTGAGGATTGTTTACCCCCCATTGAGAGAGATGCCAAGGCCGCTTATCAACTTGCGAGGGAGGCTATTGACAGAGCAGAAGATTTTGAGAACCGCCTCAGGAGGAATAACATTCGCATCGTGGGGCTCCCTGAAAAGGTGGAGGGTAGGGATCCCACAACATATGTGGAGGGCTGGTTACTGGACATTTTTGGAAAGAATGCCTTTTCCCCTCTGTTTGCGGTGGAGCGTGCTCACAGGGTGCCATCTCGCCCCACTCAACCTGGGGGCCCCCCCAGGTCAATACTAGCAAGACTGCTACATTACAGGGACAGGGAAACAGTGCTCCGACTCGCACGGGAACGGGCCAACATACAACATAATGGAACCAGAGTGTCCTTTTATCCTGATTTCTCGGCTGAGGTGCAGAAACGCCGGGCAAAGTTTTTTGATATAAAGCGCAGGCTCCGACAGATGCAGCTCCCTTATGCTATGTTGTACCCGGCTAAGCTACGAGTGATAGTCCGGGGCCAGGCACAGTTTTTTGAGTCCGCTAAGGAGGCAGTTAACTGGCTGGACCGTAACGAACAAGCCCTGAGGCGGCGTGACCAGAATGGAGAGGAGGAATGATGAAGTCCGCACGGTTCCTGGGATGATCTGATCTGGTGGGGAGACTTTGTTCTGATCTTATCCGGATAAACCCTGGCTGAGGGACATTATCTTGCATCATATCAAGACAAGAGCTTCAGACATCGTCAACGTGGATTTACAAATTGCGTACTTGAGAGACCCCCCGAGTGCGTTTCCGGGGGAACACGGTTGTCCTGCCCTGTTGACAGGACATGGTTATAAGTTACTGGAGGGGATTGCTTGTTGCCTCCTCTGCTTTTCTTTTTCTCTTTTTTCTTTTCACTTTTTTGATGAGCGGCATGACGGCAATGCTTCTCAGGTGGGCACTATGACTGATCCATATACACTTCTTCATGACCTGATAATCTATTCCAGAACTGCCAGACTTTTGGGCCTGGTGACATTTTCCATGCTTGTTCCTATGTTTAACTTTGTCAAATGGCAGGGATTCCTATAGTATCGTGGAATGTGAGGGGACTTCATTCCCCCCTCAAGAGAACTATGGTGCGTATGTGCCTTAAAAAGTTTCAGCCTGGGATATTCTGCTTCCAAGAAACACATTTGACGCAGGAGACAGTGGGGTGTATACAGTATAATTGGGTGACTAAAGCTTACCACTCCACTCACACCTCGTATTCTAGAGGGGTGAGTGTTTTGATCCACGGCTCCCTGGACTACCAAGAGATGGACAGTTTAATCGATCATGAGGGTCGATTTGTGTTTCTACATTGCAGATTGGGTGCCTTAACATGTGTAATTGCTGGAGTATATATCCCCCCCCCTTTCACGGCGGTGGCGCTGAGGGCCTTGATATCCTACTTGGATGATAGGCCGGAGGTACCGCTGCTAGTGATTGGGGACTTTAATTGTTGTTTGGACCTCTCGCTGGATAGACACCCGGCCGTAAGAGCCTCTGCCCTCTCCAGGGGTACCCCCCTGGCGCGGTTGTTGCAAGAGGTGGGCTGGGTGGATGTTTGGCGACACCGTCACCCGGGGTAAGACAGTATTCATGTTTTTCCAAATCGCATGGCAGTCTGTCTAGGATTGACTTGGTGGTGGGAAACGCACACATGCTCCAATATGTAGACGCTATGGAATACAGGCCCCGTAGTGTGTCAGACCATTCCCCATTGATAGTGCACCTGGTGGTTTCTCAACCGGTGGCGCTCCCAAGGTCACCGTGGAAATTCAATGCGTTCTGGCTGAAACTATTTAAATCCCCTGAAATTATAGAGGAGAGCATGTGTGGGTTTTTCATTGCTCAGGACCCTGAGGGTCCCTGTGTGCAGCAGTGGGAGGCCTTTAAGGCATTTTTGAGGAGGATTTTGACCACTGAAATGACTAAAGTGAAAAGAGATTCTTCTGCCTTTGTAGTGGAGCTGGAGAATAGGGTGAAGGAACTTGAACAATGCTTTGTCATGGACCCATCTGACTCGGCAAGGGAGGAGTGGCAAGCTGCTCAGTCAGCTTACGAGCGGGTGCTCTCCTCAACTGCCGAGAAAAAACGTTTTTTTACCAAACAGGCCTTCTTTGAGGAGGGGGAGAAAACGGGGCGCTTGTTGGCTAGAATAGCAAATGCACAGCAGAGGTCTCCAACTATAGGGGCTATTAAATCCAAGGCTGGGCCGCTGGTCAGATCCCCGGAACTTATCATGCAGGAGTTGGCGGGGTTTTATGAGGAGTTGTACCGCCCCGGCACAGCCTATGATCGGGTGGATCTGGACCGGTACTTAACTGAGCTGAACTTCCCTAGGCTTAATGCGGGACAGAGGGTGGAGTTAGATGCGCCTCTTACGGTGGAGGAATTGCAGGAGGCAGTGGACCTGTTCCCTAATTGTAAGGCACCGGGGGAGGACGGGATTCCCATGGAAGTATACAAGCAGCATGCGGAAGTATTGCTACCACGCTTATTGAGGGTGTTTAACGCTGCCTTGGAGGTGGGAGTCCTTCCACCTTCTATGGCAAAGGCCAATATTGTATTGCTCCTTAAACCAGGTAAGGACCCGGTTGAACCTGGGTCATACAGGCCAATCTCCTTGTTACAATGCGATATTAAAATTCTTGCGAAAGTGCTAGCAATGCGACTCAATAAGGTTATAGCCTCCCTCATACACGAAGACCAGGCGGGGTTTATGCCAAATAAATCCACGGCCATTAACCTGCGGCGATTATTTTTAAATATGCAATCGGACGTCGATAATCCGGGAAGCAGGGCCCTGCTGTCCTTAGATGCCACTAAGGCATTTGACAGTATTGATTGGACATACTTGTGGGCGGTGCTGGAGCGTTTTGGATTCGGCGAAGCGTATATAGCGTGGGTGCGCCTCCTGTACAGCGGACCTGAGGCTGCTATTCGGGCCTTCGGTTTCCTGTCACAGGATTTTGCATTGAGGAGGGGGACGAGGCAAGGATGCCCGCTGTCCCCTCTGCTCTTTGCATTGGCTATTGAACCCCTGGCCATGGAGATGAGGGCGAATGAGCGCATTGTGGGATTTTGCTATGGGCCCCTGCAGGAGAAGATAATGCTATACGCAGATGACACCCTGCTTATGCTGGGAGATACTGACGAGTCCCTGCGGGAGGCCATGGCAACCATTACAAAATTTGGGGTCTACTCAGGCTTACAAATTAACTGGTCAAAATCTGCCCTGTTACTGTTAGACGGGGATGCCACACAGGCGATAGCCCCATCGTGCCCTATCCCAGTCACTACTTCCTTTAAATACTTGGGGATTCAGATCACTTCTAACCCGAGGGATTTTAGCCGGTTGAATATCTCGCCCCTGCTTCAGAGGTTTAGGGAGAGAGTTAGGACGTGGAACGGCCTTCACATGTCGGTGGCGGGCAAAGTAAATTTGGTGAAGATGATCCTTATGCCTCAATTACTCTACTGTCTTCACAATGCCCCGGTAGTGGTCCCTTTAAAAATTTTTAGAATGGTTAACTCCATCTTTCGTACTTTAATATGGAAGAATAAACCCCCGAGGACAAAATTAGAACATCTTCAAAGGCCTAAGGACGATGGCGGGCTGGCACTGCCCAACCCGTGGTTGTACTACCTGGCTGCCCAGTTACAGCACCTGGTGGGGTGCTTTGGGACTGAGCCGGCTGGTTCTTCCCGGGCACTCATGCTCCGCACAATAGATGCAGGTCCCATCCCTCTGCCACTGGAGGCACTGGCATTTGCCAGGCCGAATAAGAAGCATCCTACGTACAACCTTATACAAAAAGTGTGGAATAAGTGCAAGTATATACAACAGGCCGAGGGGTACACTGAATATAGCCCTCTCTGGCATAACGAGACTTATACGGAACTGGCTAAATTGCAGGGAGGGGCTAGATGGATAGCACACGGGATTACCCATGTTAAGCACGTCTTTAAGAACGGTATTCTTAGGACATTTGCGGATCTGCAGGCGGAGTTTGGCCTGCCGTCCCCAATGTTCTTCCAATATCTGCAACTTCAGCATGCGGTTAGAGCACAGAGTAGATCTTCAGAGTGGCACTTGTCTCCAACTCCTGTATTCGGCCTCATCAGAGATGCTGTGACCTCGAAGGGATTTATTTCCCAAAGCTACAATATCCTTTTACAATACTTCCTGGGGCAGCATCCCCTGAAGGTGAGGGAGTGGTGGGAGAGAGATGTGGGTCAAATGGACGGGGAGGAGTGGGAGGAGATATTTCAGGGGGTAAGTGTATGCTCTTTAAATGTGGCCCAGTGGCTCACGCAACTGTATATTATTCTGAGGGTATACAACACGCCGCATAGACTACAGCTGATGGGGTTGCAGACGGATGGTACCTGTACTAGATGTAGGAGGGACCATGGGGATCTTATTCACCTCCTGTGGCGCTGCCCCAAACTGCATTTATATTGGAATGAGGTGGTAACTGTGGTCAATTCTGTGTTCCAGATATCTTTACCAGTAGATCCCAAGGTATGCCTCTTGGGGGTGGTGGAAGAGCATGTGATAGAAGCGCATCCTAGGGAAGCAGTTCAGAGGGTGATGTTCCAAGCCAGGAGGCTGATTATGTTGTATTGGAAATCGGAGGCGCCCCCAACTTCGAGGGAATGGATATGTAAGATAGGGGATATGTTGCGTATGGAAAAGCTCATCTACCAGCACAGGGGGAGTATGCAGAAATATGAAAATCTCTGGGCACCGTGGCTGGATACACCGGGGCTTGCCCCGGTGGACCTGGTCGCGGGCAGATTATTGGGCTAGTTATGGGGGGGGGGAGAAACACTCTGCCTGTGAATGCTATATTGTAGGAAGAGAAATATTATGAGGTTGCTACTTTAACCCTGTTTTGTATCAATCGGTCATGAGCATGGAAGTGCTGATTATTGTTTTTGATGTATATGACTTTGTACCACCTTTGAATCAATAAACACATTTTTGTTGGTAAAAAAAAAAAAAAAATCTTCAAAAATCCAAATACAGCACAGCAAGTCACAAAATTCTGGTTTAGAGCTGACTAGTTTCACACTTTCTTAGTGTTTAATCATATCAGCCAACAGTCAGCCCCCACTGCTGCTGACATATGAAATATCTCAGAGGCAGTGAATAGGTTAAATTAAAGGCTCACATATTTGTATTGTTATATGGACCTGTATGTAACTCACATTTTATGACTTGTGCCGGATTTTGCTTGGAAACGCTTTAAAGTACCTTTTTTTTCTCTCTCACCTGCTTCCTTTTCTTGCCCTTCCACTGCAATGGTCTGCGCTGGCACAGCTGAGCATAAGCCAGACCCCATAGCACATATGTCCTTATAGACTTGTACTACAGAGGAACAGAGGGGGTGTGTCAGACCAGTTCTATTACTAAGCCCCGGTCACACCAGTGTGTCTTGTCATGCGATTTGACAGGTTCAAATTGCATGACAAGTCCGCACCCTATTGTCCGTATTGGACGCAGTGAAATCGGAGTCGCACTGTTTATGAAAGTAGTTCCTGCCCTACTTTTTGCAAGTTCAGGTGTGACTTGCATAGACATCTGTGCATGAAGTCGCACAGATGTCTTCCAAGTGACATCTGAAATACTACTTTGAGTGAAGTAGTATGATTTCAATGTCACGATCGGTGTGACCGGGGTTTGAATGTACTAAGTAACTGACAGTGACAGTGACTGCACAGTCACTCTCAAGTGATGTAACAGGAAAGTAGAGGTAAGACTAGGGCAGCCTGTAGATTTTTTCGATTAGCAAGCGGGCTGCTGGAAAAAACAAAACAAATGGATTCCCTCATGTACACAAGTGAGGTGGTTGGAGGAATCCCCCCTGCTGTGCTATATTATTCTGACAGTGGGGACTCCTCTACAGTCAGAATACTATGATCAGCACTGCAGCCACTGATTGAATACAAATTTTCCAACATTCCTGTTCGAAAGCAGTCGATCGTTAGATTGGCTTCGGTCAAGTGGGAATGGCCAGAGATGAATCAAAATTTGGCTAGTCCCTGCAAAATGGCAGAATTTTGATCCATCTATGGCCAGCTTAAGAAAATTGAAGTTATCAGCACACTGACTTCACTAGATTTACATGTACACCTACTTGAATCAAATGCATTCTTTAAGGCTTGAATGTCAGTAGCTACCCCCGATACCCGGTAGATTCCGACTTCTTCCATGCCACGTCTCTCAATTTCCTCCACGCACTGTCGCACTATATATGGCACTTTTGAACGCTCCCTTCTGTGAGGAAACAAACGTTTATGTAAATTTGATGCATTGATAAATACTTCTCTTTGAAAGGAAGAATATGGCAATGTGTATTTCAATGTTCACAATTAACTTACTTGGTAACAACGCCAATTTTCACTCCAAACACCCCGGTCTGTTTTCGTGAGGGAAGACGCTTTAGGCTGAACTCTCGGCTTGTAAACTTCAGTGACAACTTGACCTCTATCTATAGAAAAAATGGTCAATTATCTGGGGATAGTGAGAGGTTTCAAATAAGAGGGTTGAGGGTAAGATGTAATTGGGAAAACAAGGCTACACAGAGGAATAGAAACATCTGAGAAGGAAGTATGTGGGACAAAATGTAGTTGATGAAAATTTTGGCATATATATATATATATATATATATATATATATATATATATATAAATAAATACACACACACATATACACACACACACACACACACACTTATACTATCAAATACAGCTTGTGGGGGTCAAATGTATCCACATATCTGCATTAATATCTGATACTTACCCCGTTCATAGACACAACTGAACGTTGCCAATCCTTCCCCATGACCATGTTGGGGTCCAGCTAAAAAGCAAGCCAAAACAAAAGCTGGTCAAGGCAGGGTAGGCTAACTGTTACACAATTCAAGGATCAGCTTGTCGCACCCAAAAAAAAAAGAAGCTCTGTGACATAAAAAGAACATTTTTAAAACGTTAGCCAGCAGAGTTTTTCATGAATTTGGTAATCTGGCTCCAGCTTAGAAGGAGCTATAAAAGCAAGGTACTAACAGAATCAGGCACAGTTAAAGTGCAAATCTAGCAGTCTCTCATTAAGGAGAGGTTACTTACTAGACTCAACTGTAATGCCGCGTACACACAACCATTTTTCTCGTCGGGAAAAATTAAATTTTTTCTCTTTGATGAGAAAAACGACCGTGTGTGAGCTGTTCATCATTTTTCCCGACGAGAAAAACGGCACGAATCACGACGAGAAAAATTAGAACATGCTCTAATTTTTCTCGTCGTGATTCACGGCATTTTTTTCCGCTGCAGTTTTCCCATAGGGAAACACTGCCAGGGAGCCTACATACGGTCGTTTTTCTCGACCAAGAGAAAAAATTTCAGGAAAAACGGCCGCGTGTAGGGGAACAAGCCGTTCCTCGTCTTTCCCGTCTGTTTTCTCGACGGTGTTTTCACCGTCGAGAAAATCGATCGTGTGTACACGGCATAACAGGTAGGCTGAGCACGTTTAACATAATTGCCAATGTATTTCCTCCACTCAGACAGCCCAGGTGCAGCAAATAACCTCCTACAGACATGAATGGCTGTGTGCTGCTGTACTCGTGCATACAGTGGTGCTATCGTAAACATGAGCATGGCGTACAGACATATGCAAAATAGAAAATGATATTTTTTGCATATGCCCTTATGCTGTATTTGTGTTTACGATAACATTGCTGTACAAGCAAGTACGGCAGCACACAGCCATTCTTGCCAATGGGTGGCTGTACACTGCACTTGGGCTGTGCAAGGAGGGGGCATTCGGCAGGAGGGAGGGGCCAAGAGCGCCGGAAGATAACCCGAAAAGAGGAGGATCCAGGCTGCTCTGTGCAATTTTGAAAGAAAAAAAAAATGAAACTTTAGTATCACTTTAAGTAGAGATAGTAGGGTCATAGTAAATCTGTCTCATTACTCCTGTATTACACTGCCCTTGAGCAAGATTGGTAAATCTGCACCACGGTATATCATAAAACATTATTTAATTCACTGACTCCGTTTTATTATCTTTGCCGATTTTTCCAAAATAAGGCGCTTACCTGTGCTTGACCTTTTGCCACCATACGTTCACTACACTCCCCTCCATCCTCCCTTATAGGCCGGTTCTTGTTGTAGAACTTTTCATAGCAAAGTATGCGCAGCGTCTGAGACCCCTCAAGTTCGATTTCAAATTCCTATGTGTAAATAAAGCAATAGCACAGAATGTACTGAAGAACCTGTATCAATTTTTTTGAATGTCATTTGATGGCAATCTCTAGTTCCACAATGCTGGAAACACCCAAGAAAGAATTCTCAGCAGTGGCTGTTAAAGTAATTGTAAAAGGTATCAGCTCCCTCTAATACTTGCCTGAGCCCATCTCGATCCAGCTATGTTGCACAAGAGACTCGGCCATCAGGGACTCTCCCTCCTCATTGGTTGAGACACACAGCGGGCACCATTGGCTCCCGCTGCTGCCAATCAAAGTCAGTGAGCCAATTAGGATGGGGGGGCGGGGCCGAACGGTGGCTCTGTGACTGAATATGAAGGAATGTGTTTGGAAAGCTGCACTCCAAAAAATTGCTTGAGTGCTTTTACCATATGTGTGCGTCCACTTACAGTTATCTATATACATACATACACACACACACACACACACACACACATATATAAACAATTTTCTACATTAATACATTTTTTCTGCACCAAGAAAATGCTAATGTATTAATGTAGAAAATTGTTATATAACAATTTTCTACATTAATACATTAGCATTTTCTTGGTGCAGAAAAAATGTATTAATGTAGAAAATTGTTTATATTATATTTATATATATATATATATATATATATATATATACACACACACACAAACACACACACGTGTGTGTCCTGATGTATATAGATAACTGTAAGTGGACGCACACATATGTAATAACTGAAATATAATGTGACTAATATTGTGAATATAATAAAAATTATAAAATATTAGAAAGCAAACAATTTATATGTGAAAAAAACGAAGTTTCCTCTGTTATCCATGTTAATGCGTGCCATATGTAGTCATGGCCTGTTCCAAAAAAAGGAAAAATTATATGTACCGTATATATAATACATGAATATTGTAAGTGACAATATAAATACTGAAAGTGTACGTATATTAACAATGTGAACCTCAAGCAGACAATGATGTATGTGTGAAACATCTTCCAAACGTAAATACGTTTGGAGCCTGAACCATAATTATTTACGTTCATTTCTTTTCACCTGTTTTATTTTATTAGCAATAGTAGTCTAGTCTTTCGATTACATACACATAAGCTTTCAATCACCAATTTGTTAATTGGACCCAATTTACGACCGTTTTTGGTCACATGATCATTAAGAAAGAGTATTTATTTGATATGCATTTTTGTGAGTGTCAGCTATGATTAAGCACTAAGTATTAGTGTGAAACGCGTCAGTTGTGTGTTCAGTTTTGCTGATCCTGTTTTACCAATAAAAGGCAACATTTTTTGGAGTGCGGCTGTCCAAATACATTCCTTCATTTTGCTATACGCATTGCCAGCACCTGTGGCGTCTGAGAAGAGGCTAATTGCAAACTAGACCAACCTGGAGCGGTAACTCCCTTTCCCTATCTGTGTCTGAATAGACACACAGAGCTGCGGCTCGGCTCAGGTGCCCCCATAGCAAGAGGCTTGGTGTGGGGGCAGGAGGGAGGGGCCAGGAGCTTCTAAGACGGACCCGAGAAGATGAGGATCCAGGCAAGTATAACATGTTCGTTATTTTTAAACAAAATAAAAAAAACACAAGGACTTTAGTATTGCTTTATTATATAAACCTGTATATATTATTACTTGTTTTGTTTTCTGAAGCAGTCGAGCAGTGTTAATTTTGACATCAAATTTTAGTCATAGTCTTTTGACTAAACTGCCATTTTACTTTTAGTTGTATTTTAGTAGACTAAAATCCAGTGAGTTTAGTTAAATTATAATGCATTATTTAAGCATTTCTCTAGAATTTCCAAACTCATTATATACTCCTGGAGTAAAAATCTAACAACATTTTATTATTTCTGGTATGACACAGATTTAGCCGTTGTGATATAGAACGTCTTCATAAATAAAAGTTTCAAAAACAAACAAAAATATTGCTTTTTGACAAACAGAAGTGAAACTTCTAAAAAAACAAAAAACAAAACACAATCTGTATACTTCATTGGCTGTACTGCCATTGCACATATTATCTGAATATAATACCAAACACTTGCCGACCGCGTAACTGGGAAAATACATCATTACTTTGATGTTAACGGGGTTATGGCTGCAGGATCACTTTTAGAAGCGCTGGGAGAGGTGCCCTATCCCTCCGCTTCCTGGTGGTTCTATTACGATCATTGAACAGTGTCTTTCCATAGAGATGAGCGATGGCAAGATGGTCACCGCTCATCTCTATGCCCTTGGAGGACCAGAGCGGCATCATGACTTCACTTCTGGTTCTGGGGCCATGTAAACATTTTTTTTTTTTTCTTAAAAGCAAAAGATTTTATTTCTTTGATCTTTTGCTTTTAAGGGTAGAGGAGAGATTTGGGGTCTTTTAAACTCCAGATCTCTCCATAAAGTGGACCTCGCATGCTGTATTGTTAGCGCAAGGGATGTTTACATTCCTTGCGATAGCAATAAAAGTGATACATTTTTTTTTTCTAAAAAGGGACAGTTAAAAATTATTATTATTATTATTATTATTTTTTTAAAGCGCCCCCCCTTCCCCGCGTGCAGTAGTGAATGCATACGTAGGTTATACCCACATATGTAAACTGTGTTTGCACCACACACGTGAGGTATCACCGTGAGCTTCTGAGCAAGAGCAATAATTCTAGCACTAGACCTCCTCTAACTCTAAACTTGTAACCTGTAGAAATTTTAAAGCGTTGCGTATGGAGATTTTTTAAGTACAGTAGTTTGGCGCCATTCCACAAGCACGTGCAATTTGAAAGCATGACATGTTAGGTATCTAGTTATTCAGCGTAACATCTTTCATAATATACAAAAAATTGGGGAATATGTTCTGTTTTGTTGTTTTTTTTTTTAACCACTTGCCGACCGCCTAACTGTAAATATAGATGTGGCATTAAATAACATGGTTATGGCAGATAGCTGCCATAACCCCGGTATCTTTATTTACAGCGGGCGGTCGGCTTTCAGATAAAAGTAGTCTCAGTGGCGGTTCTAGTTAATTTTCCCCACCTCCTCACTGATCACCCACTTTATCCACATGTGATTCCTCCTGTTGGGGGGGGGGGAGAGAGGGGGACTGCAGGGGCCCACCCATGCCTGTGCGAACAGACAGCCCTGGTTTTTAGTTTCTCCTGACTATACTAGCGCCATGCTTGTTCTGGGTCTGTGATTCTGATATTATTAAAAGAGGAACTATAGCTGTTGCCAAAAACATAAAACAAAGGATAAGTCAACAGCATTCCTACAGTCTTCTTACAGCTGAGCTTTTCCCCTTTATGGACCGACCACATCTTGTTTTGGACTGTGTCCCCATACTGTCATCTTGATGGAGAAGGGGGTGATTACCGTATATACTCGAGTATAAGCCGACCCGAATATAAGCCGAGGCGCCTAATTTTACCACAAAAAATGGGACTCGAGTATGGGACTTATTGACTCGAGTATAAGCCTAGGGTGGTCCATCTGCATGCCTCACTGTGCCTCACTTTGCCTCACTGTGTCCATGTGCATGCCTCACTGTACCTCAATGTGTCCATGCCTCACTGTGCCTTACTGTGCCCATGCCTCACTGTGCCCATGCCTCACTGTGCCCAATCTCCCTACCTGATCTCCGGCACTGTGTGACTAGACTGATGTTTAACATGGGAGTCTATGGAAGGGGTGCCCGGCTTTGAAAAATCGGTGCTCCCCGGCCGTAGGTTCCCCTGGACAACAAACTTTGCACACGTGTAGAGGAAGAGTGGGGCTACATGTGAGCCAAGATTGGGGTCCAGGGAACCTACGGCTGGCCAGGACCAGGCGCACAAAGTTGAAGATGGACACAGACTCGAGTATAAGCCGAGGGGGGCATTTTCAGCACAAAAAAAATGTGCTGAAAAACTCGGCTTATACTCGAGTATATACGGTCGATTAAGAAACAGCAATAGAGGTGCAAAATTTCCAGAAACAATGAAGCAAGTGCTTGGAGATGCATGTCCTTACATACAGCTTTTTCTCCATCAAGAAGAACAGCAAGCAGCATAATAGAGACATCTCAAATCCCGGGAGACTTTGGCACAGAGATCTGCCACTGCAAATATACAGCTATGAGCAGGGCCATCTTAATAGCATCATGGGCCCCTGGGCAAAGTAATGCACTGGGGCCCCTAACAGCCTGTCCCAATTTACGTACCTACTCTCAAGAATTCAAGTATAAATGGTTGATAGAATTAAACATATTAAAATTGATTTTAAACAATAAGAAAACATGCCATAAATCAAAGACTAATCAACACAAAGGGGCACAGTACAGGGGGAATCAGGAAGGCAAAAAACTGGGATCGGGAGGGCACAGTATAGTTTATGGGACGCTGGCCGGGACATGGCCATCCCGGGACAGCTTAGTAGAAAGTGTGACTGTCCCAGCAAGTATGATGTAATGGAAGATCATGGGGCCCCTATGCACCTGGGGCCCCTGGGCAGTGCCCAGAGGTGCCCATGCATTAAGACAGCCCTGGCTATGAGCCTGTAAGCCCAGGAGTGTCTAGCTGCAGAAAGTGCTAGGCTATTTTTTTTTTTTTTTAAGAGGAATGTCGGACAAAAGGGTACTACTTAGGAACAATTAAAATTTTAGATGTTCCCTATAAACATAGCAAATATTCACTTTAGGTTCAGGTCCACTTTAAGGCCAGAGATATCTAGATAACTAGAATTTTCAGACTGAGATCAGCAGTTGCAGCCTTCAAAATTCTTGCAGTTTGAAAATCAGTATTTGGCTGTACTTTCAAGACAGAGAAACATGTTCATTGTTCAAAAAAGCTTGGTGATTTTCAGGCAGAATATTTTTTATCTTGCACTGACATTAGCTTGACATACCTGTCATCAGATGCAGTGTTGTTTTAACTCTGCCCTGTTCTTGCTTTGGAGGAAAATCACCAGTTTTTTTTTAAAGCTCTTCCATGTGCATGGTACTGGGCTCTTAGATATGTTACATTTAGCTGAAATCTAGAGCTGGTATGTGTTTTTTTTCAATATGTGGGAGACCAAAATAGCCTTAAACTGCCCTTATTAACTCTTTTGACATTGTGATTAACCACTTCAGCTCTCACACCTGTTCACCCCTTATGGACCAGAGCATATTTCAAATTTCTGCTATGAGCCACATATTCTGTGATAATGTTGTCATTACTTAAGATAACATAATACATATATTGTTTTTTTAAGGACAAACAAGGCTTTTTTTCTTTTTGTGAATATGGTCCTGCAACAATGATTTTTTTTTTAAGCACTTGATTAGAGCCAGAGGCTTGAATAGGCTCTAATCACACTCTAATCTAATATTCACTATGACACACCGAACCTCCTCCCGGCCAATCAGGAAGCCCCTATTGGCCAGGGAGTCTTAGTCTTAGGACTGAACACCTTAGTTCAGAAACTTCAGCATTAGTTGTTAAAACACCACCACGGTTCCCATTTTTTTTTTGGGGACACAGATATCATGTTTAAATGATTTCTGTATTCCCAGTCATACCTGTTCTTTTAAATTTATTTTATTACTTTCCAACTTCTGTTGTCACAGGTATCTGAAGAGGGGGTGATCACTCTCAATGGGTTCACATACAATACAAAGCTATCAGAGGTTCTTTTGGCCAACAAACTTCATTTTGAGCAAGTTGGACCAACAATCCGACCGTGTGTACGCTCCATCGGACAAACTTTTTTTTTTTTTTTTCATCGGACAAAACTGACAAACTTTTGGCCAACAAAAGTCCGATGGAGCAAAGTCTGACCGTGTGTACGGGGCTTAAGGCCTCGTACACATGGCCGGTTTTCTTGGCAAGAAACGACAAGAAAACTGCTGGGAGAGCTTTCTTGCCGAGTAAACCGTGCGTGTGTACGAGGCTTTCAGGTTTCTGCCCAGAATCTCGATGAGAAAAATAGAGAACCTGCTTTCTATTTTCTCATCGAAATTCACGTCGGCCTGTTTCCTGACGAGAAAACTGTGTGTGTATGCGGCAACAAACTTACCTGTCCTCCGGTAAGCCCGCGCATGCTCGAAATGACTGACACATGCGCGGTAGCTTTCTAGGCATAGGTAGGGTGTAGCAAGATGGCGGCGACGGCATCGAATGTGACGAGCGCATGCTCGTCGTAGTTGATGACGTCACCGCGTTCGTTCCATTCAAAAGAACGGCGGTTCTTTTGAATAGAGTGTGTGTACAACTCAGCCGGGACAAGATTCTTGTCAAGAATCTCGTCAGGAAAAACAACGTTTTTTTTCCTGACGAGATTCTCGGCCGTGTGTACTAGGCTTAAGTCTGGTACACACGATTAGTTTTTTGTTGAACAGAAAAAAAACTGTCAGCTCAGTTGTGCTCACTATGCAACGAAAGTACAGTGATCTTCCCTGCTAAGCTGTTGTGTCTGTCTGACAGGGGGACTGCTACCCCCCCCCCTCTCCCCCCCTCCAAGACATTACTACCAGCTCTCTCCACTATTGGCTTAGAGTGCTGATTGTGAGTCGGTCGGCTGCTGGTTTTCCAATATGCTCATCCGACAAACCGACATACACACGGGTCGAAGGTCGAATGTTTTTAACTGGCCAATGTTTCCAGTGTGTACCCTTCTTTAGGGTCTGTGTTTATGGCCTTTTGTTTGCTTTAAGTGGGTTTTGCATTCCCATAGAAGTTTATGGGAATACAAATGCTGCTTGATGCAGGTCAGGAGGTCAACTGCAAGTCAAATGGACCCGTCAATGATTTCTTACTCATTTCAGAAACATCTCAAACTGATGTCATTGAAACACTCTAAAGTTGGGCTTTAAACGTGATACTTTCAAAACTCATTAAAACCTGTATGAGCAGAAGATACAAGTACCCACCCTCTTCACAGTACTTTGTTGTAGTTAAGTGTACTTCAGTGCATTTGAAAATCTCACTAGCAAAAAGATGCTGCTCATATTTGTTAAGTGTTTACATTCACATTTCACTGCCTCTAAACACTTAAAGGGGTTGTAAAGGTTCGTTTTTTATTTTCTAAATAGGTCCCTTTAAGCTAGTGCATTGTTGGTTCACTTACCTTTTCCTTTGATTTACCTTCTAAATGTTATTTTTCTTTGTCTGAATTTCTCACTTCCTGTTTCTCCTCAGTAAGCTTGCCCCCATCATCCAAGCAGGGGTTAGTCAGCCAGAACAGCTTACTGAACAGCTTACTGAGGAGGAACAGGAAGTGAGAAATTCACACAAAGAAAACAAAGAAAAAAAAAACGTTTTTGTTAAATGTTTTTTTTCTTTGTTTTCTTTGTCTGAATTTCTCACTTCCTGTTCCTCCTCAGTAAGCTGTTCAGTAAGCTGTTCTGGCTGACTAACCACCGCTTGGATGATGAGGGCAAGCTTACTGAGGAGAAACAGGAAGTGAGAAATTCAGACAAAGAAAAAAAAAACATTTAGAAGGGAAATCAAAGGAAAAGGTAAGTGAACCAACAATGCACTAGCTAAAAGGAACCTATTTTGAAAATAAAAAACAAACCTTTACAAACCTTTAAGTCTTAAAACTTAAGACTGCTGAAGGGCTTGTTCATATTGGCAGATTTTATGCTGGTTTTCCCGTAAAAAAATCTGTTTCCTGATTCTGTTGCAATGCTACTCAACGAAAATCCTGGGTAAGAAGAGGTTTATCTGCCTATATAAACAAGATGAGTTTTTAAAACCATAGGTATTATATTCCTCCCTAATCTAATCAAAAAACAACTAGAACACTGGAGAAATATGGTGCACAAAATCATCCCCACCTCATTCCAGCTCGGGTCAGTTGTGTTGCGATAGACTCGTGTTTTTGCCTTGTTAACAAAATATCCAAAAGAATCCACTTCCAGTGTACAGAACAAATCTGTTGGAGTCAAATACAATAATGTAAAGAAAAAACAAGCCCAGTTAAAAACAACCTGCTGTACTTACTGTGCAAGGGGACTGTAAGAGGGACCATATGGACTCACTTACTTGAGCTTTGCTGGAACCCAGTGGCAGAGTGCACAATAACATTTAGAAAACCATAAAGGCCAGAAGATTCGTCATCTAGAGAGAGAATATGCAAGAAAAATGTCAGCATAGAATATTAAA
Organism: Rana muscosa; assembly: GCA_029206835.1. NCBI lineage: Eukaryota > Metazoa > Chordata > Amphibia > Anura > Ranidae > Rana > Rana muscosa. The sequence continues at coordinate 888,972,598 of CM055116.1, read as the reverse complement.
AACACTCTCATGTATTATAAGTAATGTCTCAGAGTAAAATGATGGGCAACCGGCTATATTTATTGGAATTCACAGCAGTTTGCGACTCCCCAAAATGGTAAAAACGCCATCACCTGGGATCCTTACCAGTACCAAAATAATGATGAAGGACAAGAAAAAGTAGAAGTCCAGGTAAAACCTAACTAAGCTTAAACCTATTCCCACCAGTAATCTAAGTAACTTACTAACTACCCTGTAAAAGGAAAGATGTGTGTATACTTACGTAATCCAAGGTGCTCTGGTCCAGTCACGTGAGTTCTCCAGTGACCGGCTTCAGGGGAAAGGAGAAAGCAGCGTCAAAGGCTGCACAGCCCTGGTGGTGATGTCACCCATAGACTTATTAAGGGGCATTCATTGTCTGCTGCCCCTCCTCTACACTGAAGCCGGCGCTGGGAGCCGATCATGTGACCAGACCGAAGTGCCCTTAGATTAGGCAAGTATACACATCTTTTCTTTACAGGGTAGTTAGCATAGGGCTTCAAAGGGGGTGGGAGCAGGTTTAAGCTCCCCACCACAACTCTGCAAACATCAGTGTGTTAAAATTAAGGGGATGAACTTTGTTTCAACTAAGCTCACTGTTATTTACATTTTTTCTTAACCAAGGAGGATCCAACAGATGCAACAGAAGTGCGACATGCTGCCAGTTTGGCATCACATTTCTCAGATAGGCTATTCTATACAATGAGTGATTATTATCTGCTCATCTCCTACTGAAAAATCCTTCTTACCTTCCTTACTCAAGGTCAAAGGAATCCTATGGACAGTCTGCAGTTTAACACAGGAATTTGTTAACATTTGGATTTCCAGTGAAGAGAGAGAGAAACTTTTCACGCCTGCAAAAAAAGGGAGCCATTTGTTAGTGACGAAAAACTTTATACGAATAATAAATAAAATCAAACAATTTTAATTATTGGGCTATGACATACAGAATTCCCCTTGTGGTACACACTTACATTTCTTCTGCTGCTCTCGGATGTGTTCTCCCCATTCAGCCCGCTCATAGTCTGACCAGGTTAGGAATGTGTAACCCTAAGAGAAACATTGTCACCAGTTACGTAAGGCAAACACAGGCACAAGTGATATTAAGAGAAGAAAGAGACAATAGGGTAGACCAAAAACAAGATACAAAGAATCACCTTGCCATTGCGATTGTGGACTCGGAATGCCATGCTTGGTGAGAGTAATAACAACATTGACTCTTGCTCACAAAGCTTCTTGCGCAGACGATCCATGCCTTTTCCTCCTTTGTTTGCTTTCTAGAAGAAGATTTATGTACTTAACATTTTTAGCAATACAAATGTCCTCCAGGGCTATACCAAATACAACTAGTTTCCCAGGCTCACAGATGAGTAGAACAAGTAACCTAGTAACCAGAGTTAAGCTGGCTATAGAGTGGTAGATATTCTACTTTTCTTAGGAAAAGGATGTTCTAAGAAAGCTTGTTCTTATTTCTAATCATGAGTGGGTCAAATTGTTGCTCGTCTTCAACCACAGTGATGAGTAAATTCTAATGCCACGTACACACGACCGTTTTTAATGTCATTGAAAAAAACTGCATTTTTCTCGACGCAATTCTTCTCAAGCCTGCCTTGCCTACACACTATCGTGGAAAAAAATGCTTGAGTAAAGCGCAGTGACGTACAACACGTACGACGGCACTATAAAGGGGAAGTTCCATTCAGATGGCGCCACCCTTCATGTTAGTAGAGTTTGTTGAGCGACGATTCGCGCTTTTCAGCCTCGTGCTTTTCAGTCCATTACAGCGTGACGAATGTGCTATCTCCATTATGAACGCTAGTTTTACCATAACGAGCGCTCCCGTCTCACACTTGATTGTGAGCATGCACATTTTTTTTCACGTCGTTAAAGCCCACACACTGCCGTTTTTCGTGACGAGAAAAACGACGATGTAGAAAACTACGTGAAAAATTAGAGCATGTTCCAATTTTTTCATGGCCGTTTTTCACGTCGTGAAAAATGCTCTGAAGCCCACACACAATCATTTTTAATGACCATTTTAAAAAAAATACATTTTTATCGTCATTAAAAACGGTTCGTGTGTACGCGGCATAAGGAGGAGGATGGAAAATTATTCTTGAACAAATTTATAACAGTGTATGTGGTTTCTGTTTGGTGAAGTCCATTCATTCCAAAATCAAATGATAAAAGCATTATAAGTGTTAACATGTGGCCACACCCTTTAGCACCTGATGGATTATTATTATTTAGGTACTTATATAGCGCTGTCAATTTACGCAGCTCTTTACATATACATTGTACATTCACATCAGTCCCTACCCTCAAGGAGCTTACAAACTAAGGTCCCTAACTCGTATTCATATACTAGGGCCAATTTAGACCGAAGCCAATTAACCTACCAGCATGTCTTTGGACATGTGGGAGGAAACCGGAGTACCCGGAGGAAACCCACGCAGGCACAGGGAGAACATGCAAACTCCAGGCAGGTAGTGTCGTGGTTGGGATTATATACACATGTAGAAGCTATTGGGATACAAGCACAGGTATGTCTTGCTTCCCTCCTTGTCTGTGTCCCTGCTGCAGCCTGAGATTGTGTAGACCAGTCGTTGCCACATCTACTGAGCATACTCCAGTTTCAGTTCCCTTCTAAGCGGTTTATTTTCTTTTTTGTTATCTGTGCAGCCCATGTGACTATAAAGTCACACATGTGGGTGTATACACTCCGGATAAATGACAGCATCCCTCCTCCTCCATGCCCACTAAACGGCTAAAAACAATGGAGGCGAGATATTGCATGTTGATTTATGGAGGCATCACCTCCCTGTGCTTCTAAGCACATACAAAACAATAGACACAGGCTGTAGGGGCTTGGAACAGGCTGTGAATGGTAGAACCTCCCTCAAGATAATTCCCACAAAAATAATAAAGATTTGAGTTCAAATACATATTTGTATGATGATTTAAAACATTTGTTTTCATGTCTTTTTTATTTGTATTCTAAAGGCTTTTTTTTTTTTAACTTGTGACCGGCAACAGAGGACTAGAAGCTCCTCCTGCTGAGGTTTCCTTGCAGATGGGCTGGGAAAGAGCTGGGTCACAAAAGAGCTCTATATTAATTATGAAAAATTGAATATTGAATTTTTAAAATTAAAATAAATACAGTGCCATCATCCATGTACATAAAGGGAAGGGATAATGTAAATTAAACAATGTCTTTTTAGTATTACTTTAAATTTATGTCTTTACACCACACACAGCAACGGATTAGCCTGCGTTCCACGCTGACTCACAGGCTTCCTTTCCCTCTCCATACCTCTGGCCCAGCGCAGATGTCATCGAGGCACACCTGACACCTTTGTCCCAGCTCAGCTCCCCTGGTCTCCGTTCCACATCCCTGTTGGCTCCCTCTTACTATCGGCAAGGCTCCGTCTGGCAGACACCCCCGACCCTCAGCTTGGCCGAGGTCGGCCCAATGTCCTTCCGCTATCCGGGGCATTACCATCCCCTGGGCACGGCCGTATCTCTGCCTCCAGCCACCAGCCATTGGGTGCATCACGTTCAGATCGGGGGTCTATTCCTCACAGCATGGTTACTGGCGCCCTTCCATGCTCCACCAGCTGGCCCTCCGGATGGCGTTATCCCTCTATGCCCGTATGCCCAGTGGTATCGTTGGTCTTCAATTAATTTTACTTTTTAATTGTTCATCTATGACTCTGCTATTGATGTAATCAAATTATTATTTTTTTATGGTCCCAACTGACTACTTCACCTTTTGGATACAGCGTTGCCTATCAGTTACTTTTGTTCATGATACATTTTTTCCCCCCAATGTTTTGTCAGCTGCACTGGGTCTGGATCACAGCAATTCTTGGATTGCCACGCAACACCACAGGACCCACAGTTTTGTAGCGCTAAAGGACCTATATTTTTTTTTTCACAGGCTGTAGGGGGCTTGGAACAGGCTGTCAATGGCAGAGCCTCCCTCAAGTTAACACACACCATGCTTTTGCACAAAAATAATAAAGATTTGAGTTCAAATACATATTTGTATGATGATTTACAGAGGACTAGAAGCTCCTCCTGCTGATGTTTCCTTGCAGATAGGCTGGGAAAGAGCTGGGTCACATAACAGCTGTATATTGTATATGAAAAAACATAGATTTTTTTATTAAATAAATAAATACAGTGCCATCATCCATGTACATAAAGAGAAGGGATAATGTAAATTAAACAATGTGTGTTTAGTATTAATGTATGTCTATACACCACACACAGCTTACCCTCTCTCTCTGAATATCACTCTTCAGATTGGATATTTTCACCTTCATGGCTTCGAGCTCATCATCTTGTATCAGAGGAATGTTAGCGGCAGCTTCAGACTCATCCACAGGCTGGAAGGTCAGGTCTGCTAATGGTATGTACCACTTACAGTCATACTGCTGGCTTTTCCTGCAGCAAAAAAGCATATATTAGCTCTATAAACAGCTCATATAAATAGTAGAAAACCTACTATAATGAAGAGTGCCTTCTTACCCCCCTATTTGTTTTTTCAATTTGGCGCAGAGGAGAAGGTCTGTAAAAAGGAAAACATGGCGCAGTTTTCGGGCACCTTCAACGAGTTCAACCATGAAACTGTCTTTCAAGAGTTGTCGATGCTGCAAAATAAAACATGCAATGGTACAGGATTATATAAGTGAATCTATATACCGTCTTTATCTACAGTTTTTCACAAAAGTAAGTACACCTCTCACATTTTTGTAAAAAAAATTTATTATATCTTTTAATGTGACAACACTGCAGAAATTACATTTTGCTACAATGTAAAGTAGTGAGTGTACTGCTTGTATAACAGTGTAAATTTGAGGTCCCCTCAAAATAACTCAACACACAGCCATTAATGTCTAAACCGCTGGCAACAAAAGTGAGTACACCCCTAAGTGAAAATGTCCAAATTAGACCCAAAGTGTCAATATTTTGTGTGGCCACCATTGTTTTCCAGCACTGCCTTAACCCTCTTGGGCATGGATTATACCAGAGCTTCACAGGTTGCCACTGGAGTCCTCTTCCACTCCTCCATGATGACATCACAGAGCTGGTGGATGTTAGAGACCTTGCGCTTCCCGACCTTCGGTTTGAGGATGCCCCACAGATGCTCAATAGGGTTTAGGTCTGGAGACATGCTTTGCCAGTCCATCACCTTTACCCTCAGCTTCTTTAGCAAGGCAGTGGTCGTCTTGGAGGTGTGTTTGGGGTCGTTATGTTGGAATACTGCCCTGCGACCCAGTCTCCGAAGGGAGGAGATCATGCTCTGCTTCAGTATGTCACAGTACAAAATGGAATTCTTTTCTACTGCTGAAGCCTGTCCACTTTTCATAGTGTAATACAGTCAGACATGCCATTCTGCCCACCACTCTTGTCAATAGTGGCTTCTTGAGTGGTTGGCCATTTCCCATCAGTGTGAACAAATCTGGTCATCCTTTTTTGACCGCTCTCATTAAAAAAAAAAAAAAAAAAAAAAAGGTAAAACCTGGCTCCCTGGGTCTTTTTGCACCATTCTCAGTAAACTCTGGAGACTTTAGTATGTAAAAGTCCCAGGAAGTCAGGAAAATCTGACATGCTACAACCACTATTTCAGGCATCAACAATCATTTTACCGGCAAAGCCATTTACATTATATTCCTCAGACTAATCTGTTTTGATAACTTGAACCTCTTGTGTGCATGCTTTATGCATTAAACCGAGGCTGTGTGACTTGCTGTTTGGAATAGCAGGTAGGTTTACCTAAGAAAGCAGCCAATGAGTGTGTATATTCAGCCCAAACTATCAGAATGCTTTTTTCTCCTCAAGCCTGAGCTCTACTGTATGGGGACTGCAAGAGGCTGGTATCAAGCCAAGTTTACATACATGCAACACTTGCATTAAAAAAACAAAAAAACAAATTACCCGTCAGAATCCCTGTACCCACCAGTGATGTGTCACTCACCTCTCCTTTCCGCACAGTCATTGACTGGCGCCTGGGAGTGATCTCTTCATTGATGCTAGAAAGGAAGTTCTGGGAAATGCGAAGTGCATCTTGCAGCAGCGGGTAGTCTGGATGGCTGGTTGGTGTGTGCTTTAATAGGTCCTGGAAATATCAATACAGTACAATAAAAAAAAAAAAAAGTGTCAAACCAATTACAATATGTGCAAATTATACCAATCACAAAGCCACAAAGTAACAGTCCATTAGTTAGGTGGATCTATGGGCAAAATAATAATATATATATATATATATATATATATATATATATATATATATATATATATATGGTATAGTATTATTAGTAGCATTAACACAGCAGTTTTTTTTTAGTCCTCTAAAACACTATTCTATGTATTTCCTGTTGATATTGCCAGTAGAGTCATAATTTTTTCCGCTCCCTTTAAGAGGCCAAGCTGTCAAACAAAAGTGACAGTTGCATGGGTTAGGACAAACTAAAACGTACAGGGGTGCTTACAATGGTCAATGTCAGCTTTTAATTATATAGTTTAAATTTTTTTTTCAAAAAATAAATAAATAAACTGTTGATGTAACTGGTTCAGTGATAGTTGAAGTTAAGCTTCAATCTGTTTTTCCTTTTTTTACTTAAAAGTGGAAATTTAGGCTAATGAAAATAGGTGGACAGGCAGGATTTTTAATGAGACATGCTTTGCCTCTTCTGCATACTTACCTGCCTATCTGCCCCTGTACAGTAAGCCTGTATTTCCACTATTACGACCTGAAAGTCGTGCGATTTTGCAGCGACTTGAAGCAGTGCCTCTGTATTCTTGAGGTCTATGGACCTCAAGTCGCATCAAAAGTGGGATCAAAGTAGTGGAGCGTTTACTTTGAAGTCGCACAGATATAAACGGTACTCATTGGAAATCATGGGGTACGACTTGTCATGTGACTTTGCCGTCCCAAGCTGCATGACAAGTTGCACTAGTGGAAACATAGCCTAAGCTGCACAAGTGCAGCTCACTGCACAAATTCCCCAATGTCAAAGCTGACCAACTCCCACAAATGCATGGGGGTGAGGTCATCCCGGTCCACGACAGCAGCTGGCGATTGAGACCCGGATGCCAGTCACCCAAAGATGCCAACGGGGAGTTCTGGGGATGGCGCATTGCTGGATTCAAGGTGACTATAGTTCTGCTTTAAAGCACAACTAAACACATCGATTCAACGTTTTCCTAAAAGTTATATTCTAGGCATGCTGTGAATGAGAATTGTCACAGCTGCTTGTGCTCCCAACCAAACTGGCAAGCCATCAAATGGCTGGTGTCAAAACTTATCACATGTGCGGCACCGTGACAACTGCAGATCAAACAGAGTCTAAAAATGGCAGCTTCCTTAATTGTAAAAGGATAGGAAGGTTTAGTTCTGCTTCAAAAAACAGGATTTTTAATGCAAAAGAGACATAATATGGGAGAACTCATCAAAACTGGGGCAGCTAGAGTCTGGAGCAGCTGTGCATGGCAAACAATCGGCTTAAGTCATTCATTTTCAAAGCTTAAAGCATTTGTTAACTCAAAAAAATTAAATAAAGATCCTGTTCCTTTAAAGCATGTTATACAGCACAGTGCTTGTGCTGTGTATTTCGGCCCCTTCTACCACCTGAAATACCTGTCTGATCCTGCCAGTTTCTACCCTCCCCTCTGTACGCTGACCACGAGATATATCAGGGCTGCTGAGCCCTGACACCGTTGTCAGCGTATGTGCCTCTGTCATCTGCAGCTATCTGCAGCTCTCCTGTCTGCTTGCCTGTCATCGCTCACTATAGCTAATCTGCTCCTCTCCCCACTTTTTCAAAACAAAATGACCTGTAGGTCATCCCCTCTGTCAGGTATATATTTTACCAGTGTCTTCCAGCAATCACATGACTTCCGGCTCTCTGCTCCTCTCCTCCCTGGCTGATGTCAGCAGGGGAATCTCGGCCCCGCCCACTGGAGATATCAGACAGGGAGAGCTGAGAGCCTGGAGTCATCTTATCGCTGGGAGATGCTGTTAAAAAAAAGGTAGAAATCTTTTTTTTTTATAAAGCTCAGGCTTTTTATCTGACAGAGGGGATGATACAAAGATGAGATAGTGGCTTAACAACCACTTTAAAAATCTGAAGATAGAAGCTGATTGCTTACCATGCACAACTGCTCTTGATTGCATTTGCTTCAGTTTTGATCAATTCCCCTTTATGTCTCTTCTTCATTAACGTTTCCTACTTGCCTGTCTGCACTGTACACTGAGCTACGAGCCCGCAGCTCAGTGTGCAATTTTGGCATCTTTCGAGATAAATGAACTCCCGCGCATGTGTGTGAGTGACGTCATCTCTGCCCCGCCAATTAAAATGGCTGAAGTTCGGGAACCCAGAAGACCAGCCAAAGATGTCATCAACTGGTGAGTTAGCTTCGGGACACCACATTGCTGCAATGTTGAGGAGTATAGTTCACATTAAAGTCCATTTAAAGCTGCATCGAAGGACTACCCTGTCTATAAAGTGACAACACCGCTGTGCATTTTCAATGTAGAACAGAGTTATCACCCTATTTCAGGTAAAGATGATGGCATGATCAACAATATAAAACTATGCCAACTGATGTTTTATTGTTAACGACAGACTGCATTTTATATGTAATTTTTTTTTTTGTTGCTTATATATCCACTATACTGTAAAGTATATGTCATGGCTGAATGGAAATATTAAAGTCTGTTCGGATAATGCAAGGATAATGATGAAAACCTAATTTTATTATTAAAACATGTCACTTACATGCAGAACAAGAGTACTCCGCGTAACACGATCCACTGGCTTGTAGAGTAGTGCTAGTGACAAAGAGCAGACACAGTGACACATTTTACCATTACAGCACAGACAGGATGTCACACCCAACACTATCCAATAAGTTTGCCAATTTATTTGCAATCTAGCCTTTGAAAGAAGTTTTAAATGTGCCCCACCAATGCCAACCCTGCCCTCTGCTTTACTGAAGCAAATCGCTCACTCACTTTCCAGGGAGGTTTTAGCTGCTTGGTCCTTGGATTCTCGTGTGCTTCTAGCTCTCAGATTCTGAAAATAACAAAACATGTGAAAGGGCTGAATAATTAGTCTATCATTTTTCTAAGCACAACTTCAATTAAAATGTAACGCTCCTGGAGTCTTAAGGCCCGTACACACGGTCAGACTTTTTGCCAACAAACTTCAAAATGAGCACGTTTTTCAAAAAATCCGACCGTGTGTACGCTCCATCGGACAAACTTTTTCGGTTTTCATTGGACAAAAGTTTGCTCTGCAAACGGACAAACTTTTCGGCAACAAAAGTCTGATGGTGCAAAGTCCTATCGTATGTACAGAAATCCATCTGACTTTTGTCCAAGGTACAAATAAGCATGCCCAGAACCAATGTTAAAATCAACCAACAATAGCAGAAGTTGACCAAAGGGTGGCGGTAAAGAGCAGAAAAGAGCAGAAGAAACACGTGATGTTGGGAACGTTTGCAGAAAAGTCCTGCTGTGTGTATGCTATGGGTGTGCCCGGCCAACTCCCTTCGGACAAAAATCCACGGAAAAGTTTGTTTGAAGTCCGACCGTGTGTACGAGGCTTTAGGCCAGCCATACATGGTTTGAATCTAGGCCAGTTCCTGCCAAGTCGAATCATTAATGGGCAGGTTGAATATACCAAGTTCATCAATCAAATTGGGCACAACCAACCTGCCGGATTTGCCTGTTATCGCAAAAGCAGCTGCTATAGCCGCTAGCAAAAATCAACGTCTTTCCCCGGCGGGGACAGCTTCACGCACCCGCCCCCCACCTGGGAGAAGACAATTGACGATTTCCCTGTCAGCACTGCCTGTGCTGATAGGGGAATCGTGCCAATTTCTTTCCTGCAACCTATGGTTGCAGGAAAGAAATTCACACCCTGTAAGGCCTGCCTAAGGCCGGCCATAGACAGAACAAATTTCTTTCCTGCAACTATGGGTTTGATTCCCCCATTGACACAGACAGTGTTGGCAGATGAGCCATTGTGTTTCCCTGGCAGGGGGGTGGGGGGGGGGAAGACGTCCTTGCCAGGAGAACACAGTGATTATTGCCAAAAACTATGACAGCCACTAGCAATGATCGCATGTAAAATATGGCAGGCTGGTTGTACCCGAATTGATCGATCAACTTGGATACTATCAGCCTGCTCATATATGCTTTGAATCTAGGCCTAGCTCTGACCCTACTTATTTTGTTGCAATTTATTTTTGGTTACAAGGGGAAGAAAGGCATCTTATTCATGTAAGTAGCATAAGTAGGGAATGAATCAGTGTCCTTTTCCAACAAGCAAATTCTGGTAAATATCTTCAGCTGTAAATTATTTTCTGGAAGGCAGAACTGTTACTCATTTGCCCATTTTAACTACACAGTACCTACCCTGGAGTTCTGTTCCAGGTTCTGGGTCAGCTTTCTGTGATGTTAAAATAACTCTGTTAGGCTGGATTCACACCTATGCAGTTTTAGTGCTTTTTGCATTTTGCAGATTTGCACTGCAGTCCATTTAACATGGTTTCCTATGGAACACATTCTGTAGTTTAAATCTGCAAAATGCAAAAAGCAGTAAAACTGTATAGGTGTTTCCTATGGAACACATTCTGTAGTTTAAATCTGCAAAATGCAAAAAGCAGTAAAACTGTATAGGTGTGAATCCAGCCTTAAGGAGCCAACTCTGTCCACTGTAAAACCAGGAGGAATTGCCAGGGATGTCTCCTGCTGGATAATACTGTGGACTAGGAGGCTTCCATTATTTCACTAAAAGTGAAAACCCTCCAAGTACAGATCGATAGTGCACCAGGAATACATATAAGTGCATATTTTTCATTTATGTGTTATTTTTTAAAAGGTTTTTTATTGCCAAATGTACACAAACAAAAAAAGATGAAAATAGGTTACAGACAGTAGTGCATAATAAACCGCAACATTTCCATCCTTATTCCGTTACAACACGTTTGTTCGTATAGTGCATACCAATAGTTCTACAGGTACACATAGCATTTTTGTTCATCCAAAAACATAAAAATAAAAAAGGAAGGAAACTCCACAAGAGGCTGAACGTCTCTAAACCGTTGTGAAGCGTGCTATAAACTGTCTGCATCTATTAATCCAAGTTGGACATAGTTTGTTCAATACAGGCCTTAATCTATGAAACAGAAGAACTTTGAGAATTATTAGGTGTCACTGCCATACAAGTCTATCCATTTGGCCCAAATTTTGTTGAATTCTTTAGGGCACCCCCTGGCTTCGTAGGTCATTCTGTATAATGTAACATTGGCATTCACTAGGGCCTTCCAGGATGATAATGTGAGGTATTCTCTCCGATTGCAATCAGCTTGCGAACATAAAACAACAACCACCTTAACAGGGTTCTCATACTCATAACTTCGTCCTCAATATTGCCCAGAAGCCCCATCAGTGGACTAAAGATATTGGGAAGGTCAAAAGTATCTGCAATAAACTGAGTGACCTGTGACCATACAGGGCCAATCCTATTCCACTCCCATACCATATGAATAAAAAGATCCCTCTCCTCTGCTAGACATTTATGGCATGTAGGTGTTTCTCTTCTCCCCGTTCTATATAACCCAAGGGGTGTATAGTACATCTGAAGTAGATATCTTAATTTATCATCTTATCTCTGGCTGAAATGACTGTGGGCATATAGCCATATACGATGCCAACACTTCCTCCCAATGCTCCTCCGTAAGTTTGGGTATGACCGTGCACCATCTATCCCTAATTTTTTTGTTTTTTTACTTTCGACTCCTATCAAAACATTATAATAGCTAGAAATCAGTTTAGTATGATCCATGTTTGATAAGATGTTTTCCAAGTTTGTATTTTCTAATGTGATTGGTTCACTCCCAAACTGACAATGTGCTGCACGTCTTAACCTGGTGCACTGAAATTTCCAAGAACTGGGTACACCCATCTCCCTCTGTAACTGTGCAAAAGTTTTAAAGTTACCCATATTGTATAATTGGTAAAGGTACTTAGACCATTGATAGCCATCCTCCAATTAAAATAATTTATTCAGACATGAGTTAAACCAGAGTGGAGCATTGGGAGATAGGTGGATAGGTGGTCGATCAGCTATGTGCTTTAGGCAGATTCCCAAAACCTGTAGCTGATTTAAGAGTGGTTTTTCCCCCTACTGTAGGAACCTCCCCTACCCATAAATTCAGCAGGGCTTCATATGAGGTGGTAACCACGGCCTCCACTGCCACTGCCGCATTATTCAATTGGGGGAACATCCGACAATGAATATATACCAGTTGGGATGCAAAATAATAAAGACGAAGATCTGATAGAGCCTGTCTTCCCCTGTCTATGTGTTATCATTTACACAAAAAGGAGTCACTGTGCATTCACAAAATAAACTTTAATGTGTCCTATGATGTGCCTTGCATATTTTTATAAATTAAAGTGTAAAATGTACGTGAAACAAAATTAAAGATTTTCACACCTCTGAAATTTCGGCAAACTGAGCATTGGCCTGGCAGCATTTCTCCGCTGTTTCCATGGCAACCTCGTAGTTGTCAACAAAGGCGCGATAGACACCCAGCTGACTGGCCTAAAAGGTTAAAAGAGGAAAGAATAAATTAAAAATGCAAAGTGAAGTGTTAAAAAAAATCACATAAGAATTACAAATCAGGACAAATTAACATTCAGACTTAAGGCCCCCGTACACACGATTGGATATTCCGACAACAATTGTCCGACAGACGTGTTTTGTCGGATAACCCGACCGTCTGTACGCTCCATCGGACAATTATCGTCGGAATTTCCGACAACAAATGTTGGCTGTGCATGCTCTCAAATTGTCCGACAACAAATGTGTTACGTCGAGTCATCCGATCGTGTGTACACAAATCCGTTTGACTAAAATCCAAAGTACAAACACGCATGCTCAGAAGCAATGCTAACCATAAGACAACATTAGCAGAAGTTGCCCAAAGGGTGGCGCTAAAAAGCTGAAAAACCACGTAGTATGTCTAGTACGTCACTACGTTTGTGTTTGTTTGCTGAAAATGTTCTGCCGTGTGTATGCATACCAAGTTCACGAACAACGCCCTTCGGACAAAAATCCACGGATTTGTCAAATGGAAGTCTGATCGTGTGTATGAGGTTTAAAACAGATAGATCAAACCCCAGAAGAGCAATGTGAATGTAGAAATCTGTCAGGGCTGTTATAAGCCTTAGCTGTTCCCATAAAACGATCCTTTGACCCATATAAGTATACAATAATAAATGACAAGGCGCCACCACAAAATCATTACAGGAGTCAGGCTTTTGAGACTGGACAAATTGGGTTGAACTTCAGTACAGATTCACTTATATCATGTCCCCAGCCCTATCTCCAATTCCCCTTCACGCCCACGCCCCTAGCTTCTCCTTATAGTCTTAAACAGCCCATAGACGATTTGATTTTCTTTCCTTCTACCACACCTGCAGCACTATTGTGTCCGGTGGGGGCAGGGGGAGCAGGGAGCTTTCCAGGCCAGCAGAACACAGTGATTACTGCTAACGGTTATAGCCATTGGCAGGAATCGCATGTAAAAAATCCAACAGGCTTGTTGTACCCAGGTTGATTGATGGATCAACCGAGCCACCCCCATCAAATCATTCTCCGCAGCCATTTCCTTTTGTACCACCACCCCCTCCCTTTAGAATGTAAGCTCTACGAGCAGGGCCCTCCTGTACCTTCTGTATTGAACTGTATTATAATTGTGCTGTCCCCCCTCTACATTGTAAAGCGCTGCGTAAACTGTTGGCACTATATAAAATCGTGAATAATAATAATAATAATAATAATAAATCCACTTGGGTATAATCAGCCTGCCCATAGATGGATTGAATCCCGGCTGGTCCCTGCTGAACCAGCCGAATTTTGATCCATGTATAGCAGGCTTTATACTCACCCGCCCCCAATCCATCAATGTTCCAGGCAAGGCACGCACTTGCACTCTGCACTCCCATTCTGTCTTATGGAGCTTTATCCAACGGTCAATGGAAGAGCCAACTCTCCATAGGAGAAAATGGAGAGTACAGAGAGCATGGGCCCAGCTGGCTCTGCAATCTAGACAGTAATATCCTGCTGGATCAGGAGCAGGGAAGTATAAAATCTGAAGGGTTATATTGTTGAGTTGCCTGTGGAATTATGCATTGTTTATAATTACTTTAAATGCAGTCCTGGTACAGAGACCTGGGTCATTCCAAAGCCCCATACACACGGTCGGACTTCCATCGGACTTTTCCGTGGTTTTTTGTCCGAACGGAGTTGGTCGGGAACACCCATAGCATACACACGCTCTGACTTTTCTGCAAACTTTCCCAAAACTTTTTGCAACATCACGTGGTTTTTCTGCTATTTTCTGCTCTTTACTGCCACCCTTAGGTCAACTTTTGCTATTGTTGGTTGGTTTTAACATTAGTTGTTTTGTCCATCGGACAAAAGTCCGATGGTTTTCTGTACACACGGTCGGACTTTGCTCCATCGGACTTTTGTTGGGCAAAAGTTTGTCTGTTTGCAGACCCAACTTTTGTCCGATGAAAACAAGAAAAAAGCAAAAAAAGTTTGTCTGATGGAGCGAACAGACGGTCGGATTGTTGGTCCAACTTGCTCAAAATGAAGTTTGTTGGCCAAAAGTCCGACCGTGTGTACGGGGCTTTAGACCGTAAATAATAATTCAGCGTACTATTGCAAATATAGCAATCTCATATGAGCTTGTGAAATGTATTTTATATTTGTTTGCTGAATGCTATCACTATCCTTATGAAGCCAGACAGTACTTTTGGCTCTGTATTAATTGTATGGTCTATAGTTATACCCTTTTTTTTTTAAATAGGAAAAAAAAACCTGCTATATAGCATCAATACCACCAACATTTTACCTTTCTTACTCATTTAAAAACACTCAATCCATCACAGAAGTTTCCTAGTCAAAGGTCTTTTTCTGACCATATGCTATGATAACAGTTAAACTGGTTGTAAACCCTTAAATTAAAAAAAAATAAAAAATAAAAACCTGCAAGACAAAGGCATAATGAGCTAGTATGCATAGCATACTAGCTCATTATGAAGTACTTACCTGAGATCGAAGACCCCGCGGCGGTGCTCGTTGCCCTCCTCTGTCGGCGCCATCTCTCCAGGAGTGACTTCCGCATATCGTGGCTGCGGCGCTGTGACTGGTCGGAGCCGCGATGGCGTCACTCCCACGCATGCGCGCAGGTGCCGCCACTAACGGCATGATCGCCGTTAGAAGTGGCACGCTCAGTGCGCCTGCGCACCGTGCCTTTCCTTTGCAAATATCTCCTAAACCGTGTAGGTTTAGGAGATATTTGTTACACCTACAAGTAAGCCTTAATCTAGGCTTACCTGTAGGTTAAAGTGGTCTGTAAGGGTTTACAACTACTTTAATGCTTCAAAACTACTCCATTCCTGTCTCTGCAATGCCTGAAGCAAATTCATTTATGGACACATGGTCATACCACAGACAAAGAAAATTCCAAACGTTGTTCTAGAAGCCTCGCTCAAGTTAAAGGGATGCTTTTGATCATTAAGACGTATTATAAATCACTGTCTGCTGGAACCATAATTATAATATTTTCATTAAACTACACACAGATGACATTCTACATTTAGTTTCCAGGCTACACACTCACCAGTTTTTGGAAAAGGTCCCCTACCCTCTGCTGGTGGCTCCATTTCTGCACCCGTGGAAACAACGCATCATAAAACTCTTTATGGATTTCATACAACTCTGGGACTTTGAAGAAAATGGTTTCAATCTGCTGGATGGTCAGAACTGGCTGGGAGGTGGTTGCTGCAGCTTTAAGGGGTTTCATTGGCTGCAGAAGGAAAGGCAACATTAGTCGGCTTTAGATCCTGTGGACAATATTGTACATATAAACATATAGGCATCTGTTGACTTACCAGAAGCAGAGCCTCGAGGTGGCTAAGGTAGGTCTCTTCACTTGCCAAGATTGCAGAGAGCACCCACTTCCTCATCTCTAGGCCCTTCTCAATATCCAGGTCATTCTGTGGGAAGAGAAGGACGGTTTAAGCCAGTGCTGGGGAACAGGTGCTATATGTAGACCTTATAGGTGCCTTCTGTCCTGTAATCAGTTCTTTGGTGTTTTATTGTGTTACTAAACCCACAACGGTAAAATCAGTTCTTTATATGCAGTAAAGCATGCTTGTTATACTCACTGTGGAACCTAAGGGTTTACCTTGCGCATTGTTTAAAAAGGCTGTTAGATCCTGTCTTCTCTGATTCTCCCCTTCTTCCACTGCCCCCAATCTATCTCCTGATAGTACAGAGATCAGTTTGGTGTGTATTGCTAGAGAGTTTTTTTTGGAGGGTGCATGTGATCAGCACAAGGCCAATCAGCACTGTCCAGACAGAGGGTCAGGAGTCATGCAGCCTCATAGGACAGTCAGAGGAGAATGGAAACTCCTCTTACAAGCTTTAACCAGTGCTCGGCTGGACACAGATGGAAGTCACAAGACTGCTTTATACTGCTGATGAGAAAAGCGATTTAGCAGTTTATATTTACTAAAATAATTGCATTTTCATGTTCTTTGTACTGTGGGAGACCAGATATTATGAATGCAGGGTCCTGGGTTTAGGAACACTTTAATCAAAGTCTTGCGCACACTATTTTTGGACGCTTGTATTTTACTTGTCAAGTGATCATATAAAGCAAAGTAGTGGAGGATATGGGGGCTGCCACTGCTGACCTCCTGAAAATACTAATGGCTGACTATAGATTGAGAACTAGTTCCCTGGCATTGCAATCAGGGAACTAGCATTAAAAAAAGAAAGACAGAAGTTAGCAGTTGCAGCCTCTGTGTTACTCTCATTATGGTTTTCCTCTAGTCACATATAGGCTGATCCGTCCTGATGCAGACAGCAAGTTAGAGGAGAAATGTCCAGTTTAGCAATCTGCCTCTATATTAAAATGGATAAAATCTCACATTTTTGCTCCAGTGCAGATCAGCGACACTGACTACTGTCGTAGCAATCTGCTGGTGTATTCTCCATAGGCACTCCAGTGTGTGCTACCAATATTTTATTTGCTATTTGAACATGTATCAAGTATTCTAGTGTCACAATGCAGATTATATTATCTGGAAAAATTATTAATCCTGTTGAGACCATAGGATCAGTCCAGTATTTACTTTGCTCTTGCGTGAACTCTCTTCTTCAGGGCTTCATAGACCAGGGGTCTCCAAACTTTCTGAACAAAGGGCCAGTTTACTGTCCTCCAGTCTTTAGGGGGGCTGGACTGTGGCCAGCAGGAAGATATTTTTTTCTGCCATTATTGGGAGTAAGCAATCTTTGGTATTACTAGGATGAGGAATAGTACCCAACTATTGGTGTCAGTGGGAAAAATAGCACCGCATTGTTGTCAATTGCGGGAATTATGCACCATTGTTGGTGTCATTGGGCAGAATAGTGTCCCATATCAGTGGGATGAATAGTGGCCCAAGGGCCAGATAAAAGCAAAGGATGGCAGTTTGGAGGCCACCGTTCTAGACATTCCTTGGTCAGATAGGTTACTTCCAGAGTTTAAATCCACAACCTTTTATTTCAGTCAGTATTTCTAGTACATGACCAAAAGTGTGAATTGGAACATATTTAGGCTGTTCAGGTTTTTTTTTTTTTTTTTTGCTGTTAAAGCTTTCTTCAGTGCTGAGAATTTAGTACTCATCATCAAATACTAGGTGTTTAGCCTGTGTGCATGAGGCTCCAATGTTTAGGTGCGTTTCTTGTGTCCTGGGCATTAGTCCCTGGCACATACTGCCCTAAACTTCAGTAGCAGTCAGTGCCACTTTCAGCCTCTCATGGAGTTCAATTGGCTGCCAGCAATGAGGCTGGACCTATGTATTCTGCCCAAAATGCCAGAGCCCCATACACAGGGGCTGAATACCAAATGTGTATGGGGCTTTATATTGCTGTTTGAAGTATAGCTCTTTGTTTGAATTTATTTTTAGGTAAATTTCATTAACCATTCTGGGTCACAAAATGTTTGCAATATGGCCAATACTCCTTCATACACTTACGATATTCAGTGGGTATAGAAAACAAATCACCCGTCTTTAAAATAATCAGGGTGGGTGATTCTTTTCTATACCCATTGTATCTCTTCAAGAAGCAGACATCATTGTCCGTGAAACGTGTTGAGCGGTGGCAGCCTGTTCATTAAGGGCACATGGGCGCCACCCCCTCTATCACGCCACCCTCCTATATGAGTATATATTTTTATACATCTCTCTATCTAGCATGAATCTATCCATGGCCGCCGTGGACAACCCCTATTCATGCATCTGGCCCCTTTCAGGACGCCGGACGCGTGAATTACAGCAGCAAGGGTTTTTTTTTTTTTAAGCACCTGTATTAGAGCAATAGGTTTCAAAATAGGGTGGCCTCGGAGCACAGAGGATTGCACTCAAAGCCCACCCAGGTGTGTTAGAAAAGCAAATGAATATTCGCTTTTCTAACACTGAACTGCCAATCAGGAAACGCAGGTCTGGTACCTGTCAACCGATTGGCTGCAAGGACAGGCAATCCTATTGGACGCCTAGCAGAAGGAAAGAAGAGACGCACGACGGAAGCATGGAGGACACAGGAGCCACCGCCTGACCCGCTGCCCGTCCCGCAGCTCGCCGCCGTCACCCGCTGCCTAACCTGCTACCAAGATGGGGTAAGTGTCGGTCAGACAACGAGTGGGTGGGCGGGGGTTGAGGGGTGCTAGTAAATGCCGCCAGGTGGGTCCCACAGTCGCTGTAATTGATGGGCACATTGGCTGCAATTGATGGGCACAGTGGCTGCTTTGGTAGCACAGTGAGGCTGCAATTGATGGGGGGGTTTTTCCAGTATTTTTCAGAATTTTTTAGCCGCCACTGGTGTTGAGAGAAAAAAAGTGCTGCCCGCCTCCCACTGGACCATCCTTTGACTGAAGTAGAAGTGATATCTTCTGAGATAAATGTTCCAGAAACTATTTGTAAATTGTGGTGTGTGGGGGAAACTCTCAAATGTGATGGAGTTGTATAAAATGTAAAAACCTCTGAAAACTAGAAATTCCACGTGAACTTGATGTAATTTTTAATGAGTTTATGTATTGTTTCGTTTTTTTGTATACAGAATTTTGTTTAAAAAAGTGCATGTTTTATTAAAACTATGTAGTCATCATAGTGGCACCTGAAAAGTCCCTAAAATTCCCTAAAGTCCCTAAATTATTCTTGTAGAATAACATAAAGCTATAGCTTTTTACTGATAAGCCTTGCTGACAGACTCCGGGCCGGTTCACACCTGAATCGCACAGCAATACGCTACACATTCTTGTGCAATTCAGTGCAGTGTGATGTTCAGCCTATTTATTTGAATAGGCTGAAATCGCACTGGATCACACCAAAAGTACTGCACACACTACTTTTCAAAAACCACACTGCACTGCATCGCATAGTACTGTGGTACTATGCGATCTGGCGCAGGCAAACGCAGGTTTGTGACCTGCATTTGGGGGTGTCCAATAGGAATACTTTGACACCTGCAGAAAATAGCACACCCAGTGCATTTTGAACATGATGTGTGGGAAAACACGCACGAAACACGTTTTCGTGCACTGCTTTCTGACGTGAACGAGACCCTTTTTCAGGGTGTTTGACTGCCAACATAGGGGTCTACAGGTGTGGCACACCTGAGGCCATTGGGATCCTCAGCAGGACTGTAACAAAGTTGAAACTGCTACTCGTGTAACCATTATCGTCATAAAATTTGTTTCTAATAAAAATAATAATAATAAAAATAATACTTAATGCATTATTACATGTGTTTTCACTAGCAGCATGTTTGGAGGCTTAAACTAAATTTGAATTATTATAATGCAAAGTAAAATTGACCTGTTTAATTACAATTAACTCAGTGCTTTACGATACCACTTAATGTTAAGCAACATACGGGGTATGTCGTCTAGCTTTGAGTAGTTATGCCTGCAGCTCCCGGTATCGTTATTTTCAGCTGGCGGTCTGCTTTCTTGTAAAAGCAATCCTAGCAGCTAAATGGGGCAGCACAGTGGCTAAGTGGTTAGCACCTCTGCCTGGCAGCACTAGGGTCGCCAGTTCGAATCTCCACCATGACACTACCTGCCTGGAGTTTTTCTGTACCTGCATGGGTCTCCCCGACTTCCTCCCACATTCCAAAAGACATGCTGGAAGGTTAAATGGCTCCTGTCTAAATTGGCCCTAGTATGTGCATGTATGAATGTGAGTTAGGGACCTGAGATTGTAAGCTCCTTGAGGGCAGGGATGGATGTGAATGTACAATATACTGTATAGGTAAAGCGCTGTGTAATTTTACAGCACTATAAAAGTACCTGTAATAGGATTTCTCCCTCCCGCCGCTGTTGAGTGCTCTCCCGTCCCACCTGGAGACCCGAGTGTGCAGCTGGCAGTTTCACCAGCTGACCATAGAGTTGATCGGAGACCTGAATGGCCCCGATCATCTCTATGGTCTGAGAAACCAGAAACGACGAGCTTTTAATCACTTCCGGTTTTGCCAGATGTCAACAAACTACTGGTGGTTTGAAAAAAAAGCATCAGAGAATAATGATTTTGGTATAATCCAAAGCTTTTAGGGGCAGAGAAGAGATCTGGGGTCCCCAGATGTCTCAGTAAAGAGTACCTGTCACTGCCAATCGTTATCACAAGGGATATTTACATTCCTTGTGATAACAATAAAATTGAACATAATAAAATTAAAATTTAAAGTGACAGTGTAAAAATAATTAATAATAAAAAAAGCGCCCCCATCCCCATGCGCAAAAGCCGAAACGCACGTGTCGGTATGTAAACAGCGAATGCCAGATCAAGAGCAAAAATTCTAGCACCAGAACTACTTTGTAAATCTAAAGCGATAGCCTGTAAAGGCTTTTAAAGAGTCACCTAAGGATAATAAAATATACTTAGTTTGTCACCGTTGCACAGTCGTGCGCAATTTTAAAGCGTGATATCTATTTACTCGATGTAACATCTTTTAGATTTTATCATTTTGTATTATTTTGTCCTTTTCTGCATTCAAATTCATTAAAAAGTGTAATTTTTTTTTAATTGCGTTTGAAAAAACTGCTGCGCAAATACCATGCGACATAAAAAATTTCAGCACACACACCATTTTATTCTCTAGGGCCTCTGCTTAAAATTTGTGTATATATATATATATATATATATATATATATATACACACACATACACACACACAAATGTTTGGGAGTCCTAACGTGTTTCCCCAAAAATAAGCCCTACCCCGAAAAGAAGATCTAGCGTGATTTTCGGGGAGGGCTATAATATAAGCCCTACCCTAAAAATAAGCACCAGTAAAGTCCTTGTAAAAACATGTAATCCGTTTTGGAAAAAGATCATATAATGTGCAGTGGGTCTCATTTTGTAACTTTATTGTGGAAAAATATAATTTTCCACAATAGAGTTACAAAAAGGAGACACACTGTCCATTATATAATCTTTTTACAAAACTGATTACGTAATTTTACAATGACTTTAACCACTTCAGCTCCGGAAGATTCACCCCCTTTCCTACCAGGCCATTTTTTCCGATACTGCACTGTGTTGCTTTTCCTGACAATTGCGCGGTCATGCGACACGGTACCCAAATAAAATTGATGTCCTTTTTTTCCCACAATGAGAACTTTCTTTCGGTGGTATTTGATCACCTCTGTGGTTTTTATTTTTTGCCCTATAAACAAAAAAATACTGACAATTTTGAAAACAGTATTTTTTACGTTCTGCTATAAAACATATCCAATAAGAAAATAAAATAAAAAAAAATCTAATTTCTTCATCAATTTAGGACAATATATGCATGTATTCTGCTACATGTTTTGGTAGAAAAATCCCAATAAGCGTATAATAATTGGTTTGCGCAAAAATACAGCGTCTATAAACTATAGATTTATAGACCCCCCCACACACACAGAAACACAAGATCTGTCTTCCGATCTGCCCTGTTTACATAGGCAGACTGCCGTTCTCCCTCTCTCGGAACGATTGCCGGGTTTCCGGGGGACACGCTGATTGGCTTCTGCTGTGTCCAATCACAGCAGGAGCGGGGCTCCGGCGGCGCACATGAGCCCCAGAACCAAAGAAAAAAGTCTCGTACAGGTACATAAGTTTGCAGTACATGTATGTGGGGCGGATCTGAAGCGGTTAACCAAGGTTTATTTTTGGAATTAAAGAATGTCATAATGCTGACTCCTGAGCTGACAGGGGGAGAGAAGACAGGGGACACAGGAACTTTTTTTAAAACTATTTTATTCCAGGTTTTTTAGAAGAGAGGTAAACGACACATCACTGTGCTGTCTACCATGCTTTAAAGCAGGCATGTCCAAAGTCCGGCCTGCGGTCCGATTTTATACAGCCCCCACTTGCAATTTGCTTTTATCACTTTTGTGGCCCCCCAAGCTCGGCACAGGGTAAGGATGAGCTCAGTTTAAAAAAAAAAATTATATATATATATATATATATATATATATATATATATAATGTGTAGCAGGGGTTTAAATTTAAGGGGATACACCTGGGTGGTAGTATGACCCAGGTGTGTATAAATCATGAAGGGATTTGGACCATTGTTAATTCGTGGAGGACTTGGTGGTGTACTGTTCTCCTTGGCCTGTGGGTGGCGGGGTTCCCACAGGCCTAAGGTAGATTCACTGCCGCAGTGCTGGGCTTTTTGTCCCTTTCCGGCGATGGTGCGGCATCCTGCCGTGACGTCGCGGGAGGAGATAAAGGGGAGAGACGCCCTCGCTACGAGGTCTTTTTCCTGCATCGCGCGCCCAGGCACCTTCGGCCTGGGTGCGGGCGGTTCGGAGTTCTGGTCCAGGTGCCCTAGGCCTGGCCGGAGCGGAGTTGGCGTCCATCCCAGGCACCTTCAGCCTGGGGTGAGGTACTAAACCGGAGGCCTGGGGCCCAGTGACTTCGACTGGGTCCCGCGAGGGCGGAGGAGTCCGAGGTCCCTGAGGTGGATGGGGCCCAAGTCTGAGGTGAGGAGGCCGGGGAGGTCACCCGTCCGGAGAGTCCGGAGCAGCATCAACCCGGTGACGGATGGGCCTCCGGTAACTCCCTTGGAGGGACATCTCCCCCTGACAGGGGCCACAACGCAGCAAAGGTACTCCTATCTACATTCTATTGAGTCGCTGGTAGAGACTCTCAAGTTCTAAGTTCTCTCTAGCCAAGGCTATAGTAACCGCTGGTGAAACCACAGTGGTTTAGCGTACAATCAGGATAGTGCCTCGACCTGCTCACCCCACCGTATTGAACTGTTATTGGGTCTCAACCAGTTGGCTGGTAAAGAACTGTTTGATTGTGAGTGTGACAATAAAACAAGAGTTGGACCCTAATCGTGTGTGGTACTCTGGTTAATGGGAGCAAAGGGAAGTGTCAGCACAGCAAGACTTGGTCCTTAACTGAAACGCACAGGCCCGAGAAAAAGAATTGTTACTGGCCTTCACCTCACCCACTGCCATGGGGAGGACATGGGCCGTAGTGTATCTCACCCTCACATACGAAATACCCCTAGACAAAGAAGATGAGGTGTGGGCGCTACACGTGGGGGCTCGTGAGTCCGGGATGATGTGTGTTTTAACCTTGAAATTAAGAACGGCTGTGTCTGAACTTTGCTGCCCGGAGGAGTTCCGAGTGGGTCGGCCATGTGATCGGCCAAAGTGCATCCCTGCTCAAAGTCGTGGAAATGACCCTAAGACGGGAAAGGCCCATGCGGAAGAGCGAGAAGAGGGAGAAGTCCAGCCGTGTGACGTACTACATGTGGGGGCTTTTACTGCACTGCGCCATGAGGCACCCCGTGACTACACAGTTCGTGGGTGGAGTTTGATGGAAGCCCGCGAAAACGTGCAAGTTATGGGAGGAGTCTGGCCATGTGGAGGGACTCACGTGGAGACTTCGGCGCGTGGTCAGTGCGTGATGGAGCAGCAGACAGTCGGGATGGCCTCAAGCTCCCCGTGGATTCCGGTTCCCTACCCCACGAAGATGACTACCTTTGCTGCTCCCCTTACAGATACGGGGATAAGACTCAGGCCCCGAGGGCAGTTGGCTCTGTATTCCTGCAGAGACACGGAGGCCCTCGGCGTGATCTGTCCCGGATGTTCGGGACTGGTGGTCCGCCTGAAGCCATTCGGGCGTTGTGAAGCATGCAGAGAATTCTTATTCGAGGTGGAGCCATCCACAGTAAGGCCCCGGGCCCTTCGCCTAAACTGCCTCACAGGTACCGCTACTCCGGAAGGAGAGATCCAGGCCCTTGCGGAGGTTCCCGTACGCACTGACCAGGGCGATGTGACTGCCCAACCAAAGACTGAGAAAGAAAAATCCGAGGATGCTGCTTCGGTCACCACAGATTCCCTGCTCCCACCTCCGAAGAGGAAGGTCGGCCTGGTGCAGGCGTCCTGTGGTCGTGGTCGAGCTTCACCCCGTCGCTTGCCGGGCCTGGATGGATCCGGTTGGAAGAGTCCTGGACATCCCTGTGCTTCAAAAGGTCAAGGTGAGCCAGGGGCTGGGACTGTGGTGGTGGTTGGAGGTGTCGGGGGTCCACAGCCGGTGGAGCCCGCTAGGGAGGGTAGTTCCACGTCTACTAGAGACTACCTTCCTGCAGAGATGTATGACACCTCCGACCTAGAATCGCTGTCGGACTGTGGGGATGACGGTGAAATAGATGAACTTTTTCACCGCAAGGGCTGGGACAAATGCCCATTACCGGTGTTACATGTACCACGAGATTCGCCTATGTCCATAGGAGATAGCACGCCCCGGGCAGAGGCCCCGGAGTCTACGAGGAAGCCTAGTCTTCCTATTGCCCTTCCACAATCCACAACATCACCCGTTTTGGTGGCGGGAACACAACACGCATCACTACGGGCACCAAGAGCAAAGCCATCAGAGGTAGTGAAAGTACCTCGGCATCCAGAAGCCATTGTTCCGCCAGCAGAAGGGGAGCGGGCCACCATGCCTCCTTTGGCCCGATTGCAGTGGCTTTTCTGCCAGAGGGTCACTCGTGAGTACGGATGGGAATATCCTTACTTGTCTCGGGACTTACTTTTTGAGGTTGAAGTCCTACGGCAGCGGTGGTATGATGAGTTTGTTTGGGAGAAGCTTAAAGTGCCTCATGCCCGTCGGTATTTGGCTTGTTCACCCTCAGTATCCAAACAGTTCAGAGACTGCAGAGCAGAGTGGATGTGGGGCCGCCATATCCATGCAGACAAGGTGCGCATCTGCAGGAAGGATGGAGAGGACATCGATTATTCGGTGGAGACTTTCGATCAGCACCTAAAGCCCTTGTTTTTGCCGGATCCAAAGTTTTATCTGTGAGGAGAGACCGAGAAAGAAAAAAAAGAAAAGGACTCTCCTTGTTTTTTTTTCCTGCTATTGAACTTTCTGGAAGTATCCTTGCCGGAACATCAGAACTGTGCCCTAGTTTTTTTTTTGTGTTTGGGCTCTTCTACTCCTCGGAGAAATGAGAGCTGTTGTGTTTGTTCTCTCTTTCTTCACACGTCAGAGATAAAGACTTTGGGGTAGAATCAGAGTAGGGATATCAGAAGACGGAAGATTTCACCAAGTGTCATTACCGTGGCACTGTCACCAGGTGGCGGTGTTGCGCAACGTTTGTTCATACACACTTGCATCACTTTACTTTTTGGAGCGAGTGAGTCTCTCGGCTGATGGGCTCATTCATTCCAAATTTACACAGATGTGTTAGGATGTTGTTGTTTTTTTTGTTTCCTTCTGCAGGAGATTCATCTGTCAAGACTGCTGAGTGTGGGGTGGTTCTTAGACAGCGATAGGAGGGATTGTATATGTGTATATGGTCAGAGGATTTTATTGCAAAAGTTTATTATTTCATGTTTCCCTTTCCCTTGAGCAGGTCTTGGCACAATTAGTATTCAAATTTGAGGGATGGACTCTGGGGTCAAGCTTATGTTACCACTCCTTGGGAGATATGGGCTTGCACCAGACGCTGGGGACCAGCGTCAAATCACTAGGGGGAGTGTGTAGCGGGGGTTTAAATTTAAGGGGATACACTTGGGTGGTAGTATGACCCAGGTGTGTATAAATCATGAAGGGATTTGAACCATTGTTAATTTGTGGAGGACTTGGTGGTGTACTGTTCTCCTTGGCCTGTGGGTGGCGGGGTTCCCACAGGCCTAAGGTAGATTCACTGCCGCAGTGCTGGCCTTTTTGTCCCTTTCCGGCGATGGTGCGGCAGGGGCGGGGAACCTGCCGTGACATCGCGGGAGGAGATAAAGGGGAGAGATGCCCTCGCCACAAAGTCTTTTTCCTGCATCGCGCGCCCAGGCACCTTCGGCCTGGGTGCGGGCGGTTCGGAGTTTCGGTCCAGGTGCCCTAGGCCTGGCCGGAGCGGAGTTGGCGTCCATCCCAGGCACCTTCAGCCTGGGGTGAGGTACTAAACCGGAGGCCTGGGGCCCAGTGACTTCGACTGGGTCCCGCGAGGGCGGAGGAGTCCGAGGGTCCCTGAGGTGGATGGGGCCCAAGTCTGAGGTGAGGAGGCCGGGGAGGTCACCCGTCCGGAGCAGCATCAACCTGGTGACGGATGGGCCTCCGGTAACTCCCTTGGAGGGACATCTCCCCCTGACAGGGGCCACAACGCAGCGAAGGTACTCCTATCTACATTCTATTGAGTCGCTGGTAGAGACTCTCAAGTTCTAAGTTCTCTCTAGCCAAGGCTATAGTAACCGCTGGTGAAACCACAGTGGTTTAGCGTACAATCAGGATAGTGCCTTGACCTGCTCACCCCACCGTATTGAACTGTTATTGGGTCTCAACCAGTTGGCTGGTAAAGAACTGTTTGATTGTGAGTGTGACAATAAAACAAGAGTTGGACCCTAATCGGTGTGTGGTACTCTGGTTAATGGGAGCAAAGGGAAGTGTCAGCACAGCAAGACTTGGTCCTTAACTGAAACGCACAGGCCCGAGAAAAATAATTGGTACTGGCCTTCACCTCACCCACTGCCATGGGGAGGACATGGGCTGTAGCGTATCTCACCCTCACATACGAAATACCCCTAGACAAAGAAGATGAGGTGAGGGCGCTACATATATATATATATATATATATATTCTCTAATCCCCGAGCGCCTTTCACTGATAAGCTGGACGTGTTGCTGGGGCGTGTTCCAAAGCCCGTTGGGAAGCTGACAGCACGCAGCGCCAATAACAGACACTGAGTCATTTCCCGGTCCACAGCTGCAGAGTTCTCAGTGTCTCAGTGCCTGTGATTGGTGGCGGTAATTGGCTGCGGCGCTGCACCCTGTCAGTGTCCTAGCGGGCTCGCCCGAGGTCATCCTTGCAGTGAGAGGCACTCGAGGATTTCTCAGGGGATAAGATAAGTTTACTACTGTAACGGATATAAAAGAGAATATTTAAAAAAAATATATATATATATATATATATATATATATATATATATATATATACACAGGTCCTTCTCAAAAAATTAGCATATTGTGATAAATTTCATTATTTTCTGTAATGTACTGATAAACATTAGACTTTCATATATTTTAGATTCATTACACACAACTGAAGTAGTTCAAGCCTTTTCTTGTTTTAATATTGATGATTTTGGCATACAGCTCATGACAACCCAAAATTCCTATCTCAAAAAATTAGCATATCATGAAAAGGTTCTCTAAACGAGCTATTAACCTAATCATCTGAATCAACTAATTAACTCTAAACACCTGCAAAAGATTCCTGAGGCTTTTAAAAACTCCCAGCCTGGTTCATTACTCAAAACCGCAATCATGGGTAAGACTGCCGACCTGACTGCTGTCCAGAAGGCCATCATTGACACCCTCAAGCAAGAGGGTAAGACACAGAAAGAAATTTCTGAACGAATAGGCTGTTCCCAGAGTGCTGTATCAAGGCACCTCAGTGGGAAGTCTGTAGGAAGGAAAAAGTGTGGCAGAAAACGCTGCACAACGAGGAGAGGTGACCGGACCCTGAAGAAGATTGTGGAGAAGGACCGATTCCAGACCTTGGAGGACCTGCGGAAGCAGTGGACTGAGTCTGGAGTAGAAACATCCAGAGCCACCATGAACAGGCGTGTGCAGGAAATGGGCTACAGGTGCCGCATTCCCCAGGCCAAGCCACTTTTGAACCAGAAACAGCGGCAGAAGCGCCTGACCTGGGCTACAGAGAAGCAGCACTGGACTGTTGCTCAGTGGTCCAAAATACTTTTTTCGGATGAAAGCAAATTTTGCATGTCATTCGGAAATCAAGGTGCCAGAGTCTGGAGGAAGACTGGGGAGAGGGAAATGCCAAAATGCCTGAAGTCCAGTGTCAAGTACCCACAGTCAGTGATGGTCTGGGGTGCCATGTCAGCTGCTGGTGTTGGTCCACTGTGTTTTATCAAGGGCAGGGTCAATGCAGCTAGCTATCAGGAGATTTTGGAGCACTTCATGCTTCCATCTGCTGAAAAGCTTTATGGAGATGAAGATTTCATTTTTCAGCACGACCTGGCACCTGCTCACAGTGCCAAAACCACTGGTAAATGGTTTACTGACCATGGTATTACTGTGCTCAATTGGCCTGCCAACTCTCCTGACCTGAACCCCATAGAGAATCTGTGGGATATTGGGAAGAGAAAGTTGAGAGACGCAAGACCCAACACTCTGGATGAGCTTAAGGCCGCTATCGAAGCATCCTGGGCCTCCATAACACCTCAGCAGTGCCACAGGCTGGTTGCCTCCATGCCACGCCGCATTGAAGCAGTCATTTCTGCAAAAGGATTCCCGACCAAGTATTGAGTGCATAACTGAACATAATTATTTGAAGGTTGACTTTTTTTGTATTAAAAACACTTTTCTTTTATTGGTCGGATGAAATATGCTAATTTTTTGAGATAGGATTTTTGGGTTTTCATGAGCTGTATGCCAAAATCATCAATATTAAAACAAGAAAAGGCTTGAACTACTTCAGTTGTGTGTAATGAATCTAAAATATATGAAAGTCTAATGTTTATCAGTACATTACAGAAAATAATGAACTTTATCACAATATGCAAATTTTTTGAGAAGGACCTGTATATATATATATATATGTGAATAAAAAAATCTAGCTCATCCTTGCCCTGATCGGAGCTTGGGCGTCACAGAAGAGATAAGGGCAAATTACAAGTGGGGGCCAGAGAGAATATAAAATATTAAAAAAAACTAGCTCATCCTTGCCCTGAGTAAAGCTTGGGGGCCACAGAAGAGATAAAGGCCAGAATGCTCAGGGGATAAAGAGAAAATATATACATGTTTTACAACCTGAGCTCATCCTTACCTTTGAGCGAAGCTCTAGGATTTGTTGGGGGCCAAAGAGGAGATTATATATATATATATATATATATATATATATATACTGTGAGGGGGTTAACTCGGTAGCGGGTGTGTGTGACCCCCTGGTTGGGCTCCCCACACAAAAACAGGGCCAGCAGACGGAGGTTGTGGTTTTCAAAATCAAAAGGTGCGGTTTATTTCTCTATGTACAGTGACAAAAACACAGCAAAGCCAAAAAGAAACATAAACAAAATAAATCCTGGTCAGTTTGACCTCTGACTAAACATGCAGGTTTCCTAAACTAACAACTGGGATCAGCCTGGTGCTGTCCTAGTCCCTAAGTCCCTGGTTTAGTAAAAGTCCAAACAAATAGCCACACAGGCTTTGCCTCACCGCACAGGGGTTCACTCTCCCTAGACAG
Source organism: Rana muscosa (assembly GCA_029206835.1). Taxonomy (NCBI): domain Eukaryota; kingdom Metazoa; phylum Chordata; class Amphibia; order Anura; family Ranidae; genus Rana; species Rana muscosa. Next base: position 888,942,738 of record CM055116.1, on the reverse strand, counting down.
TCCACACAGGTCTGGTTCCAGGCATGAGCTAACATCTAATGAAGCTGGGAGTTCTTATAGAGGCCTAAATGAGCTGACAAGGTTCAGCTGGTCTCCTCATCTCTGTCTGCACGACGCCCCACACTCTCCCTAGAGGTATGAGTCATCCATGAGCCCACTAGCCTTATACAACTCTCCACCTAGTTGTATAAGTCGGCATAAAGCCTGAATCTGGGAGAAATATATCTACCCCCCTGGATGCAACCAGGTGACTTTACCTTCCTGCTGTCACATACCCCCCCCTCTTGTTTTAACCTTGGGGTTGGAACACCAGCAATCAGGCATTCATGTACTCGAGACAAAGCATCCACATTCCCCATTTGAACGCCAGGGCGATGCTTTACTGTGAAGTTGAATTCCTGTAGGGCCAGGAACCACCTATTCACTCTTCTATTTGTCTCCTTGTTTTGAGCCATCCACTTTAACGGAGCGTGATCCGTAACCATGTCAAAGTGCCTACCTAGCAGATAGTACCGAAGGGAATCTAGAGCCCACTTCACCGCTAAACACTCCTTTTCAACCGTGGCGTAATTTACCTCATGGGACTTCAACTTCCTGCTGAGGTAAATGACTGGGTGCTCTTCCCCGTTCCAGACCTGGGACAATACTGCTCCTAACCCCACATCTGACGCATCACTTTGTACGACAAAGTCTTTAGAGAAGTCGGGTGAGTACAACACTGGCTGGCTACATAAGGCTTGTTTCAAGAATTGGAATGCTGCCTCAGCCTCGGGGGTCCATTTAATCATGACCGACCCTTTCCCTTTTGTCAGGTTGGTTAGGGGCACAGCCTTAGAAGCAAAGTGGGGAATGAAGCGCCGATAATAACCCGCGATTCCCAGAAAGGCCCGTACCTGCTTCTTGCTGTTGGGACGTGGCCAACTCTGGATCCGATAGGGTTTTAACTTCACCCTTTCACCGGGCGGGGTAATAATATCATGCTCTACCCCAGATGTTTGTCCCGGCAGCTCAGAGAACACCTCCTTGTTGCGAAGCACAAACTCCTTAACCTCCTGTTGTTGGGGTTGTGACAAGGTGGCTGCTATTCCAACCTCCGGAATCACGCAACCAGTTTGAGCTGGTGACCAAGTTTCTGCGACTAGGGACTCTCTATCCCTCCAGGCTTTCAACAGATTAACGTGATATATCTGTTCGGGCTTTCGCCTTCCTGGTTGTCTGACCTTGTAATTCACTTCGCTCACTTTTTCCATTATCTCGTAGGGGCCTTGCCATTTGGCAAGGAATTTACTTTCAACCGTAGGGACAAGTACCAATATCCTATCCCCCGGGGAAAAGGTACGGGTCTTTGCTCCACGGTTGTACACTCTCTGCTGTGCCAACTGCGCTTGGGCCAAATGTTCCTTCACGATGGGCATTACCTGTGCAATTCGATCTTGCATCAGGGCGACATGCTCAATCACACTCCTGTGGGGAGAACTCTCACTTTCCCAAGTTTCCTTGGCAATATCCAACAGCCCTCTTGGGTGTCTCCCATACAGTAACTCAAAGGGGGAGAATCCCGTAGAGGATTGGGGCACCTCCCTAATAGCAAACATCAAATAAGGAAGTAGACAGTCCCAATCCTTTCCATCTCTATCCACCACTTTCTTCAACATTTGTTTTAGGGTTTTGTTGAATCTTTCAACCAGCCCATCGGTTTGGGGGTGATACACAGATGTACGCAATTGCGTCACTTTGAGCAATTTACACAGCTCTTTCATAACCCGGGACATAAAGGGTGTACCTTGGTCCGTAAGCAGTTCTTTACAAATACCCACCCGGCTAAAAACAAGAGATAGCTCTTTGGCTATGGTTTTGGCCGAGGTATTTCTGAGAGGGATCGCTTCTGGATAACGGGTGGCATAGTCCATTATAACCAATATGTACTGGTGCCCCCTAGCGGACTTGATTATAGGACCTACCAAATCCATTGCGATTCTCTCAAACGGGACCTCAATGATGGGTAGAGGGACCAGCGGGCTACGGAAATGTGGCATCGGGGCCGACCTCTGACACACAGGGCAGGAGGAACAATAATTTTCTATGTCCTTCATCACTCCAGGCCAATAGAATCTCTGTAATACCCTCTCTCGGGTTTTCTCTGTCCCCAGATGACCTCCAAGAATGTGCCCATGGGCCAACTCCAACACCAACTTCCTGTAAGGTTTGGGCACCACAAGCTGCTCAACGGTTTCTTCTGCCCTTTTTGCCACCCGATACAGTAGGTCCTTCTCTACGCTGAAGTATGGGTAAGTGCAGGTATTATCTGGGTATACTAATACGCCATCTATTTCCACTACGTTTTCCCGTGCCTTTATTAGGGCGGGGTCTTTTAACTGTTCTGTGGCAAAATTTTCCCTGTGAACCTCCAGATCAGAAAACTCCACAGACGGTAGGTTTTCGTCTGAGGAGGTGGGCTCCTCTCCAGTTTCTTGAGTCTCCCCTGCCAATACTGACAAGGGAAATTCTGGAGAGTCCTCACCACTCTCAGAGGAGTTCTGGCTATCACATTCCTGGTACATAGGGGCACCAGTGGGGGGCTCAGGATCATCCCACAGTTCCCAGAACTTCGGAAAATCCCTTCCCACAATGGCGTCATACGGTAACTGAGATACTAAGCCCACTGGATGAGAGAGGGTACCTTTGGGGGTCTCGAAACACACTGTAGTCACTGGATACTCTCGGGTGTCCCCATGCACACAAATAACAGCTACCTTGCTATTCCCAGAGACCTCTGTTTTAACTAACTCAGCCTTTATCAGGGTCACAAGGCTACCTGAATCCAGCAATACCACAACATTTCTACCATTAACACACATTTTGCATAAATGTTTCTCAGTTCCTCGAATGGCAGTGCATGCGACTGTCGCACACAGCGACTGACGTCTGCCCGTCAGAAAGTCACACTGCATGGGTTCCTCCACAACCGGGCAATTGGCTGCAATATGTCCCGCTTGCCGGCAGCGGTAGCAAACGATCCTTCTTGCCGCCTCTTGAGCCGCTGATTTCCCAGGCTGTTCTCGCCAAACTTGGGGTAGAGCTCCCACCCTCTCACTCTCTCCACCCTTACCCCTTGGAATCCTCTTATCCGCCCCTGGGGGTGGTCTGGTCTTAGGGTGGAAAGTCCGAGTGTCTCTGGAAGAGGCCGTCAGGTTCTCTGTAGCCAAGTATTTCTCTACACGATCCACAAGACCACCGGCCGTCTCTGGGTCTCCATGGCTTACCCACTTTTGGATGGCAGTAGGAAGAGCTCTCAAAAACCGATCCATTACAACACGTTCCACAATCTCTGGTGCGGACAAAGTCTCTGGCTGTAGCCACTTCCTGCTCAGGTGAATGAGATCATACATTTGAGACCTGGGGGGTTTTCGAAGCTGGAAAGTCCAGTTATGCACACGCTGAGCCCGGACAGCCAGGGTGACACCCAGCCTTGCCAATATTTCAGCTTTTAGCATCACATAGTCTTTTGCTTGGTCAGGCTCTAGGTCATAGTAAGCCTTCTGCGATTCACCAGTTAACAGAGGAGCCACCAGTCCAGCCCACTGCTCCTCAGGCCACTTTTCTCTTTCAGCAGTCCTTTCAAATGTGGTCAAAAATACCTCTGGATCATCCTCTCCAGTCATTTTTGTCAATAAACGACTCACCCCAAAGGACGCGGTATTAGTGGGACGGCTTTCCTCACTGGTCTGCGGACGTTGCTGCATTACTGCTTCCATTTGTTGTAGTCTCTGCTCTTGCTTCTGTAACAGGTCTATGAAGCGGGCCTCAGATTGCTGCTGGGCTTGTTGATGAGCTTGCTGCTGGGCTGCAAGGCTCCTTTGCAAACCTGCATTTGTCTGCTGTTGATTGGCATTTGCTAGAGCCAGCTGTTTCAGTATCTCCTCCATGCTGGCTTAAAAAAAACTGCCACTGGTTCTCCACCAACTGTGAGGGGGTTAACTCGGTAGCGGGTGTGTGTGACCCCCTGGTTGGGCTCCCCACACAAAAACAGGGCCAGCAGACGGAGGTTGTGGTTTTCAAAATCAAAAGGTGCGGTTTATTTCTCTATGTACAGTGACAAAAACACAGCAAAGCCAAAAAGAAACATAAACAAAATAAATCCTGGTCAGTTTGACCTCTGACTAAACATGCAGGTTTCCTAAACTAACAACTGGGATCAGCCTGGTGCTGTCCTAGTCCCTAAGTCCCTGGTTTAGTAAAAGTCCAAACAAATAGCCACACAGGCTTTGCCTCACCGCACAGGGGTTCACTCTCCCTAGACAGTCCACACAGGTCTGGTTCCAGGCATGAGCTAACATCTAATGAAGCTGGGAGTTCTTATAGAGGCCTAAATGAGCTGACAAGGTTCAGCTGGTCTCCTCATCTCTGTCTGCACGACGCCCCACACTCTCCCTAGAGGTATGAGTCATCCATGAGCCCACTAGCCTTATACAACTCTCCACCTAGTTGTATAAGTCGGCATAAAGCCTGAATCTGGGAGAAATATATCTACCCCCCTGGATGCAACCAGGTGACTTTACCTTCCTGCTGTCACAATACATATACACACACACCACACACAGCCACAAAGGCAGGAGAGTTCTTGTTGGGCAGTGCATTCGTGCTCGGACAAACACAATTACACTAAATTTTAAGGCCTCATGCCCACTGGCATTTTTACAGCTGCGTTTTTTGCAGCTTAAAAACGCCTGTCCATGTTATTGTAAATATTTTTTAAAATAAAAATAAAAATAAAAAAAACGTCGGAGCTAAAAACGCGACCGCGCGTTAGTGCGCGTTTTTGCGCGTTTTTTGACGCTCGCGTTTTTTTCTGCCTAATTCTGACGCTGAGGAACGCACTGGTCCTGGGGTTTTTTTACAGCTTAAAAACGTCTATGCTATTTGCAGCTCAAAAACGTCTAGGTGGGCATGAAGCTATAGACTAACATGGACAGGCGTTTTTAAGCTGTAAAAAACGCTCAAAAACGCGGCTGTAAAAACGTCCGTGGGCATGAGGCCTTATGGTTCAAAGAATGTCAGGCAAAATGGTCGGCCCTCATGCACGTTCACTTCATCAAATCTGGCCCCATTTCAAAAAAGTTTGGATACCCCTGCTTTAAAGGATCAGGATTTTTATTTTTTTTAAAGGATAAGTTTGTCAGCAAGACACGAGATTCATTGCACACTTGAAGCGTATATTGATAAAGTATTTTTGATCTGTTTATTTGATAAGACATCCCCTGAAAATAAGCCCTATTGTGTTTTTTATAGCCAAAATTAATATAAGACACTGCCTTATTTGTGGGGAAACATGGTAAGTAATTTTCTAGCAAAAAAGAGGATAATGTTCACAGTCCCTGCCCTCAAGGAGATACAATCTAACAATCTAACTTCCCTACCTTACATGCATACAAACACGCACACACATACATGGGCCCGCTGTTTACTCTGGTTCTAAAATTCCAGACTTTAAAGGGGAAAAGTAATGGCATGTAAACATTAACTTTATAGGTGCTTTTAAGCTTTTAATGATCTTTTCAGTGTATATCAAATATCATCTCTGCCATTTCCTATATAAAAACAGAAATAACCAGACATGATAAAATCTAAACTTAAAGGGGTTGTAAAGGCAAACATTTTTTCACCTTCATGCATTCTATGCATGAAGGTGAAAAAACATCTCTGGATTAGCGGCCCCCCGAGCCCCCCGTTTACTTACCTGACCCCTCGAAAAGTCCTGCGCAGTGAACGCGCAGGCATCTCGGCGGGCTTCACGGCTCATTCATAGGTTGATTGAAAGCAGCGCAGCAAGGATTGGCTTGCGCTGCTGTCAATCACAAGCAATGATGCAGCGCGCCGGGGGGCGGGGCCGAGTGAAACAGTCAGCGGCTATAGCCCCCGGCTGTATCACGGGAGCGCGCCCGCAAGAACTAACCACCATGCGAGAGAGCTCGCATGAAGGTGGTTAGTGCTTGCGGGGAGGAGCCGAGACAGCCGCGAGGAACCACAGAAGACCAGGTTCGGGGCCACTCTGTGCAAAACGAGCTGCACAGTAGAGGCAAGTATAACATGTTTTTTATATAAAAAAAATATATATATATATATCTTTAGTGATCCTTTAAGGCTACTAAGTAACAGAGTTTGAACAAGGCTAAACATGTCTATTCCTTCATTGATCACTCTCTTCCTAATTTTATAATGGCCCACTTACTGATTTATTGGATTCCAGAGACGCAGAGGAGAGCGTGTCTCTGCTACCACGACTCTTGGCACTGAGCTGAGGGGAAGAGCTTGGAGAATCATCAATATAGGGCATAAGGTCATGCTGTGTCCTTTGTTCTTCTGTAGTGCCTGGAGGTGTTCTACAATTTGGTGCATCTGAAAAAGGAGAAAACATGGTAAAAATGTATTAACTGTAGCACAATCAGGTTAAAACCCACACAATTACTAGAATTAGAGAGCAAAGGGGTCTGTTAAAGGAAACATTACATTTTTTTCCCCATCATCCTTGATATCACCTTCATATATTTTTTCTACTTTAAATATAGAAATTTGTAGATCATCCACCAGACTAAAGCCTTGTACACACGGTCAGATTGGATGAATTTCTGTCAGTTTTTTGTTGGATGCTAGTCTCAAATCAAACGTGAAGAGCATACTCACCATCAGAATATTTTCTGATGACAGAAGTCAATGTGTTGAATTGTTTTGTATGTGTTCTTTCATTTCTGAGCATGACTAGTCTCGTCTGACAAAAAATCGTAATCGGTTGTCAAAAGCAGCATACCAACGATCATAAAATCGGCAGATCGTTCATCTGACAAAATGTAACTTTAGATTTTCTGACCGTGTGTACGGGCCTTTAGACCCCATACACACAGATTTTCTGCAGATTTTTGTCTTCAGATTTACCAAAACCATGTATTGCAAGGGCCTGCTTGATTGAGTACAAATTGAAACTCTTAAGATTTGACCTCATATTATATGGTTTTGGTAAATCTGAAGACAAAAATCTGCAGAAAATCTAATAGTGTGTATGGGGTCTAAGCTACCAGAAGCTCAATACAATTACTTTCTTTCTTTAAGCAGCTCCACCCCCAGCCCCACGAAATACTTACCCGAGCCAAATCTCAATCCAGCGATGTGCACGAGAGCCAAGAGTCTCTCGGCTCACTCTCTCCTTATTGGCTCAGGCAACGCAGCGGGAGCCATCAGCTCCCGCTGCTGTCAATCACAGCTACTGAAGAGGAAGCAGGGGGCGGGTCCAAGCTGTGCTGTGTGTGTCTTATAGACACACAGAGCCGGCTCGGGAGCGAGCACAGGCGAGTGCCCCCAGAGCAAGTGGCTGGCTATGGGAACACTCAGTGGGAGGGGAAGGAGCCAGGTGCACTGGTGGGAGACCCAAGAAGAGGAGAATCAGGGCTGTTCTTTGCAAATCCATTGCACAGAGCAGAAAAGTATAACATGTTTGTTATTTTATTTATTTATTTATTTTTTAAATGCCCATAGAATCATTTTAATTCCTCATCAGCTAAGAGCCTAGGGCTGATAAAAAAAATAAAAAAACACACAACTATTATGTTGTAATGAGCTATTGTAATCTGACAGCAGAGCGACATCCCTGCTGTCAGAATACACCGATCAGCATTGCTGGAATTAGCCTGCATCGCTGATCAAGCAGGGAAAATTTGACAGAATGGTTGTACAGAAGTTGATTGGCAGATTGATTTCTTTACAACCTCTCTGTCTATACATGGATTGAGATTCGGCCAGTCCCTGCTGAATCTGACCAAATTTCAAACCACGTATGGCTGGCTTTAGCCACATAAAGGAGGAAATTGTTTTCAGTCAGTCTGTTGATTTATGTACCTACATTGTAAGAAGGAGCAGTCAAGCACAACCATTGTGTATCTCTACAATGCATTATCACATCTTGATGAGATTTTCATCAAGCTGAATTGTTCACCTGTTTCTTTAAAAAAAAAAAAAAAACAACATTGACAAAGACTATACAGTACCGTTGGTATTTGCAAACCTGATGATTGTATGGTGACCAGGGATTCATAGGTGACTGGCTTAAAGCTGAACTCCATTCAAACCTTAATTAATGCAATCAATTATAATTCATGAAATGTATGTAAAGCAGCATGAAGGCCAGCCTTAAGCCTCGTACACACGATAAGATTGTCCAATTTTCGGCCAACAAATTTTGGATGACAGACTAGTAAATTTTCGGCGGACAACTGTTTGATGTCTGATTTTCGTATGGTCAGTAAACAAATCCGTCGCACAAAAGTCGAAAGTACAAACACGCATTCTCCGAATCAATGCTCACCAAACACGAAATTAGCAGAAGGGGCCCAAAGGGTGGCACTCAAGAGCTGAAATTCCTCGTAGTACATCACTACCTTCATGTTTGTGGCACGACAATTGTGTACCGTTAGTATGCAAGAGAAAATCCTGGCACACGCCCTGAAGACAAAAATCTGACGCTCGGTTGGCCAACAATCATACACGGAGCAGATTTTTCCTGCAACCAAATTGGCTCAATTCCCTCCAACACCACAGACAGTGTTGGGAAACCCAATTTGCATATATGTGAACCCAGCCTCAAAGCAATGTATATAATTAGATCATGTCAAAAGGACTAGTTAACAAACACTTTCTAGCCTGCTTCCATATTATTATGGCTGTTTTGAGTACCCCATAATAATGACTGCAACTAAGGTTGGAATCAGTGGTTATGGGTATTCAGAAAAATATCAGGCCATTAGGAATTATTAGGAATTCATAAAGGGACCAGACAAAAATTCTCTTTGCCTTGCCAGCAGCCCAGTCGGCAACACTCCAGCAAGAGCCAGGAAGAAAATTATCACCCAAATGGTGCCTGAATTCAAATCAGATACAGGCACAGACAATAGTCGCGGCATTCAGCCATCTGTGCTAATTAGTATGGCTGGAAGAATCAGGCTGAATGAAAAAAAATCTGTCATGGTATAGCCAGTTTACAGTCCCTCAGCCGCTTTTCTTAGGCCCTAAGTGAGCCACAGACAGTTCCATGTTTGGGCAGGAGGATTGTACCAAAGTTGATTTGTCAGGTCACCTGAAGCCAGGCGACAGATGCACACCGTTGGGGTCAAGAGTGCACCGCTAAGGTAGTGAACCCTATGGCTGACTGCTGCGGATGGAACACTGGGTGGTTAAGGAAGGTCCACTGGAGCACAAACAGGGATCCCACAGGGAGCTAGAGCCCAAGATTCCCCAGGTCGCGGTGTCTAAGATCCAGCAGGTGTTTACCAGAGCCTCTAGTGGGGAGGATGGACTAAGCTGCAACTGGATCCAGGTCGCGGCCCCAGAGTCCCCTAGCTCACACTCCGTAGGGTATAGAGGATAGAGGGGAAGCAGCAGCTCAGGATACAAGAGATAGTGAGGGGATAAGCCAAGGTCAGGGCGACAAGCATAAACAAAGGACACGCCAAAGGTCAAGGTCACAAGCAGACAGGGATAGTTGAGAACAAGCCAAGATCGGTAACACAGAGACAGATGTAGCACACGGCAAACAGGAACCCAAACACACAATAGCTTAACACAGGGCTTGACAAATTTGCTTGGAATCTGGGAGCCAGCTAAAAAAGTTAGGAGCCAGGAACGCGCCCTGTCCCGCCGAGCTCGCGCGCAGAAGCGAATGCATACGTGAGTAGCATCCGCATATGAAAGCGGTGTTCAAACCACACATGTGAAGTATCGCCGTGATCGGTAGATCAAAAGCAATAATTCTAGCCCTAGACCTCCTCTGTAACTCAAAACATGCAACCTGTAGAATTTTTTAAACGTCGCCTATGGAGATTTTAAAGGGTAAAAGTTAGTCGCCATTCTACGAGCGGACGCAATTTTGAAGCGTGACATGTTGGGTATCAATTTACTCAGCGTAACATTATCTTTCACAATATAAAAAAAAAATTGGGCTAACTTTACTGTTGTCTTATTTTTTTATTAAAAAAAAAAGAGTATTTTTTCCCCAAAAAGTGCGCTTGAAAGACCGCTGCGCAAATACGGTGTGCCAGAAAGTATTGCAACGACCGCCATTTTATTCTCTAGGGTGTTAGAATAAAAAATATATATAATGTTTGGGGGTTATAATTAGAGGGAAGGAGATGGCAGTGAAAACAGGCAGGGAAACTCCATTAGCATTGCTGCTTGTCCTGTCATACCAACGGCCACCACAAGATGGCGCTAGATCACAGAAGGAAGCATAGGCCTGCAGAAGGCCGCAGAGCCGCGGCCTCAATTACCGGCCTGCGCGGCCCGACGCGATCCCACGGCGTGGAGGGGGGGGGGCACGGAGACACAGGATACCCCAGCTGTGCTGCCCCAGGCGCCAGGTCGCTAATTCTAGTCACAATGGCGACCTGGCGCCCAGGGTTTGTCGAGCCCTGGCTTAACAAACAATGTTGATCAGCAAGGCAGACTTGCAGTGCACAGGTTAATATAGAGTTCTCTGATAGGGCCTGGGGTGGGGCCATGCTTGGAGGAGAGATTATAAAAGCAGCCAGGTGAGAGTGTCTGGCCTCCAAGGTGAACACATGGAGAGGAAGGTAAGCTGACAGACAAACATTACTGCATACCCATGATATGATTGATCAATAAACTTGGGTACAACCAGCCTGTTGGATTATGTATGTGATTATTGCCAGCAGCATTAGCCAATAGCATAATAACTGTGTTCTCCTAGCCAGAACAGCTCCCCGCCAGGAGAACACAATAGCTTCACGGGAGGGATTCCACCATCAACACTGACTGTGTTGATGGGGGAAATTTAACGATTTTCTTTCCTGCAACCCATGGTTGCTGGAAAGAAAATTACACTATCTATGGTCGGCCTTTAGGCATGGGTAGAAGGCACAGATGGACTGTCCAACCCACTGCTGGCAGTTTGTAAAAGTCTGAGAGACTTACAGCTGCTGTGGCTGGACACTGCACCAAGTGCTACTAATGTTTAGGGCAATATGCACTAGGGCTCATAATCGATTAGTTGGCCGATTGTTGTTTCGATTAAATCGGATAAAATCATAAAAAAAAAAAAAAAAAATTTTTTGGTTATTTCAAATAGTATATATAGTAGTGTTACACTCAAACTGCATCATAACATAACTACTAAAGTAAAGTCCTCATTCATTACTGACAATGCAGTGAGGGGGCTGGCCCTGAATGGGAGAGGGGACTGTACTAGAGGGTGGGAGGGAGTTGGCTAGTTTGGAGACCAGGCGTTAGAGGGAGAAGGTTGGGAGGGAGGGAGTTTGGAAGAGAGGAACGTAGGACAGGAACTGGACCAAAGGGGTTTGCGATAGAAAGGGAGTTTGTTTGGACAGGGGACCAGACTCAAAAGTGGGAGAGCGGGCTGGAGGAACTGGACCATAGTGTTAGAAGGAGAGGTGGCGGCTCCGGACCAGAGTGTGGGAGGAAGAGGTCTGTGTATTCCTCAAACTGACACCAATGATGGGGCACTATTCCCTCCCCCTTCCAGGAACACCAATGGGGCGCTATTCCCCCCTCCCAGGAACACCAATGATGGGGCACTATTTCCCCCCCTCCCAGGAACACCAGTGATGGGGCACTATACCCCCCCTCCCAGGAACACCAATGATGGGGCACTATTTCCCCCCCCTCTCAGGAACACCAATGAAGGGGCACTATCCCCCCTCCGAAGAACACCAATGGGGCACGATCCCCCCCTCCGAGGAACACCAATGATGGGGCACTATTTCCCCCCCACCCAGGAATAACAATGATGGGGCACTATCCCCCCTCCCAGGAACACCAATGGGGCACTATCCCCCCCTCCCAGGAACACCAATGGGGCACTATCCCCCCTCCCAGGAACATCAATGGGGCACTACCCCCCCCCTCCCAGGAACACCAATAGGGTACTATCCCCCCTCCCAGGAACACCAATGATCGGACACTATCCCCCCCAGAAATACTTATGATGGGGCACTTGTTGTCCTCACAGAAATACCTAAAATTAATGTTTTGCCAAGTTCACGCTCACAGTACAGTACACAGAGTAACAGCCGCTACCTTATATTGCAGGTGCAACTCGGCGCTCATGGCTGCTATCTGCTCTCTCTCTCTTCCCTTGAGGCAGCAGCGGGCGGGGCTGAGAATATCCCGCCAACGTCAGCAAGGAGAGAGGCGGACATGCCTGGTCACATGAGCCTCCGGCTTGTACATGGGATTGTAACACTGGGACAGAGGCGGAAATGGCAGGGAGGAAGGTGCGTGCCGTTAGACCAACTAACCGATAATGAAAATGTTTGACAACGATTTTCATTATCGATTAATCGTTTCAGCCCTAATATGCACCCAGTGATGAATGCCCTGAACATAGATAGTTTGTGTCCTGGGCATCTGTCCCTGCGCACATACTGTGCTAAAAGTTGGTTGGTGCACCATCCAGCCGCAGCAGCTGCCAGTCAGTCATAGACTTTTACAGACTCCCGGAAGAGGGGCTGGACCGTGCATCTGTGCCTTCTGCCCACACCTAAACACTGGATTCTCATTCTAAATGCTGTGACAGCAGGAAGGTAAAGTCACCTGGTTGCATCCAGGGGGGTAGATATATTTCGCCCAGATTCAGGCTTTACGCCGACTTATACAACTAGGTGGAGAGTTGTATAAGCCCAGCTAAGGCTAGTGGGCTCATGGATGACTCATACCTCTAGGGAGAGTGTGGGGCGTCGTGCAGACAGGGAGTTGATGAGACCAGCTGAAGCTTGTCAGCTCATTTAGGCCTCTATAAGAACTCCCAGCTTCATTAGATGTTAGCTCATGCCTGGACCCAGACCTGTGTGGACTGTCTAGGGAGAGTGAACCCCTGTGCGGTGAGACAAAGCCTGTGTGGCTATTTGCTTGGACATTTAAAACCAGGGACTTAGGGACTAGGACAGCACTAGGCTGATCCCAGTTAGTTAGGAAACCTGTATGTTTAGTCAGAGGTCAAGTTGACCAGGATTTATTTTGTTTATGTTTCTTTTGCTTTGCTGTGTTTTGTCACTGTAAATAGAAAATAAACCGCACCTTTTTGATTTTGAAAACCACAACCTCTGTTTGCTGGGCCTGTTTTTGTGTGGGGAGCCCATCTCGGGGGTCACACACGCCCGCTGCCGAGCTAACCCCCTCACAGTTGGTGGAGAACCAGTGGCAGTTTTTTTTTAAGCCAGCATGGAGGAGATACTGAAGCAGCTGGCTCTAGCAAATGCCAATCAACAGCAGACAAATGCAGGTTTGCAAAAGAGCCTTGCAGCTCATCAACAGAGCCTTGCAGCTCAACAACAGAACTTCGCAGCCCAGCAGCAAGCTCATCAACAGAGCCTTGCAGCCCAGCAGCAGACAAACGCAACTTTGCAACAGAGTCTGGAGGCTCAGCAACAAGCCCAGCAGCAATCTGAGGCCCGCTTCATAGACCTGTTGCAGAAGCAAGAGCAGAGACTACAACAACAGATGGAAGCAGTAATGCAGCAACGTCCGCAGACCAGTGAGGAAAGCCGTCCCACTAATACCGCGTCCTTTGGGGTGAGTCGTTTATTGACAAAAATGACTGGAGAGGATGATCCAGAGGTATTTTTGACCACATTTGAAAGGACCGCTGAAAGAGAAAAGTGGCCTGAGGAGCAGTGGGCTGGACTGGTGGCTCCTCTGTTAACTGGTGAATCGCAGAAAGCTTACTATGACCTAGAGCCTAACCAAGCAAAAGACTATGTGATGCTAAAAGCTGAAATATTGGCAAGGCTGGGTGTCACCCAGGCTGTTCGGGCTCAGCGTGTGCATAACTGGACTTTCCAGCTTGGAAAACCCCCCAGGTCTCAAATGTATGATCTCATTCACCTGAGCAGAAAGTGGCTACAGCCAGAGACTTTGTCCGCACCAAAGATTGTGGAACGTGTTGTAATGGATCGGTTTTTGAGAGCTCTTCCTACTGCCATCCAAAAGTGGGTAAGCCATGGAGACCCAGAGACGGCCGATGGTCTTGTGGATCGTGTGGAGAAATACTTGGCTACAGAGAACCTGACGGCCTCTTCCAGAGACACTCGGACTTTCCACCCTAAGACCAGACCATCCCCAGGGGCGGATAAGAGGATTCCAAGGGGTGAGGGTGGAGAGAGTGAGAGGGTGGGAGCTCTACCCCAAGTTTGGCGAGAACAGCCTGGGAAATCAGCGGCTCAAGAGGCCGCAAGAAGGATCGTTTGCTACCGCTGCCGGCAAGCGGGACATATTGCAGCCAATTGCCCGGTTGTGGAGGAACCCATGCAGTGTGACTTTCTGACGGGCAGACGTCAGTCGCTGTGTGCGACAGTCGCATGCACTGCCATTCGAGGAACTGAGAAACATTTATGCAAAATGTGTGTTAATGGTAGAAATGTTGTGGTATTGCTGGATTCAGGTAGCCTTGTGACCCTGATAAAGGCTGAGTTAGTTAAAACAGAGGTCTCTGGGAATAGCAAGGTAGCTGTTATTTGTGTGCATGGGGACACCCGAGAGTATCCAGTAACTACAGTGTGTTTCGAGACCCCCAAAGGTACCCTCTCTCATCCAGTGGGCTTAGTATCTCAGTTACCGCATGACGCCATTGTGGGAAGGGATTTTCCGAAGTTCTGGGAACTGTGGGATGATCCTGAGCCCCCCACTGGTGCCCCTATGTACCAGGAATGTGATAGCCAGAACTCCCCTGAGAGTGGTGAGGACTCTCCGGGATTTCCCTTATCAGTATTGGCAGGGGAGACTCAAGAAACTGGAGAGGAGCCCACCTCCTCAGACGAAAACCTACCGTCGGTGGAGTTTTCTGAGCTTGAGGTTCACAGGGAAAACTTTGCCACAGAACAGTTGAAAGACCCCGCCCTAATAAAGGCACGGGAAAACGTAGTGAAAATAGATGGCGAGTTAGTGAACCCAGATAATACCTGCACTTACCCATACTTCAGCGTAGAGAAGGACCTACTGTATCGGGTGGCAAAAAGGGCAGAAGAAACCGTTGAGCAGCTTGTGGTGCCCAAACCTTACAGGAAGTTGGTGTTGGAGTTGGCCCATGGGCACATTCTTGGAGGTCATCTGGGGACAGAGAAAACCCGAGAGAGGGTATTACAGAGATTCTATTGGCCGGGGGTGATGAAGGACATAGAAAATTATTGTTCCTCCTGCCCTGTGTGTCAGAGGTCGGCCCCGATGCCACATTTCCGTAGCCCGCTGGTCCCTCTACCCATCATTGAGGTCCCGTTTGAGAGGATCGCCATGGATTTGGTAGGTCCTATAATCAAGTCCGCTAGGGGGCACCAGTACATATTAGTTATAATGGACTATGCCACCCGTTATCCAGAAGCGATCCCTCTCCGAAATACCTCGGCCAAAACCATAGCCAAAGAGCTATCTCTTGTGTTTAGCCGGGTGGGTATTTGTAAAGAACTGCTTACGGACCAAGGTACACCCTTTATGTCCCGGGTTATGAAGGAGCTGTGTAAATTGTTCAAAGTGACGCAATTACGTACATCTGTGTATCACCCCCAAACCGATGGGCTGGTTGAAAGATTCAACAAAACCCTAAAACAAATGTTGAAGAAAGTGGTGGATAGAGATGGAAAGGATTGGGACTGTCTACTTCCTTATCTGATGTTTGCTATTAGGGAGGTGCCCCAATCCTCTACGGGATTCTCCCCCTTTGAGTTACTGTATGGGAGACACCCAAGAGGGCTGTTGGATATTGCCAAGGAAACTTGGGAAAGTGAGAGTTCTCCCCACAGGAGTGTGATTGAGCATGTCGCCCTGATGCAAGACCGAATTGCACAGGTAATGCCCATCGTGAAGGAACATTTGGCCCAAGCGCAGTTAGCACAGCAGAGAGTGTACAACCGCGGAGCCAAGACCCGTACCTTTTCCCCGGGGGATAGGATACTGGTACTTGTCCCTACGGTTGAAAGTAAATTCCTTGCCAAATGGCAAGGCCCCTACGAGATAATGGAAAAAGTGAGCGAAGTGAATTACAAGGTCAGACAACCAGGAAGGCGAAAGCCCGAACAGATCTATCACGTTAATCTGTTGAAAGCCTGGAGGGATAGAGAGTCCCTAGTCGCAGACACTTGGTCACCAGCTCAAACTGGTTGCGTGATTCCTGAGGTTGGAATAGCAGCCACCTTGTCACAACCCCAACAACAGGAGGTTAAGGAGTTTGTGCTTCGCAACAAGGAGGTATTCTCTGAGCTGCCGGGACAAACATCTGGGGTAGAGCATGACATCATTACCCCGCCCAGTGAAAGGGTGAAGTTAAAACCCTATCGGATCCCAGAGGCCCGACGGGAGGCAATACGGGAGGAAGTACAGAAAATGCTGAACTTAGGGGTGATAGAGGAGTCCCAAAGTGATTGGTCTAGTCCCATTGTGTTGGTGCCTAAACCGGATGGGAGCTGGCGATTTTGTAACGATTTTCGTCAGTTGAACAAAGTTACAAAATTTGACACCTACCCCATGCCACGTATAGATGAGTTGATCGACCGGCTGGGAACAGCCCGATACATGACGACTCTTGACCTCACAAAAGGGTATTGGCAAATCCCCCTGGCCAAGTCGGCCAAAGAGAAAACCGCATTTGTAACCCCAGACGGGGCGTTCCAATATAAAAGAATGCCGTTCGGGTTACAGAATGCGCCGGCCACATTCCAGCGGAAAATGGACCAGATGCTGAGGCCCCATCGGAAGTATGCTGCGGCTTACCTGGATGACGTAATTGTCCATAGCACAGATTGGGCCTCACATCTGCCAAAAGTGCAAGCAGTCCTGGACTCTGTTCGGGAAGCGGGGTTTACGGCTAACCCCAAGAAGTGTACCATTGGGCAGGAGGAGGCCAAATATCTTGGGTACACCATTGGGAGGGGAGTAATAAAACCCCAACTCAACAAAGTCGAGGCCATCCAGAGTTGGCCACGTCCCAACAGCAAGAAGCAGGTACGAGCCTTTCTGGGAATCGCTGGGTATTATCGGCGATTCATTCCCCACTTTGCTTCTAAGGCTGTGCCCCTAACCAACCTGACGAAGGGGAAAGGGTCGGTCATGATTAAATGGACCCCCGAGGCTGAGGCAGCATTCCAATTCTTGAAACAAGCCTTATGTAGCCAGCCAGTGTTGTACTCACCCGACTTCTCTAAAGACTTTGTCGTACAAAGTGATGCGTCAGATGTGGGGTTAGGAGCAGTATTGTCCCAGGTCTGGAACGGGGAAGAGCACCCAGTCATTTACCTCAGCAGGAAGTTGAAGTCCCATGAGGTAAATTACGCCACCGTTGAAAAGGAGTGTTTAGCGGTGAAGTGGGCTCTAGATTCCCTTCGGTACTACCTGCTAGGTAGGCACTTTGACATGGTTACGGATCACGCTCCGTTAAAGTGGATGGCTCAAAACAAGGAAACAAATAGAAGAGTGAATAGGTGGTTCCTGGCCCTCCAGGAATTCAACTTCACAGTAAAGCATCGCCCTGGCATTCAAATGGGGAATGTGGATGCTTTGTCTCGAGTACATGAATGCCTGATTGCTGGTGTTCCAACCCCGAGGTTAAAACAAGAGGGGGGGGGGTATGTGACAGCAGGAAGGTAAAGTCACCTGGTTGCATCCAGGGGGGTAGATATATTTCGCCCAGATTCAGGCTTTACGCCGACTTATACAACTAGGTGGAGAGTTGTATAAGCCCAGCTAAGGCTAGTGGGCTCATGGATGACTCATACCTCTAGGGAGAGTGTGGGGCGTCGTGCAGACAGGGAGTTGATGAGACCAGCTGAAGCTTGTCAGCTCATTTAGGCCTCTATAAGAACTCCCAGCTTCATTAGATGTTAGCTCATGCCTGGACCCAGACCTGTGTGGACTGTCTAGGGAGAGTGAACCCCTGTGCGGTGAGACAAAGCCTGTGTGGCTATTTGCTTGGACATTTAAAACCAGGGACTTAGGGACTAGGACAGCACTAGGCTGATCCCAGTTGTTAGTTAGGAAACCTGTATGTTTAGTCAGAGGTCAAGTTGACCAGGATTTATTTTGTTTATGTTTCTTTTGCTTTGCTGTGTTTTGTCACTGTAAATAGAAAATAAACCGCA
This sequence comes from Rana muscosa, assembly GCA_029206835.1. Lineage (NCBI taxonomy): Eukaryota > Metazoa > Chordata > Amphibia > Anura > Ranidae > Rana > Rana muscosa. Next base: position 888,924,598 of record CM055116.1, on the reverse strand, counting down.
CCTTTTTGATTTTGAAAACCACAACCTCCGTTTGCTGGGCCTGTTTTTGTGTGGGGAGCCCATCTCGGGGGTCACACACGCCCGCTGCCGAGCTAACCCCCTCACAATGCCCACTTTGCTCTGGTGTCTCATGTAAACAGATTATGAACCAACTTTCTTTACAGACCAGTAAATCTGCATTATAACAAACTCAAATCTACTGGTATCATCTACATCAGGCATGTCCAAAGTCTAGCCTGCGGGCCAATCGTAGCCAGCTTTCTGGTTTCGGACAGCCCGCCTGGTCATTTTGACATGTTTATCTTTTGTGGCCCCCAACGAATCCCCGGGGGCCACAAAAGAAATACATGCCGGCTGCCTTGGAGGAGGCAGGATGAGCGCCGTGCATACAGGAGTATTTCCTGTTTACACTGCGCCATGTGTAAAAGAAAGTCCCATCTCCTGCGCTGCCATTGGACGACTGTTCTGTCCATCACAGGAGGCGGGACTTTCTATTAAAGATGCCACCGATGAAGCAGGAGTTTCTCCTGTATATCTGTTGGCGCTCGTCCCGCCCCCTCCCTGTCTCCTCCAATGCTGCAGATGGGCATGAATCAGGCTGCACTGAGGGCAATGGTGAGTTTGCATTCATGGCAAGGGGGTGCTGCATTCAGGGCAAGGGGGTGCTGCATTCATGGCAAGGGGGTGCTGCATTCATTGCAAGGGGGTGCTGCATTCATTGCAAGGGGGGTGCTGCTCCAGGGCAAGGGGGGTGCTGCATTCAGGGCAATGGGGGTGCTGCATTCATGACAATGGGGGTGCTGCATTCATGACAATGGGGGTGCTGTATTCATAACAACGGGGGTGCTGCATTCAGGGCAAGGGGAGTGCTGCATTCAGGGCAACGGGGATGCTGCATTTATGGCACTTTTGAGGCTGCAATGATGGGCAGAGACCCTCATTTTGATTAAAAAATCTTAAATTTTAAATAAAGAACTGTGAAAGTGAAGGTGCGTGTTATATGCCGATAAATACGGCATTTCCAAATAACACGCCTGAGCTCATCTCTTCACCACACACAGCCACAAAGGCAGGGGAATTCTTGCTGGGCAGTGTATTAGTGCTCGAATGAACACACTTAGACCAAATTTTAATGGTTCAAAGAATGTCAGGCAAAATGGTCGGCCCTCACGCATGTTCACTTCATCAAATCTGGCCCTCTTTGAAAAAAGTTTGGACACCCCTGATCTAGATCACTTGGAATTTCCAAGGTCAAAGAGGTAAAAAAAAAAGCTCTACTCCTGTTTCACAGTAAACGACTGGTGGGAGGGAGTTGCACTGTGTAATAAATTAACCAATTAATACTATCGACTTGTATGTGATATATTGTTTCTATAGTAATTATCATACATGATTGCTTTCCAAAGTCAGTCTGATTGAGTCTGCCACCCTCCATTCCCAGCTTTTGTGTACGCCGCTTTGCAACATAATTAAGTGCAACATATATGCAACCAACCCTGTGAAAAACACAGCTCTGTTCTGCATGATTATGCAGAAAATGAAGCAACAACAGCCGAGGCGGTGGAAACACATGAGAGCAGTCGGAGCCCCTACTCGTCCCCCTGTGCTCCTATTATAATTTTTGGCCTCATGACCCGTTTTTCTACATTTTCTCTTTTTTTCCTGCACTACTTTGCCCGCTTTGCTCTCGCTGCCTCGTTGACATAAAACATAGGAATTGGAGAGTGGTTTTTCCAGTCTGATTGGTGAGTTAGGAAACCGTGTCAGTTTCACACAGATGTAATCTCAGAGAGCGACATACACAAGGGTTAGGGAGTGGAATGAAAAGAGTGATGACGGCATCAAGACAGACAAATAGTTTGCATATGTGGGAAAAGGTGACCTGTGACACGTACGGGATGCATGCTTCTACTGGATACTTTATTAGATAGCTGTGTGCCACAGGACAGGAATGCAGGACGATAAGTGAACAGAGCCCATCTGTGCGATTGTAGCTCCCATAGCGAGCAGCCAGGAAACCACAATCCAGGAAATTGGCCATCTAATGGAAACATGCAAGCAGCAGCCAAAACTCAGCAACACGCCAACCCATAGTAGGCTGATCCACAGCTTTGTACCTTTACCTTGTGGTAGTTCTAATGAAATGAAACACTTTCTATCACCATCTTCCATTGGTGATATTGCCCTACCCTAAGGCTGGTATGAAAAGAACTGAAGCTGATGAGTGAAAACCAAGCAGGTGACTACACTAGATCAACAGTTCCCACCTGCCATACTTCTGCCACATGTTTTAGGCCTCATGTACACTGCTGCTGGTAAACGGACGTTTAGGAGCAGTTGGGCATTTTTTTCAACTACTCCTGAACTCTCCTCTGTGTTATCTTATCAGTACATGTACACAGGGTCATTTACAGTCGTTTGTAGGCAGTTGAGTTTAGAAGCTTTTTTTGGAACGCAAAAAAATGGGTTCAGAAGCTGAGTTTAGAGGCATTTCAAGCGCCAAACACTTCTAATTGCGCTAATTCACGTCTAGCCGTGTTTCGTTTACAGTCGTTTTTTCATTTTTGAAAAAAAACAACACGCTTCTAAAAACGCAAGCGCTGCAAAACGCGGCATGTAAACGCGGCAAAACGGACGTTTAAAATGTGGGTTACTATCTGTCAAGTTACATCGTTCAGGAGAGGTTGTAAAAACGCCCCGTGTACATGAAGCTTAGTGATTAAAAGCATACGTTTATTTGCTTGGCCATAAAAACATTACAGGATGGACTAACAAAGGCTGTCACATGCCAAAAAAGTGTCAATTTCTTCATGCCTGCTTAATTTGTGCTTCTTGTGAAGAGTTGTTAAAAATGGTGCATGCTACTTTGTAAATTTGGTGCTATAACTGGCCGTACCCTGAGTTAAACTGGCTTCATAGGTGGTCCTGTCGGCCCTCTCACGTCAGATGTCCTTTGATTGACAAACTGGAAAAGCCAGGTGGAAAATTGTCAGCATACCAGCGGCTACATCCAGTTTGTGTATTCTGACAGCTGCCGCCAAAAGGTGTTGGAATACAACAGCCTGGCTGGAGGGATTTATCCATCTTCTATTTTGCCAAACTTTCCTTCACTACATGAAAGTCTAATAAAACATGCTCTTCACACTCAATAGTGCTCCAACTTGCTATGTGCCCCACCACCTATCATATGGGGGGGGGGGGCACCCACCAGATTTTTTTGGGCAGCTAGGACCCTCTCAGCTTAGACAATTACAATCCTATGAATGGTATGTACTTGGTATCCGCCTCTCATATCCATCAGTATAGGGAGGTCCAAGGATAGAAAACAATAGCGCAATAATCGCGCAATACGTTTATTTAAAACATTCTTGTTAAAACATAAGTGCATTGGCATACGCTTTAATAAGAATGTTTTTGGAGCACTTAGTCACATTTAAGGGACCGCGCTGGTTTTGTTTTGGGTCTGCAGCAATTACCTCTCTGGATTGGATCCTTCAGCTCTGTTGTCTAGGCAAACAAAAAATCTCCAGGAATAAGGCCAATGTCCATACAGGAGTAAAACCTAATCAGCAAGGCTTTATTCTTTTTCTCTTTGAGTCAACTTGAAGAGAGAGAGCAGGAAGTTGAAAGAAAGTAGGGGAGGGTTCAGGCACGCAATACTTAAGTCCAGTATCTACACTCGTTGCCACTCAAGCCTGAGTGGGTATTTCTCACCCGGATAGTCCCTATGAGAGCAGTCCTAGCAGCTGGGATAGAGCACAGATATCAGAGATGATGAATCCCCCTTTAGGCAAGCCTCCAGGCTTCTCCCCGAGACAGCAGTACCGTCGCTAATCTCCTGGGACTGATCTTCCCCATGACCACTTTTCCTAAAGATGGGCCCCCTACAAACGGTCAGCCTGGGATCCTTCTCTGAAGCGTAGGCCCTTGTCAGCGGAGCTGGGCCCACAATGCAGCAATAGAACCTCAGGCTGAAGGTGCCCGAGGCCTAAATACACTCGCGCACCTCGTGCCATGCAGGCCACAAGGCACGCTCACTGGACCAGAGGTCCCCCCTGAACGCCTTGGGGGCCCCCTGGAATCGCCTTGCGCCAAAATGGCGTCTGCCCCTTTTGTACCCTCTCCCAGCATGCACAGCATGTAGACCACACCCACTGCAGGCTGCCGAGAGAGGACACCCAAGGTGCTGTGATACCCCCCGTAGCTCAACCCATGCCGGCGGTGACAGTGTCACCTACAGGCAAAGGAAAACACTACTGCCAGGCAGTATCACACCCAGAACAGAGCAGAATTGAATCATAAATTGGTCTGAGCTCAACTACTGGCTCAGACTGCCCCTAAATTTACACATAGCGCCCCCAAATATTGGGGGGGCGCTACATTTTAAATAAACGTATTGCACAATTATTGCGCTACTGTTTCCTATCCCTGGACTTCCCTATACTGGTGGATATGAGAGGAGAGGAGGCAGATATTAAGTACAGATATCCATAGGATTGTAATTGTCTAAGCTGAGAGGGACCTGGTGGCCCAAAGATATATGACAGAATTATTAATTGTACTAGTACTACTTGCTGCTCTTCTATGCAAGAAAGGCAATAGTGTTGAACTGGAAGAAGGCTGAGGCCCCTTCATTGGTTTATTGGAAAAATGTAGTAAATAGTAATCTGCCACTATATAGGGAGACATATTGCAACAGAGGATATGAGGAGAAATATGAGAGAGTATGGGCAAGTTGGATAGAGACTCCCACAACGGCTTCAGGATAAAGAGGGTACGGAGATGGGGCAAACCACACCAATAGAATAAGGGGTTAAGGGGGAAGAATAAATGTATACCGGTAATTGTTTTCCTGTTTTTGATTAAATGATTATTAATGAAATTTTGTGGAAGCTGTGAGAGCAGATAAATGGAATGTATATTGGAAAATTAATAGAGATTAAAAAAAACAAAAAATTGTACTAGTATTTTACACTAGCCATCACAGGTTCAAGCTAGTGCCTCAACACGTGGTTTATAAAATTTTTGGGGTTAGCACCAAAAAAAAAAAAAAAGAAGATGGCAGCAGCTCACTAATAGCACTATTAAGTATTTTAATCTAGGGGGCGCAATTTCCATATATTATACCATGAAAAATTTCTTAACAGTGTATGGCCAGTTTCACTCCGGTGTGCGCCAAACTTTTGTGTGAATCTGAGGCAATCTCTTTCTTCTCTCCTTTCAACATTGCGGCACCTTGCTGGTCGTCCATTTACACCCCACTCTTCTCTTGTTGCAGTGCTGATCGTCTGTTCACAAGTGCTTGATTATTTTAGCACACCCGATCAGGAACCGTCACATACTGTAGCACTTTTAACATCATCTGGTGCAACACCACATAGAACAGGTCTTCTAACACTGTGAATTTGGTGCAGAGAAAACACGACAATATTTACACCACAAAACTTATGTATTTTTCCTCTGTTAATTCCCTCCTTGATCCTTTCCTTTCTTGTATTTGGTCTACCAAACCCACTCAGTTCTTTGGCAGAAAAACAGCTACCCACATTAATCCACAGTACCAAATATGCCGTTTTCATTTTTAATCTCATGTCTGTAGATACTGTGGAAGTCAAGACTGGGCCCCTATAGATGATTAATTTCTTTTTCACAGAAATGGTTGCTGTTTTTAGTTTTCTGAAGGTTTACTGGATTGTCTGTTGCAATCAACCACCAAAACTATAATCTATAGATCTTTTTTTTTTTTTTTTCCAGATATACAATTGTGTTACAATGTTTGGTCAAAGATTATATATATTATTATTACAGGTCCTTAAATAGCGCTGTCAATTTACGCAGCGTTTCATATATTCACATCAGTCACTGCCCTCAAGACTGAGGTTTACAACCGGGAAAAACCCTGTCAGATTATTTTTCATCATCTGTGCCCCAATGTGGAGATTTCCTTTCACTTCCTGCCCCATAGCCAAAACATGAAGTAAGAGGAAATCCTTGCAGAATAAGGAAAATCTATTGGGGTCCCGAGGTCACTTGAACTAATGCCCCCATTGGAAGATTTCCCCTCTTATTACTTTTCTGGGGACAACCCAAAATGTGGGATTTTTTCACTTTCACTTTCAATTAAAATGGTAAACAGGACAAATAGAGAGGGTGAATCTCCCTAACAGGGGGTACATGGAGTAATAATAACCTAATAGGTGTTCTACTCCATCTCCACTCTGTCCAAAAGTTTTGCCTTTAGTTATACTTTATCGTTTGCTGCACCATATTGTTGCTTGTCTCTTTCCATATCTAGACTGTTGCCTGGTGACCCCAGTAGTGTATTTAGGTGTTGTGCTGCCCTAGGCCTGACTAAACTCATGCATCCCCTAATTTAAATATGACCAACCCCTTTTGGTCAAGGCCACACACCTTGCTGTTTATGACCCGCCCTGAAATTTCAAATGGGGACACTAGTTCTGAGGGCCTGTAGGGGTAATGAATTCCCTTAATTTGCATAGATTTCCTCTCACTTCCTGTTTGGCTATGGGGCAGGAAGTGAAGGGAAATCTCTGCAAGGAGACAGGGATGGTAAAAAAATAAACTGACAGGGGCTATAACCCTCCCTTACTCTATCCAAAATGAAAAAAAAAAAAGTGTTGCCTATAGTTCTACTTTAACCACTTCGCATCCGGGCCAATTCTGACACTTCGCTCCTACATGTAAAAAGCCTAATTTTTTTGCTAGAAAATTACATATAACCCCCAAACAATATATATGTTTTTTAGCAAAGACCCTAGAGAATACAATGGCGGTCATTGCAACTTTTTATCTCGCACGGTATTTGCGCAATAATTTTTCAAACGCATTTTTTTGGGGAAAAAAACGGTTTTATGAATTAAAAAATATTAAAACATTAAAGTTAGCCCAATTTTTTTACATAATGTGAAAGATGAAGTTACGCCGAGTAAATAGATACCTAACATGTCACCCTTCAAAATTGTACACGCTCGTGGAATGGCGCCAAACTTCGGTACTTAAAAATCCTCATGGGCGACGCTTTAATTTTTTTTATTGGTTACATGTTTTGAGTTACAGAGGAGGTCTAGGGCTAGAATTATTGCTCTTGCTCTAACGTTCGCTACGATACCTCACATGTGTGTTCTGAACACCGTTTTAATATGTGGGCGGGACTTACGTATGCGTTCGCTTCTGCGTACGAGCTACCGGGGACAGGGGCGCTTTACAATTTTTTTATTTTTTATTTATTATTCATTTTACACTTAACTTTTTACTTTGACAGTTAGAAAAAATAAAAATAAAAAATGATCACTTTTATTCCTATTACAAGGAATGTAAACATCCCTTGTAATAGGAATAAGCATGACAGGTCCTCTTTACAGTGAGATATGGGGTCAATAAGACCCCACATCTCACGTCTAGGCTGGGAAGCCTGAAATAAAAAAAACAAAAAAAACGATCACCGCTTCCTAGCCGAAGCGGCGCTGTTTTTTTGAATGCAGAGGCCGGGCGTGACGTCATAACATCGCGCCCGGCCTCTGAACGATCATAGAGACTCCGGCGACCATCTGGTCCGCCGGAAATCTCTATTGTAAGAAGCCGGGGCCGGCGGATCCTGTCACCGACTCACCGATCGCTCAGGTGAGTCGGTAGAAGCACCGGAGGGCGGCGGGAGGGGGGGGGACGTCCCCTCTCGCCGCCTGTAAGAACGATCAAGCGGCGGAACAGCCGCTATGATCGTTCTTACGGTACAGAGAATTGCCGGCTCTAAAAAACGATATCTGAATGATGCCTGTAGCTGCAGGCATCATTCAGATATCCCGGCTCAAAGTCAAGGACGTCCATGGACGTCCTTAGGCGCGAAGTGGTTAAGCACAAATTTCTGATAATTTTATGGAGACTGGAGAGGACCAAGGAGATATAACCATGCCAATGGTGCAGCAGAAAACATATAGCACAGTGAGGAAGGTTTGTGGTCTAGGATGATAGGACAGTCAAAATTAGAAGCAGCCCCCCCCCCCCACACACAGTTGCAGAATGCCGGCCAGCCGCATACCGGAAGCAGTGCAACCGTTTATGGGAGGGCGCTAGACTAATTTGCCTCTCAGCCCAGTCCGCAAGCCGGCGGGGACTTTTTCCGGGCTGCCCCCCTGCAAAGTGCTGCCCTAGGCCTGGGCCTTGTTGGCCTAGGCCAGGATACAGCGTTGGGTGACCCAGAACTTACACCTTGCTGTGCCCGATTGCTGCCCTGTGGATTTCTATGTATGTGTGGTCTGTTCTACCCACATTTCTGTCACCCAGTTTTGACTTTAGTACTTTATGCGTCACTGACCCATAATGAGTATTTAGAGAATTCTGACTTTGCTACAATTTTATTCTGCCTAATGTTAGTTCTGAGCCTGTAATAAGACCAAATCGAGCCAGGGAACTAGCATTGTCTGAAGGAAGCCAGCAATAGTAGCCCCCATATTTCTTTCAAGGCAGTTGTTCTTTAACAGTTGATCCTTCCACAGATACTTAAATAACACACAGAGACAGAAGGTGAAAAAAAAGAGCATGTCAGCTAGTAAGGTGGGGTCTCGTTCTCCGTGTTAAATGTTCCACATAGATAGATATATATATATATATATCTATCTATCTCTATCTTACATCACAGATAGAAAACACAACTTGCTACTAGGCAGGCTGAACTTGTGTGTTTCCAGAATGACTACGAGGCTACAGTTTTAGATGTGGAAAATAGCAGTTCTTCCTCTCGTAATAATTGTGCCTGGCACACAATGCCAACGACTGCCCAGAGAGTTAGATCCTGAGTAATACTGCAGCTATGCCAGGCAACACCCATTAGCATAACAGTTTCTAAAGCCACAAAGACCAGTGTAAACAGATCTACATTTTACACATGTGTTGCTCACTCCTGTTTAGAGCAGGGATCTCCAAACTGTGGCCCACAGGCCATATCCAGCCCGATAAAGAGTTTTTTTCTGGCCCTCTGAGATAAGACACACTGGAAAGTGCGCGTTCCTGTGCGGTCTGGTTTCGACAGCCTTTTCATTTCAATGGGCTACCAAAATGTACCAGAAAAAGTTCAAGCACTACTTTTTCTGATGGTGCCAAAATAAACCACATAGTACAGTAAAACCTTGGTTTGAGAGCAGAATTCGTTCCAGAAACATGCGTGTAATCCAAAGCACTTGTATATCAAAGCATTTTTTTACAGGGTATAAAAGAGAAGAGAGGCACCTCTAAGTGTAGCAATAAGTTGCTAAATGTTGCACCTTCATTAAAAGCGGAGCTCCACCCTAAAGTGGAACTTCCGCTCATCGGAACCCTCCCCCCCTCCGGTGTCACATTTGGCACCTTTCAGGGGGGAGGGGGTGCAGATACCTGTCTAAGACAGGTATTTTCACCCACATCCGGGAGTCCTCTCTGCGGGAAATCTGCGGGTAGTACGTCACTTTCCGCAGAATACCCGTTGTGTTCTGGGAGACTCCCAGAACACAACAGGGACCAGTGAGAACGGCGCAGCGCGACTCGCGCATGTGCCGTAGGGAACTGGGCAGTGAAGCCGCAAGGCTTCACTTCCTGGTTTCCTCACCGAGGATGGAGGTGGGGGCAGCAGAGTGACGAGCAATTGCTGGTCTTCTGCTGCCGACGTCGCAGGACTCCAGGACAGGTAAGTGTCCTGAAAATTAAAAGTCAGCAGCTGTAGTATTTGTAGCTGCTGGCTTTTAATATTTTTTTTTCAGGGGAAACTCCGCTTTAAATGTAACCATATTGCTACACTTAGAGGCTCCTCTCTTTTTTATACTCAGCTGTGACATGACACTACTCTTATATCAAGACATTGCTTGTATATCAAGGCAAAATTTATTAAAACATTTTGCTTGTCTTGCAAAACGCTCTCAAACCAAGTTACTCTCAAACCAAGGTTTTACTGTACTACATTACCATGCAGTTTGGTGGCCACAAACGCGTTGCATTTGCAGGTTGTGCCTGGAGTGCCATTAACAATTAAATGGCACCTGCGCCCATCTTGCACGGACAGCACATTCAGGTGCAGCGCCAGAAACATGCCTTTCCTGCACAGTGTTCCAGTATGAATGGGCCCTAAAAGGGGACCCCGATATATAGGGATGGAAATCAGTGGGCACTGATGTAAGAGAGCCTTTGATAGGGACTACGATACAAGGGGACTCTAATGATGGGCTCAAGTTTATTTGGTATGTCTTTGCTTTCTTAACTGAAGTTATATCTTCGTTGCTCTAAATTATATCATGGCAATTACAAAAAAGAAATAAAAAAAACAAGTAAAACGTATTCATTTGATTTGATTTGTTTTCAATCTGATTTTTTATTTTTTTTCGCACAGTGAATATTTGTAAAATGATGTGGCCCTTGTAGTCTCCTGGTTTAGAGAATAAAGCCCGAACTGTGTGTGTAGATATGTGCCCTGGTCATTAGCCCCTGTTCTCCTTCAATTCCTAAGCAGCTGGACTATGATTTTATCAGCCTGCAATGTGCTAGGCTCTCCCCAGGGATCGCATTGTGTTGGCAACCAATCAGAATGAAGGCTACGGGCAGCGATAACAGGTGGAACACACATGTGGATTAGCAACATTCTGTTTTGGATACAGTACACCTGTCACCTCATTACCAGCTGGAGCAGCTCCGTTCATCCACATCCCAGTGATTACAGTCCAATTAATAAGTCACACTCTACATACAGGACTCTTCCAGGTATCTTCTCTGCACACAGCCACAAGCGCCATCATTTCTAGTCCCATTTTGCAAACATGTATTTAAAATTTGGAACAACACACCTTTACATATCATTAACATTTTTAAAGCAAACTTGTACTGAGGAAACAGAGACTTCTAGTGCTGATAGATCTAGATCAGAAGTAGGCAACCTTAAAGAGGTGGAGGTCTTACCTGAACAACATGGGAGAAGTCAAAGATCACCGGACACAGCGTCACCTCCTCACACCTGATTTAAACCTCCAATTGCTGTACTACCGTGTTGCAATCGCGTGCATTGCATGCCAATTATGGGTTTAAATCAGGTGGTGAGGAGGGAACCAATCGCCTGTCAAAAAAAAACACGGATCGCTTTTCAAAGAAGCAGCAGTGCCTGCTGCACTTGTGAATGAGCCCTTAGTTACATTCTGCAGCGGCATCCTTAGGGCTTGTTTACATGTGTAGTGGGGTGCTGAATTTAGGGGAAGTGTTTGGGTGGTAGTTATACCCAAACACCCTAATTGCTAGAGTTCTGAAACCATTTTGGTCCACAGGTGGAGAATTGGTGTACAGTTCCCTGTGGCCTGCAGGTGGTGCTGCCGTGGTGGGCCGGGGTTGAACCGCTGATACAGTGCTGTGCCTTTTGTGTCCCCTCTCAGCAGCCGTGCGGTGGGTGTGGTCTACCTACTGGGCATGCTGGGAGAGGATATAGGAGGGGCAGACGCTGCCTGTTTAGGGTTCTGGTTCCTGTCCGCCCTGGGCACCTTTAGCCTAGGGGTGGGTCTGCAGTTCGTAGTCGGTGGATCAGTCCCAGGCACCTTTAGTCCTGGGGCTGCGGCGGAGGCCTGGGCCCAGCACCTTCGGCTGGAGCCCATCGGGGATCGAGGAGTCTCAGGGTGCCGCCTTGCGAGGGGACCCGTATCTTGGAAGAGGAGGCCAGGGGAGGAACTGTTCCTAGGGACTGGTGCAGAAGTCACAGTGAAGGAAGGGTCCCGGTAACTCTCCGGAGGGACGTCTTCTCCCTAAACGGAGGCCTTGTTCACCAGGTCTGTGGCAGAGACCAGGTTCACCAGGTCTGTGGCAGAGACCGAGTTCACCAGGTCTGTGGCAGAGACCGAGTTCACCAGGTCTGTGGCAGAGACCGAGTTCACCAGGTCTGTGGCAGAGACCGAGTTCACCAGGTCTGTGGCAGAGACCGAGTTCACCAGGTCTGTGGCAGAGACCGAGTTCACCAGGTCTGTGGCAGAGGCCTTGGGTAAAGTTGGAGTGTCATTTGGCTGCTAGTCTTGTCTTAAGTAGACTATCTATTTGGGGCCGAGTCTGTTTGAGAAGCCGAACAGTGAAGTGATTGAGATTGTGCCTGGACCTCTCCCATATCTCATGCTGTCCTGTCTTCACTTTAACCTCTTTCCTATCAGAGACTGTTGTTTTTACTAAAAGAGAAAATAAACTCTGTGTTGGAGTTACAGCGAGTGTGGACATTTCAGGTACTGGGGGAAACAAGGACTTATCTCTGTTATCCACAGAGGTGAGAGACATTTTCTGGCTCGGGCTGTTGAAAGACCCAAGAACAACACCGCTCAACCTCTTATTACAGGAGGGTACAAGCTTGTGGCATGGTGTGCCCCTTCTTCCTGCGAGGAATAAGGCAGGTAAAAGGGGGTCTGTGTGCTACACATGTAAAGTTAAAACCCTGCAGTTGAGTTTACTGCCCCCAGTCCCTACCCCCTGTAGCTGCAGCAGGAATTAAGCCCCCGCTTGCTTTTGGTGGGTGCTACCGCTTGTGGAGTGATAAAACATTAAAGCGGAGTTCCACCCAAAAGCGGAACTTTCGCTTATCGGATTCCCCCCCTCCGGTGCCACAATTGGCACCTATTGGGGGGGGGGGGAGGGGGGACAGGATACCTGTCTTTGACAGGTATCCTTTCCCACTTCTGGGAGCCTGTGTCACGGCCCGTGACGTCAGCGCGGGGCTCCCTCCTCCTCCCCAGGCCGCCGGGCCAGTAGGAGAGAGGAGCCTCGCGAATGAGCAGTAGAGTTCCCGGTGTGAAGCCGAAAGGCTACACTGCCAGGTTTCCTTACTCGCAATGGCGGCGGCTGTGGGGGTGCCGACATCGCTGGACTCCAGAACAGGCACGTGTCCATTTATTAAATGTCAGCAGCTGCAGTATGTGTAACTGCTGGTTTATATTTTTTTTTTGGGCGGAACACCACTTTAAGGCCTTATTCACACTTATGCAGGTTGCAGTTTGCATATTGCAGGTGCATTTTGTGTTTTTCAATTCATGTTTTTGAACCATTGAAGTCTATTGCCGCATACACACGATCGTTTTTCATGCCGTTAAAAATGCAATTTTTAAAAATGGCCATTAAAACCGATCGTGTGTATGCTCCAGAGCATTTTTAACGGCGTGAAAAACGGGCATTAAAAATTTCGAACATGCTCTATTTTTGTGTATGCTTTTACGAGGGGAAAAAAAACGCGCATTCTCAGAATCAAGTATGAGACGGGAGCGCTCGTTCTGGTAAAACTAGCGTTCGTAATGGAGATAGCACATTCGTCACGCTGTAACGGACTGAAAAGCGGAATCGCCGCTCAACAAAAGTTTACTAACATGAAGGGTGGCGCCATTCGAACGGAACTTCCCCTTTATAGTGCCGTCGTACGTGTTGTACGTCACTGCGCTTTGCTCGAGCGGTTTTTTTAATGATCGTGTGGATGCAAGACAGTCTTGAGAGGAAACAAGAAAAAAAACGACGAGAAAAGCGTTGGCTTAAAAAATGGCATTAAAAACGTACGTGTGTACATATGGGTCCAAAAACCAGAAAACAATCCCTGGCCCTTTCCATAAAATGCACAGATGTGAACTACATCCATCGGAAACCATGTTAAATGGACTGTAGTGTGTTTCTGCAAAACGAAAAATGCATAGGTGTGAACCAGGCCTTAATGCCACGTACACACGACCGTTATTCATGTCATGGAAAAAAGTTTTTCTCGACGTGATTTTTTGTGTTTCCTTTCAAGCCTGCCTTGCATACACACTATCGTGAAAAAAAATGCTTGAGCAAAGCGCGGTGACGTACAACACGTACGATGGCACTATAAAGGGAAAGTTCCATTCGAATGGCGCCACCCTTTGGGACGCTTTTGCTGATCCTCGTGTTAGTAAAGTTTGGTGAGAGAGGATTCGCGCTTTTCAGTCTGTTACAGCGTGACGAATGTGCCATCTCCATTACGAACGCTAGTTTTACCAGAACGAGCGCTCCCGTCTCATACTTGTGTAGCGGATACTTGAATTTAGGGGAAGCATCTGGGTGGTAGTGTAACCCAGATGCCTTGATTGTTAGGAAATTCAAGGTTCCCTTTGTGAGTCTTGGAGGACTCTGGTGGTGTGAAGTTCCCGCCGGCCTATAGGTGGCGTTGTTGCCTTGGACCGGGGTTGGGCTCGCACCGCAAGACTGTACCTTTTTGTCCTCCCCTGGAGCTGGTACAGCGGGGTGGGGAACCCGCTGTGGCGCGAAGGGAGAGGTCATAAAAGGGACGGACGCCCTGATCACGGGGTTAGATTCCGGAGCTAGAAGATGCTGCCGCACCCAGACACCTTCAGCCTGGGTGCTGGCGTTCCGGTGTTCCAGGCCTAGGTGCCCTTGACCTAGCCGGAGTGGAGATGGAGTCCATCTCAGGCACCTTTAGCCTGGGGTGAGGTACTATGGCGGATGCCTGGGGCTCAGTACCTTTGACTGAGTTCCGCGAGGGTGGAGGAATCCGAGGGGGCCCTAACTCCTTGGGTGCCCCTGTCTGAGTTCGTGAGGACTGGTGTGCAGTAACTTCTCTGAAGAGTCTGGCGCAGCATCGCTGGTGACGGAGAGGCCTCCATTTCTCCCTTGGACGGATTTCTTCCTCTGACAGGGGCAGAGTGAGCGAAGGTAATTCACGTTCTATATCAACTAGTCAGTGGCAGTGACTATTCACCACTGGTGACAGCACAGTGGTCAGCAGCAAAAGGGAAAGGATTGTGCCTCGATCTGTCCCCATTTTCCAAAGTAAAGAAACTGTTTTATTGCTTGGCAAGAAGAATAAAACGGAGTTGGACCTATTCACTGTGTGGAACTCTGGTTACTAGAAGCAAAGGAGTCAGGGACGAAGGACTGGACTTGACTCTAGGACACCTACACAAAACCCAGTTTGCTGGCCTTCACCCCTTAGCTATGGAGGACATGGGCCGTGGTGTGTCTTATCCCTCTCTCCCAGGTACCCCTAGACAACAGCCATATAACCGATGAAGATAGAGAGAGGGGTGAGCCCCGCTACACTTGATTCTGAGTATGCACATTTTTTTCCCCCTCGTAAAAGCATACACATGACCGTTTTTCACGACGTTAAAAACGACGAGAAACTATTGCCGAGGCCCTTAGGAGCTCGGCCGAGGTCCGTGGTCTTAGGGTGGGCTGGCTGGAGGAGAGAGTGGCTTTATACGCGGACGATATGCTCCTGTTCCTGAATGACGCTGGTGACTCTCTGCGGGGCGCACTTGGTATCATGGATGCCTTCGCCGCCTTCACGGGGCTGAGGGTGAACTGGCACAAGTCGCAATTGTTCCCAGTGGATGCGGGGGCCTGGTCCTCCTCGCCCTCCTCTCTCCCGCTTCAGTGGGTTGAGCAGTTCACCTACTTGGGAATTGTTATCTCAAGGGAGACTGGGGATTTTGTGCGGCTCAATCTCGACCCTGTCCTGGTGACCATTAAAGCCAAACTTAAGGCGTGGAGTAACCTCCCCCTTTCTCTCATCGGGCGTATTAACCTGATTAAAATGAAAGTCCTCCCTAAACTCATGTACATTTTTCGGAACTCCCCTCACTGGCTGACTAAAGTCTTCTTTAATTCCCTCAGGCAACTCCTCCTCTCCTTTATTTGGGGGGGCAGGCCACCTAGATTTAAATATTCCACCTTGACCAGGCCTGTGGACAGTGGAGGCTTGGCTCTCCCTGATTGTTACAAGTATTATTTGGCCACTCAGCTTGTGACCGCCCACTGGTGGCTGAGATCGGACCTGACCAACTCCGCAACGGTGCTGGAGGCAGCCATAGTGGGGTCCCTGGAGGCACTGGAGGGACTGCTATTCAGGGGGCCTAAAACGCCTCACAATCTCACCCCTTCCATGCGTACCACTATGCGGGCATGGAGGGCGGGTGAGGCACTAAGGGCACCCCAGCCGAACTCTTGGTCTCCTCACACCCCCCTGTGGCTGAATCCCAACCTATCGCAATTCCACACTTTTCCCGATCCGCAGGCCTGGGCCAAGTATAAAATACTGACCCTCAAACATATCATTACCAACGGAGATCTCACCCCCTTTCACACTTTATGTGCTAAATTCAACGTACCTGACCGAGCCCACTTTAGATATCTCCAAATTGCACATGCCTTCAGGTGCCAATTTTTGGGCAGGCCAGTTGAATTGGCATACTCAGAGCTGGAATCTACTATCCTGGTGAAGGACCTGGAGAAACCCGCGTCTCAGATCTATGGATCCCTGCTGGTTGCTGCTATCCCCGAGCTGTCTTCCCTCCGCAGGAAATGGGTGGAGGACATACCGGGGCTGGACGCGGACGCCTGGAGGGAGGTTTGGGATTATCCCTTCTCCCCTCTGATCTCAGCAAGGGACAAATTAGTCCAATATAAAATTGTGCACAGGGCTCACTACACGCCTCACAGGCTGCACCAGATGTCACCGGAGCATTCTCCGGAGTGCTGGCGCTGCTCCTACCGGCCAGGGGGTTTCTTCCATATTTTCTGGGCTTGCCCAGCAATGGTACAGTATTGGAGTGAAGTGCTACGGGTAGTCAATAAGGCCACCGGGACTTGCGTCCCAAGTGAGCCCATACACTGTTTGCTAGGACTGGTTGACCAACTGCCAATACTCAGAGCCAGAAAAACACTCATATCCCTGCTATTGTACTATGCGCGCAAAGCCATTACAATGAATTGGAAACAATCGTCTCCCCCCTCTGTTAAATTTTGGAGAAACTTAGTTAATGCCAGTTTGCCCCTGTATAGAGCCACGTACTTATCTAGAGGTTGTCCGCACAAATTTGAAAAGGTGTGGAATTGTTGGCTAGATGACAGAAGCACGGCAAGTGATACAGTGACCACTGTCTAGACTTCTACTGTATCATTGGAATATCGATCTATTAACCCAAATACTGTTTCCAGGCTACCTTCCTCTATCAATATCACTTTGAGCATGACGTATCTTGAATGAACCCTCTCCCCAAGCTTGGGGTTATAGTATAGGCTAAGTTAAGTTTATATGTTATTTGTCGCCCTGTGGCGGTCTGATGCCGAAACAGGGTAATGGCCCCTGCGTGGGCAGCTGTTGTGCCTAGGTGTGGGGAAAATGTGTGTATGTTCTATAAAACTTTAATAAAAAGATTTATAAAAAAAAAAAAAAAAAACGACGAGAAAAAATAGAGCAGGTTCTAATTTTTTTTCGGGTATTTTTCTCGTTAAGAAAAATGCTCTGGAGCATACACACCACCGTTTTTCACGACCATTTTTAAAAATGGCATTTTTCTCGTCATGAAAAACGGTCGTGTGTACGCGGCATCAGAGTGATTTACATTTGCAGTCTGGGGGGTGGAAAACCCCCATACTTAAGATGTGTTTTTACCATCCTCTTTAGCTGCAGTGGCCAGGGGTGTACACATGTCGCAGCCACAGCTGGAGTTATATGCCCTGTCATGATTGGTGGGTTTAGCACCTGCCAAGCATGACCCATTCAAGTGAATGAGACCACTCTGCAAGTGCCCTGCAACCTTGTGCAGTACAGCAAACAAGGGGTTAAAGCAGGCAGTGCTGTGTTGCTTTCTCACCACCTGCTTTAACCTCTTAGACCCCGCAGAAACATGCAGTTGTGGGGCACTTCCAGAGTGGCCCTATTTACTTGAATGTGGCGCAATTGGCATGGGACAGGAGCCAGCACTATAGAGGCAGCATCGGCTCTGAAATAGCGGGTCAGCAAGCCCAGACTGCGATCTACTGGTAGATTGCAATCTACAGGTTGCTGAACCCCCGGCTCTAGAAAATGCTAATCGCCCAGCTGCCATTCTGGGGTTGATTTACTAAAACTGCAAAATCTGGTGCAGCTGTGCGTGGTAGCCAATCAGCTTCTAAACTCATCTCAACTAAGCTTTGACAAAAAACAAAACAAAAGAAAAACAACCTGGCAGCTGATTGGTTTCTATGCAGAGCTGCACCAGATTTTTCAATCTCCAGTTTTAGTAAATCAATCCATCGGAGTCTAAAGCTTCAGTACTTTCTGACTCACTGACTTAGAACAAGAATGAAAATCAGGGTCTCTGACTTCACTCTGCAGATTTGTTCCAAGTCAGAGACTCAGAATCAGTGTTGCCAACCGTACGTTAATTTACGTACAGTACGTAAATTTAACCCCCTTTTTCGGGTGTACGTAAAGTCCGTTGTGGGCATCGGCTGCCCATAAAAAAGATGGCCGTGAGCCGACCATGCAACTGCGCATGCGCCGTTGTGAAGCCGGCCGGACTCGGGAAAGCTTGTATGCGTTCGGCCGAGCGGCGCATGCGCAGTAACGTAATGGCGCCGCCCGGCGCCATTTTTGAATAGACTTTCAGCCAGGACGGGACTTGGGAGTGCTCGCGGGGCGGGCTACAGTGTCTCGCAGTCGCCGTAGGAGGAGAGGACTCGGCCGAGCAGGGGTGAGGAGGAGGAGGAGGGGGGATATAAAGTAAGAGGAGGATTGCGCTGGGAGTGGGAGCCCGGAGGGTGAAGCGGCCATGGCATGCAGGGGAGGGACAGAGACTGATGTGCTCTCTCTGTCCACCATCATATAACTTCTCCTCCACATCATCAGTATGCTGTGTCCTCCTTCCGTGCCCTTTTCACCTCTCCACAGGTCAGAGCTGCCCTGACCTGTGGAGAGGTGAAAGGGGCACAGAAGGAGGACAGCATACTGATGATGTGGAGGAGAAGTTATATGATGGTGGACAGAGGAGGAGGCCACTGTGAGGGGGGTAAGGAGGACCCTATCATGTCCGCAGCCTCTGTCCCCCTCCTGTGTCATGTCCGCAGCCTCTGTCCCCCTCCTGTGTCATGTCCGCAGCCTCTGTCCCCCTCCTGTGTCATGTCCGCAGCCTCTGTCCCCCGCCTGTGTCATGTCCGCAGCCTCTGTCCCCCGCCTGTGTCATGTCCGCAGCCTCTGTCCCCCGCCTGTGTCATGTCCGCAGCCTCTGTCCCCCGCCTGTGTCATGTCCGCAGCCTCTGTCCCCCGCCTGTGTCATGTCCGCAGCCTCTGTCCCCCGCCTGTGTCATGTCCGCAGCCTCTGTCCCCCGCCTGTGTCATGTCCGCAGCCTCTGTCCCCCGCCTGTGTCATGTCCGCAGCCTCTGTTCACCTCCTGTGTCATGTCCGCAGCCTCTGTTCACCTCCTGTGTCATGTCCGCAGCCTCTGTCCACCTCCTGTGTCATGTCCGCAGCCTCTGTCCACCTCCTGTGTCATGTTCGCAGCCCCTGTCCACCTCCTGTGTCATGTCCGCAGCCTGTCCACCTCCTGTGTCATGTCCGCAGCCTCTGTCCACCTCCTGTGTCATGTCCGCAGCCTCTGTCCACCTCCTGTGTCATGTCCGCAGCCTCTGTCCACCTCCTGTGTCATGTCCGCAGCCTCTGTCCCCCTCCTGTGTCATGTCCGCAGCCTCTGTCCCCCTCCTGTGTCATGACTCTGCAGCCTCTGTCCCCCTCCTGTGTCATGTCCGCAGCCTCTGTCCACCTCCTGTGTCATGTCCACAGCCTCTGTCCCCCTCCTGTGTCATGTCCACAGCCTCTGTCCCCCTCCTGTGTCATGACTCTGCAGCCTCTGTCCCCCTCCTGTGTCATGACTCTGCAGCCTCTGTCCCCCTCCTGTATCGTGTCCGCAGCCTCTGTCCCCCTCCTGTATCATGTCCGCAGCCTCTGTCCCCCTCCTGTATCGTGTCCGCAGCCTCTGACCATCTCCTGTCTTTTATGTCTGCAGTCTCTGAGGGGATCCTAGAAAGATGTCAAGAGTGGGAGCGCCGTGATGGAGGTTACGGGAAGAAACGGACATGTGGACTGTGGAGAGGAGGTCAGAGCCGCCAAGCTGGAGCCGTCTGACTGAGCCCCGCACTGTGGACCTGAGAGCAGGTCAGTGACAGCGCCGCCAGGCCAGTCTGAGGGGGGGGGGGCACTGATCTAAGGAGGGGAGTAAATACAATAATGTAAGGGGGCACTGATATAAAAGGTCCCCCCCTATATTAGTACTCCCCCCCCCCTTACCTTAGTGTATTCACTCTGTGGAAGGTGGTCTCTATTCACCAGAGCCCCCCTCCACATCAGAGTTCCCCCTTACATCATGATCTGCAGCGTTCCCCTTTACATAAGAGTTCCCTTGCACTGTAAGGGGAATCCTGCAGACTCTGATGTAAGAGGGAACTCTGTGCTGGCTGGGTTATAGTAACCTAACCTTCATGTCAATTGAGAAATATGTTTTTTTACTTTTGTTTAACTGAAACACATTGATATTAGCATTAGCTGTGTGTTTATAGTTGAAATATTGATATTTGCACTGTTTAGCACTAAAAACAGTAATTTTAGGTACTTTTTGCAGCGTCAGTAAAAAATGCGGCTCTGCCAGTAATCTTCATTTTTTTTGCCAGTAAGAAATTGGTGCCGTACAGAAATTTTGGTATCCTTGCCAGTAAATTTCACTTCAGGGGGTTGGCAACACTGCTCAGAATGCACTGAAGGCAGAGACCAACAGGTAACTAGCATTTTCAGAAGGAGGATACCAATGGTAGCCTTCTCTCAGCACAGGTTTTCTTTTATATACAAACCAACCAGCACTCAAAGATCTTACTGATAAGCAAGGAGGTGTACACTCCATACATTTCTACACATGACCTAGTCATTACCAGAATACCTTGAAATGATATAGAACATGGACTTGCTCGTGCTGACTCCAGTGTACTTCAAAAGTACAATAGAGAATTGCAGATCAAGTCTAAAGGATTAAAAGTAGAACTACTTTTTTTTACAGCATTGATGTCACATTGGGGAGATTTCCCTTCAATTCCTGTCCCATAGCCAAACAGGAAGTGAGAGGAAATCTCTGAAAAGGAAGAATCCCCGATTGTCACCAGAATTAGTCCACTTGGAAGATTTGCCCTGTTCTGGTGACAACAGTTGTACTTTAAGTAGCCACTGATACGGTTTTAAGGCATCATTCACACAGGGCATGCTATACTGTACACCTGTGCAGAGATGTATTTACCTGTATGGGGA
The DNA here is from genome assembly GCA_029206835.1 of Rana muscosa. Classification (NCBI taxonomy): domain Eukaryota; kingdom Metazoa; phylum Chordata; class Amphibia; order Anura; family Ranidae; genus Rana; species Rana muscosa. The sequence goes on along the minus strand of CM055116.1, from coordinate 888,903,527 downwards.
TGCACAAATGTCCTGTAAATCCCCGTGCACACACTCCCAATGATGTCATTTGGGACACAGCGGCTATGTGCCAAAATGACATTCGTGTGGCTGGGGGTCCCTGAACTCACTCTTTGCGTCAACCGCACTGAAGTCATATTGGGACATAGCAGCTGTATAAATCATTCCATTTTAGTCTCCTCTGACCAGAACACCTTTTTCCATGTGGCCTCCAGGTGCGTTTAAAGCAGAGTTCCACCCAAAAATTGAACTTCCGCTTTTCGGAACCCTCCCCCCTCCGGTGTCACATTTGGCACCTTTCAGGGGGGAGGGGGGTGCAGATACCTGTATAATACAGGTATTTGCACCCACTTCCGAGGAGAGACTCCCACGGGAGGTATAATACAGGTATTTGCACCCACTTCCGAGGAGAGACACTCCACTTCCCGCCCCCCCCCCCCCACTGTCTTCTGGGAAACACACAGGTCCCAGGAGACAATGGGAATGCGCCGTGCTACTCACGCAATGCGCAGTAGGGAACCGGGCAGTGAAGCCGCAAAGCTTCACTTCCTGATTCCTTCACCGAGGATGGCGGCGGGGGCAGCCGAGAGACTAGCGATTGCTCGGCTTTGGCTGCCGACATCGCGGGCACCCTGGACAGGTAAGTGTCCATTTATTGAAAGTCAGCAGCTGCAGTATTTGTAGCTGCTGGCTTTTAATATTTTTTTCCACGGGACCTACGCTTTACGAATTATTTGGCCTCAACATCAAACGATATGTCTGGTGGAAATCCAATAAAGCTCACAAACAAAATAACACCATTCCTACTGTAAAGCATGGAGGTGGTAAAATCCTGTTATGGGGGAGTTTCTCTGCAGCTGAGACTAGGGCACTTGCCAGGATAGAATAAAAATAGATGGGGCAAAATACTATCTAATTCTTGAGGAAAATCTGCTGCCCTCTGCCAGAAAGTTGTCAATGGGAAGAAGGTTAACCTTCCAACATGACAATGACCCAGAGCACGCAGCAAAAATTACCACACAGTGGTTGAAGGAGAAAAAGGTGAATGTGGGGCGTGGTCTGACGATGGAGGAGTAAGGACGTGCCGTGCCTGAGCTCCGTCCGGTCCGCAGCACTAACAGCAGCTACAGGGGTGATCTTTCCCCCGTTTGTCACCCAGGGCATGTCACAACGGCGTCGGGCATCGTCACAGCCCAAAACCGCAAACCAGCAGGGACAGAGATCGCTGGATTCGTTCCTCTCCGACACCCCCCGCCAACAGAGGGGAAGATCCAAGATGGCGACGGAGAGAACGGCCCCACAGCAGCAACACGAGGCTCAGCCTGCGCCGCCGGTGTTGTCTCCTATCCCCTCTCCCAGGGTGGTCAGTGACTCCATCCCCCCTGCCTCCCCCCGCTCCACCACATCACAGGAGCAGGATGCAGTGATTGCAGACCCGGCAGGCGACAGGGATATCAGACAGCATCTGTGGTCTCTCCCCACTAAGGAGGACCTAGAGCGTTTTACCAGCCGGATTGAAAGGGCTTTTAAGCAGGATATTGAACAGCTGAAAACGGACACCACTGAGCTGGGACACAGAGTAGAGACTTTGGAGCAGAAGCTTGATGATACTGTGCCCGCCATCTCCCAGCTCAGGGACCAGTCCTCTGCCCACGGCCACCAAATTGAGGCCCTCCTATGCCAATTAGATGATGTGGAAAACCGCAGCAGGCGAGCGAACATTCGCATACGCGGCCTACCCGAAGCCACTGGACCTAAGGACATTATACCTACGCTGCAGGGGGTGTTCCGTGAAATCCTGAGCCTGCCACCCTCGACCCCGATCGAGATAGACAGGGCCCACAGGGCGCTCAGACCCCCGTCAGATGACCCGGAGAACCCCAGGGATATTATTTGCAGGCTCCACAAATATACCCTGAAAGAACGCATCATGCAAAAGATGCGTGATAGACCCGTCTTTGACTTCGATGGAGCCCAGCTGTCCTTCTACCAGGACCTCTCCAGACGCACCCTAATGCAGCGACGGGCCTTGCGCCCACTCCTTGCAGAAATTCAAGCTGCAGGCCTCACATACCGCTGGGGCTTCCCCTTTAGCCTCCAGGCGTCCAAAAATGGCAGATGGGCTGTGCTGCGCACTAAAGATGACCTCCCTCGCTTCCTGCACACCCTGGAACTTCGCCAGGTTGACTTCCCAGATTGGCGCACTGTTCCTGATATCCCGCTCCCCCAGCTACCTCAACCGTGGATCCCGGGGGCCGGTGGACGTCGATCCCGTGGCCGCAAACGGCAGACCGAGGGTCTCTCTCCAGGCCCCTCTGCTACTAGAGACTGACCATGTAGCAGGTGAACTTACATTCGGTCCCTTGGAGGGCCTGAGCCCACCCTTTTCTCTCTAATGGCTCCCTGGACTGGGCATAGGAGCTACTGGCCGCAACGCTGCCGTCGCAGACCCACACCATGCAGGACACTGGATCTTGGGGCCCCTGTGACGTTCCCTAGCGTTTGACTGATCCTACTGCTACATACTGGTCTAGCGGGTTTGATATGCAACCCAGTGTTTAGATGGCATGTTGTGTTTGTGTTTTTTGTTTTTTTTTACACTTCTGGGGGGTACATGTTTGGGTACTCCTTACTCACCACCCTGTTTATTTGTCTTCATGGACTGGACGGGGCATCGGGTCCCGCGTCCCCTTGGTGGTTGCCCACGACCCCACTTAGGCCTCACCTACCTAGGTGACCGTCCCTAGCGGGACACCAAGCTCAAGCCCAGGTGGTTTGGGGGTTTGATACCCCCCCCGGGCTGATTTTGTAGTTCACTACCGTATGGTGCGCCAGACCTCCTAGCTAAGGTCTGGCCCTTATTATACCTTTGTGCCTTATCCCCCCTCCCCTCCTTCCAACTCTTTTCCCTCCCCCTCTCCCCTCCCTTCCCCACCCGCCTCCCCCTCCTCTTTTTTTTTTTTTCCTTTTCTTTTTTCCCCGTTTCTTTATCAGTGTCCCCCTTATTGTCTCTGATAGCTAACTGTTTGTTGCTTTAGCCTTCAGGTTGTGTTCTCATCTGTCACCACCCACGAGGGACTCACTGAGGGGTACAGACGGTCCGACTATCATCGGCTTCAGGTATGCCATCACTAAAGGTACTGTCTTATAATGTTAGGGGGCTCTGCTCTCCACACAAGCGCAACAAGCTATGGCTCGAGCTGAAGCGACTGGGGGCCCAAGTAGTATTCTTGCAGGAAACTCACTTTAGACAGCAGTCCCTCCCCAAGATACCCACGCATCTCTATACTCAATGGTTCTTTAGCAACTCCCCGGTAGCTAAATCACGCGGTACCGCCATCGCATTTCACAAATCCTGCCCATTCCAACCCTCAGAAAGCCTTGTAGATCCACACAGCCGCTTTGTATTCGTGAAGGGGGTCATAGCTAACACTAAACTCACTTTTGCGACTCTCTACGCACCTAACACCCAACAACTTTCCTTTATAGACTCGGTACTAGAAAAGCTGACTGATTTCAGGGAAGGCCTTCTAATTCTTGGAGGAGACTTCAATATTAGTCCCGATCCGCTTCTAGATACCTCTCATGGCCGCCCCACACACTCCCAGGCCTTCCTTAAAGCGGAGCTCCGCCGGAAAAAAAAATATTAAAAGCCAGCAGCTACAGCTACAGCAGCTGCTGGCTTTTAATATTTGGACACTTACCTGACCTGGAGTCCAGCGACGTCCGCAGCAGAGGACGAGCGACCGCTCGTCGCTCTGCTGCTCCCTCCGCCATCCTCGCTGATTGAACCAGGAAGTGGAGCCCTGCGGCTTCATGCCCGGTTCCCTACGGCGCATGCGCGAGTCGCACTGCGCCGTTCTGATTGGTGCTCCTGTGTTCTGGGAGCCGAGTGTCTCCCAGAACACCAAGGGAAGTCTGCGGGAAGTGACGTCAATCCCGCAGATTCCCGGAGACAGGACTCCCGGATGTGGGTGAAAATACCTGTCTTAGACAGGTATCTTCACCCCCCTCCCCCCTGAAAGGTGTCAATTGTGACACCGGAGGGGGGGAGGGTTCCAAATAGCAAAAGTTGCTATTTAGGGTGGAGCTCCACTTTAAGCATTTTCGGAAATCGCTGCAGAATAATTTTCTCATCGACGCGTGGAGAGCTCTGCACGCGTCGGACAGAGATTATAGCTTTTACTCAGGGGTGCATGATGTCTATACACGCATAGACCTCATGTGTGTGGATCATGATACTCTAGAACTACTGCAGTCGGCTGACATAGGGAATATCACCATGTCCAACCATGCCCCCGTTTTCGCTACAATCAGGGTCCCGGACGGGCTCCCGAAGGCTTGGTCTTGGAGACTCAATGAAAGTCTTCTGGACGATGCCTCAGTGATAGCTAAGGTTTCAGACACCATAACCCACTTTTTTGCAGAAAATGTGTCTGAGGACTTGCCAGAGGGAGTCGTGTGGGAGAGCCATAAAGCGGTACTCAGGGGAGAACTCATCTCCTTGGGTTCTAGACTTAAGAGGGAAAGACAGATAGATTTCAGAGGGTGCTATCAGCTTTACAACAAGAAGAAATTCGACATAAACGCCAGGGAGACGCTGAGGCCCGCAAACGACTGACTGAGCTGAGGGAGCTGTTCTCACGCCTCCTTGACCGTCGCGCCCGCAGACAGCTACGGTATATTTCCCATAAATTTTACGAACACGGTAACAAGTGCGGCAGAATGCTGGCCAGAGCACTTCGAAAGCGACGTATAACTGCTCATGTACACACGCTTGGGTCTCCCAGCGGTACGGCGACCCTGCACTCTTCTGATATTGCTTCAATATTTCGAAATTATTACGCAGACTTATATCACTTAGACAAAGATATCTCCCACGCGGAACGGACAGCTAAACTACGCGCTATTGGCGACTACCTCGCTTCGGCCGGGCTCCCTTCTCTGACACCAGAGCAGCAACTAGACCTCGAATCACCCATTTCCCCTCAGGAGATTATTGGGACGGTTAAGGCTCTGCCGAATGGAAAGAGCCCTGGCCCGGATGGATATACCAAGGCATATTACGCTAAATTTCTTCCCCTACTCCAAAACCATATGTGCAGGTATTTCAACTCCTTCGCCACAGGCCACCCGATCCCACCCAAAGCCCTGTTGGCCCATATCACGGTGCTTCCGAAGGACGGCAAGGACCCCACCCTCCCACAAAGCTACCGTCCAATATCGCTACTTAATGTCGACGTAAAAATTTTTGCAAAAATTATGGCCAACCGACTAAAACACATTATACCGTCTATCGTTCACCCCGATCAGACGGGATTTATATCAGGTAGGGAGGCCAGAGATAATTCCATCCGGGCCATGCAGCTCATTCAGTGGGCCAGCTCCCATCGCAACACTACCCCCTACCTCATTCTGTCCACGGACGCCGAAAAGGCCTTCGACAGAATAGACTGGTCGTACCTTAAGGCGGTTCTGGAAACCCTGGGATTAGGTCCTCACATGCTCCAATGGATTATGGCCCTCTACACGTCCCCCAGTGCGAAGGTCAAGGTTAACGGCCATCTGTCCTCTGGATTCCCCATACGGAATGGCACGAGACAGGGGTGTCCCCTCTCCCCCCTCCTGTTCGCCTTAGTTCTGGAGCCTCTTCTTAGAACAGTACGGGCAAGTAAGGCTATCAGAGGGGTGACGGTAGGGTCCACGGAACACAAACTCTCAGCCTATGCTGACGACGTGCTTTTTCACCTGACCAGCCCCCTTGTCTCGCTGCCAAACCTTATGAGAGAACTTACCATTTTTGGACAAATATCAAATTTTAAGATTAATTACACCAAATCTGAGGTCCTGCCCATCACCATACCCAAACCGCTGGCCGTTAACTTACAGCAAGCTTTCCCTTTCCGTTGGGCCAAATCCTCTATTAAGTATTTAGGAATTCAACTTACAGACCAATTTGGCACATTATACTCAGCCAATTTCCCTACTCTTCTGGGCACGGTGCATAGAGACCTGCAAAACTGGACCAAGACCTCTTTCACGTGGCTAGGCAAAGTTAACATACTTAAAATGAATGTCCTCCCGAGGGTCCTTTTCTACCTGCAGATGTTGCCTATCCCCCTTCCCAAAAGCTTTTTCACACAGCTTCAAAGCCTAATGATTAGTTTCATATGGCAACATAAAAAACCCAGGCTAGCCGTGTCCCTACTGCAGAAACCTAAGGAGATGGGAGGTTTAGGCCTCCCGGACATGCGTCGCTATTATAGAGCCATAGCTCTCCAACACATTCTCAACTGGCGCCACCACACCGGCTCCAAAATGTGGGTCTCCCTCGAGAAAAGCCTAGCAGGTCGCAACCTATCGTATGCACCTTGGCTGCCCCGGGAATACAGAGGGCTCTCACAGACAGCTTCTTCACTGACCACTCATGTCCTCCGTGTCTGGGACCGCACTAATGCTCTGTATGCCTTAGCACCCCCCGGCTCCCCGCTAACACCGCTGGGAGGATTCCTGTGGTTCCCTCCTGGGGAACAGGCAGCCTTTTTTGGAGCCTGGGTCACAGATGGTAACTATAGCTGCGGCAAATTCTTGGATGGGGACGGGCTGTTACCCCTAGACACCTTGAGGGACAGACATGGTCGATTCCCAATGGACTGGTGGAGGCACAAACAGCTCTATCACTTCATTGCGACCCGTGGTGTTTCTATAAGAGGGTTAGACACTCTTACCCCCATTGAACGGATGTTCGTGGAAGAGGAACCCACTCCCCATCTGATTTCCCAACTGTACCAGCTTCTGGGATCAGCTCCTGCTGACTCCAAACCAGCCTTTATGCGCGAATGGGAGCGAGACTTAGGAGTCGAGTTCTCAGCAGAGCAACGGGCACACATGTATAGACTCGCGCACTCCAGCTCCATTGATTCCAAGACGCAGGAAACGAATTACAAACTGCTGACCCGTTGGTACCGTGTGCCTGCGGCATTATCTCGTATATACCCTTCAGTCACAGACCGCTGCTGGCGTGGATGTGGCCAGAAGGGTACACTCCTCCATATTTGGTGGGATTGCCCAGTGATCAGGCCATTCTGGCTCGAAGTTCGCGACAAAGATGCCCTGCAGGTCGACATCCCGTTTTCCCCAACTCACTTTCTCCTGCACCTCCCTGCCCTTCCTCTGAGCCGCTACAAGAAAAGCGCACTCCCTCATCTCTTGAACGCTGCTAAACGGCTTATACCTCTCTACTGGAAACGCCCGCAGATTCCTTCTGTCACGGAGTGGCTGAAGAAGGTAGAAGACATTAGGGAGGCGGAGGAGTGGGTGGCGAGGTGCAAGGACAGGAGTGACCATTTTGAGGGGATCTGGGCACAGTGGCAGGCTTATGCTACTGACCCGGACCCTATGCCATCTAGCCTGGATGTTGCGCTGCTGGAGTTAGCGGAGCCCTCACTGAAGCTGAAGAGACCTGCTAGTGGTGATGCGCATACCTGATTGTGCCCTCTCATACACCCTGCTTGCAGATATGTAATGTGTGCCCCTTTATCTCTCCCCCTCCACGGTCTATATGGCCAATATTGGAGACCTTATCCTATTGTGCACCACGTTCTTTGCAACCTGTTGTTCTGTTTCCCTTTAGTTGATTTATTTTTGTTAATTTTACAATGGTTAGAGAACTCAACTTGTAACCCTGGTGCCCCGACGGGACCTGCACTTGAGAGGGCCGCGGAGGGGGCGCCGGGGGTGTTCCCCCTAGATGGAGGTATGATGGAGGCTTTTTTTTAGCCCCCCTCCTGGGGGGGGATGCCTGCCGGGCCCCCGCTGGCCAAGGGGCGGAATTGCGCCCCAACACATTGGCTGAGAGCTATAGCGAGGTGCGGGCCCCTGCTGGGATCACTGAGATAGCACTTTCAACATGCATTGCAATGATAACTTTTTTTTTTTTTGTTTTGTTTTGTTTTGTTTTGTTTTTGTTTTTGTCCCCTCTCCCTCTCCCCATTTCCCTTCCCATGCTTTCCCAGTTATGCTGGTTTTTGCTTTACTTCAACTCCAATGTTGTGATACATGATTTAAAAACAAAAATATTAAAATAAAGATTATATAAAAAAAAAAAAGAAAAAGGTGAATGTCTTTGCACGGCCTAGTAAAAGCCCAGACTTAAACCCCATTGAAAATCTGTGGAATGACTTGAAGACTGCAGTCCACAAACGGTTAACCATCACATTTAACTGAACTTGAGCAGTTCTGCAAAGAAAAGTGGGTCTAGATGTGAAAAGTTAATAGAGACATATCCCAACAGACTAAAGGCTGTAATTAAAGCAAAATGTGGTCCAGCAAAATACTGACACAAGGGGTGTGATCCTTTTTCCAACTCAGGGATTCTGTTTTTGATTTTTTTCTGACATGTTGGTGTGATATCTTTGACTTGGATGTTATAAGTTGCCCTGAGTAAATACAGCTGGATAAAACAAAAACGGTGCGTCTTCATTTCAGGCAGTAGAGCAACAAAATTTGATTATTTTAAAGGGGGGTGAATCTTTTCTATACCCACAGTAGCAGTCTTGTGACATCAGTGTCTGGTTTTCATTCTCCTTTGACTGTCCTAGGAGGCTGCAGGACCCCTGACCCTCTGTCTGGACAGTACGGATTGGCCCTCTGCTGATTACATGCACCCTCCCAAGAAAAAAAAAATCTACCAAACTGAGCAAAGACTCTGTTTTAACAGAAGATGGAAAAAAAACAACTGTGGAAGAAGGGGATGATCAGAGAAGACAGGATCAAACAGCCTTTTTACACAATGCAAAGGATTCATTCCCTAGGTTCCACAGTGAGCATAACAAGCACACTTTACTGCAAGCAATACAGACTGGATTTTACTGTTGTGGGTTTAGTACCACTTTATGGCCCGTACACACGATCAGAAAATTGTATTAAAAATACCACGTTCGTTTTATGCGATTTACATATTCACTGATGTTTTGATGCTGACAGCGCTTATGTTCCGCTTGCCTCCCCTTTACTTCCCTGGACTCCGGGCGCAGCAGGTCCCCACAGGGGCGCCCGGGCCTAGGGGAGTTCCTTTTGGACGCTGGTTAGCTTGCTATATTTTATTTGTTTGACAGATGTAGTCACGATGTACTCATTTGTACACACCCGTTCACAGGACGTTGTATACATATGTGTTGTATTCCTCTTCGGACCAGATAGCCCTTAGTCGGGCTCCTGATCCTGTTTCACTGTCTTTATGTTTGTAACTTGGATAAAACAATAAAAAATGTATTGACCCTAAAAATACCACGTTCGAAGCAATCGTATGATAATCTGATTGTTGGTACACAGCTTTCGTCCGAAATTATCGGAAGACACAAAACACAAAATATGTTCTCGTACGATACCAGATCGTGTGATTTTCATTTAATCAGAACAGTTTTTGTCTGAAAATACAATACATCACTCTTGAATTTTTTATTCTGTTGTACAAGAATTTTCATACTTTAGTAACCTCTTCATTTTCGATATGGAAGCTAGCATGCAAAAAAAAATAAAAAATGGGACGATCATTCGTCCAATAATCTTATCGTGTGTACAAGGCTTTAAGGCTGTGTTCACATATATGCAAATTTAATGCGTTTTTACCGCATCCAATTCGCATAACATGTGAATGTAACCAGCTTTTAACGGAATCAGTTCATACATATGTGGGGCGGCCGCGGTGCGGTTTTGAAAAGGGCTCTCTTTTTTGGTCCGAATTAACTGCGAATTCAGGAAAAAATTTGCACCTAGTGAACAGAAAAGCACCAGACTGCAAACCGCTTCCAAATATATGTGAACCCAGCCTAAAGTGTGGTTAATGTGCAGCAGCGTGTTATTCTGCACAAGAGGAGAAAGTCACTGGCCTCCATCAGAGGTTGGTTGGACTGGTAGAAGTACTCATTACTGCTCATAGAGAAGGCTTCTATGGCCGGATATTAGAAGGTCGCAGGCAATGCTCCCATCAAGAAAGGAGTGGACCATGTATGACCTCATTACTTTTTTTCCTCTATCACACAATTCTTCGTTATCAATTCTATGGTCTCTTCAGCTACACAAGTCCCTTTCCTGTAACAATCACACCTTTACGGCAAAGTTTAAAGACAATGACAAAACTTATCCCTTTGATGCCAATACAAAAGCTTCTGTTTGTCACCTGGAGAATCCAGCGATTTGCATTCAATGCAGCTACATGACAGCTGATTTCTCACTTCATTGAAACAGAAGCTTTAATAAAGGTCATCCGAGGTTAAAATAAATATACTAAAAAAAATAAAAATTGTAAAATGCTAATATTGTCGGGATTAATCTCCGATTAATAGGATGTTTTTTTTTTTTTTTTATACGAAGGTGGAAGGGGTTGCGAGATGTGGGATAACAATACACAAAACACAAAAGAAGCTTTAACTGGCTTGGCCATTAGCAGAGCTAGAGGTGCTCAAAGCCTGATAAGGTTGAGTGGACACAATGGGATTAGGCCGTAAATATCCTGTCACATGACCTCCTTCTATCTCTCTCCTTTTTATTATAACCGGTCTCCCCTCGCTGTCACATGACCTCCCTTTTTCATTCTTCCCCTTTCCATGTCACACATCCTCCCCTCTTCTATCCCCCACCGACTCTTCCATGTGCTATTAAAAGCGTGAGCCTTTTTACGGATGCCCCAGATAATGGTACCCAAGGCACCGCTGAGAGCATCAGGAATCGGGAAGTGATGCAAAGTCAGAGGAAAGGCTAAAAGAGTCAGGCAGATTGGGGTTTACAGAGGTCCAGGGTGCCTTGGGAATAGCAGGTGCCCCACACTACAAATGCTAAAATGACCGGCAGCACTGCACAGACAGATGGCCTATACAAGATGTGCCCGATTAACATCTGCCCCTCCAACAGCATCTTCATATATTATGGAGCCACACAAAGAAATGCAACAAATGCGCACTACGCTTCTATATGTGTAGAAGATTTCACTTAGGGACTATTAGAGGAGACAGCTTTGTATTTACTCAGCAATAATAATAAGTGTCCTTAAATATTGACATAAAGTCCTTCCTGGAATGGGAATAAACACATAAAACATGCTGATAAAGCACCCTTCAGGGTTACAGTACAAAGTGGGCCAAGTAGTTAAAAAAATCTCAAAAAGCCATGCCGCTCTTATGCCGCGTACACACGACCGTTTTTAATGTCATTGAAAAAAACGGCGCTTTTCTCAACGTGATTTTTCTCAAGCCTGCCTTGCCTGCACACTATCGTGGAAAAAAAATGCTCGATTAAAGCGCGGTGACGTACAACACGTACGACGGTACTATAAAGGGGAAGTTCCATTCGGATGGCGCCACCCTTTGGGCTGCTTTTGCTGATCCTCGTGTTAATAAAGTTTGTTGAGAGACGATTCGCACTTTTCAGCCTCGTGCTTTTCAGTCCGTTACAGCGTGACGAATGTGCTATCTCTATTACGAATGCTAGTTTTACCAGAACGAGCGCGCCCGTAACTTGCTTCTGAGCATGCGCATTTTTTTCACGTCGTGAAAGCCTACAGACGGCCGTTTTTCATGACGAGAAAAACGACGACGTGAAAAACGACGAGAAAAATTAGAGCATGTTCCAAACTTTTAATGGTCATTTTTCACGTCATGAAAAATGCTCTGGAGCCTACACACGATCATTTTTAATGACCAAATAAAAAAAAAAAATATTTTCTTGTCATGAAAAACGGTCGTGTGTACGCGGCATTAGGCTCCATTCACACCTATGCATGTTGCTTTTGAGCATTTCTGCAGTGCTATTTGCTGTGCTTTCTGCGTTTTTACCGAAATTTGTGTCTTTTTTTACACTCACTGTATATAGCTGGTTGCTAAGGAGTGCTAAGGAGTGGGTCATGAAACCAGCCGCCGCGTTCTTGGCAACAGATGAGTCATCAGCTGTCCCCACTGACAGCTGAATGCAAAAATAAATAAAATAAAAACTACCGGCTAAAAAAAAATTCACGAAAAAAATACGGTGTGGGGTCCCCCCCCCCCAGTCAATACCAGGCCCTTTGGTCTGGTGTGGATTTGGAGGAGACACCCCCACGCCAACATGTTTTTTAAAAATGACATTGTACCCCCCCTACCCATTCATCAAAAAAGCAGTGAAATGTAAAAGAAAAAAAGAAAAACCCCACAAGCCGGTTTTTGACAAGTCCTTTATTAAGAAAAAAGCTCTGTCTTCTCCCCGAGCCGTCTTCTCTCCCAGTGCCATCTTCTCCCTCGCCGCCGCTTACCAGCTAAAAACAAAAAAGTCCGCTCTTGTCCTGATGCTGTCTTCCTCCGTTGACATCCCCCGCTGTCTGAAATGTAGCTATGGGGCATTACCCGGAGAGCGTCACAAGGGACGAGCTCTCTGGGTGACGTAATCGGATGGCTACATTAGAGATGTCAGACAGCGGGGGACGCCACAACGGAGGAAGACAGCATCAGGAGAACAGCAGACTTTTTTGTTTTTAGCAGGCAACAGGTGGCGAGGGAGAAGACGGCCCGGGGAGATGACGGAGCTAGTTTTTGAAATTTTCATTGCTTTTTTGGTGTACCCAATACCTATTCACATAGGGGGTGGGGTGGCGGGATCTGCGGGTCCCCCTGTTAAAGGGGGCTTCCAGGTTCCGATAAGCCCCCTGCCCGCAGACCCCGACAACCACCGGCCAGGGTTGATGGGAAGAGACCCTTGTCCCCATCAACATGGGGGAGGTGCTTTGGGGTGGGGGGCATTTCCATACAGGATAGGAGCCTGTACAACTGTGGAAGACTGAAAGAAGTATTAAACTCCGCTAAGGCTTCATGTACACTACAATTTCTAAACTTGAGTTTAGAAGCTTTTGGCGTTTTTTTGCCAAAGCTCCTAAACTCAATTCCATAAAAGCCTATGTGTCCATGTATACACAGGCTTTCAGGAGCTGCTGCGGTTAGGGGATGTTCAACCTCCCTCTCCTGAACGCGGAAGAATCTCATTCAGGATAGGAACGTTTTGACCGCCGGCTGCAAAACGTGGCAAAATCGCAGGCGCGTTTTACATTTTCCCATGGCTGGCGGTTAAAGGGGTTGCTCCACCGGAAAAATTTTTTTTAAAGCCAGCAGCTACAGCTACAGCAGCTGCTGGCTTTTAATATTTGGACACTTACCTGTCCTGGAGTCCAGCGACGTCCGCAGCAGAGGACGAGCGACCGCTCGTCGCTCTGCTGCTCCCTCCACCATCCTCGCTGAGGGAACCAGGAAGTGAAGCCCTGCGGCTTCATGCCCGGTTCCCTACGGCGCATGCGCGAGCCGCGCTGCGCCGTTCTGATTGGTGCTCCTGTGTTCTGGGAGCCGAGTGTCTCCCAGAACACCAAGGGAAGTCTGCGGGAAGTGACGTAACTCCCGCAGATTCCCGGAGACAGGACTCCCGGATGTGGGTGAAAATACCTGTCTTAGACAGGTATTTTCACCCCCCTCCCCCCTGAAAGGTGTCAATTGTGACACCGGAGGGGGGGGAGGGTTCCAAATAGCAAAAGTTGCTATTTAGGGTGGAGCTCCACTTTAAAGTAGGCTATGTGTACATGAAGCCTAAATATTTTCTTTTAGTGGACCCTCAGGAGGTTTATGCCATAATGTGCTAGTATGCACTGCATGTTATGGTGGCAGACTTACCTGTCAAACCAACACTCTAGCACTGTGCTATCACACCTCCAGCTGGTTGTGGGCACTTCCAGCTTCACCCAGTCCTCCGGGTCGCTCTCTCTGGCTGCTTGAATGACTGGACCAAGATGATGTCACTCCCATACATACATACACACACACACACACGTCACTTCATCACGGTATAGAGCGGGTGTCCGAGTGTGGTCAGAGCTGCGCATGCAGGGCTCAAATTACATTACCACTGACAGGCCGGGAGAGGCATTTATGACAGAAGAGACCACTAAAGGTCTCTTCTGTTATAAAAACCTGACCGGTCAGTGGTTTTGGCTTTTTTTTACTTTAACACCGCTTGAAGGTAAGGCCGAGTTCAGCTTTAAAGTGGTTGTAAACCTTTACATATACCCATTGAAGTGACTGGCCTCAGGTGATACACAGATGAAACAAATCCTCCTACATATGTTGTACCTGTCTATCTGCAGTCTTCTCTCGTCTACATTGGTTCAGAATTTATAAAGCTTGTCTGAGCTGTCAGAAAAAAAGGGGGCAGAGAGCTGAAATTACACAGAGCTCAGTGAGGGGAGATCTGAGAGCTGATTGGAGGAATGGACACACCCCTTCACAGAGCACACAGAAACAGAGCTGAAGTTGTCAATCAGCAGGGGGTCCCTCCCCAGAACCTTTCTTTCTTGGTGTCAGGAAAACTTGTCAGAAGTGATTCATGCTTATAGCAGAGGAAAGCAGCAGCAGACAGAAATGACACTTAATGCTCTGGATCGAGACAAGTACACAGTATACTGTAGAGGGATATGCTTTGTTCATATTTCATGTCTGAGGTTTACAACCACTTTAACCGCTTCCAAACCGATTACCGCATATATATGACAGCAGGGTGGCCCGCCTGCGCAAAATCCTGTACCTGTGCGCGCAGTGCAGGGGGCATGCATGCGCCGCTGGAGTGGCGCTCCAGCTGTGATTGGAAGGGAGCCAATCAGCGGATCTGGCAGCGGCAACCTGCCGATCATTCAGTGGAGAGACGGAGCAGCGGTGTGCCCATGTAAACAAGTCAAACCGCTGATCTGTCAGGGAGCAAAAGAGAGATCTTGTGTTTCAGCTAAGCTTTTTCAGTGTATCTGTACCCCGCACAGTTAGCGCCTCCCAGGGACACACCTAACCCCTTGATCACCCCTGGTGTTAACCCCCTTCCCTGCCAGTGTCATTTATATTGTGAAAGTGCATTTATTTTAGCACTGATCACAGTATTGGTGTCACTGGTCCCCAAAAAGTGTCCAATTTGTCCGCCGCAATGTTGCATTCCCGCTAAAAATCACTGATCGCCGTCATTGCTAGTAAAAACCATATATAAAAAATTTAAAGTTGTAGATGCTATAACGTTTGCGCAAACCAATCAATATATGTGTATTGGGATTTTTTTTTTTTTAACAAAAATATGTAGCAGAATACATATTGACCTAATTGATGAAGAAATTAGATTTTTTAAATTGTTTTTTCTTGGAAAGGTTTTATAGCAGAAAGTAAAAAAAATATTGTTTTTTATTCAAAATTGACGTTTTTTTGTTTATAGCGCAAGAAATAAAAACCGCATAGGTGATCAAATACCACCAAAAGAAAGCTCTATTTGTGGGTTGAAAAAAGTACATCAATTTTATTTGGGAACAACGTCGCACAACCGCGCAATTGTCAGTTAAAATAGTTGTAAACCCTGTTACACCACTTTTCACTACAGGTAAGCTTATAAATCAGGCTTACCTGTAGGTACTATGAATTTCTCCTAAACTTGCATAGTTTAGGAGATATTCACTGTATCCGCATGTGCCGACATCATCGGCACATGTGCACTGAAGAAACGACCCGCTCGAGCCGTTTCTTCAGGAGCTGTGCTGTGACCGGTGGCTCCTGCGCGGGGGTGATGTCATCGCGGCTCTGGCCAATCACAGCGCCAGAGCCCGCGAACCTGGAAATAACTACGGGAGACATGTCGCCGGTCATAACGGTGTGCGGGGACCGCTGCAACAGCTTCGATATATGGTAAGGCTACTTTCACACTGAGGCGCTGGATGCGCTGGCGTTATAGCGGCGCTATTTTTAGCGCCGCTATACTGTAATTTTTGCAGCGATTTGCGGGCGCTAGCGGGGGGATTTTAACCCCCGCTAGCGGCCGAAAAAGGGTTAAAATGCCCGCAATAACGCCTCTTTGCGGGCGTTTTGGAGGTGCTACCCCATTGATTTCAATGGGCAGGGGCGCTATAGGAGCGGTATTTTTACCGCTCCTATCGCGCCTCAAAGATGCGGCTTGCAGGAGTTTTTTGACCCTCCTGCAAGCGCAACGCTCTAGTGTGAAAGCCCTCGGGCTTTCACACTGGATACAATTGAGTGGCTTTTTCGGGGCGCATTGCAGGCGCTATTTTTAGCGCAATAGCGCCTGCAAAGCGCCTCAGTGTGAAAGGGGCCTAAGCATTTCATAATGAGCTAGTATGCAATGCATACTAGCTCATTATGCCTTTTTTTTCTTTGTTTAAAACCACTTTAAAAGTAACGCACTGCAGTATCGCAAAAAATGGCCTGGTCAGGAAGGGGGTAAAACCTTCCGGAGCCGAAGTGGTTAAACTAAGACTACAAACCATGAACATAGTAAATAGGACGAGTAATTATTTATGTACTCTGCTTCTGTCTTTTTGGGTGCGCTGGCTGGTGTACCAACAGCAACAAAAGCCTCTCTCTGACTTATTCTATCCGTACTTCACTGATGCAGAGGTAGCGAAATTAAAAAAAGATAGTATAGAGTTTAAAAGCTAGTAGGAAATCTCAAGAAGCCAGGTAAAGTTCACTAACAAAAGATAGTTGTAAAGAAAAAGTAGGTGTCAGCTGTAATGGATTTAATGCAATGGCTAGAAACTTGGACAGACGTGATATACTACAACTACCCATTTATTTCCACATACCCCGTGTCTTTCAGTGAGATTACTACCAGTAAACACAATAGTTCAGTTTTGTCTTTTTTCGGAGCCCAGAATGCTTTTCAGAGGGGCAGCAAGGACGGTCATACCTGTGATTGAGGGCCTAAAGGAATAAAACATTTTGTACATAACAGGTCCTTGTTAAACAGGAAAACAACTCTATCTACATAAATCAGGGCATGGTGGAAGTTCCCGTGTTTGTGGAATGGTGCAACTGGTAGAACAGGAAACAGATACAGCGAAGTCAGGTACATTACCATGGTATAGTCAAGATGATGAAATCTTTTTTGTTCCATTATCACCATCATATAAAATGTATGAATTCACATGGGTGCTTTACATCTCAACCTCTGAAAAGAACTCTGGGAAACCTGAACATTCTCCCTCGCTAGTGGGACTGTGCCAGCACTGCATGACTCCTTGTCTGATCCTCTGCTCTCTTGGCAGACTAAAGCCCCACTCCCCCATGGTACAGCGGTGGACTGTCTCTCGATATCCAACGCAGGACTATGGACGGGTCTTAATTACGTCAGGAATTTGGTACTGTGGTATCATGCGTTTTGTTGGCTATGAACATACCCATGTTTGCTAGATGCATGAGGGTGCCCTTAATTAATGGCAACAGCACGCATCTGCAAAGGGCAACGCGTTTCTGTGCAGTGCGGGGAAAAAACACACACATGATGAACAAAGCCCTGGAGCTAAACTCTAGTCGTCAGTCTTGTACAGTTGTACAGGCTCCACTCCTGCATTAAAACATTGCTTTGTCTGATTTCACTGCAAACTGTGAGCCTCTCGTGGTTAGGGTGACCACGTGTCCCAGATTGCCCGGGACAGCCCCGCATTTTGCAGGTCTGTCCCGGGCACCTTCATTCCAGGACAATACAGTGTCCCAGAATGAAACTGACACAGCTACCGCCACCCCCCGAGCCAATCTGATGCCCCCAAAAAAGGCCGCCACATCACCGCTTTACTCACTTCCAGTACTTGCCCTGGCCGGGAATGCCTGGAGGAGCACAATCCCCGCCCCCTGCTTGTGATTGGAGAAATCATAAATCCTGCCTCTTGTGTCTAATCACTGTGCTGTGATTCGTTATAGCACAAGCTGATTTTTGGGAGGGGGGGGTGTCCCTGAATGGTAGTTTGGAAATGTGGTCACCCTACTCGTGGTGTGTAATAGAAGGTGAAGCAAGCACCTCAGTTCCTGGCTGGAGGATGTCCAGCCTCATCTAGCCCTCACCCCCATTATGACTGTCCTTGGTCTGCCTCTTTCATTCACTGGGATTTCAGTTCTTTCAATCATGGAGGTTCAGCATCACAAAAATTACAGATGCCACTCAGAGCAGTATGTGAACCGAGGAGTCCGCTAGGTCTCAAATAAGTTTCTCATAAACCAGACACTAAAAACCTGAATAATTTTACATCCGGGCCAATTAACGGTGCTTATGGCCATACATCCTCATGGCTGCACCATTCTCCACACTCAGTACAAATTAAAGTGATTGTAACCCGTTACACCACTTTGACCTACAGGTAAGCCTATAATAAGGCTTACATGTAGTACCGTGAATATCTCCTAAACTTGCACCGTTTAGGAGATATTCACTGTATCAGCATGTGCCTACGTCATCGGCACATGTGCACTGAAGAAATGGCTCGCTTGAGCCGTTTCTTCAGGAGCTGTGCCATGACCGGTGGCTCCCGCAGGGGTGACGTCATTGCAGCTCCAGGCCAATCACAGCGCCAGAGTCCGCGAACCCGGAAATAACTCTGGGAGACGTGTTGCTGGTCACAGCAGTGTATGGGGACCGCTGCACCAGCTTCAATCTAAGGTAAGCATTTCATAATGAGCTAGTATGCATTGCATACTAGCTCATTATACCTTTGTCTTGCAGGTTTTTTTTAGAGTTTACAACCACGTATGTGTAAATAAAAAGGAATGATTTTACGCTTGTTTCGTCATGTAGAAGTGAATTAAGTAAGAGAAGGAAATCATCTGAAAGTGAGTTGGATATTTTGGCAGTAAGTGAACATGTTGTCCCTGAAGTTGATTTGTTGAAAGTAGGACAAATGAGCAAGTGTAAGGATTTAAGTGACTTTAGCGAGGGACAAATTGTAATGGCTAGACAACTGGGTCAGAGTATGTCCAAAACTTCAGGTCTTGTGGGATGTTCTTGGTCTGCACCTACCAAAAAAGGTCCAAGGAAGGAGAACCCGTGAACAGGCAACAGGGCCATGGGCGGACAAAGCTCATTGATCCACATGGGAAGCAAAAGCTGGCCTGTGTAGTCCGATCCAATAGAAGAGCTACTCTAGCTCAAATTGCTGACAACAGTTAATGCTGGTTCCAATAGAAACACTGTTAGTTGCATATGGAGCTGCGTATTCACAGACCGCTGAGGGTGCCCATGCTAACCCATGTCCTCAGCTAAAAGTGCCTACAATGGACACGTGAACATCAGAACTGGACTGCAGAACAATGGAAGAAGGTGTCTTGGTCTGATGAATCAGATTTTCTTTTACATCATGTAGATGGCCGGGTGCGTGTGTTGCTTACCTGGGGAAGAGATGGTGCCAGAAAGCACTATGGGAAGAAGGCAAGCCAGCAGGGGCAGTTATCTGCTCCTGACAGCTTGGTGCGAGATACTAAAGCATACCTTCCGAGGTCTAGTGGAGTCCATGCCTCGATAAGACTGCATTCACACCTGAGCGTAGCGCTTCGAGCGTTTTTACCGGCGTTTTGTCGCGCGAATTTGCGCCCGTAGAAACGCTTGTTGCCGCGCTAGACGCTTGAATCGAGCGTTTCCATTACATTCTATGACTCCTAAAACGCCCAAATCTGCCTGATTCGCGCGACAAAAAAGGGTCTGGAACTTGTTTGAGCTTCAGGCGTTCGGCTTCAGGCATTTTGGAGTGGAGATGTGAACCATCTCCATAGAGAATAATAGATTTTTTCCCCTCTAGCGTTTTGTAGCTTAAGGCTTCAGGCGACAAAACGCTCAGATGTGAATGCAGCCTAAGTCAGGGCCTGTTTTAGCGGCAAAAGGGAGACGGAAGCTGGCGATGCTTTATACAATTTTCTTGTACAATTTCCTTTAGGATTTACCCTCAACTATGTAGTGCAAGGGCTTGCCTGATTACATACAAATAGAAAGTATTTAGTTTTGACCTCATATTATATGGATTTGGTAAATCTAAAGGAAAATCATGCAAAAAAAAAAAAACGATATAATGTATGGCTAGCCTTACTCAATATTAAGTGGGTGGTCAGGTTATGGTGGGTTGTCCTTATGTTATAGCCGATTGGTGTATGTGTACAGCATAAAGAAATAAAGCACTAACTGGCTCATACTGATGCCTCTCCCCTTCTCAGTCTGAGTGCTGCTGCACAGAGGATTACATGAAAACCAATATATAAACAGATTCAAGTATTCTATATGAAAACAAATCTCTAAGGGCTAGTTTATACTTGTTTCAAAATAAGACTTTGGATCGGCTTTGTTAAAGCTCTCTGAATGCCAGTCAAAGCTCCTGTCACTAAATAAAATGGTTAGCTTACAGTCCCGTTTACACCTTGCTTTGCTTCAAAAATTATACACCATGTAGCTTTAGTGGTGCTTCAAAGCCTCCATAGAAGTCTATGGCAAAGCTTGTTTAAAGCCCCACCAAAGGCTCTTTGACGCCTCATCGAAGCTTGATCAAAGCCCCACCAAAGCACCAAGCAAAAGCAAGGTGTATACAGGACTGTAAGCTAACCATTTTATTTAGTGACAGGAGCTTTGATTGGCGTTCAGAGAGCTTTAACAAAGCGTGTCCGAAGCCTTGTTTTAAAGCAAGTGTAAACTAGCCCCAACCGTATTACATGTTTCCCAAATCTACCTGGATTTTAGCTTTAGACCCCTTTCACACTGGGGCGTTTTTCAGGCGTCTTAGGCTCCTTTCACACTGGGGCGGGAGGTGCGGTGGCGGTATAGCGCCGCTATTTTTAACGGCGCTTTACCGTCGGAATTGCTGCGGTATTCGGCCGCTAGTGGTGCGGTTTTAACCCCCCGCTAGCGGCCAAAAAAGGATTAATACAGAGGCGCAGAGCCGGCGGTATAGCCCTGGTTTCCCATTGCTTTCAACGGGAAGGAGCGGTGTAGGAGCGGTAAACACACCGTTCCTCTCACCACTCCAAAGATGCTGCTAGCAGGACTTTTGGAGCGGTACTGCTAGCGCACCGCTCCAGTGTGAAAGCCCTCGGGCTTTCACACTGGAGACACAGCAGCTGCTGTTTAGGCTCGGTTTGCAGGTGCTATTTTTAGCGCAATAGCACCTGAAAACCGCTCCAGTGTGAAAGGGGCCTTAGCGTTAAAAAAAAGCGCCTGTAAAGCGCCTGAAAGAAGCTGCATCTGCATCCCCAATGTGAAAGCCCGAGTGCTTTCACAATAAAGCGCCTGAAAAACGCCCCAGTGTGAAAGGGGTCTTAGCGTTAAAAAAAGCGCCTGAAAGAAGCTGCACCTGCAATCCCAATGTGAAAGCCCGAGTGCTTTCACACTAAAGCGCCTGAAAAACGCCCCAGTGTGAAAGGGGTCTTAGCGTTAAAAAAAGCGCCTGCAAAGCGCCTGAAAGAAGCTGCATCTGCAATCCCAATGCTTTCACACTGAGGCGCTGCGCTGGCAGGGCGTCAAAAAAGTCCTGCAAGCAGCTTCTTTGCAGCGCTTTAGGAGCGTTGAATACACCGCTCCTAAAAGCGCCCCTTCCCATTGAAGCACCATTGAAGCACTTTTTTTAACGCCAAAGCGCCTGAAAAATGCCCCAGTGTGAAAGGGGTCTTAGCGGATCTTTACCAGCGTTTTTCAGGCGCTGGCAGTGTGAAAGGGCTCTGAAAGCACTCAGGATTTCACATTGGGATTGCAGATGAGGCTTCTTTCAGGCGCTTTTTTTAATGCCAAAGCGCCTGAAAAACGCCCCAGTGTGAAAGGGGTCTTAACACTAAGCTGTTTTTAGATAAACAACTGCAAAGGAGGAAATTATTCATTCACTTTGTGGAGATTTTCCCTTACTTCCTGTTGTCAAGAAATTATAAAGACGCCCTTCCACTGATGGCATAGAGAGGAATAAAATCCCGACAGTGGCTCCAGCTCTTTTCCGCTTTAAACTTTTTTCTGTGTAAAACTAGGAAAATTTGGGATATCGTTTCCCTTTAAGCAGTGCTTAGATGCCACAAAATCAAATAGATTTATATAAAACATATATTTACTGTATGTCCCCCATACCTAGCTGGGCCCAGAGTATGTGCTGATGAAACAAATAATATCCTTCTCTTACAGCCCATAATATTTTTGTTTGCCTGACCACAGGTTGCAATTCACAGACATCTGCCCCAGGCTGTTTACTCATTGGCATTATAAAGTCTCCTATCTGAGTTCATTGACCACATAGTGAGCACAGCCCCGTCTGTCTGTAAACAGATCCTCAATAAACAGCAGATGACACACAATGAAAACTTCTGCTTCTATTTTGTCCAGCCATCTCCCTGAAACATCTCGATGACGTTGTTACCTCAGAGATTAAATCCCCATGCTTGGACAATCCGACCGAGTTCACCAAGAGGCCAATTTATTTAGCAGCAGTATGGTCTACAGTTGAATCTTCCAAAATTCCATCCAAATTTCACTTGAATTTTGTTAAAGAAGCTGGATGGAAAATTCTTGGTCGAACAGTGCCTGCATCCAATCAGATGAAGGCACTGTCAGGTATTCTGACAGCCATGGGAGCCAGCTGTCACAATGCAATAGCCGGTAGGGAAGGTTTATCCATTCACAATGGTTAGACCACTTTCACACTGAGGCGCCTTTCAGGCGCTTTCACGCTAAAAAAAGCACCTGAAAACTTATTTCCATTAAAATCAATGAATGCTTTCACACTGGGGCAGTGCGCTGAAAAAACGCCCCTCTCCATTGGAATGAATTGAAAGCGCTACAAAAGCGCCTGAAAAGCGATTCAAAAGCACTCAGTGTTTTACTGGCAGTTTTTCAAGCGCCTCAGTGTGAAAGTGGCCTAAGTGTGGATGGGGAAATCTAGTGATTTCTTTTGTTCAGCAACCCTGCTATCTCTTGGGATGTCCACATCACATATGCTTTACTGACAGGCACATGTGTGCAATAGGATTCAGGACATGTGCAAATGTGCTGCATGTCTCTGGGACCCAGGAGAGATCTGTGGCAAATCTGCACATGCACAGGGGATTTCAGTGTATGCATGCAGACACTACAGGTATCAAGGTCCCAGGTACCAACAGAGTGTGCCCAAGTGTGCCCATCTGTGACCCCCCCCCCCCCTACACACGTGCGCAGGTGTGCCCTAGGTATTTTCTGGGACCCAACGATCTGGCAGAGACCTTTGGCACATCTGCGCTAATACAGCATATTTAAAGTTGGTGATGCTGGAAAGGAGGGGCTGATCTTTCTCCTTAAAAGAGAAGCTTGGGATTCCTGAAAAACACGTAGGGGTGCTGTATTTGTCCCCAGCTGGCTTCATACCGAGAACTGAAGCAATCAAACCGCTGATTGCTCAGTTCTTGGTCTTCACGCTGCAGAGAGCTGGTTCTGTCAGTCATCGGCTCTCTGCTCTGCCCCTCCAGCACTCACTGGAGTGCTGAGCTAAGGAGCGGGCGGGGGCATGGCTGGCTGAGAGGCTAGGTCAGCAGCTGGTCAAAACATCTAGGTAGGTGCCAAATGTAAAGTCGAGATCTTTCCCGAGCCTGGAGCGACTCTGCAACGTCAGCGGACGGCTAGTCTTAGCCCGCTGTTGGCTGAAAACAGGTCACAGGAGTGCAGAATGAACTACAATCCTGTGATCCATAGGACAAGTACAGTCAAAAGAGCTTTGGCTATAGAGATGAATCCCAGGCATGGTATATTTTTACATAGTTACATTGGTCCACCATGGATGCAACTATGTTTATACTATACCCACCTGATGCTCCTGGAAGCTGGAGATCACTTTAGTAGACTACTTAAACTAAAGCCTAGTGCACACAGTTCGAATGTCATTATGCATTAGTACAGCGGCTCCGACCTGAACGATCGTTTTTTTTTAGTTCAACCCAGCGAAAAAAGACTGGTGGTGGGTACTAGGCTTTACTCTAGGGATCGCTAATTGCTTCAAAGTACCATTCTGAGTGGCCAGTCTGATCTATTCTAAAACACAGGGGGGTTCTGCCACTCAGCACCGCCGCCATTCAGAGAAGCGCTCTCAGATCCCAACTGGACAAGATGGAGAGTATGACATCACTGCTCACTTCTTGACCTCATCCAATCAGAAAACACTTTGCATTAATTTAGAAAACGCAAAGCATTCCCTGAATAGTGACTGTGCTAAGCAGCCAACCTCCTGTGTTCAGAATGCAGCAGGACAGCCGCTCAGCATGGGCCCGGGACGCAAGTGGAGACCACTGAACCAACGGTGTCTACTCCAGTGATATCCAGCTTCTAGGGGCATCAGTCAGGAATGGTATAAAGATTCAAAAGATATAAACAGGCAGCAACTTGGTATCATCCAATCGCAGATTTATTAGTTACAGGGTAAATACAACATGAATACACTTACGAGTTTCGACCATGAGGCCTTAGCTATGACTAAGACTTCATAGCAGTGGTACTTTAAACAGTGGTGTTGCCGAACAGTGACTGCATCTGATAGGATGCAGTCACTGTTGGCCAATAATTTTCCACCTGGTTCAGTTGACATCTGTCAAGCGGAGTGGTACTTGCAGGGCCACACACGGCTCAAATTTTAGTCAATTCAGCTGGAATCGGCCTAAATTTGAACCATCCATGGCCAACATAGGTTCAGCCCTCTCCCCCACTTCCTGAGCCTTATTATAAAGCTGACCATACCACATATGCAGGCTGAACAGAAAGAGTCGAAAAGGATTCCTCTATACACGCTATTTAGTACAGGTGAACGAATCTCCCGCTGCAGCTACTGTATTTTTCCAGCTCACAAAATACCCGAACAATACCCACCTCTGATTGGATGTAGGTGTTGTTCAAGCGACATTTTTCCACCTGGCTCCTTTGATTTTTCAATCAAGGGATGTTTGCCTGGGGCGGCTGGCAAGGCCATCCACTGTGTGGTTTTCAAAATTCAAACAGTGTATTGCCAGCCAGTAACAAGGTTCAAGTGGTGTAGGGGATGATATCTAGAATCAATTGGATGGGTTAGGATATATCTCAAGAGATGCCCGTTTTTAAATTCACGTGATCAATTCATCTATTTAAGAATGCTTTGGAAATGTTTTCTATCCAGATGGGTGAAGAGGGTAAAGTATGTTAATTGGATACGTGTTCATGTACTCTGACCATCATTACAGCATTTTATTTGCACTTTGACCTGTGTAAGAAAACTGCCGATGCCAGCCAAAAAAAAAATAAAAAAAAAATCCAGATTTCATTTAAGATCAGGTTTACCAAATCAAGATAATCTACCATAAACTTTGCAGTATGGAGGGTTTACTCGACTTCATTTTTGAAGGTATTGCCTATATACTCTCCCACATAGCAAGACAAAATTCCGGGTCTAACAGCTAAAATCTGAAACAAAAATGTAACTGTATGTGACAAATTTAAAACTTCAGGTAAAAAGAAATTACACACAGTATCAGTGAATTGTTTTATATGTCAAAGAGGCACCCCTGCCCGATAGCGCAGCCAGATCTTGAACTATCCTGCATGCTATACTACAGAAAAGCAATGCAGCTTGGTCCTGGATCTACCACATCCCATAGTTACACAATGAAGGCACAGCAGCAATATGATGAGGTCATCCCTGTGCTCTGCACTCCTCTCCCAGCATGCTGTGCTGGAGATTACAGGGGGTGGATGGAACCAAGACAAATTCAGGTATTTCCAGTCACCGCATCTTAAAATAAATGTAAGTACAAAACTGGATTAAATTGTGCCTGCAGTTCTGTTTTAAAGCTTACCATACATGCTATACCAATGGTCTCCAAACTGCGGCCCTTTGCTTAACTTTATCTGGCCCTTGAGGCATTATTCCTCCCACTGACACCAACGGTGGGCCACTACTCCTTCCTCCCACTGACACCAACGGTGGGCCACTACTCCTTCCTCCCACTGACACCAACGGTGGGCCACTACTCCTTCCTCCCACTGACACCAACGGTGGGCCACTACTCCTTCCTCCCACTGACACCAACGGTGGGCCACTACTCCTTCCTCCCACTGACACCAACGGTGGGCCACTACTCCTTCCTCCCACTGACACCAACGGTGGGCCACTACTCCTTCCTCCCACTGACACCAACGGTGGGCCACTACTCCTTCCTCCCACTGACACCAACGGTGGGCCACTACTCCTTCCTCCCACTGACACCAAAGGTGGGCCACTACTCCTTCCTCCCACTGACACCAAAGGTGGGCCACTACTCCTTCCTCCCACTGACACCAAAGGTGGGCCACTACTCCTTCCTCCCACTGACACCAAAGGTGGGCCACTACTCCTTCCTCCCACTGACACCAACGGTGGGCCACTACTCCTTCCTCCCACTGACACCAACGGTGGGCCACTACTCCTTTCTCCCACTGACAACAACGGTGGGCCACTACTCCTTCCTCCCACTGACACCAACGGTGGGCCACTACTCCTTCCTCCCACTGACACCAACGGTGGGCCACTACTCCTTCCTCCCACTGACACCAATGGTGGGCCACTACTCCTTCCTCCCACTGACACCAACGGTGGGCCACTACACCTTCCTCCCACTGACACCAACGGTGGGCCACTACTCCTTCCTCCCACTGACACCAACGGTGGGCCACTACTCCTTCCTCCCACTGACACCAACAGTGGGCCACTACTCCTTCCTCCCACTGACAACAACGGTAGGCCACTACTCCTTCCTCCCACTGACACCAACAGTAGGGCACTATTCCTTTCTCCCACTGACACCAACTATTTCTCTGCCTAAAACCAAAGATGGGACATTTTCTACTCCCACTGGGCACAGTCCAGCCTCCCCCACAATCTATACAATCTGATTGTACAATCTCCTATATTTTCCAACGACTATGCAGTACAAGGGCCTGCTTGACTGGATACAATGAATTGGATGGTTTCGATTTGTTTTCAGGGATTGCACAATCAGGTATATGGCCAAGACTTCTATCCAAATATGTTATTTTAGACACTTATCTTATCTTACGTGTTAGCCTTTGATAGGGGGGGGGGGGGAGTCCAGTTGCTGTGTGTTTAATGTCCAACATCTACATGTAAAAACTGTAGGACTGGGCACAAGTTGAACCAGTGACTCATCACATGTCTGTACATGATATTTCTGCCTGAAGTTCTTTAAACAGAGAAGTAGACTTTCTATATATACGTTTACGCAGTATGGCAACAGCTTGTCAGGAAGGGGGTGTGCATTGCTTGGAAATGGGGGGCATGCTACATTTCTCTACCTAGTTGAGCAATACTAGGTAGAGAAATGTAGAATGCATTTATAATACCGTCTCCTGATTCTGTAAGTGTAAATTCATAAGATGTCCTACACACCAAAAATAGAGTAGCAAGGATGTCACCAGCCCAGCCACTATACTAGCCATAAACCCATAGATTACAAGGGGGACATTAGGTTAAAATGTTACTAAACCCAGGACCCTGCATTCACTATGTCTGGTCTCCCACAGTAAATATAACATGGAATTTTTTTTTTAAGTAAATATAAACTGCTAAATACCTTTTCTCATCAGCAGTATATAGCAGTCTTGTGACTTCTATCGGTGCAGAATAGAGCTTGTAGGAGTAGTTTTCATTCTACACTGACTGTCATATGATGCTGCATGACCCCTAACCCTCTGTCTGGACAGTGCTGATTGGTCCTGTGCTGATCACATGCACCCTCCCAATTAAAAAAACAACAACTCTCTAGCAATACACACCAAACTTTGTATGTGCAGAGTGCCTCCTAGGCCCCTTTCACACATGTCCATTTTGACGGACTCTGCTTGCTCAGCAAGGGATCGATCCCCGCTGAGCAGGCGAGTTACAGGTTCATCTCCGCTCACTGTGCTGAGACAGACCTGTCAGAGCCCGGCTCTCCTCTACGGGAGATCTGATGAAAACTGAGCCGCATGTCCATTCTCATCCGATTCCATCCGATCTGCCAGACGGATGGAAAATAGGGTCTCCATCTGTCTGGATTTGGCGGACAGGATCGAATAGGATAGCAACGGGTGTCAGCAGACATGTCACTGCTGACATCCGTTGCTCCATAGAGGTGAATGGAGCGGCCGATCAGTTCCGCCTGAAAAACTGACAGATGGACCTGATCGGACAGCATGTGTGAAAGGGGCCCAAGGGCTCTGTCTTATCAGGAGATGGATTGGGGACAGTGGAAGGGGAGGATCAGAGAAGACAGGATCAAACAGCCTTTTTACACGCTGCAGGATTAACCCCTTAGGTTCCATAGTGAGTATAAGGCCTCATGTACACTGGCCTACATTTACCACGGGCAAACCCAAAATGCTGCAAAATAGCGGCACGTTTTTGCCACGTTCTGCGTTTTCCCCATGGCCGGCAGTCAAAGCATTTCTATCCTGAATGCGATTATTTCTTGTTCAGGAGAGGGAGGTTGAAGCTCACCTAAGTGCGGCAGCTCCTAAACTATGCTTTGTACATTGACACATAGGCTTTTATGGAGTTGAGTTTAGGAGATTTGGCAAAAAAACGCCAAAAGCTACCAAACTCAAGTTTAGGTGCTGCCAGTGTACATGAAGCCTTACAAGCATGCTTTACTGCATATGCAGACTGATTTTACGGTTGTGGGTTTATATAAATATGACGTACATCGCCGTGGTGCCTTGGGACAGAATTCCCGAAGAAGAAACATACCAAAAAGGTATGATTTTTTTTAATTATAAAATATATTATATATATATATATATATATATATATATATATATATACACACACACACACACAGTATACATATATCCAAAATGAGGGGGGGTGGGAAGTACATATATTTTCAAAGGAGTTCAAATTTTGTCTGGAACTTTGCTTTAAAGGTCCCGCGAAACCAAAAAAAAAGAAAGTAAAAGCCAGCAGCTACAAATACAGTAGTTGCTGACTTTTAATAAATGGACACTTACCTGTCCTGGAGTCCAGCGATGTCGGCAGCAGCAGATGAGCAATCACTTGTCTCTCGGCTGCCCCCGCCGCCATCCTCGGTGAGGGAATCAGGAAGTGAAGCGTTGCGGCTTCACTGCCCAGTTCCCTACTGCGCATACGCTCTCTCCTGGGATCAGTGCGTTTCCCAGAAGGCAGCGGAGGAGGGGATGGGGGTTGAGTGACTCCTGTGGGAGTCACTCACCGGAAGTGGGTGCAAATACCTGTATTCTACAGGTATCTGCACACCCCATCCCCCCTGAAAGGTGCCAAATGTGACACCGGAGGGGGGGATGGTTCCGAAAAGCGTAAGTTCCATTTTTGGGTGGAACTCCGCTTTAAGTAAGGTGAAGTTATAATAAACTGCATTTAAAAATAACATAGAATTTTGATAACTACCTAAGCAAAACCTCTTTTGGCAGTCAGATGAGGACCCATTGCCTTCTATAGCGGGGGATCCAGAACAGTTCAATCCCAATCTGTCAATCGCAACCCTGATCCCACTCAAAGCCTTTCAAAACAGGAGCGACTATAGGCATTGCAGAGCCAAAGAAGGTTCTAGGCTACTCCTTGGCTGACATGTTATACTCTACTTGGCACCACTGCATTTGAGGTCTGCTGAGTGCATTTTCACAAAGGGAGGGGGGATTGACATTGTGAGAAATGTCAGCCTAGGGGGTATTTTTACTTGGGGGGGGGTGTCTTACGTACTCCTGACCTCTGCACTGTGTGTGAAGTACTACTAGCTTCTGCAGTGGGTGTTACATACCACTGACTCCTGCACTCTGCAGTAAAGCTGGCCTAAGATGGGTCAGTTGTTTTCCCGTTCAACCAGCAAGTGTAACGAAAGGAACTGACCCAGTTTCCCCATCGACACATTCAAGGTGAAAGGGGGAGTTTTCCCACTGTGTGATTGTATTCTTTCATCAGTGAGGCTTCCCCACAGTCAGAATACACAGATCAGCACTGATCAAGAGGAAATTTTCCAGCAGGGTGTTTGTACAGAAATTGAACAGTAACCAACTTCTGTACAACCACAGAGCCCAAATATGGATCGAAATTCAGTTGGTCCTTGCTGAACCAGCCAAAATTTCAATCCATCTTTGGGCAGCTTAAATACTATTGACCTCTGAACTCTGCGTTACTACTGACCAGTGTACTCAGCATTACTTACCCCTGACCTTTGAACTCTTGAATTTTTTGCTACCAACCCTTACATTCTGCATTACTTACCATTGACCCATGTACTCTGCATTACTTACTCTTGACCCCTGCACTGTGCGGTACATACTACTGACCACTGCACTTGTAGTAATTTTCTCCTGACCCCTGCATGCTGCAATACTTACTACTGACCTCTGCATTACTTTATTCTGACCCCTGTACTCTGCAATACTCACCTCTGTATTACTTTTTCCTGACCCCTGTATTCTGCAAGACTTAATACTGACCTCTGTGTTACTTTCTTCTGACCCCTGCTACATACTACTGACCTCTGCGTTACCTTCTCCTGACCCCTGCATATTTGAAACCTTACTACTGACCTCTGTGTTTCTTTCTCCTGACCCCTGTACTCTGTTACATACTACTGACTTCTGAACTCTGTGTTGCTTACTACTGACCCCAGCACTTTGTGTTACATACTGCTGATCTCTGGACTCTACCTTACTTACTCCTGACCCCTGCACTCTGCATTACTTACTACTGAATTCTGGACCTATTACTTGCTCCTAAACAGTTACCAATTATTTTCCCCTGAACTACTTACTATTGGCCCCTGAATGCTTCAAAACGTATTTACCTTTTAACGGGGCCTTGCTGGGTTATCATCTTAATAGAAGTGCACTGCACCCTGGTGATTTCTCTTCCAACAGTTCAGGTAGATCACCGTCAAGGTGTTGTCTACCCCTGATGTAAAGTTTATGGCTGACAATGGTCCTAAAGCGGAAAATTTGGGATCTGAAACCTACAAACTTTACAGCTGCTGCGCTTATCCGATTTGTGCAGGTCAGTACTTCTTGTACATACAAATGTATTAAAGTGAAATGTTATGGCTATGTGTAAGTTGGAACACAGATAAACATAGATGAAACAAATGATATCACAGGGCATGAATATACAAAAAGTTGCAAGACAGGCTGACATTTATCAAATTGATTGAAAACACCCATTCTGTCTCACCTCCATCTACATGAAAGCTTCCATCTCTTGAAGAAGGCTCTACACAGCTTGGCCAGATCTGTCCACTTCTCCTCACTCCAACTATTGCAGCCTCAGACACTCTCAGCTGGCACTGGCGGGCAGGTGCCTGTGGGGTGGGAGGGCTTGCGCTTCCAGGTGAAGGAGGGGAGCGACCCCAAAGACCCCGAGGTGACACCCGTCCAGACGGGCCCGAGGACAGCTCCTCTTCACTTGAGGTCAGGTTCTCATTGGAGCTGCAGTCTGGTGTATACCCTCCCCCAAGGTCCTCAAAACTCTGAGGAGAGACAGATCGACGTGGCCAGGGTTCCCCCCAACGACTGCCAGGCCCTGGCAATGCATTATCCCGAATAAAGCGAGGGTTCAATTCAGCTTCCTCATACTCTCCATCCCAGCCACAGCTGCTATCCGAAGAGCGGCCACGGCGAGATTCTACTGGTAAGGTGACTTTGGGACTCCCCTCAGGGTGAGAAGCCGCCCTTCTAAGCCGGTCCGATCGGGGTTCTGACCCATCTCTCTCTGTCAAGCTGAGCAGTCGACGGGGACCCCGAGTCACATCCCCAGGAGACAGGTCTGGAGCACCGACAGGTGGCTCCCTGCGCCCCGGACCCCTAGTCTTTTCCTCTGGACTTCTCTCTTCCCTACCAGGACCTAAGGCTCTCTCTTCCCGACTGGACCCCAAGGGCCTCTCTTCTCCTCCTCCAGGTGGATCCCTCACCTCGAAGCCCCATCGCTGGCGGTCGTAACCTCTCCTCTCCTTGGCCAGCAGAGTCTGTAGGTAAATCATACGGAACCGTTCCCGGTTTAGCTCCCGCTCCAGCCTACGCACGGTGGCCCTGCACCTCTCCAACTCTTGCTCCATGTCCCGCACCGTGCGCAGCTCCATGCGGGGCGGCTCGGCGTCCGGAAACTGCGCCCGCCACGCCTCCGCGAAGCCCGCTGGCTCCAGCATCCTGTCCCCGGCCCCAATGGGACACCTCACCAAGGAGACTCAGCATGAGGCTTTCAGCACCACCATTGGTCTCCAGAAAAAAATAAAAAAATAAAAACGGTTTGTGGAGGACACAAAGAGGGGGGGGGCTTCTTATCTGGCTGGTGGGGTGGGGGGAGCTCAGGGCTTTACATGCAGACCAGGACAAGGGGGACAAGTGACCACAAGGGAGCTTTGTCTGGGTCCAACAAGATGTCACTGTATCCCAGGCTGAATTAATGGAGGCAGTGTATGGAGAGCCATGTCCTGCCTATGAAAGGTTCTGTCCTACCAGCTTTCCTCAGTCCTCCTTGTGTACGGGTCACACTCCTCTCCAGCCTCCCCGAACCTCAGCTCTCCCTTGTGCGAACTCGGCCTCTCTATTGTGTGGCTATGAGCCGGGGGCGGGGCCAGCGCCGCTCCTCCCATCATACGTCATTCCCAGTGTGTGGAATACTAGATGTCAGCGACAGCGAGGAAGGGCTGGGATGGGATGTGTGCTGCTGCTGCTGCTGCTTCTGCTGCTGATCATCGCATCGATCTGTCCCAGCCATTCTGCTGCTCGATCACTATATTCAGCATGACATGTATGACATCCACATACCTTTATATGCTGCTCATCCAACACATCCCCCACTACATCCACATATCATTATTATTATTATTGTTCTTCTATTATTATTATTATTGTTGTTCTTATGATTATTGTTGTTGTTGTTATTATTATTATTATTGTAGTTCTTCTTATGATTATTATTGTTGTTGTTGTTATTCTTCTTCTTCTTCTTCTGAGACCCGGTTCACACCTGGGCGACTCGTGAGACGACTCAGCCGCCTGACAAGTCGCGTTTCGCTCTATTCAATGGAACCGTTCTAATAGGAGAGTCGCTCCGACTTAGAAAAAGGTTCTTGTACGACTTTGGGGGCGACTCGGGGCGACTTGCATTGACTTCAATACAGAAGTCATTTTGCAAGTTGCCTCTCAAGTCGTCTTGAGATCACCTTGCCGAGTCGCCCCCAAAGTCGTGCCGCTCCAGTGTGAACCGGCTCTTATTATTATTATTGTTCTTCTTCTTCTTCTTCTTCTTCTTCTTCTTATTATTATTATTATTATTATTAGTAGTAGTAGTAGTAGTAGTATTATTATTATTATTATTATTGTTCTTATTATTATTATTGTTGTAGTTGTTATCATTATTATTATTATTATTATTAGTAGTAGTAGTAGTAGTAGTAGTATTGTTCTTATTGTTCTTCTTCTTCTTATTGTTGTAGTTGTTATCATTATTATTATTATTATTAGTAGTAGTAGTAGTAGTAGTAGTAGTATTATTGTTCTTATTGTTCTTCTTATTATTATTGTTGTAGTTGTTATCATTATTATTATTGTTGTTGTTGTTATTGTTGTTATTTTTGTTGTTGTTATTATTATTATTAGCAGTAGTAGTAGTAGTAGTAGTAGTAGTAGTAGTAGTATTATTGTTCTTATTGTTCGTATTATTATTATTGTTGTTGTTATCATTATTATTATTATTGTTGTTGTTGTTGTTGTTATTATTTGTATTTATTTATTATGTATTTCCTTCTTTATTGTGTCTTCCCAGATCATTTTAAAGTGAACACACATTTCCTTAATAATGAAACAACTGATGGTGTGGCAGCATCCATTGGGCTCAGCTTATTGACTTTCCTGAGTGTCCTTGCTGTCAGATTTCACCCAATTTCAAGTCAAGCTGTTTGATCTCCTCTGATTAATACTATGGTAACACAGGGAAAGTCGATGGGATTACCGCATCCTTCGTGGCTGATGTCATGCTGGCCATCGCTGTTTTGGGTTAAAAATAAATAAATTGCAGTCGTAGAAGGAAGATAGCATTCCCCATTCACCTTTAGCGCTTTAAAAAAAATTGTTTAGGTTTATGTTTGTGAGATGGTGAGACATTTAGGCTTCTTGCACACAGGTATTGATGTTTGAACAAATCTGCCTTTTTTTTTTTTGGACATAGTTTCAGTCGTTTAGGTGATTGGAATCGCAGGCAGAATCGCCCACCATTTCAAAACGTGCTGTTAAAATGTCAAATCGCACATCAGCGAACTCCCTTCCCCAATCTGTCCGAATATCTCCTAATCTATCCATCTTTAGATGATCCCTGAAAACCCTTCTCTTTAAAGCGGAGCTCCACCGTAAAAAAAATATTAAAAGCCAGCAGCTACAAATACTGCAGCTGCTGACTTTTAATATATGGACACTTACCTGTCCTGGAGTTCAGCGACGTCGGCAGCAGAAGACGAGCAATCGCTCGTCTCTCAGCTGCCCCCACCGCCATCCTCGGTGAGGGAACCAGGAAGTGTTGCGGCTTCACTTCCCAGTTCCCTACTGCGCATGCGCGAGCAGCGCTGCGTGTCTTTCACTGGTCCCCGCTGTGTTCTGGGAGCCGCGTGTTTCCCAGAACACAACGGGGGGGGGGGGGGGACCGGGAAGTGACGCACTACCCGCAGTCTACCCGCAGTGTAGATTCCCGGAAGTGGGTGCAAATACCTGTCTTAGACAGGTATCTGCACCCCCCTCCCCCCTGAAAGGTGTCAATTGTGGCACCGGAGGGGGGGAGGAATCCAGACAGCGGAAGTTCCACTTTAGGGTGGAGCTCCGCTTTAAGGGCTGGTTCACACCACAAAAACGCACTCCAGATCCGTTCCAGATGCTTTTCTGCATGCACGTTTCTGATGCACTTTTTTTTTCTTTTCACTTTACTGGGGTCCAGCGGATTTGTGATACATCCCAGTGCATTTTTGATGCATTTTACCACATTCCAGTACAGTCCAGTGCAGGAAAAATACAGCATGTTCTACTTTTTGTTCTGCAACTGGAAAGCCCTGGAACGGCAAGCACTGGTGTGAACTATGCCATTGGAAACCATGCAACCTACTTTCCATGCATTTAAGATGCAGAAAAAAAACACACTGGACTGCATGTGGTGTGAACTGGCCCTCAGACGATCCCTGAAAACCCTTCTCTTTAACCACTTGCTGGCCGCCCACTGTCAAATGACAGAGGAGCAGTGCGGCTCTCGTTCTGGGTGAACGCCATATGATATCGCCCCAGAACAGCTGCTCTCGCACGCCTGCAGGGGCGCGCAGCGTGGTAATTGCGACTGCGCCGTGTCTTAGGACCGCGATCTCTGTAAAGAGACGATGACGTGGCTCTTTAACCATGTGATCGGCTGTGTCCAATCACAGCCGTTCACATGTAAATGTGGAAGTGCCCGTAATCGACTGTCATCGCCTTACACTGACAGAGTGTGTGGCGAGGAGAGCCGATCAGTGGCATCTCCTCGCAGGGGACATCCGGACAGGTAATCAGGGTACTGATCATCAGTGCCCTGATTATAGTAAAGCCCCTCAGTTCCCATCAGTGCCCATTGGTGACACCAATCAGTGCCCATTAGTGATACCAGTCAGTGCTGCCCATCAATTCCCATCAGCGCCGTCCATCAGTGTCGCCCATCAGTGCCTTCTATCCATGCCCATCAGTGCCGCCTATCCATGCCACCTATCAGTGCCCACCAGCGCCGCCTATCAGTGCCACCTATCAGTGCCCATCAGTACCTTCTATCAGTGCCCACCAGTGCTGACTATCAGTGCTCATCAGTGCCGCATATC